>CM039119.1:1072147-1672147 GCA_022036555.1 Microstegium vimineum
TGGAAAGAGAAGGCCGAGTTTCGAAAAAACGTTCGGGTTTTTAGATAGCTTAGGAGGGGGGTACCCCCCTGTCAGCCCCCGAGGGAGGCTTGACTTTGCAGCAGTAGAGTCGAGGCTACCTCAGAGTTATGAACGAATGTGAAATGCATTTCGAGAACATTTTATTCATTCATAATTCGATAAATGTACATAATGCGGAAAATGTATGAGGCCTCGAGGCCTTAGGGGTAGAAGCGACGTAGCTATTCGATGTTCCATGCGTTGGTGAGGATTTCGCCCTTGTCGTTCTTCAGCTTGTAAGTCCCTGGCTTTAGCACCTTTGCCACGATGAAGGTTCCTTCCCAAGGTGGCGTCAGCTTGTGATGCCCCTTGTTGCTTTGTCGACGGCGCAACATGAGGTCGCCGACCTCGAGGTCCCTTTTGCGTACGTGCTTGTCGTGGTAGCGCCGTAGCGTCTATTGGTACCTTGCTGACTTGAAGAGGGCCATGTCCCGGGCTTCCTCGAGCTGGTCGAGGGAGTCCTCTCGGGCTGCTGCATTGGCTTGCTCGTTGTAGGCCTTTAGTCGAGGGGACCCGTACACGAGGTCAGTGGGAGGACGACCTCGGACCCGTAGACTAGGAAGAATGGGGGAGAACCCTGTAGCTCGACTTGGCGTCGTTCTGAGACTCCATAGGACAGAGGGAAGCTCCTCGACCCATCTCTTGCCGTGTTTGTTTAGCTGGTCGAATATCCTTGGCTTGAGGCCCTGTAAAACCATACCATTGGCGCGCTCGACCTAGACGTTAGTCCGAGGGTGGGCGACTGCGGACCATTTCACCCTGATGTGGTGGTGGTCACAGAAGTCCAGGAACTTTTGGCCGGTGAACTGCGTGCCATTGTCGGTGATGATGACATTGGGAACCCCGAAGCGATGGATGATGTCTGTGAAGAACAGCACGGCTTGTCGAGATTGAATGTTGGCGATGGGTCGAGCCTCGATCCATTTCGAGAACTTGTCTATGGCCACGAGGAGGTGGGTGTGGCCACCTTTTGTTTTTTTCAGGGGGCCGACCATGTCGAGCCCCCATACCGCGAATGGCCAAGTTATGGGAATCATCTGGAGAGCTTGCGCAGGCAGGTGGGTCTACCTGGCATAGAATATGCATCCCTTGCAAGATCGAACAAGTTTGGTAGCATCGGCGACGGCCGTCGGCCAGTAGAAGCCTTGTCGAAAGGCGCTTCCTACCAGCGTTCTTGGCGCCGCGTGGTGGCCGCAAGCCCCCGAGTGTAGGTCCTTCAATAGTGCCTTCCCCTCTTCGAGGGTGAGGCAACGTTGAAGTACACCGGTAGGGCTGCGTCGATACAGCTCGCGGCCATCCCCATACAAGACGTAGGTTTTGGCGCGTCGGGCTATGCGTTGGGCTTCGGTGCGGTCCTCTGGGAGCTCGCCCCGTATCAGATACTCGAGGTAGGGTGTGCGCGAGTCCATCGTGGAAGTTTGGGTCGCGGCTGCTTCGTCGATCTCCATGACCTCTCCTCCGTTTGAGGGAGGATCGGTCGAGGAGGAAGGGTTGACCCTTTGCTCGAAGGCTGGAACCCCCGAGCCTAGGTCGACGGACGGCTTGTGTAGGTCCCTCGAGAAGACGTCGGGAGGAACCGTGCCTCGGGTAGACGCGATTTTGGCCAGCTCGTCGGCAGCTTCGTTGTATCGGCGGGCGACATGATTGAGCTCGAGGCCATAGAACTTGTCTTCCAGCTTACGGACCTCCTTGGAGTAGGCTCCCATCTTGGGGTCGTGGCAGCTCGAGTCTTTCATTACCTGGTCGATTACCAACTGCGAGTCCCCTCGAACATCGAGGCGTCGAACCCCGAGCTCTATGGCGATGCGCAGACCGTTGATGAGGGCCTCGTATTCAGCTACGTTGTTGGAGGCGAGGAAGTGGAGGCGGATGATGTGGTGCATGTGGACCCCTGAGGGCGATATGAACAACAATCCGGTGCCTGCCCCCGTCTTCATCAACGATCCGTCGAAGTACATGGTCCAGAGCTCGGTCTGAACTTGCGCCGGGGGTAGTTGGGTATCAGTCCATTCTACAATGAAGTCTGCCAATACCTGAGACTTGATGGCCTTTCGAGGGGCGTAGGAGAGAGTTTCCCCCATGAGCTCGACCGACCACTTGGTGATTCTTCCAGACGCCTCCCGGTTCTGGATTATCTCCCTGAGGGGGAAAGATGAGACCACAGTAACCGGGTGGCCCAAGAAATAGTGTTGGAGCTTGCGCCGAGTGAGGACGATGACATACAACAACTTTTGGATGTGGGGGTATCTCGTCTTAGTCTCGAAAAGTACCTCGCTCACGAAGTAGACAGGCCTCTGAACCGACAGGGCATGTCCCTCTTCTGCCCTCTCAACTACTATGGCAGCGCTGACTACCTGGGTAGTTGCTGCGACATAGAGCAAGAGGGGCTCGGCTGGGCTTGGGGGCACCAAGATAGGTGGCGAGGTGAGCAAGGCTTTGAGTTTGGAGAGCGACTCCTCGGCCTCGACGGTCCATGTGAAGTTTCTGTTTTCTTAAGGAGGCGATAAAGGGGGAGGGCTTTTTCCCCGAGCCGTGAGATGAACCGGCTGAGGGCAGCGAGGCACCCTGTGACCCTTTGTACGCCCTTGAGATCCTTGATCGGGCCCATCCTGGTGATTGCGGTTACCTTCTCAGGGTTGGCCTCGATCCCGCATTGGGAAACTATGTACCCTAGGAGCATGCCCCGAGGGACCCCGAAGACACACTTCTCTGGGTTCAACTTTATGTGATTTGCCCTGAGGCACCCAAACGCGATATCAAGGTCCCCGACTAGGTTCTCGACTTTCTTGGATTTGACCACGATGTCATCGAAGTAGGCCTCGACGGTCGGCCCTATGTGTTTTCCAAAAACATGGAGCATGCATCGTTGATATGTGGCCCCGGCGTTCCGCAAACTGAAGGGCATAGTGAGGTAGCAAAACATGCCAAAGGGGTGATGAAGGAAGTCACGAGCTGATCGGACTCCTTCATCTTTATTTGGTGATAGCCAGAATACGCATCAAGAAAGCAGAGAGTTTCACATCCCGCAGTGGAATCTACTATTTGATCGATACGTGGTAATGGAAAAGGAACCTTAGGACATGCTTTATTTAAACTAGTGTAGTCTACGCACATCCTATCCTTTCCATTCTTTTTCTTGACAAGTACGGGATTTGCTAACCACTTGGGATGATGTACCTCCTTGATGAATCCGTCCTTCAAAAGCTTGTCGACCTCCTCCCCGATGATTCTACGCTTCTCCTCGTCGAAGCGGCGCAGCCGTTGCTTCACCGGTTTGGATCCGGCCCGGTTGTTCAAGGAGTGCTCGGCGACATCCCTCGGAATGCCCGGCATATCCGAGGGACTCCACGCAAACATGTCAGCGTTCGCACGGAGAAAGTCGACCAGCACGGCTTCCTATTTGGGCTCGAGGATGGCGCTGATCGTCAGCGCCTTCCCGTCCGAGTGGCCGAGGTCGAGCGGGATGGTCTTGGTGTCCTCTGCAGGCTTGAAGTTGCTAGCGTGCCGTTTGGGGTCGGGGATCTCCTTGGAGAAGTCGTCGAGGGCCACGAGGATGGCTGACTCCTCGACCGCCTCAGCGTTTTCCACGCATTCGACGTCGCAGTTGTAAGCGTGCTCGTATGAGGTGTCGATGGTGATGACTCCCTTAGGCCCCGTCATCTTTAGCTTGAGGTAGGTGTAGTTCGGGACCGCCATGAACTTGGCGTATCCCGGTCGACCGATGATGGCGTGGTAAGTACCGTGGAATGCGACCACCTCGAAGGTTAGATCTTCCTTCCGGAAGTTCGAGGGGGTACCGAAGCAGACAGGTAGCTTGACATGGCCGATCGGGAGTGCCTTCTTTCCTGGGACGATCCCGTGGAATCCCCCCATGCTGGGCAAGAGCGTGGTCCTCGGGATCCCAAGGAGGTCGAGAGTCTCGGCGTAGATGATGTTGAGGCTGCTTCCCCCATCCATGAGTACCTTGGAAAGGCGGGTGTTGAGTATGATCGGGTCGACGACGAGTGGGTAGACCCCTGTGTCGGGGATGTGCTCAGGGTGGTCGTCCTGATCGAAGGTGATCGGCACGTGTGACCAGTCGAGGTACCGAGGAGCTTGAGCTCGAACGGAGAAGACCTCTTGACGCTCACTCTTGTGCTGACGCGTGCTGAGTCGGGTCGAGGGTCCCCCGAAGATCATGAAATAGTCGAGGATCTCGGGGAAGCCCCCGTTCTTGCCATCGCCCTCGTCTTGTGGGTCCTCCTTCTTGTCGTCTTTCTCTAGGCCAAGGGAGCAGAAGTGTTTCTTGAGCATGCGACAGTCCTCGAGGCTGTGGTTGGCCGGTCCCTTGTGATAGGGGCAGGGCTCTTTCAGCATTTTGTCGAAGATGCCCCCCTCGAGAGGGGGACCTCGAGGCTTCTTCTTGTCTGTGGCAGCGACCAGATCGTAGGGCTCGACGTCGCGTCGATCCAACTAGTTCTTCTTCTTCTTGTTATTGTTCTTCTTGGGCCCATTATTCGAGCCCCCGGGCTCGTCCGCCTTGGCCTTCCCCTTGCTCGGGGATGCATAGAAGAACGTGCCAACGACTTCCTCGCCGGCTGCATAGTTGGCGACGATGTCCATAAGCTCGTTGGCGGTCTTGGGGGTGTTCCGTCCCAGTTCCTGCACCAGCTCCTTGCAGGTTGTCCCGACGAAAAATGCCGTGATGACATCGTGGTCGGAGATGTGGGTTAGCTCAGTACGTTGCTTGGAGAACCGTCGGGTGAAGTTGCGGATGGTTTCCCTGGCTTCTGGTTGCAGCTCCGGAGATCCCAGGAGTTTCCTGGCCGCACGTAGGTGCCCTTGAAGTTCCCCTCGAAGATCCTGACCAGGTCGGGCCAGCCATGGATCAAGTCCGGGGGGAGCTCCTCGAGCCACCTTCGAGCGGTGTCGGAGAGGAAGAGTGGGAGTTGCCGAATGATGACGTGGTCGTCGTCGGCTCCTCCTAGCTGACACGCGAGCCTGAAATGTGCAAGCCAGAGCTCCGGCTTGGTTTCGCTGTTGTACTTGACCAGGCTGGTGGGTGGATGGAAACGAATAGGCAAAGCGGTTTGCCGGATCGCCTTGCTGAAGACTCGTGGCCCTGGTGGTTCCGAGGATCGGCGTTGATCCTCGTCGCTGTCGTAGATCCCACCTCGATGAGCACTATAACCTCGAGCCTCAGCGTCACCGTGTCGGCATTGTTTGTTGTCGTTGTTGTCGTATTGCGCGTCTCGCTGTTGTCGATCGTCGAGGATGCGGTCTCGAACTGGTCCCTGCTCCATTCCGCCTTGGGGCACCTTGTCTTGGTGGACGGATACCTCTCGCTCTTATCGAGGAGGCACGTCCCGTCGCTCGGAAGAAGCTCCTCTGCGCCTCGAGGCCGAGCTCTCCGCTTGTTGTACGGCCGCGGTTTGGAGAAGTCCCTGGATTTCATTCCTGATGCGTCGCGCCTGGGGCGTCGATGGTGCCGCCATGTCGCGGAGTAGCATCGCGGCTGCTACGACATTCTGGCTAGCGTGGTTGTAGACGTGGCGCTCGTTCGCCCCTTCGTTGACGATCTGTCGATGGACATCTCGGGTCCGCTCGCGAGCTCTTCCATCCTATGGCCGCCCGCGATCTCGCTCGAGGGCGTGCTCGAGTTGCTGGAGTCGTAGACGCTCCTCCTTGAGTTTGGCGAGCAGCTCTCGGACTTGCGCGATCTGGACGTCCTGAGGTGGATCGGCTTTGTCATGACTCATGGGGCCGGCGTTTCGCGCCGGGGTAGCGTTGCCCCCTCCTCCTTCATCCGTGGCCGCGGCGTCGTTGATGTCGTCCTGGGAGTCAACCTGACCGTTGAGGTGGAAGCACTCCTGCGTGAGATCGTAACCCTCGTCGGGGGAGTTCGAGTCGGGGTAGCCGTGGTAGAAGTTGGGGAAAGATCCCCAACATTCCTCCTCCATCCATTGTCATACCGTCCCCCAAGTGTGGCACCCTAGGGCCAGGGCTCGTCGTGACTCTAGGCGCTTGTCTAGTGGAGGGGTGGTGACGAGGTTGATCGTCATACGTAGCAGGTTCCCTGAGGACCCATAACGTGCCTGCATCTGCGAGCCTACAAAAGCGGAACAGAGTCTGGCGCTGTTGTAGAGCCCATGTGGAAACAGGTTGTGCGGTGGCGCGGCCGAGTATGTCGGAGAGGCCACGGGGACCCTGTGAGATGACGGTATGGCAGAGCCAAAGTCCGGCTCAGCGAGGTACCCGACCCTGACCCGCAAGCATGGGTCAAACAGGCTCCCGAAGGGAGGAACTGTGTTACCAACTGAGGCTGGGGTGACGGCATCCGACGTCTCGGGGTCCGCGCAGTGAAAAGTGCAGCGGCGTCGTTCGCGCCTCCTCCTGGTCGCAGGCGACAGACGCGAGTGGTGGGACCGTCGTCTGGTCCTCCTTGGCCCCGGCGTATCGGAGCTGCTGCTGTCCATGCCACTACTGGAGAGTAGAACCATGTCATGGCCGTGGCCCGTGGACATGAACTCTAGGCTCCCGAACCAGATGACGGTGGCGAATGGAAGTGATGGGGCCGTGGAATCTATCTGGGAGAGTAGTTCGGAGTTGATCGACACGCAAAGCCCCCCTACCTGGCGCGCCAATTGTCGGTGTTATGACCCGGAGGGTCAAGACCACCGGCTAGTAAATTTGTATATTGCATGCTCCCTCTCCCAGACGTGATGCAAGAAGAACACAAGATTTATCCTAGTTCGGGCACAGAAGGCCCTACGTCCAGCGGGGGAGGATGGATTGTATTATCTTGCACCGAAGTGCTCGTACAGGGGGGGTTTACAAGCAGGTTTACACAGGGGTGCTCAGGATGAGCTGAGGCCTAGGGCTAGCAAGGCTATCCTAGGTGGTCTGTTGATTGCTTGAGATGTTGATCAAGCAATCGGGTGTGTGGTGTATGCGGGTCAGAGCTGATGTCCGATACAAATGTGCCTTTTTTCCCAGCCCCCTCCTCTATCTCGGCGTCCCCTTTTATAGATCAAGGGGAGGTACGGGAGTACAGAGCCTTAAACTATAGCGGCATGGGGGGTCTGTCCGCGGCGCCATGCTGTCGAAGGGACGTCGGTTGCTGTAGCGGCGTGGCCTTCCCGTCCTTCCGGAGCTCCAGGGCATGGCGATGGTAGACTGGATGCTGCCGAACGTCGTGGCGCAGTGCGGTCGGCCTTCTGTAGACAGGTACGAGTCCCACAGTTGACGCGAGACGGATTGGATGGGAACCATGCCGGAGTGGTTGGGGACGGTGGTCGAGCCCCCTAGGCGAGGGGGTCAAGGCCAGCGTGACCCTGTCGTATCCCTGAAGACGCGGTCGAGGGCTGCCCTGTTCATGGCTCGAAGGGGTGCCTCTGGATTCCGTATCGTCAACGTGGCTACAGCGGTCGCACGGTTGACGGAAGTCCCCAGCATGGGCGACGAGTTGGTGGATTTGACTACGGTGATGGGTGCCCATGGCGTTAGGCGGGGGCAGGTAGGCGCATTGGATCCCCTTTAACCCATACCGGGAGTAGGTGAGCTGACCGAGCCTCCTGCGCGCGGGTCGTTCGATCGACCCCCCGTCCGTCAATCGAGGTCGAGCGGTTGAGGTCGAGGAAGACTTGATTGACCCCTCTTCCGTCATTCGGTGGGTTAAGGCGGAGCGGAGGGGTCGTTCGTTCGACCCCCTGTCCGTCAGTCGAGGTAGAGGCAGAGGGGTCGTTCGTTCGACCCCCGTCCGTCAGTCGATGTAGACGCGGAGGTGGGGGGTCGTTCGATAGACCCCCGTCCGTCAGTCGAGGTAGAGGCGGACGCGGAGGCGGGGGGTCGTTCGATCGACCCCCGTCCGTCAGTCGAGGCGGACGCGGAGGGGTCGTTCGATCGACCCCTGTCCGTCAGTCGAGGTAGACGCGGAGGCGGGGTCCTTCCTTCTGTGTGTCCAGTAATGGGCCGGCCCAAGACTGGTCACTGTTGTTGGCGAAGTCAGCCTTCGTTTGATGGGCCTTCTCCCACTGATTGGGCGGTTGATTGGATCCTGCCTCAAAGATGGTTGCTATGTTAAGCGTTAGATTATCACACGTTTAGGGTACCCCTTACCGTTGTACCCGACAAGCGGTTTTCCGTTAAAGAAGCGACGAAAATGGCAAGCAAAGGGCGGATCAAGCAACGAAGACCGCAATGATTTAGGCAATGAAGACTCCGGAGAAAATTAAAGTCAAAGATATCATGTTTTTTCTTTAATATTTTGTAACCGTGTCCTTTTAGGACTCATGTCACGACCAGGGTATAAATATGAACCCTTAGCCATTGTAAAAACGGTTCACAACCAATACAATACAACCGACCCCATGCCAATTTCGAGTCCTTTGTCGTGTCGTCGAGTTCTTCGAGAGGAACCATCGATCCGTCGACCTCCGTAAGTCCCGGCAACCTTGTTATCATGTCTAGTATCATGCGGTGGATTTAGATGTTGATGCAAGTAGTCTTGTTTGTTTTCAATGATCATGCGGCGGATCCTTGCTTGACAATCAAGAAATCTTAGCTTATGTTTTGTGTATGAGTAGATACTGTGCGGCAGGTGCTTGCTCAATATGCCTAGCAAAAGCAAGATAGTTACTGGCTCTATTAGATTCAGCAAGATCTAGTAGATTCATTAAGTTACTACATGTTGCATGTTTATATATATTTTATATATTTGTAACACTCTTTTGCCCAATCTAAACTGATACGGTTCGGCTTCATCTTTATCATAGAATTATCTATGTTTCTTGTAATTGTTTATATCCATAAGTAGATTTTATATTCATGATAGCCGAATTAGTTTCATCTAGATTGTTACGTGTTGCGGGTTCGTGCATGTCAACTACGTTTGAGATTTTATAAAGTTAGGTGTCGTGCGGCGGATACAAGCTTTAGATTAGTTCGATCATGTTTGCTTACGTGTTCCTTCATCATGGACCCTAATTCGGTTGGATAGCTGAGTTGGTTATGCTTTAATTCATAATTAATGATGATTCATTCATACGTACTTTCTCATGCATGCATGTTTGGCAACCAACTCTTTACTGTCTGGTCTCACCCGACATGTTCCAGTTTTATATCTAATAATTTTCATCCCTTGTTAGTTTCAGGTCAAACTGACTGGCACGTTTCCGGACTCCGAAACACCCGGGCACCCGATTGAAGCTACGCTTTCCGACTTGCTATGTGTTAGGCACAGTGCGTCACATTTTGTGTCAACACACTTTTTGGCATGCCCAGTGGGACTCTACATCTCAAGATGGTTGAAATTGATAATAACCAGGTTCTGGACGTGACTATGGATGAGTTGCCCGAAGACCTGAGGAATATTGTCCAACAAGCATGTGATGAGTTTCAACATAAATGCTTGATGTCTTTTTCAAATAACAAAAGCAACAAGGTTTTTCAGAAACAGTCACTCCCAAGAACTCTCCTTCATCATCAAACTGATTACACAGAAGAAGAAGATGCTCGGAAGATGACTGAGATGGTTTACAAAGCAATGAGCGAGACTATGAGGAATCACCATACAACTTTCCTGAATACCTTTCGCTCGATCATGGTCAGTACCTTCGGTCCATCCGCCGATAAATGCTTTGAGGAAACCATTGGTCCAATGCAAGGGCCGACATTGTTCAATATGCCGAAACGCCAGGAAAAAATTGCTGAAGATGGCGAGACATCTGGCATGAACCAAGATGGGATGGCTCCTCACCAGAAACAACAACACCCCATGACTTATGGCCAACTCACGTTCGATGCAACGGGAACGTCCCACAATCGGCTTTCAAGGTGTCTCCAGCTGCGAATAGGTTGCAGAAAAATATGAATGGAGATGGATATCAACAATTTGCCGATTACAATGCTATTGACTCTTTCCCGAATCCAGGGTATAAGAACTCTGCAAGTTTGGCTTTTGAAGGGCATACACATGGAGCTCCAAACTCGAATATTGACCTTATCATGAACATGATGGCGGATATGATGCAGAATTAGTTTGGCCTAAAGCCAAAGGGTCAGTCCTATGCATACAAGTCCCCTTATCCAGAGTGGTATAACCGAGTTGCACTCCCCCCGAGAGTAAAACCTCCCACAGACATGACCAAGTTTTCTGGTCAGGATGATACTAGCACCATAGAACACATCAACCGATACTTAATGCAGCTTGGAGAGGCGTTCGCTGATGAAGCTTGGAGGATTCGGTATTTCCCGTTGTCTCTGACAGGGCCGGCTTTCACGTGGTTCACGTCTCTGCCGGCTAATTCCATTGGTACATGGGCAGAATTGGAGCAGAAGTTCCATTCATATTTCTTTACAGACACTAATGAGAAAAAACTAGTTGACCTTATGAGCTTGAAGCAGAGAGCCAATGAAACACCCCAGGAGTATCTCCGCAGGTTCAGGGAGACTAAAAACCTCTGCTATTCCTTAAACCTGCCAGATGACCAGTTGCCAGGGATGGCAATAGCGGGCATGCAACCGAATGTCAGGGAGAAGTTGTTCGGTATGGACTTTGATGACCTTGGTCAGCTGTCACAGTGATTGGCCATGATGAGCAATCAGGCTCAAGGGTTCAGAAGAGACAACCGTTTCTAGAAGGGTGATGTGGCTAATGAGATGTATCAAAGTTTCCTGGAGGAAGCAGCAGAGTACGATGATGAAGATGAAATAGCCGCAACCGAATTGGTCTGGGGGAAAGAACCAACTCAGGTCAGTCAACGCTGGTTGAGGCAGCAGAAGGGTACGTACGACTTTGATTTCTCTAAGTTAGACAAGTTGTTTGAGATGTTGCTCAAAGAGGGGCGTATCAAGTTGCCGGAAGGGCACCCCATGTTGCACCCTGAAGGGGTGAGAGATAAAAAGTTTTGCGGTTACTACAATGCCAATTCTCATTCCATCAATGATTGTCAAGTATTCAGAATGTGGATTCAGAAAGCTATTCAGGAAGGGCATTTGAAATTTGATGGTAAGATGAAAATTGATGCTAATCCTTTTGCACAGAACACAGTGTCCTTCTCCATGAACATGGTTGCTATAGAAAACTCTAAAGACAAGGGCAAGGTGAAAGTGTTAACCTCAGACAGAGCTAAGAAAACTAGTGCTGTTGACCCTGATCGGCAAATTACAAATGAAGAATTTTGGCAACAGGCTCGGTTCCAGAATGGCCGAACCGAGAGGGGGGAACCTTCTAAGCCCAGAGTCACGACACGGATTCTTTTGAACAAATGGCGATGGGAGCAAGAACGGTATCAGAAGTGAAGGTATTATGAGGAACAAGAGTTCATGGGGAACATCAGAGGTATGAGGAAGAGATGTACCAGAGGGAGCAAGAGTACATGAGAGAGCAGGAACAGTCTCATTGAACATGCTCATTCTTTAAACATTGTTGGAATGAAGGTTTGAAGCTGCCTACTAAAGATAATTGCCCTGAATGCAGTGACAAATATTCAGAGTACAGGTAGTCTCGGGCCAACCGCCGTCCAGTCCATGAAAGGCTTAGACCACGTTTTACTGAGGACGATCGGCGTGTAAAAATGGATAGCTCTGGAAATCGGCGAAGCAAGAGATGTGCCGATCAAGGGTGGATCCATTATGAAGAAGGCGCTGAGGAAGAAGACCACCGTGAGTACGTGTGGTAGGAAGGACAATGGTGTCCACCAGGGCTGAGAAAGAGCCAGAAAAGAAGGGTACAACGCTTGAGGAACAAAGAGTTGACACAGACAGTTGCCGAAAAGAAACAAGTGTGGCGTCCTAAGGAAAAGCCTGACAAGCAAGACCAGTCGGCTGATGTGTATATGGCTTTCTTTATTCCATCAGAGTTCTTAGCTCCGGAAAACCAGGATATCCAAGAAGAAGTGTACTCAGATTTCAATGAGAGTGAGTATCATGATCTGATGGCCCAACTTGTCCTAACGGAACGAGCAGTTTTCGATAAGCCGGCCAAACATCGACATTTGAAGCCACTTTATGTGAAGGGGTACGTCAATGGCAAGCCTCTGACCAAGATGTTTGTTGATGGAGGAGCTGCCATCAATATTATGACTTATACCACCTTTAGGAAGCTCGGGATGACCAATGAGGAACTGCTAAAGACTGACATGGTACTCAGGGATTTTGCTGGCAATCCTTCTGACACCCGAGGAGCTGTGCACGTTGAGTTGATGATTGGATCAAAAACCTTGATTACTACTTTCTTTGTCATCGATGGCAAGGGGGCATACAGTCTGCTCTTAGGGAGAGATTGGATCCATGCTAACTGCTGCATACCTTCAACCATGCATCAGGTTCTTATTCAGTGGATTGGAGATGATGTTGAAGTTGTTCATGCTGATGATTTGGTAAGTGTTGCTGCTCCTGCAGAGCCTACTTACTGGGAATATGATGGTGTCGATTGTTTCTCTGGAAGAGTATGGGAAGAAGGTCCTGTGAATGTCTTCAACAAGGATCAACAACCGATCCAAGCAATCGACTCTCAAAGCAATTTTTAATGGGGAACCCGATCGATGGCAACAAAGGAAAGTTGGGGTGTGGCTTTATGTCGGCCGATAAGCTAGAGGAAATAAATGTTGGTGATGATATCAAACCAAGGCCGATGTATATCAGTGCAAATTTAGACCCAGAGTATAGATTGAAATTGATAAACCTTCTGAAAGAGTTCAAGGATTGTTTTGCTTGGGATTACACAGAGATGCCCGGACTGGATCGTTCTATTGTTGAACATTGATTGCTGATGAAGCCTGGGTATCGTCCTTATAAATAACCTCCTCGGAAAATTTTCAAAGAGAAGGTGCTGGCCGATGTGAAAAAGGAAGTTGAAAGATTATTAGAAGCAAATTTCATTCGGCCATGTAGATATGCAGAGTGGATTTCGAGCATAGTTCCGGCCAATGGACGGTTACCCAATGTCGGTTGCCGATTTGCTTGTCGATGCAGCAACTGGTTATGAAGTCATCAGCTTTATGGATGGTAATGCTGGCTATAACCAAATCTTTATGGCAATAGAAGATATTTCAAAAACGGCTTTAAGATGTCCTGGTCATATTAGATTATTTGAATGGGTCGTCATGACTTTTGATTTAAAAAATGCTGGTGCAACTTATCAAAGAGCCATGAACTATATTTTTCATGAGTTGATCGGCAAAATTGTGGAGATCTATATTGATGATGTGGTGGTTAAGTCTAGAAATCACGGTGGACACTTAGCCGATTTAAAGAGGACTTTGGAGTGCACTAGGAAGCATGGTTTGAAGATGAACCCGAACAAGTGTGCCTTTGGGGTCTCGGCTGGTGAATTTTTGGGATTTCTAGTCCATAAAGGAGGGATCGAAGTAGGCAAGAAAAGCATGGAAGCAATAGACAAGGTTGTACCTCCAACTAATCTCACAGAGTTGCAGTCATTGCTCGGCAAGATTAATTTTGTGAGAAAATTCATATCTAATTTATCAGAAAAAGTTTTGTCTTTCTCTCCACTGTTAAAGCTTAAAAAGGATCAAGAATTTGTATGGGGTGACGTACAACAAAAGGCTTTTGATGAGATCAAAGAATACATGAAGGCGCCACCTATGTTGGTACCTCCATAGCTTGACAAGCCTTTTAAGTTGTACGTGGCGGCCGACAGCCTGACAATAGGGTCGGCCCTCATGCAAGAGTTTGAAGGAAAGGAAAGGGTGATAGCTTACCTTAGCCGAAAGCTGTTAGATCCAAAGACAAGGTATTCGGCTATGGAGAAACTCTGCCTGTGCGTGTATTACGCATGTACCAAACTTCGGCACTACTTGTTGAATGCCGAATGCGTGGTAGTTTCTGAATTTGATGTAACAAAACATATGTTATCAATGCCAATTTTAAACGGAAGAATTGACAAATGGATTTTGGCTTTATCAGAATTTAAGTTAAAGTACGAATTGGCAAAACCAGTAAAGGGTCAAATTATTGCTGATTTTGTTACCCAACACCTTGATCCTTCTGCTAACATGATAGATATTACACCTTGGACTTTGTTTTTTTGATGGTTCATCTTGTAGAAAAGGTGGTGGTGCTGGTATTCTCTTAATTTCTCCACGAGTAGTGATTTTTAAGTATACTATCCCTATTGAATTTCGTGTTACTAACAATCAAGCAGAGTATGAAGCACTACTTAGAGGACTTCGGCTTCTTGCTGAAATAAAGGCCGTCGCTGTTGAGATCTTCGGGGATTCTGAGTTGATAATTAACCAACTGATCGGCCAATATGAGTGCAAGAATGACATATTAAGGGAATATTATGAAGAATGCCGAGAGCTTTTGAAGGATTTCCAGGTGGCGACCTTGCATCATATCCCTAGGGGGCATAATGAAGAAGCAAATAGGATAGCTCAGGCTGCCTCGGGATACCGAGAGGATCAAGAGATTAGTGCTTTGGATGAGAATCGGGTAATTGATGACTGGAGAAACGAAGTTACCGATTACTTAAAGAATCCATCGTAGAAAGTTTCCCGAAAGCTCAGATACAAAGCCCTCAAGTTTGTGCTCCTTGATGATCAGTTGTACTATAAATCTATGGATGGGGTACTCCTCAAGTGTTTGAGTAAAGGAGAGGCCAGAGAGCTGATGTATGAAGTACATGAGGGTGTGTGTGGTGCACATCAATCGGCTTACCGAATGAAGTGGATAATTAGAAGGACTGGTTACTTTTGGCCGACCATGCTTGAAGATTGCTTTGAATATTACAAAGGGTGTCAAGATTGTCAGAGATTTGGCAACATTCAGAGAGCTCCAGCATCGGCTTTGAACCCAATTATCAAGCCTTGGTCATTTAGAGGATGGGGCATGGATTTAATTGGTCAGATTAATCCTCCTTCTAGCAAAGGACATAAGTTTGTGCTATTAGCTACTGATTATTTTACAAAGTGGGTTAAGCTATTCCTTTGAAGAAGGTTACATCAGAAAACATGATCAATTTTGTTAAGGAGCATATAATTCACAGGTTTGGAATTCCTCAGACTATAATGACAGATCAGGGAACTCAATTCACTTCATCTGAGTTTTGTGACTTTGCCGAAGACATGGGAATCAAATTATATAATTCTTCTCCTTATTATGCACAAGCTAATGGTCAAGCTGAGGTATCAAATAAAATCATGATTAAAATTATTCAGAAGAAGATTGATGAAAAACCAAAGAAGTGGCATTCGGTTCTTAATGAGGCTTTATGGGCTTATCGAATGGCTTGTCATGGGTCTACTTGGGCGTCTCCATACGAGTTGGTTTATGGGCATCATGCTGTGTTACCATGGGAGCTGCAATCGGTTTCAAGGCGAGTTACATTGCAAAATGATTTGAGGAAAGAAGATTATAAGGACCTGATGATGGATGAATTGGAAGATTTACATTTGGTTTGTCTCAAAGCATTAGAAAGTATTGAGAAAAACAAATTTCGTGTTGCCAAATATTATAACAGAAAGGTCAGAGAGAAGCAATTTGCAGAGGGAGATTTGGTTTGGAAAATTGTACTGCCGATTAGAACAAAAGATAAAGCCTTCGGCAAGTGGTCTCCAAATTGGGAAGGACCTTTTCGGATAGTAAAGTGTGCACCTGGTAATGCATATATTTTGAACACTTTGTTGGGAGAAGAGTTTACTAGAGCTATTAATGGAAGATTTCTTAAGAAATTTTATCCAAGTGTTGAGGTTGGTGCATAAGTAAATTTGGGGAGTTCCGTGCGCGAAATAGCCGATGTATGAGCGTTGCCTTTAGCCGAAAAAACACTCTAAGAATTTATAGGATAGCCGACACAGTATGTGTCGCCTTTAGAGCAAAAAAATTTAAACACAATCAAAGCAGTGTCATACAAATTCAGGTGACATTCCTCAGATTCATCGTTCTCAGGAAAAATTCATGAAAGAAGAGACAAGTGGGAGTCATAGATAATATTTCACAAGGCAGGTTTTTACAGGATTCCTATGTACAAACTACTCATCAAACAGTCTGTTGAGGATAGACTGAGCATTGGTGGCTTGGGCGAGGGCAGTTGCATGATCCTCATAGCTCTCCAGGAGGTCGTCAATATCCTCAACATCTTCCGCAGGTCTGCCACCACGGAAGCCGACTGGCATGTCGGAGAAGTCTTCGTTACTTTGGGTGATCATTGCCGCCAACCCCAGGGCTACGCTGTGGTGCACACCTTGGATGACAGCTTGATCTATATGACCGTCCGCATAATCAAGACGTGCCTCAGCAGTCTCTCCCTGGGCGTTCGCCTTGTCAGCGATCTTGTTCGCCGCAATCTTCAGGCGTTCGACCTCTGCGGAAAGCGCTGAAAAGATAGAACACCAATCGGATGAATAGATGAATCAGAAGAAAGGGAAGAAATGAAGTGGAATTGTTTGCACTGACCAGTGATGGCGTCGCAGAACTGCTTCTGCTGGTTCTCCCACTCGAGTCGGTCGATGCCATATTGCTTGGAGATCTTCTCCAACTCTCCTCGAGCATCATCCCTTTCGCCCCTGAAGGTAACCGCCTCCGCATGGGTGTAGGGAGCATCCATGGCATCCGACTCCAAATCCCAAGGGTTGGAGTGGTAGGAGCTTGAATCAGAGGAGCCGGATGATGGAGTCCCCGGCTCGGCTGTTGTCGCCGAAGGAAAAGGGATGCTATGGCTGGAAGAGATGACCCTTATCCTAATGAGTAAGAACAAGGATCAGAACTAGAGGGATGAACAATGAACAAGAATACAAGGGGCAAGGAGCCGAATCTTACCCGCGCTATCGGTTACACCATGCTCAGCTTCCTTCGGCTTCCCCTTCAGCAGGTCGCTTGCCGCGATTGTCACCTCCTGCCATTGCTACTGTGTAGGCTAGGGTTTCCTTCTGGATTGGTTTTGAGCGAGAGAAGAGGAGACGGAGATGAGAATGCTTGACTGGAACTGTTGACAGGGGTAGAAGAAAGAAGGTTTATTTATAAGCCGAATGAGAATACCAAACGACGAGTTAGGGTTTTTTCCCTTCTCGAATGGGTCGTTGTTGGACTGGGCCAAGCTCGGATAAATCGAAGGTCGCTCGGCTAATTCCTGAATCGGCAAGATGGGAACAATCAGCTATATCTTTGATTGGAAAGCTAAATGTGATCGGCTATATTCTAATCGAGAGAATAAAAGAGGTGATTACATTTCCATACAAACAGAAGTGTATAGAGGTAAAGACAGAAATATCCGATTGTCTAAAAAAAGGGGTATATCATAGTTAAACTATTACAGAACCATGTTTTTACTAGCTCAGAAGCTGTTTGATGGCATCTAAAGCATCAACTCTGATTCAGCTGACATTATTCAACACCTTCTGATCTTCATCCTTAGAACTTTGAATGTTAGACAGCCTTGCCTTGAGCTGTTGGTATTCTTTGAGGACAGATGATATTTTTGATGAGGTTGCTTCTATGGAGGTTGGCAAATCTACTATCTTAGCCTTGTGAGACTGAATTCTGACATTCAGCTCGGCTAATTGAGCCTCCAACTTAATCTTCTCATCCTCCATGACTTTCAGCTCAGGCTCCAAAGTTGCCAATGAATTCTTAGCAGTATGAATTTGGGAGTGCAAGGATTTAAGTTCCTGCTTCTTCAGAAACCTATTGTTCTGCAAGTCGTTCCGAGAAGTTATGTTTTTATTTTCCCTCTTCACAACAGCAAAATAATCATCAAGGTGGGTTGTGGATTCCAAGGAAGCTTTGAGGGCATGTGAAAGATCTTGGTTGATAAGCTCAAGGAGATCTTTTATCTGATCTGAATCCTAAACCAGAATGCTGATGTCCTTGTTTAACAAGCTGGCTATGTCCTACAACCGAGCTTGATTTTCCACTGATAGAGTCTGCTGAGAGGTGGCTTCTTTACCTTTTTCATTGATGTAGTCATCAACAGTGAAAGAATAACTGGCAGTCGGCTTGGTGGTCTTAAGAAAAAGGGAGTGTTAGCCGATCAGATAGATGTACTAAAAGAGTAGCTTGGGGTAAAAATATTACCTGTTGTGTTAGTTGGTCATCGTGATGGGTGATGTTTTGCTCTGATTGAAGGCTTGATTGAATACCCGAGGATGATGGACCTGGAGCTGGACCAGAAGAGTGCTCTTCTACTAAATCGTCTAAGATTTTATCTATTTCCAATAATGCAGATGATAAGAGTATAAGAACAAGGAAAAGATGTCATATGAAGGAAAAGAAGTGATTAGCCGAATGAATACCAATGAGTTGAAAGGTTTCATGAACATCTGTGCTTTCAGCTTCATGAGCTTCTGTGTCTTTGGTTTCATGGGTCCCTGCACCCCCAGTAGAAGCTTGGGGAGAGATTTCCACTGTTGTTGAGGCATTGCTTGAGCCTGGAATATCAACTGTGGCTGCAGTAGAAATGATTGAGATAAAAGCTGGTCAGAATTGTTGATGAATAAGATTTATTGCTAAATAAGAGTTTTGTACCTTGGGAGACCGCTTGACTATTTTGGATCTCACCCTTCTGAACACATGGGTGTTCTCAAGTGTTTTCCTTTTGCCTTCTCCTCCTGAAGGTGCAATGGCCACAGCTGCAGGGATCTTCATGAAGCTTGCCAGATTTGGGGCAGTAAAACCCAAAGCAGTGTTAGGCCCAGCTATGAAATATTGGACTACTTTGGTGATAGGAGTGGGCCCAAAATCCTGAGAATGACTAAATGTTAAGGTAAGAAATGGATTCAAAGCAGAAGGTAGTAAATACAATAAGGTTACCTCACTATCAGAAGTGAATTGGGGTTGCAAATCATGGCATAGAGAGTGTACTGGTGAATTGAAGGTGTGATTGTGTCATTCTTGCCACCAGGAAGCAAAGGAGGGGTGAGCAGCATCCACTATCCCAAATGGAGAAGGTTCATATGTTGGCAGGTCCCATCCAAGCTCAAAAACTTTCTTAGCCTCTATTTCGCTTGTGATCGGCTCCCTGTACTTTATGATTGTGGCGAAGAAAGGTCTTGGGGCAAATGTCCACATTCTAGTTGTCTAGATGCCATATTTGGATAGTAGAATTCATAGGAATATTGTACTAACCTTCCATGATGAAATTCGGCTGGCAAAATGCAAGGTTTGATAAAAGAGTTGAAAATCTCTATAGCTACCTTGTCAGAACAGCCAGACTCAAACTGAATTTGCAAGGCAGGGTCAGATTGTCATTTTCTCTATAAGGAAGCCAAAGCACATTGCTAAAACCTTTGAAGAATAGCTTGAAAAGATGACCAATATCCATGTCAATGCTCATAGAAGAAGTTGCTTCTCCATAAGTCTGGCAGTTCTTGACCTTTGCTGCACTGCCTTCAGCATAGTTAACTGAAGGGAAACTCAAATTTTGGAGGGACACAGGCATTATCTAGTGCATATAGAGCTGTAGCCACATCTGGATGAACCACCAAGGACCACTCACACAAGAAATCTCTTTACCTTGGTGCATCTGAGCAGTGACCTGATGCATCATCTGATAGACAGATCCTAGGAGGTATTTGCCCAAAGGGATTAATGTACCTGCAGCTAGATCATCAGCCATCATCATGTGATTTAAGGTTGGTTCATTGGATTTTCCGCAGAAAATGAACCTGCATAGCCACATGTTCATGTAGGCCCTGCATTCCTTGTCAGAAACGACGCTAGACGCTTCCATATAAGTCTGAATGTATCCAACCCATCCCCCTCCAGATCTGACAGCCTTCTGGTTGCTTTTTCTCTTATACTTGTAAGGGTATACTGGTTGTGATACATTCAAGCCAGTCATCATGAAGACATCAGCCAAGGTAGGGGTCATCATACCATGGCAAAAGACAAAGGCGTTGATGGCATCAGACCAGAAATGAGCAGCTGCTATCAAGAGGGGTTCATTTCTAGGCGTCTCTGACAGGGATAATTCCAAGCAATGGTTGATGTCCTGAGCATCCCAATGGATGCTGCTTTTTTCTAGCATCCTTCTGTACCAGTTCCGCCATCCAGCAATTGGGGGAAACGGCCAAGTCTTGAAAGTGTTTGGCCATTGGTTTGGCGGGGTGACTCCAGACTTGAAGGGATTCTTGAAGTTTCCTTCTCAATAATCTCGGTTGGGTCGGGATTTCCCATTGGACCGAGGAGGTAGGAATTGGGGTGTGCAGCATAATGGATCAGAATATGGTTCTTGTATTCCTTCAAAGAATAATGGAATCGGGGAAAACAAATGAATCGGGGGAATCGTAAGAGATCAATTGAGAATTGCCGAATGCGTGGAGGCGAATGAAACTTACCTATGGGATTTCATCCTGGGTCGCCATTGGAGAGTTGGAGTAGACCCAATAACCAGTTAGGACTTAGATTTTCTGGGCAGCGACTGCGATGTTGAACAGTGTTGACCTAGAAGAAAAAGGGGAAGCTTGTAGTCAATTTGAGGATTAAATGACTTTTATCCCAAAATTGAGGGGGCATGTGTTAACACTGGATTTTGGTATGCTAAGAAAGATGAAAGGTGGGCCAGTGCAGAAATTAGAGCATTCGGCAAGCGTCTGTGCAGTTGGCCAGTTTTCAGAGAAGTCGACAAATGTCCATGCGGTCGGCTAATCGCCAAAGGTTCGGCTAAATGATCATACGGTCGGTTATTCTAAGGACGAGCGGTTTTCCGTTAAAGAAGCGACGAAAATGGCAAGCAAAGGGCTGATCAAGCAACGAAGACCGCGACGATTTAGGCAATGAAGACTCCAGAGGAAATTAAAGTCAAAGATATCATGTTTTTCCTTTAATATTTTGTAACTGTGTCCTTTTAGGACTCATGTCACGACCAGGGTATAAATATGAACCCTTAGCCATTGTAAAAGTGGTTCACAACCAATACAATACAACCGGCCCTGTGCCAATTTTGAGTCCTTTGTCGTGTCGTCGAGTTCTTCGAGAGGAACCATCGATCCGTCGACCTCCGTAAGTCCCGGCAACCTTGTTATCATGTCTAGTATCATGCGGTGGATTTAGATGTTGATGCAAGTAGTCTTGTTTGTTTTCAATGATCATGCGGCGGATCCTTGCTTGACAATCAAGAAATCTTAGCTTATGTTTTGTGTATGAGTAGATACTGTGCGGCAGGTGCTTGCTCAATATGCCTAGCAAAAGCAAGATAGTTACTGGCTCTATTAGATTCAGCAAGATCTAGTAGATTCATTAAGTTACTACATGTTGCATGTTTATATATATTTTATATATTTGTAACACTCTTTTGCCCAATCTAAACTGATACGGTTCGGCTTCATCTTTATCATAGAATTATCTATGTTTCTTGTAATTGTTTATATCCATAAGTAGATTTTATATTCATGATAGCCGAATTAGTTTCATCTAGATTGTTACGTGTTGCGGGTTCGTGCATGTCAACTACGTTTGAGATTTTATAAAGTTAGGTGTCGTGCGGCGGATACAAGCTTTAGATTAGTTCGATCGTGTTTGCTTACGTGTTCCTTCATCATGGACCCTAATTCTGTTGGATAGCTGAGTTGGTTATGCTTTAATTCATAATTAATGATGATTCATTCATACGTACTTTCTCATGCATGCATGTTCGGCAACCAACTCTTTACGTACTCATTGTTTGTTTTAGCCGAATGATCTACAAAACTTGTTGGCAGATAGCTTCTATAGCTATATGTCGTCGTAAGTGGCTTTAGGGCCGTATATATGGAACTGTCTGGTCTCACCCGGCATGTTCTAGTTTTATATCTAATAATTTTCATCTCTTGTTAGTTTCAGGTCAAACTGACTGGCACGTTTCCGGACTCCGAAACACCCGGGTACCTGATTGAAGCTACGCTTTTCGGCTTGCTGTGTGTTAGGCACAGTGCGTCACATTTTGTGTCAATAGGATGACTCTACCTTGATCAACACACTTAGAGAAGAAAATGCAAAGCTCAAGAATGAGAAGATCAAGCTAGCAAGTGGTTTGGAAAAGTTCACCAAGGGCCACAACCTCCAAAGTGAGCTCTTGATGAACACCGTGATAAAGAATGACAAGATGGGCATTGGGTTCAAGGAGAACCAAGTGATGAAGGCCAAGGTCAAGATTGAAGCAAAGAATTACTACAAGAACAAGTGCAATGGCTACAATCAAGACAAGCCAAAGCCCAAGCCGAGAAGATGCTTTGGATGTGGACAAGTTGGTCACCTTGAGTTCCAATGCAAGACACCACCTCCCAAGACCTTGCCCAAGCACACAAGGTCATTTGCTCATGATGCACACTTTGTCATCAACAAGGACTCTAAGGGTAGACCACTTGTGATGTTTCTTGGTCCACCCATGAAGAACAAGCCTAAAGTGTTGTGGGTTGCTAAGGAGTTGGTTGACAAGGTTATGGTTCCCCGCAATGTGTGGGTTCCCAAACAACAAGCTTAACTCCAAGTTGCTTGTGTGTAGGTGAACTACAAGACCGGTGGTAGTCATTGGGTAATTGATAGTGGTTGCACTCAACATATGACCGGCGACCTCCGGATGTTCACCACACTTGATGAGGATTGTGCAATCAAGACAAGATTACATTTGGGGACAATTCAAAGGGAAAAGTTCAAGGGCTTGGCAAAGTGGCAATCTCCAATGATCAATCAATCTCAAATGTCTTGTTAGTGCAATCTTTTAGCTTCAATTTGCTATTGGTTGGTCAACTTTGTGATCTCGGGTTCCAATGTCTCTTCACTCCAAATGAGGTAGTTGTGACCAAGATTGAAGATTTATCATTGATATTCAAGGGGTTTCAGCACAATAATCTCTATCTAGTGGACTTCACCTCAAATGAAGCTAACTTGCAAACATGTTTGTTCTCCAAGAGTTCTTTGGGTTGGCTATGGCATAGAAGATTAGCACATGTGGGTATGTCAACCTTGAAGAAGCTTGTCAAGAAGGAATTGGTTAGAGGGGTCAAGGATGTGGTGTTTGAAAAGGACAAACTTTGTAGTGCATGTCAAGCCGGCAAGCAAGTGGCAAACACTCATCCAACCAAAGCTTTCATGTCAACCTCAAGAGTCCTAGAGCTACTCCACATGGATCTATTTGGACCTACCACTTATGCTAGTCTTAGAGGCAATCTCTTTTGCTTGGTGGTGGTTGATGACTACTCTAGGTACACTTGGGTATTCTTTCTTCAAGACAAGAGTGAGACACAAGGCATATTCAAGAAGTTTGCAACTAGAGCCCAAAATGAGTTTGATGTGAAGATCAAGAAGATTAGAAGTGACAATGGGACCGAGTTTGTGAACACCAAGATTGAAGATTATTGTGATGAAGTTGGCATCAAGCATGAAGTGTCCGCCACATATACTCCACAACAAAATGGTGTAGTTGAGAGGAAGAACCAGACTCTAATCACTATTGCTAGATCCATGCTTGATGAGTACAACACCCCCGATAAGCAATCAACACCGCATGCTATGCGGCCAACCGGCTATTTGTCCAAAGGCTTCTCAAGAAGACCCCCTATGAGCTTGTGAATGGGAAGAAACCGGATATCTCATTCTTCTAGGTATTTGGATGCAAAGTCTACATCTACAAGAAGCGCCAACACTTGGGGAAGTTTCAAAGGCGTTGTGACATTGGTTTCCTTGTTTGTTATTCGCTTAAATTCAAGGCATACCGTGTATTTAACAAAGCCACCGCTTAGTTGAAGAAACGTATGACTTGGAGTTTGATGAAACTAATGGCTCTCAAGGAGCGCTAGAGAATCTTGATGATGTAGGTGATGAACCCTTGAGGGAGGCTATGAAGAATATGCACATTGGTGCTATCAACCCACAAGAGGTGGAAGAAGGAGAAGATGGTGCAAATCAAGAGCCTTCTCCACCCCGCACGCCTCAAGTTGAGGAAGATCAAGTGAGGGAAGCACATGAAGATACATTCATCCCTCAAGATCAAGCCGAGGCGGAAACTCAAAATGTTGAAGCACCACATCCCCCTCCTCAAGAGACTACAAGAAGATCTACACCTATTCTTCAAGCTCATCCACAAGAACTCATAATAGGGAGTCCATCAAGGGGGTAACAACTCAATCTAGACTTGCTTTTTATGCTGAACATCACTCGTTTGTTTCCTTTGTTGAGCCTACTAGTGTGGAGGAAGCACTTGCGGATCCGGATTGGGTGAATGCCATGTCTGAAGAGTTGAACAACTTCACCCGGAACGAAGTGTGGACACTAGTGGAGAAGCCCAAAGGAGAAAGAATCATTGGCACCAAGTGGGTGTTTCGGAACAAGCAAGATGATCAAGGCGTGGTTGTGAGGAACAAGGCAAGATTGGTGGCAAAGGGGTTCTCCCAAGTTGAAGGCTTGGATTTTGGGGAGACCTTTGCACCGATTGCAAGACTAGAAGCCATCCGTATCCTTTTGGCGTATGCTTCACATCACAAAATGAAACTCTTTCAAATGGTGTGAAGAACGCCTTCTTAAATGGTTTCATTAATGAACTTATCTTTGTCTCACAACCTCCCGGGTTTGAAGACCCAAATTGTCCTAATCATGTGTATAGGTTGTCCAAGGCGCTCTATGGATTAAAGCAAGCTCCAAAAGCTTGGTATGAGAGGCTAAGGGACTTCCTACTCAAGAAGGGCTTCAAGATCGAGAAAGTGGATACCACACTATTCTCCAAGGTGCTAGATGGAGAGATCTTTGTTTGCCAAGTATATGTCGATGACATTATATTTGGGTCAACAAACCAAGATCATTGCAAGGAATTTGGTGCATTGATGTCCAAGGAGTTCGAGATGTCGATGATTGGCGAGCTAACCTTCTTCCTTGGCTTCCAAGTGAAGCAATTGAGGGAGGGCACCTTCATATCTCAAGAGAAGTACACACATGATGTGCTCAAGAAATTCAAGATGGAGGATTGCAAGCCAATCAAGACCCCAATGCCTACTAATGGACATCTCGATCTCGATGAGGGAGGTAAACCGATTGACCAAACTCTCTATCGTTCTATGATCGGTAGTTTACTTTACCTCGCCGCATCTAGGCCAGACATCATGTTTACTGTGTGTATGTGTGCTAGGTTTCAAGCAAACCCTAAGGAGTCACATCTATGTGCGGTTAAAAGAATCCTTAGGTACATAAGGCACACCCCTAGCATTGGCCTTTAGTATCCCAATGGAGCTCCCTTCCATCTTGTGGGCTATTTTGATTCGGATTATGCCGGATGTAAGGTTGATAGGAAGAGTACCTCCGGAGGGTGCCATATGCTAGGAAGATCACTTGTTTCTTGGTCCTCTAAGAAGCAAAATAGTGTGGCATTGCCATGGGAGCATGTTGTGCACAAATCTTATACATGACCCAAACACCTTGATTACGGCATTAACCTTAAAAATGTTTCACTCTTGTGTGATAATGAAAGCGCCGTAAAGCTTGCAAACAACCCGGTTCAACACTCTCGCACCAAGCACATAGATATTCGCCATCACTTTCTTAGAGATCATGTCGCCAAGAAGGATATCACACTAGTTGGAGTTAGAAGCGAAGAGCAATTGGCGGATATCTTCACAAAACCACTCGATGAGTCAACCTTTTGTAGGTTGCGAAGCGAGTTAAATGTGCTTCATCACTAACTTCACTAAAAGATGATCTTGTGTGAACCAACCTTGCATACATTTTTAATATAACATGTTTAATTTAGTAATGCACATAGGCTTGGCTAACGCGGTTAAGATAACCACCCTCAAAGCATGTGACAAAGCTTAACCGCGGTTCAAACTTGCAAGCAATCTAGATTCAAATTCCGCAATGCATTGCATGTGCATGTGTGTTGTTTGCCGTTTCTTTTTGGTTAAGTTTGAGCATCCGCTGTGTTCGTCCACTTAGGGGAGCATTCCAAGCTCAAGTCACTTCTATACCCCTCTTGTGGCCATATGATGTCTCCTTGCAAGCTTCCATTCGATTATTTAGAGCTAAAACTAAAGTTAAATCCTATGGCAAAATACTTACAAATGAGAGTTTGAGAGATGGTTCTCATATCAAGTCCAATCAGGTGTTGTTTGGTCCTTATTGGGATTGGAACTTGGTTGGGAGAAAGGCGCAAAAATCAGATTTGAAAAAATCTATTTCAAAAGGCGTCGGACGGTGCCGACGAACGCTCGGCCTCCCATGCCTCAGCGTCCGTCGCGATCGTCCGCAGAGTAAAGCCGCTCAGCAAAGGGGCGTCAGACGCTTGCTAGCGTCCGTCGCAAGGGCGTCAGACGCGTCTGGCGCTCCATGGAGCTCTCTGGTCCTCTCTGTTCGTGCGCTGGTCGCTCCACAGCGTCTGTCGCCTTGGCGTCAGACGCGTTTGTCGCCTCGGGGAGCTCTCTGTTCCTTTCTGTTAGCGTGCCGAACACTGTAACCTAGCGTCTATCGACCCCGACAGAGCGTCTGTTGCGAACTAACCGAGCGTAATAAGTTTTCGAAAACTGCTTCTCTCTCTGTCGGTTTCTCACTTGATCCGTACGCCGTCGTGCCTTCGCTCCTCCCTGCGCCGCCGCGCCGTCGCTCCTCCTTGCGCCGCCCTAACCACCGACGTTTTCCCCTGCACTGCCCTTGCCTCACCGCCGCCTCCGCTGCTCCGCTCCCACTCGCCCAGCGTTGCACCGCTCCTCGTCGGAGCATCCTCGCTGCCAGGATTCGCTGCAAGCGTCGTCGGCCCGTGCTCCTCTCCCTCTCCTCTGCTTCGCGCGTTTTAGCCGAGCAGAGCCGGTGGCGGTGTGGATCTTCCCCAAGGTCCGTTTGGCTGCTTGGATCGTCTTCGATTTCGCGTGCAAGGTGATCTTTTACCTTGTTTGCTTGATCTCCCAGCCTGCGTTTCTCCTTCAGATGATCCATCCACCAATTCCTCTCCTAATCCTAAATTCCCCTTAAAAACCTTGTTTAGGTTGCGGATTGGTGTTTGAGATTGACCGAGGCTCTTACCTTTTCTATCTTTTGGTCACTTGGTCAGTGTGGTTGAGGTATGGATGGCAGAAAACGATCTATCACTTATCTAATTCATGATTCAAATTAGAATTTCTCATCTCTAGTGTATATGCTTAAATGTTACATATCCTACTTATCTATCGTACAGGTGTTTGCTTGAGCAGTGTCAGTGAACTCGGGGCAAAGCCCGCGAGTACGGAACGAGGCAAAGCCTCGAGAGGACAGTCCAGGGCCGTCGTGCCATTCTTGACAGATAGTTGGTCAACGAATTGTCAGTGATTGCTTGTGAGTGATTGTTTTGGGTATTCTCTCGGCAGTTTGGCTTGGTCAGTTGTTCTTGATTAGCAGATTGATTCTCTGTGACAGTGATGGCACGCACGAAGAATGCCGGTCCCGTTCCCGGTGGTGGCAGTGACCCTCCACCTCCACGTCGTCCACCCACCGACCAGGACAAGGGCAAGAAGAAGGTCATTGTGAAGAAGAGGAAGAGGCTGATGATGGATCCAGATTCAGTGGCAGCCATAGCAGCGGCAGATGCAGCTGAGATTGCCGAGCGTGGTGGACGTCGCGTCGGCTTGAGGATTGGTTCCTCACCTCGCCGTGGAACGCGTCGTGAGTCCCCCGCTCGTGTAGAGGCAGAGACAGAGTCTGCAGAGGCCACAGAGACAAAGGAGGCAGAGCAGACAGAGACTCAGGGTCACTCTTCAGTTCAGGAGCTCATGTCCCACAGAGTTACACGTGCTCGTGGGTCGGAGCCTCCTCCTAGGCCCGATGGTCCACGACGCAATGACAGACCTCCTCCATGCTCCAGTCTACCAGACCCAGTCAGGCACCAGGACACTGCTCTTTCAGCAAAGCAGATACAGCAGATGCGCTTCTCCGATTTTCAGACTTGCTTTCTAGTAGAGAGAGACCCCCGTGCCGGTCCGGACTTCTACACAACCGTGCACGAGGACCCGTGCACTGCTTCGTGCTCACCACGTGTGCCATCTTCAGTCAATCATTGAGGTCGGTGGACAAGAGATAGCCCAGCATCTCGAGTATCTTTAGTTGCTGATAGGATTGGTTGGTAGGATTGGGACAAATCAGGAGGACTGGGTCAGATAGTTTTATGCTTCACTGTGGGTCTCTCCGGATCACAAGTTCATCCATTTTGCCTTCAAGGGCAAGGATGTGAGGATCTATGACACACGGTTCAGAGAGATCTTCCACCTTGAGGAGTCAGCCACGAGGATCCACAGCTTGTGTTACGGGGATCAGGAGGCTCCTCGACGTCCTCACGAGGGCAATGTACCATCAGTTAACTTTGTGAGTCCCTGCTTTAGACAGCCGTTCGAAAGAGGTTCCAGTTGCAGCGTTCGTGACCTCACGCCGACTGCCCAGATCCTAAACGAGGTTATCAGGAGGACCATTCTTCCCAGAGTAGGAGCCTGTGAGAATCTAACACGCCTACAGCTTTGGCTCCTAGCTCACCTAGTCCGGATGGACAAGTTTGACCTTTGGGATTTGATTATCAATGAGATGGAGGACATTATAGCCTCAGGGTTCAGAGGTCACTGGCAGATGCAGTATGCGCACTGGATCTCTTTTCTGCTTGTGTCTTCTGGTGGCTATGCGTCATATCTCACTACTCTCACCTGCTCTGATACAGTGTTTCCTGAGTATAACATGAGTCAGCTGGTGAGTCACAGTGGCCGAGGACGGTTGAGGCGTCAGGGTCCTTACACTCATCAGATAGGGCTAGCCCCTGAGTCAGAGGAGCAGCAGGAGGCTACTGTTCAGGGCTTAGCAGAGGCAGAGCTAGCATACCTCGACGCTCAGATTGATGCAGTAGCAGATGAGGCCTATGACTTGCCATCAGATATCTCGGATGAGGATTACAGACCGATTCCAGAGTACGTACCCCGGTCTCACGACCATGAGGCCGGTGGGTCAGGTTCAGCTCCAGCTCTAGTCTCAGGTTCTTCAAAGGCCACCATACTTACCATCCTTACAAGGATGCAGGAGGAGCAGTCTCGTCAGGCAGAGGAGCAGAGGAGGCAGGCTGAGGAGGTCAGGCACAGGCTCGGCGGGACGAGTTTCAGTTACAGTTCCTGGCCTTCCAGAGGCAGCAGGCCGAGGTGCAGTGACAGCAGACAGAGCTACTCAGTCGGCTCCTCGGGTCCAGCTCCGGTCCGTCCTTCACGCCACAGCTAGGCTTACCCGAGACCTCCCAACAGCAGCAGTTCACCTCTCATCCCCAGCAGTCGACTCCAGTGGTAGTTGTACCGACTCTAGCTCTACAACCCAGCGGGCCTCAGAGTCAGGCACCAGCTTCTCCAGCGTACCAGACGCCGATGACCCAGGTGTCATCGTGGTTAGCTTCCCCTGGCGAGTACCATACAGGCTTTACACCTACCCGGGGGGCCACACTTGCTGAGGCGACTCGAGACCTCACTGCTTCATATAGAAAGATCACTGGTGAGGATTCTCCAGCTCCAGCAGCTCAGCCTAGCACTCTAGTAGCAGAGGCTCTGGGTGATCCTCCGGCGATGGGCACTCACCTTTCCTCAGTAGCCTCGTC
The DNA here is from genome assembly GCA_022036555.1 of Microstegium vimineum. Taxonomy (NCBI): domain Eukaryota; kingdom Viridiplantae; phylum Streptophyta; class Magnoliopsida; order Poales; family Poaceae; genus Microstegium; species Microstegium vimineum. The sequence continues at coordinate 1,101,690 of CM039119.1, forward strand.
GGAGATCACACCAGACCAGTCAGCTCAGACAGTCACCACTCCTCCTGCTGTAGTTCAGACCGATGCCACATCAGTTGCAGCAGAGGTTATGGAGTCAGAGATTCCATCTCGGTCAGCCGATGAGCCCGCAGAGGTTGAGGCAGCCGTCAATCATGCAGAGCTTGCAGTCACCCCTTCTCCTCTGCCTCGAGTCTACGCTCGACGGGTCGCAGTGCCCGCATCCACAGAGGCAGGACTGTCAGAGGCTCTAGCTGAGCATCAGGCAGAGTCAGTAGAGTTAGCAGATGCTCTAGAGACTGCAGAGCCTATTACTGAGTCCGAGTCAGCTCAGCCTACCCAGACCGCTTCTCAGACAGCTCCAGTGTCAGAGGGTCAGATAGCTGAGGACAGTGACTCGAGCCCCGACTACTCTCAGTTCGACCTCCATGCTCATCAGCCAGGTGCTTCAGCTCCAGATGCTTCAGCTCCAGATGCTCCAGATGCTCAGGGCTTTTTGGTGCTTGGCGCCAAAGGGGGAGAGGGTAGTCGAGTAGTATCAGAGATAGAGGGAGGTTTTTGGATTTACTTGTGTGCTTATTTCCCCATACTCATGCATCATGTCTACTTTTATGCTCTTATGTCTTTGTGTGATGGATGATGTGGTTGATGGTTGTAACACCCGGTTTTAAGACCAAAACCAGATGTACCCTATATGTGAGCCCAGGAAGTCAAATCTCACATATATCCATAGAACAAGGTAATATTCAAAAGACAATACTTAAAATATATAACATATAAGGTCATAAAGGATAACCTTAAGCAGCAAACAGCGGAACGATAACTCCGATCTTCGGGTGAAGACTCCAAGTCCACAGGGACCAACTGACTGGTTGATCACAAGCCTATCTCTTCCAGCTCTTGCAATCTGGTACCCATCCGGGATTTTTATATAAAGGTGGTGACAACAAGCGTCAGCTCACCATGCTCAACAAGTATATCTATTGGGATGCAAGCTCAAAAGGCTGACACAGGTTTAAGCGATAAGCATTTTTAGTTGGTCAAGTTTTATTAATGCATAACAATAGAAACATAGGTTTAACCCATTCCCATGATTAAGCATGTAGCATCAATATTCCATCTCATCATCATCTCCATTTTATTGTAAAAATAGGTAATATAATTGGAAAGATCCAAACCACTCGTGTCCGTGAGCACGGCTATCATGATAGATTTTAGAACCCTACAGAGTTTGTACAACTTTACCCTTGAGTCGTGTTATCCCTTTGTCCGAGATAGCTAGCCTCTTAGCTCACTACCAAGGTAAGCCGGCAGGGTTCACTACGAAGCCTTACACTAGCCACTCTAACAAGTTAGTAGCCACGCGAATGGGCCCCCCATTCGAGACGGCTCTCTAAAAAGACCGCAGCCTCCTAGGCACATCAAGACAGGCAAGAGAACCATTCTTAACCCGAAGCGCCCCTATGCGCTACGAGTTTGTAACTACTAACAAGCTAGAGCAAACTAGATTTACGACTAAGATCAGAGCCATGTAATCCTCAAGGTTGTACAGACTTCCTGGGTTGTCTGTTCCAAATACAAACCTTATAGAGAGGTACTGGAGCATATGGGAATAAAATGCATCTCCAGCCCCCTCCTTGTCAAGTTTTAGTAAAAACATTATCATTTCAACCATGAGACCAAACCTTCCATTATCCAAGTTCATAAAGTGAAGTTGAGCATAGCATATCTATACAATAAAACTTATCATGTTTAAACCCCCATAGGTAACAAGGATATGTGGTACAAGTATTTCCAGGTATGTCACTAGGGTTTGAGTAAAATAGACACATGCATATGTATTACAAGTGAGTTGAGTTTGCTAGGTAACAAGGAAACCATAGGGTATACTTGTCTCAAAACTCAGATCCCTCTTCAAAGATCAACTTCTTCAAAAATCTTCTGAAACACCAGTCTTCTTGATCACCAACGTATCACTCACCGATTGGACAAGATCACAACACCACTCAAACACCTGATCAAACACACATAGCATACATACATATCTATTTAGAATAATACACCAATCAATGAAAAAGGATTTAGAAAAGAAAACTACGCGTTGCTACGATGATCAAGCTACAACTAACAGTAGATCAGCTTTTAGAAAAGAACTAAGAGCTTTGTTAGTTTTAATTATGAAAAAGGATGAATAAGGTATTTCGGAGAAATACCTAAGTTGGATTAAGTCAAACTTATATTTAGATTTGAAAACCGAAATAGAATTATGCATATTTTATTTATAAAGCATATTGCATAGTCTTTTAATCAAGTTATGAATTAACCATGAAATTACAAAACTATTAACATGGTATTAAAGGTCACTACGGTGTAGATTACGTCGATACGAAACAATTGCAACTTGAACGGGACAAAACGGACTTAAAACGAAGGAGATACGATTAAAACAAGTTTTTCGAATTTAAAACACATATTAAAACCATTTAAATAAATAAACATTTTCAAAGTTTCAAAACAGATTTGATTTTGATTTTAACATGTAGATAAAAACTCTACGAATCTAACACAATTGGTTTGGATAAAAATGGGTATAAAACACATCTTTTAGAAGAATTTTAAAATGGATGGCAAATCTGTAAATATAGATTTTCTATTTATTTTCGAAATAAGACAGAACCAAACCGGAATACGTTTTCCAGAAGAGAAAGCATAAACACGAGAAGCGCTAAGGACCTGCGGTTGCGGGGCCGGCGGTTGCCACGTGGCGGAGCGGGATAGGGCGGGTCCACAGGGTGGTGTGGACCGCGCACAGGGCTGCTGGTCCACCGGTCCACCGTGGACCGGCGAGCGTACCCCTTCGGGGGCTCTAATCCTGGCTGTCCGTGGCCAGGTGGACGGCGCAGGGAGACCGCGTGGGTGCAAGGTGCCAGGACGGCATCGCGTCGCGACAGCGCGCCATGGGAGCAGCGCGGGGTCGCCGGCGTGGGGTCGGGGCGGCACAAGGACGGGGTCGAGGAGCCGAGGCGAGTACGCCGGGGTGACGTGGGCGGCACGGCGAGGTCGCGCCAGAGGGATGGCGTAGCGGCTCAGCTGGCAGGGCGGCGGTGCAGCGCAGCGGCGCGCCATGGGAGGTGACCCGAGGTCACCGGTGTTCGGCCGGGACGGCGCTTCCGGCCTCGGATGGATTAGGCGAGAGCACCGAGACGAAGAGGGGACGAAGGCGAGCTCGTCTGGATGGACGACGACGGAGCGGTGGCGGGGTGGCTCGGCGATGGCGGAGCGCCATGAGCTTCGTCCGAGCTCACTGGTGAGACGCCGGGAGGGCACTGCGGGGACCCATTCGCGAAGGCGAGGGGACGGGGAGGGAGAGAGGGCGAAGGCGAACACGGCCAAGGCCTCTTCGGCGACGGAGGAGCTTACTGGGGGGAGGGAGACGGCGGTGAGCGGCTCAGCGTGGCAGCAACAGGGCTCGGCTTTTATAGGGCCGAGGCGAGGAGGTGAGGAGGCTCGGGTGCTCTGGTGGGTGGCGGCCGTGGTGGAGTGGCCATTAAGGCCACTCGGTGGAGCGGTTACGGGGGGGAAGAAATGGCAGCTGTGGCGGCGTTCCCATCCGGAGGAAGGGGAAGGGGTGGGACACTGCCATGCGGGGCTGAGGCATCAGCGGGGGCAGGCGCGCTGACGTGCGGGCCCAGGGTGGCAGCGGGGCGAGGAGGCGAGCAGGCCGCGCGGGGTTGGGCCAAGCGGGGGGGGGGAGTGGGGGCACGCTGCTGCGGCTGCTGTGCCGAGAGGCCCGAGGCGGGAAGCGGGCCAAGCGCGCTGGGGGAGAGAGGGGGAGGGCTGGGCCGAGCACGGTGCTGGGCCGAGCAGGCCGGCTGCGAGCTGAGCTGGGCCTACGTGCAAGCACGGGAGAGAGAGGGAGGTGCTGGGCCGACTGCGTGAGCAGGCCAAAACAAATTTTGAAATTGCTTTCTCTTATTTGAAAACATTTTCAAATACCATTTTGAAATATAAATTTATTTTGATATATATTTATTTCTTGAATATCCAAAACAATTTTCCAATTAAAATTTGAAAGGGGTTTTTGAATTCTTTTTATTTGAAGAACTTTTCAAAGCATTTTCTTAAACCTTTTGAAAAAAACACTCAACAACAAACTATATGCAGGGCATGAGTGCACAAACATGTTGCTAGCTCTATCAAGTTTTAATTTAGTAAAAAGTTTTTAATTTCCTACATTTTCATCACCACAAAATCCAGAACTAAATGATTTTCTTACTATTTTTCAGAAAGCGAAATTTGGGGTGTTACAATGGTTGTGTGTGACAAACTCTTATGCTTTCTCTAATATATCCTATGATTTGTCACTTGTTTCATGATATGTCTCCATGATCTAATGATATTTGAGCTTCTACGACATACTCTGATTCATATGTGAGAATATCATGAGGTACTCCAATTCTATTTCATATTCTTGAGTACCATGTTTGTGACTTGGTTTGGATGAGCAAGTATTGTTCTCTCTTATTCACTAACCCTTGCTCAACCCACCCAAGTCACATGAAATCCTAACCTTTCTCTCTTATATCCCTACTCGAGGAGTTATTGTCGTCAAACACCAAAAAGGGGGAGATTAACGACAAGCAAAAGATTATTATGGCTAATGTGTGTTTTGCAGAGGCTATGCGTAGCTTAGCCATAGTGATCAACATGAATGGGCATCAATGGTTATCACTTAGCCCCCAAGATGGATATCATTTCGGATTTCAAAGTTGACATGATGAAGACCCTAGAGTGATAGGCTAAGTGCCATAAGGTGATGAAGGGCACTTAGAATTAGATAGGACTTTATTTGATCTTTGACCATACTATCAAGGGGGGTCTAGAATAGTAGCTTGACTTAGGAGAGCTTCATGACTTAGGTGTGGTGCACACTTGACATCCTTAGCTCTAAGCAAGCCTATGGTGACCGTAAGATAGCCTAGAACAACTTCCATATTCATCACGACGAAAACCAGAGTTAAGAGAGCCAGTTTCTGGGCGTCAGATGCTAAGGCTAGAGGCGCCGGACGCTGTCTGGTGCGCCAGACGCAGGCGCCGGACGCTGGCATCAGCAGCGTCCGTCGAGCCAGCAGAGAGCTCTAGAGACGCCCATTTCACGACGGACGCGTCTGTCGCATGGGCGTCGGACGCTGAGGAGCGTCCGGGAATATTTTCCTAGAAACTTGAGAGCAACGAGTTAGCGCCGGACACTGAGGCGTAGCGTCCATCGTCAAGCGTCGTAGCGTCCGACACCTGCTGACATACACAGTAACTAGCCGTTGGGGCAAGCGACGGAGCGTCCGTCGCCAACTTAAAAACAGTCTGTTTTTCCAGCCCGAGGCAGTTTTGTGTGAGGGCTATTTATAGCTCCTCCCTTTCTCTCCCACCTTGCCTTTGCTCATTTGAGTTGCTGAGTACTTTGAGAAGGTTGGGAAGAGAGCAAGAGCCCTAGAGAGAGAGTGATTCATGAATCCATCCATCCTCTCCTCTAGTTCATGCAAGAGTTCAAGTGTGCATCCACTCTAGTTGTGAAGCTTGAATGAGTCAAGTGAAGATCAAGGCTTGGTACTCTTGGTGATCGACATCACCTAGACGGTCCGGTGGTGCTTGGGAGGAAGGTGATCGCCGGAGGATTGTTGGCGGCCCTTCTCCATCGACTTGTGATCGGTTGTGGGCGGTTCACCGAGCTGGAGTGGCGAACAACCAGCCCGTAGAGAGCACTCATCTCTTGCACGGGATTGAGGGGGGGCAATGCCCTGCGAGGTGCTCCAACGAGGACTACGAGGGAGTGTCGACTCCTCGATACCTTGGCAAAACGTCGTCATGTCAAGAATCTCTTTCCCTAGCTCTTTTCATACCGCATTACATTCCGCACTTGTTCTTCAATTCATACTAGAATTGTGTAGGGTGTTTTCACTTTCCTTGACTTGCTACCGCTTTCATAGTCTAAGGCACACAAATCGTTAGGCACGGGGTGATTGGCACTTGATAGGATTTCATATTTTCTTTAGAAATTTGAAATAAGCCCAATTCACCCCCCCCCCTCTTGGGCATCTTGATCCTTTCAGTCATCGTCGCGGGATTTCTTGTTATTCTTGGTGTTTGCCAACACCTAGATGGCTTGGCGATTGTGGAGAAGCTTCGGCACGTGTTGGTGATTGTTCGTGGCCGGCTTCATCGACTTGTGAGAGGGCTTGTACCCACCTCGGCGGAGCGCCAAAGGGTAACTCTAGTGGATTCCTCGTGTCATTGAGTTACTCTCATTTCGGTGAATTCTTGTGGCGCCCGGGTAGTGGGCTAGGCTTGTGATTTCCTATTAGCCACCGAATCACCATTTGAGTAGTCGACACAATGGGGACTAGCTTGGTGGCAACCAAGTGAACCTCGGGAGAAAAATCATTGTGTTCATCTTGTCTCCCGTCTACTCTTGGTGATCTTATTGTGATTGGTCTTCATATTGGTATTCTTCATCACAAGGCATCGGTATAACAATCACTCTCTTCCTAGCATTTACATTCCTTCATTTCTTGCTTAGTTAGCTTGCTAGTTAGTTTCTCTTGTTAGTTGCTCTTGCTAGCTTGAGCTAAGTGCCTTAGGTTTTTGCTATTGTGTGATAGGCACTTAGTTAACTAGAATTGCTTGGATAGGTGGCTTTGCATCCCTAAGTAGAGCTAGAGCAAAAGCTTCGCTTAAGTGTTATTCTAACCTTTGCTCTAGTGTTTTGTAGAATTTTTATTAGGCTATTCACCCCCCCCCCTCTAGCCATCTAGGACCTTTCAAGTGGTATCAGAGCCATGGTCACCGCTATTATCAAGGCTTAACAACCTTCGGTGTTAGTGATGGCTCAAGTTCAATTCAACCATGTTGGAAGCAAACCACCAATGTTTGATGGCACATCCTTTGATTATTGAAAGAGGAAGATGAAGATGCATCTAGGCTCAATACATGAGAAGGTGTGGAGTGTGACCGAACATGACTTTGTCATTCTTGATGAAGCCGCTCCCACACCTAGAGAGCAAGAGAACCGGCAATGCGACACCATGGCACTCAATGTGATCTACAATGGCATTGACTCCAAGGTGTTTGAGCAAATCAAAGATCTTGAGAAGGCAAGTGAAGTGTGGAAGAGACTTGAGGATACAAATGAGGGCACCGCAACCGTGAAGAATGTCAAGTTGTACATGCTCAAGGACAAGCTATCTCACTTCAAGATGAAGGATGATGAGTCTATCCCGAAGATGTTCCATAGGCTCCAAGTGATCATCAATGATCTCAAGAGATTGGGTGAGAAAGTCAAGGATGAGGACTTCTCAAACCGGTTTCTTGGTTGTTTGCCCAAGAAATACAAAACCTTGAGGCAAATAATTAGGAGAGATGGTTTGGACAATATCACTCCCAATGATGTGCTTGGAAAAATCATGACCGAAGAGCAATACAATGAGGAAAGTGAAGAAGAAGAGGTCAAGGAAGAAAAGAAGGAAAAGAAGAGCTTAGCATTCAAGGCATCATCATCCAAGAACAAGGGCAAAGCAAAGAAGCAAGAATCAAGTGATGATGAAGAGGCTAGTGACATATATGATGAGATGATGGCCCTCTTTGTGCGCAAGTTTGGCAAGTTCATGAAGAAGAAGGGCTATGGTGCTAGAAAGAGAAGAGATAACTTCAAGAGCAAGGAATATGTGAGAAAATGCTACAAGTGCAAGAGCACCGATCACATGATTGCGGATTGCCCCAACCATAGTGATGATGATGAAAAGAAGAAGAGCAAGCATGACAAGAAGGAGAAGAAGCTATCATTCACCAAGAAGAAAAAGGGTGAATCCTATATCGTGACTTTGGATAGTGATTGAAGAATCATTGCCCTAGTTGGTTTCGGTGATTAACAACAATTAGAGATTATTATGGCTAACGTGTGTTTTGCAGAGGCTATGCGTAGCTTAGCCATAGTGATCGATAAAGAATGGGCTCTAATGGTCATCACTTAGCCCCCAAAATGGATATCGTTTCGGTTTTCAAGGAGACATGATGAAGACCCTAGAATGATAGGCTAAGTGCCATAAGGAGATGAAGGGCACTTAGAAATAGATAGGGCTTCTCCTTTTACCTTTGACTGAACTATTAAGAGGGGTTGAGACTAGTAGCTTGACTTAGGAAAGCTTCATGACTTAGGTGTGGTGCACACTTGACTTCCTTAGCTCTAAGCAAGCCTATAGTGACCGTAAGATAGCCTAGAACAACTTCCATTTTCATCGCGACGAAAAACGAAGTTGTTAAAACTGTTTTCTGGGCGTCAGACGCTCCTGGCAGGGGCGCCGGACGCTGTCCGTTGGCATCGGACAGAGGTGTCGGACGCTGGGTGGTTGAGTCCACAGCGTTCGTCGACCTTCCAGAGGGGATGTTTTCTGGCTAAGTTTTTCAGGGTCCGTCGGACGCTGTCCGTCGGCCAGGCCTCGGACGCTGGGAAGAGCGTCCGTCGACCTTCCAGAGAGGGTGTTTTTCAACCCTAGCCAGAGTGAAGTGCCGGACGCTTGGTTGAGCGTCCGTCGTTCAGTGACGTAGCGTTCGTCGCTGGGAACAGTGTGTCAGAACTAGCTGTTGGGCAGGGCGTCGGACCGTCCGTCGCCTAGGCGTAGGAGCGTCCGTCGCCCAAACCCTGAACATAAACTAGACGTTGGGCATGCGACAGACCGTCCGTCGCCTAGTCGACAGAGCGTCCGTCGCCAACTTAAAATGCCAGCCCGAGGCAGTTTTCAGAGGGTCTATTTATAGCCCCTCCCACTTCTCTCCCACCAAGCCTTTGCTCATTTGAGTTGCTGAGTTTGTTGAGAAGGTTGGGAAGAGAGCAAGAGCCCTAGAGAGAGAGAGTGATTCGCGAATCCATCCATCCTCTCTCTAGTTCATCCAAGAGTTCAAGTGTGCATCCTCTAGTTGTGAAGCTTGAGTGACTCAAGCGAAGATCGAGGCTTGTTACTCTTGGTGATCGACATCACCTAGACGGTCCGGTGGTGCTCGGAGGAAGGTGATCGCCGGAGGATTGTCGGCGGCCCTTCTCCATCGACGTTGTTATCGGTTGTGGGCGATTCACCGAGCCGGAGTGGCGAAGAATCAGCCCATAGAGAGCACTCATGCCTTGCGCGGGATTGAGGGGGAGCTATACCTTGCGAGGTGCTCCAACGAGGACTAAGGGGGAGTGTCGACTCCTTGATACCTCGACAAAACATCTCCATGTAAAGCATCTCTTTCCCTAGCTCTTTACTACCGCATTACTTTCCGCACTTGTCATTCATTTCATACTAGAACTGTGTAGGAAGTTTTTCGCTTTCCATTGACTTGCTACCGCTTTCTAGATAGGACACACAAGTGATAGGCACTAGGGGTTAATTGGCTCTTTATAGGTTTAATTCTTGTTTAGAAATTAAAAAGAGCCCAATTCACCTCCCATGTTCGATGGAGACGACTTTCCTTATTGGAAAGTTCGTATGGAGGCCTATCTAGAGGTCGTTGACGTGGGCGTGCTCAAAGCCGCCACAAAGGGAGGCACCCTCTTCGCGGAGGACCTTAACTTTGACAAGCACAATGCCAAGGCGGAGAACATTATCCTTCATGGCATTAGCAAGGATGTCTTCAATTGAGTGCGTAATGCCAAAGACGCATTTGAGTTATGGACCACTATTTGTGCTCTTCACGAAGGCACAAAAAGTGAGCATGAAGAATGCTATCACTTGGTCATGGCTAAGCTCAATTCTTTTTCCATGCATGCAAATGAAAATGCAAATGAAATGTACTCACGACTTAACATTATTGTAGAGGAATTGAATGGGCTCGGTCTCAACCAAATGGAGCCGGTCGATGTGGTACACAAGATCCTTTGTGTCTTGCCCATTGAGAAGTACGGTCACATCGTCACAGTACTTCACCAAGGAGATCTCTCCGCCGCTACACCAACACAAATCTTGGGCAAGATCAATGCTCATGAGATGTACATGAAGATTGGTGATGGTGGCTCTTCTTCCTCCTCCAAGAAGAAAGAAAAAGAGAAGGAGGAGAAGAAGGACTTGGCACTCAAGGCATCCTCCTCTGAGAAGCACAAGATGCAATTTGTTTATGAGAGTGCAAGTGATGAAGAAGATGATGATGATCTCGCTCTCATGGTGAAGAAGACAACTAAGATGTTGAAGAAGCTAAGCAAGAATGGAGTCAAGTTTGACTCAAAGAAGAAGAAATTCTTCACAAGCACTTCAAGGAAGCCTCTCTCCAAGATGGATTGCTACAATTGTGGCAAACTTGGACACTTGGCTCATGCTTGCCCTGAAGAGAAGTAAGACAAGTACAAGAACAAGAAAGCAAACAACAAGTTCAAGTACAACAAGGGCAACAAAGATGAGTCAAGTGATGAGGAGAAGAAGGATGACAAGCCATTCAAGAAGAAGAACTTCAACTTCCACAAGAAGAAGAAGAATGGCAAAGCCTACATTGTTGGTGATTGGCTCACCGACATTGAAGACTCAAGTGACTCATCCGGAGATGAAAGTGAAGAAGAGAAGGTGGCCGCCTTGGTGATTGGTTCATCTACTCCACCGCCACCCCCTCCATCATCTCCAGTCTCATCCTCTACACACCTATGCCTCATGGCTAAAGGTGACAAAAAGGTATAAAAAGAGGATAGTGATGATGAGGCTAGCTCTAGTGATGATGAGTTTGAGGCACCTTCCTATGATGAGCTAATTGTAATTTGCAACAAGTATACTAAGCTCATTAGGAGGTATAAAGGTAAAAGTGAATCACTAGAGAAAGCCAATGATAACTTGCATGCTAAGCTTGATGACTTGTCTAGTGCTAATGATGAATTGAAGCTCGAGAACAAATCTCTCTCATCTAGCACTAGGGAGCTCAAAGCCTGACTCAAGCAAGCTAATGAGAAACATGATAAGCTTGAGAGGTCAACACAAGAGCTCCATACAAGATACAACTTGCTAAAAAATGACTACAACCAAGTTAAGAATGAACATGGCACACTTGTGATAGCTAATGAATTGCTTTCAAATGATCTTGCTACATATGTTGCTATTAACCCAGTTGTTAAGTGTGATATAGCTACTTCTTGTGAGGACTTGCTTGATGAAGTTGCTAGTGAGCAAAATGCTAAGTGCAAGGGCAAGAAGGTAGTTGAGGCCGATAAGCATGATGATTATGTGAAGTTGAGGCAAGAAAACTCCAAGCTCAAGGAAGAGCTAATCAACCTCAAGGCAAGCAAGCCACTCACTATCAAGTCGGCCAAGCAAGATGACAAAGATGCAATGACCTTGATCAACTCTCTCAAAGAGGAAAATGCAAAGCTCAAGGTTGAGAAGATCAAGCTCACAAGTGGATTGGAGAAGTTCACCAAGGGCCACAACCTCCAAAGTGAGCTCTTGATGAACACTATCATGAAGACCGACAAGACCGGCATTGGGTTCAAGGAGAACCAAGTCATGAAGGCCAAGGTCAAGATAGAAGCAAAGAACTATTACAAGAACAAGGCCATGAGAAGCAACTATGACACACCAAATCCCAAGCCCAAGAAGTGCTTTGGATGTGGTCAAGAGGGTCACTTTCAATCCCAATGCAAGACTCCACCTCCCAAGACCTTGCCCAAGCACATAAGGCCTTTCGCTCATGATGCACACTTCATCATCAACAAGGACTCCAAGGGTAGACCTCAAGTTGTGTTTCTCGGTCCTAAGATGAAGAACAAGCCCAAAGTGCTATGGGTTGCTAAGGAGTTGGTGGACAAGGCTATGGGACCTCGCCAAGTGTGGGTTCCCAAACAACAAGCTTAACTCCAAGTTGCTTGTGTGTAGGTGAACTACAAGACCGGTGGAAGTCATTGGGTGATTGATAGTGGATGCACTCAACATATGACCGGTGACTCCCGGATGTTCACCACACTTGAGGAAGATTGTGAAGGGCAAGACAAGATCACCTTTGGGGACAATTCAAAAGGCAAAGTGCAAGGTCTAGGCAAAGTGGCAATCTCAAATGATCAATCAATATCAAATGTCTTGCTAGTACAATCATTGAGCTTCAACTTGCTATCGGTGGGACAACTATGTGATCTTGGTTTCCAATGTCTCTTCACTCCAAATGAGGTAGTTGTGTCCAAGATTGAAGATTCATCATTGATATTCAAAGGGTTTCGGCACAACAATCTCTACCTAGTGGACTTCACCTCAAATGAAGCTAGTTTGCAAACATGTCTTTTCTCCAAGAGTTCTTTGGGTTGGCTATGGCATAGAAGATTAGCACATGTGGGAATGTCAACTTTGAAGAAGCTTGTCAAGAAGGAATTGGTTAGAGGTGTGAAGGATGTGGTGTTTGAGAAAGACAAACTTTGTAGTGCATGTCAAGCCGGCAAGCAAGTAGCAAACACTCATCCAACCAAAGCTTTCATGTCAGCCTCAAGAGTTCTAGAGCTACTCCACATGGATCTATTTGGACCTACCACCTATGCTAGCCTTGGCGGCAATCTCTTTTGTTTGGTGGTAGTTGATGACTACTCTAGATACACTTGGGTGTTCTTTCTTCAAGACAAGGGAGAAACTCAATCAATATTCAAGAAGTTTGCAACTAGAGCCCAAAATGAGTTTGATGTGAAGATCAAGAAGATAAGAAGTGACAATGGGACCGAGTTTGTGAACACCAAGATTGAAGACTATTGTGATGAAGTTGGGATCAAGCATGAAGTATCCGCCACATATACTCCTCAACAAAATGGTGTAGTAGAGAGGAAGAACCGGACACTTATCACACTTGCAAGATCAATGCTTGATGAATACAACACCCCCGAGAAGTTTTGGGCCGAAGCAATCAACACCGCATGCTATGCGGCTAACCGGCTATTTGTCCAAAGGCTTCTCAAGAAGACCCCCTATGAGCTTGTGAATGGAAAGAAACCGGATATATCCTTTTTCCGAGTGTTTGGTTGCAAAGTGTACATCTACAAGAAGCGCCAACACTTGGGCAAGTTCCAAAGAAGATGTGACATTGGTTTTTTAGTTGGGTATTCACTTAAATCCAAGGCATACCGTGTATACAACAAAGCCACCGGCTTAGTTGAAGAAACGTATGACTTGGAGTTTGATGAAACTAATGGCTCTCAAGGAGAGCATGAAAATCTTGATGATGTAGGTGATGAACCCTTGAGGGAGGCAATGAAGAACATGCCAATTGGTGCTATCAACCCGCAAGAGGTGGAAGAAGTTGAAGATGAAGCAAATCAAGATCCTTCTCCACCTCACACGCCTCAAGTTGATGAAGGAGATCAAGTGAGGGAAGCTCAAGAAGACACTCATATCCCTCAAGATCAAGCCGAGGCCGAAGCAAGCAATGTTGAAGCACCGCAACCTCCTCCCCAAGTGATCAATAGAAGATCTACACCTATGCTTCAAGCACATCCTCAAGACCTCATCATAGGGAGTCCATCAAGGGGGGTAACAACTCGATCTAAACTTGCTTCTTATGTTGAACATCACTCCTTTGTTTCCTTTGTTGAGCCTTCTAGTGTGGAGGATGCACTTGCGGATCCGGATTAGGTGAACGCCATGCACGAAGAGTTGAACAACTTCACCCGGAACGAAGTGTGAACACTAGTAGAAAATCCCAAAGGAGCAAGAATCATTGGCACCAAGTGGGTGTTTAGGAACAAGCAAGATGACCAAGGCGTGGTTGTGAGAAACAAGGCAAGACTGGTGGCAAAGGGGTTCTCCCAAGTTGAAGGCTTGGATTTTGGGGAGACCTTTACACCAGTTGCAAGACTAGAAGGCATTCGTATCCTTTTGGCATATGCTTCACACCATAAAATGAAACTTTTTCAAATGGATGTGAAGAGTGCCTTTCTAAATGGTTTCATCAATGAACTTGTTTTTGTCTCACAACCTCCCGGGTTTGAAGACCCAAATTGTCCTAATTATGTGTATAGGTTGTCCAAGGCACTCTATGGATTGAAGCAAGCTCCAAGAGCTTGGTATGAGAGGCTAAGGGACTTCCTACTCAAGAAGGGCTTCAAGATCGGGAAAGTGGATACCACACTCTTCACCAAGGTGTTAGATGGAGAGATCTTTGTTTGCCAAGTATATGTCGATGATATTATATTTGGGTCAACAAACCAAGGTCATAGCAAGGAATTTGGTGCATTGATGTCCAAGGAGTTCGAGATGTCGATGATTGGTGAGCTAACCTTCTTCCTTGGCTTCCAAGTGAAGCAATTGAGGGAGGGCACCTTCATATCTCAAGAGAAGTACACTTATGATGTGCTCAAGAAATTCAAGATGGAGGATTGCAAGCCAATTAAGACCCCAATGCCTACTAATGGGCATCTCGATCTCGATGAGGGAGGTAAACCGATTGACCAAACTCTTTATCGTTCTATGATCGGTAGTTTACTTTACCTCACCGCTTCTAGGCCGGATATCATGTTTAGTGTGTGTATGTGTGCTAGGTTTCAAGCAAACCCTAAGGAGTCGCATCTTTGTGCGGTTAAAAGAATCCTTAGGTACTTAAGGCACACCCCTAGCATGGGTCTTTGGTATCCCAAAGGAGCTCCCTTCCAACTAGTTGGCTATTCCGATTCGGATTACGCTGGGTGTAAGGTTGATAGGAAGAGTACCTCCGGCGGGTGCCACATGCTAGGAAGATCACTTGTTTCTTGGTCCTCAAAGAAGCAAAATAGTGTGGCATTGTCAACCGCTGAAGCGGAATACATTGCCATGGGAGCAAGATGTGCACAAATCTTATATATGACCCAAACACTCTTTGATTACGGCGTGTTTTTAAAAGAAGTTCCACTTTTGTGTGATAATGAAAGCGCCGTAAAGCTTGCAAATAACCCGGTTCAACACTCTCGCACCAAGCACATAGATATTTGCCATCACTTTCTTAGAGATCATGTGGCTAGTAAAGACATAACACTAGTTGGAGTTAAGAGCGAAGATCAATTGGCGGATATCTTCACTAAACCACTCGATGAAACAACCTTTTGTAGGTTGAGAAGCGAGTTAAATGTGCTTGATCACTCTAATTTCACTAAAAGATGAGTTTGTGTGAACCATGCATCCATATGTAACATAACATGTTTAATTTGGTAATGCACATAGGCTTGGCTAACGCGGTTAAGATAACCGCCCTCAAAGCGTGTGACAAAGCTTAACCGCAGTTTAAACTTGCAAGCAACCTAGATTCAAATTTCGTATTGCATAGCATATGCATGTGTGTTGTTTGCCTTTCCTTTTCGATTAAGTTTCTTGAGCATCCTCTATGTTCATCCACTTAGGGGGAGCATTCCAAGCTCAAGACACTTCTATACCCCTCCTGTGGCCATATGATGACTCCTTGTTGCTTCCATTCGAATATTTTGAGCTAAAAACTAAATTTAAGCCTATGGCAAACTATTTGAAAATGAGTGTTTGAGAGATGGTTCTCATATCAAGTCCAATCAGGTGTTATTTGGATCTTATTGGGATTGGAACTTGGTTGGGAGAAAGACGCAAAAACAAAATTTGAAAAATTCTATTTAAAAGGCGTCGGACGCTCGGTGTCAATTGCCTCAGCGTCCGTCACGATCGTCCGGAGATTAAATTTGCCCGCTTACAGGGCGACGGACGCTCCCCCAAGCGTCCGTCGCGGTCAATGCGATTGGGCGTTTCAAATCTGTTCTGGAAGCCCGACGGACGATGCCGTCGGACGCTCCCCGAGCGTCCATCGCATACCGACAGAGCGTCCGTCGCTCCGCGTCGGAGCGTCCGTCGCGAACTTAACGGCGAAATTTTTTTAAAACTCCCGACTCTTCCTCTGTTCCCTCAGTCGTCGTTCCACCGCAGTTCCAAACCCTAGCCGCCGCGATTTCGCCGCCGCGGACCCTGCCTGCGCCGCCGTTCCTCCACGCTCCCTGCGCCGCCGCGCCACTCCTTCCAGCACCGCCATTGGTCCTTGTGTCGCCATTCCCCTCCACTCTGCACCGCCGCCACGCCAGGGCACCCGCTAGCCACCATCACTGTCGTGCCAGGGATCTTCTCCTCAGCGCCGCCACTCCCCTGCCTGTCTCCTGCCGTGCAATCCTCTTAGCCGAGGAGCTCTCCTTGTTGGGGGTTGTTTGATCTCAATTGCGCTTCAAGGTGAGACACAAACCTACCATCTAGATTGCAAATCACCTCTCCAATTCTCTATCACCACACCTAAACCCTGCATTGCCTTGCTTAGACTGCGGATTGCGGATTGCGGTTAATTGATCGGGGAATCTCACCTCTTCTCCCATTTTGGTTAGGGTCCGAGGTATGGTTCTTAATTGGAAATTTCGATCTATCCATACCTTATTTCATGCTTCCATAGACCCTCACCTCTAGTTATATGCTTATGGTATACTCCTATTCATTTCTCACGAGCAGGGTCAGTTGATCAGAGAATCAGAGGGTCAGAGCAGTGACAGTAAACTCGGGGCAAAGCCCGCGAGTACAGATCGAGGCAAAGCCTCGCGAGGACAGTCCAGGGCCGGCGTGCCACTCTTACAGTTGTTTGGTTCTGTGGCTTGTCAGTGGTTGTTGTCAGTGGGCAGTGAGCTTGTCAGTGGTTGAGTGTCAGTGATCAGTGCTATTGAGTATCCTTGTCAGTGTTTAGATTGCAAAGGGATTGAGAAATGGCTAGGACGAAGAATGTCGGTCCCGTTCCGGTAGTGGTGGTGACCCTCCACCTCCACCGCGTCCACCCACTGACCGAGGAAAGGGAAAGCAAAAGGTTATCTCTCGGAAGCGCAAGAGGCCAGCGATGGATCCAGATTCGGCAGCCGCGCTAGCAGTGGCGGAGGCAGCTGAGTTAGCGGAGAGAGGTGGACGTCGCGCCAGCTTGAGGCTCTCGCCTCGCCGTGGAGCACGTCGTGAGTCCCCTCCACCTCCAGAGACAGAGCCCGTCGAGGCTACAGAGGCTGAGGAGACAGAGCCAGTCCCAGCGACTGAGCCGACAGAGGCCGCGGGCCACTCTACTATTGGAGAGCTGATGAGCCATCGAGTGACTCGATCCAGAGGCTCAGGTACACCACCTAACCCTCCAGGACCCCGGCTCCCAGACCCAGTGAGGCACCAGGTCAGAGTGCTTACAGCGAAGCAAGTCCAGCTGCTTCGATTTGTCGACTTCCAGTCCTGGTTCCCACCTCAGAGGGACCCCGTGCCAGACGAGACTTCTACACTACAGTGCACGAGGATTTCTACAGAGCATATATAGACACTCATGCTCCTCTCAGGGCCCATAGGGTGTGCCCATCTGCCCACATAGAGGGGATCGGTGGTCCAGAGATCTTGCAGCATCTCCAGTACATTCAGGGTCTGACAGATCTGATGGGACGCTCAGGGGCATATCAGAAGGATCGGGTATATCAGTTCTATGCCTCTCTGTGGATCTCACCTGATCACGAGTTCCTACACTTTGGATTTCAGGGATGTGATTTCAGGGTTACAGCAGCACGCTTTAGAGAGCTCTTTCACCTAGAGTCTTCACCTACCAGGATCCACAGTCTTTGCTATGGGGATCAGGAGGCCCCTCGCCGACCTCACGATGGTATAGTGCCATCTACGGACTTCGTGAGGCCGTGCTTTCAGCAGCCGTTCACTGAGGGTTCGAGCCGTACGCCACGTGACCTTACTCCTTTGGCTCGGATCCTCCACGAGGTACTCAGACGGACTATCCTCCCTCGGATTGGAGCCCGAGATACGATCACTCGCCTACAGCTATGGCTCCTTGCCCATATTGTCAGGAAGGAGAAGTTCGACCTCTGGGATTTGATAGTGAGCGAGCTCGAGGATATTATAGCTGCTGGGTTCAGGGGTCATTGGCAGCTGCAGTTCGCCCATTGAATTTCTTATTTGATAGTTGCCAAGACCGGATCAAGGGTTATGAGAGTCACCCTTACGAGGTCAGCGACAGAGTTTCCTGTATATTCGATGAGTCAGCTGGTGATACATGGAAACCTGCCTCGCCCAAGCCGAGCTCATAGACACTAGGCAGGCCGGAGTGCCACCACAGTCGGCTGAGGTCACAGATGCGACAGTTGAGCAGATTGATCAGGCAGAGCTGGCAGACTTAGACGCAGAGATTGATACAGCTGTTGAGACAGTCTTTAGAGAGGACCTCGACTCCGATAGTTCTGACGAGGACTACCAGCCCTTGCGCGAGTATGCGCCGATGCCTCATGACCACGAGGCTAGAGGTTCAGGCACAGCTGCAGCAGCTCCAGGTTCTAGCTCCTCTGAGGCTACTTTGCTCACGATTCTATCGAGGATGCAAGAGGAGCAGTCACGTCAGGCCGAGGAGCAAAGACGACAAGCTGCCGATCTACGGAGGCTTACTGAGCAGCATCTGGCAGCTCAGGCCCAGACACAGGCCAGAGAGGACGAGTTCCAGCATCAATTCTTGGCATATCAACTGTAGCAGGCAGAGATCCAGAAGACCCAGACGTTGCTACTTGAGCGTCTTCTGGCCTCTAGCTCCGGGCAGACTTCCACGCCACAGTTTCAGTTGCCCGGCGTCTCACAGCAGCAGCAGTTCACTTCACCTCCTCAGCAGCCTCCAGTGGTTGTGGTGCTGACTCCAGTGTTACCGTCCAAAGGACAGCAGAGTCAGGCACCAGCTACTCCTCCGTTCCTTCCAGCAGCCTCTCCTGAGTACCAGACTCCGAGGACCCAGGTGTCCTCTTGGATAGCTTCACCCGGAGAGTTCCAAACAGGATTCACTCCTACCCGGGGAACTACCTTAGCAGAGGCCTCGAGAGATCTGTCAGCGTCTTATCTGGAGATCACGGGAGAAGACTCCCCAGGAGCAGCTCAGCCAGTCTCACTAGCTACAGCAGTTGCAGTGGATCCTCCGGCGACAGGCACTCACCTCTCTTCAGTTGCATCGTCAGAGATCGCTCTTGAGCAGTCAGCACAGACAGTCACTACTCCTCCAGCTGCAGTTCAGACGGATGCTATATCTTTGGTAGATGAGGCAGTTACCGTGGCAGTGTCTCCTCCAGCTCAGACTCAGCCTGCAGAGGTTGCAGCAGCAGTGTCCCTAGTGGCACTTGCAGTGACACCATCCCCCTCGCCTCGAGTATTCACTCGTCGGGTTCCCAGGCCCGCTACCAGTGAGGCAGGACCGTCAGAGGCACCAGCTGAGCCTCAGGGGGAGTCAGTTGAGACCGCAGCTCCAGAGGTTACAGTGACAGCTCCAGAGGTCACCCCAGCTGCACCTACACTTGCAGAGGACGAGGTAGATGATGAGTCAGATGAGTCAGACCTATAGGACTTCATCATGCTCGATCGCAAGGCTGCAGCTCCTCCACCTTCTTCTCCAGCCCCATACACTTAGTTTTTAGTGCTGACGCCAAAGGGGGAGAGAGGGTCGAGTATAGAGATAGGGGGAGGGATTTGGATCTTTGTATGCTTTATTTCCCCGTACTCTCTCATCATGTCTACTTCTATGCATTTGTTTATATATGTGATGTGGTGAATGCTTTGGTCGATGTTTATATGGTTGCATGTGACAAACTCTTTGATTATCACTAATATATCTTGTGAGTTGTCTCATGTTTCATGATATATCTCTATGCTTAAACGTTATTTGAGCTTCCGCGCTATACTTCGACATATCTTTTGAGAATATCATGAGGTACTGCTTTTTCATTCATATCTATGAGTACCATGTTTTGTGATTTGGCTTGGGTGAGCAAGTATGCTTCATTACAAATTCACTAACCCTTGCTCAACCATTCCAAGTCATCTTAAAATTTAAACCATAACTCTTATCCATACTCGAGGTTCTATTGTCGTCAATCACCAAAAAGGGGGAGATTGAAGAATCATTGCCCTAGTTGGTTTCGTGATTAACGACAATTAGAGATTATTATGGCTAACGTGTGTTTTGCAAAGGCTATGCGTAGCTTAGCCATAGTGATCGATAAAGAATGGGCTCTAATGGTCATCACTTAGCCCCCAAGATGGATATCGTTTCGGTTTTCAAGGAGACATGATGAAGACCCTATAATGATAGGCTAAGTGCCATAAGGAGATGAAGGGCACTTAGAAATAGATAAGGCTTCTCCTTTTACCTTTGACCGAACTATTAAGAGGGGTTGAGACTGGTAGCTTGACTTAGGAAAGCTTCATGACTTAGGTGTGGTGCACACTTGATTTCCTTAGCTCTAAGCAAGCCTATAGTGACCGCAAGATAGCCTAGAACAACTTCCATTTTCATCGCGATGAAAAACGAAGTCGTTAAAACTGTTTTCTGGGCGTCGGATGCTCCTGGCAGGGGCGTCGGACGCTGTCTGTCGGCATCGGACAGAGGCGTCGGACGCTGGGTGGTTGAGTCCACAGCGTCCGTCGACCTTCCAGAGGGGATGTTTTCTGGCTAAGTTTTTCAGGGTCCGTCGGACGCTGTCCGTCGGCCAGGCGTCGGACGCTGGGAAGAGCGTCCATCGACCTTCCAGAGAGGGTGTTTTTCAACCCTAGCCGGAGCGAAGCGCCGGACGCTTGGTTGAGCGTCCGTCGTTCAGTGACGTAGAGTCTGTCACTGGGAACAGTGTGTCAGAACTAGCCGTTGGGCAGGGCGTCGGACCGTCCGTGGCCTAGGCGCAGGAGCGTTCGTCGCCCAAACCCTGAACATAAACTAGCCGTTGGGCATGCGACGTACCGTCCGTCGCCTAGTCGACAGAGCGTCCGTTGCCAACTTAAAATGCCAGTCCGAGGCAGTTTTTAGAGGGTCTATTTATAGCCCCTCCCACTTCTCTCCCACCAAGCCTTTGCTCATTTGAGTTGTTGAGTTTGTTGAGAAGGTTGGGAAGAGAGCAAGAGCCCTAGAGAGAGAGAGTGATTCGCGAATCCATCCATCCTCTCTCTAGTCCATCCA
Source organism: Microstegium vimineum (assembly GCA_022036555.1). Classification (NCBI taxonomy): domain Eukaryota; kingdom Viridiplantae; phylum Streptophyta; class Magnoliopsida; order Poales; family Poaceae; genus Microstegium; species Microstegium vimineum. The sequence goes on from CM039119.1 coordinate 1,122,633, forward strand.
AGAGTTCAAGTGTGCATCCTCTAGTTGTGAAGCTTGAGTGAGTCAAGCGAAGATCGAGGCTTGTTACTCTTGGTGATCGACATCACCTAGATGGTCCGGTGGTGCTCGGAGGAAGGTGATCGCTGGAGGATTGTCGGCGGCCCTTCTCCATCGACGTTGTGATCGGTTGTGGGCGATTCACCAAGCCGGAGTGGCGAAGAATCAGCCCGTAGAGAGCACTCATCCCTTGCGCGGGATTGAGGGGGAGCTATACCTTGCGAGGTGCTCCAACGAGGACTAGGGGGGAGTGTCGACTCCTCGATACCTCGGCAAAACATCGCTGTGTCAAGCATCTATTTCCCTAGCTCTTTACTACCGCATTACTTTCCGCACTTGTCATTCATTTCATACTAGAACTGTGTAGGAAGTTTTCGCTTTCCATTGACTTGCTACCGCTTTCTAGCTAGGACACACAAGTGATAGGCACTAGGGGGTTAATTGGCTCTTTATAGGTTTAATTCTTGTTTAGAAATTAAAAAGAGCCCAATTCACCCCCCCCCTCTTGGGCATCTTGATCCTTTCAGTGATGATTCTTCCGATGATGACTCTAGTGATGATGAGAAGAAGAAGTCTAAGAAGAAGGCATTGACTAGCATTGCTATCAACAACAAGCCATCTATCTTTGACACTCCATCATGCTTCATGGCTAATCCATCTAAGGTACAATCTCATGATGATAGTGATAGTGATGATGATAGTAGTGATGAGGAGGAGGAGTACTCCAAGGAGGAACTAGTAGACATGATGAAGCAAACTTATGCTTGCTTTGAGACAAAGAGGAAGGAGTGCAAAGAATTGAACAAGAAGCTTAAGGCTCTTGAACAATCCTTTGATGAGCTCAATGGCTCTCATGAGAGGATAATGGAAGCCCATGAGAACCTTGAGAGGACTCACTACAAGCTTTAAAAGGCTCACTCCTCCCTCCTTGAACAAAACAAGGATAAGGTTGTTGCATCATGTGATATTGGAGTCACTTGTGATATTCTTGATGAATCATTTTTCACTCCTATCATTGTCACCCCAACTGAAACACAATGTAGCACATCCACTAGTAAGAGTGTTGGCACAAGTTATGATTAACTTTTCTATACTTAAAATTGTGCCACCAACCTCTGGATCAGGTATAAAACAAACACATCATGAGCATAGTTTATCAAATAACTAGTTCCACATGTACATGAGTGTTTGAGTGCAGGGATGAAGAAATGAAGCAAGTGAGAGCCAGTGGGACCCACATAGGGGGTCGGCCGACCACCCTATGGGCCCACCTGGCTCTCCCCCTCGGCCATGATCCAAGAGAGGCATTCTAGAGTGAAATCCATCCATTGGATCACTCTGTGCTTTCTCTCAATGGCTCACAAGCAAAGCACAAGGATCCATGGGCCCACACCAAGGAGATAAACGTGACAACCACCTCAGAACCAGCAAATAACCTCAATGACAGGTGGGACCAGCACCAGGGAGTAGGAGGTGGGCCAGTGACCCCCAGGGGGGTCTGCCGACCATCCAAAGGGCCCACCTGGCCTTCAAGCAGTCCCTGACTAGTGGGGCCACACCCCGGAGGGTAGAGGGGTGCCCACTGGCAATAGGGGGGTCGGCCGACCCCCCCCTAGGTCGGTTGGCTCCTCCCAACCACCATACTCCTTCCCCACGTGTCATAATAAATACTCATAAGCATTTCTGGCGCCGTACCGAGGATAGGGATTTATCTCTATTTGTGGTGCAGCGCTAAGAAGTGTCAACAAGCATTTCTGGCGCCGTTGCTGGGGAAAGCATAGCCTAGAAATTTTAATAAGATTGAATCCAGAGCTTATCATTAACTTAGTCATCAATTAGTCATAGGGGCTTACCCCTGTCTGTGTCTTCTCTTCTTGTAAAGCTAGACAGTTTATGAGCGGTTTCCAACTGCCAGGAATCTACCTAGAGGATCCTGAGCAGCTGTTGAGGAGGTCTAGATGTCGTCAAGTCCCACCTCAGAGGTTCATCTCGAACCTAAATCCATTCGAGGAAGGAGGCTCTACACTACCACTCAAGGAAGCTATGGCCTAGAAGGCAATCTCTGACTTCTCGGCCCCGTCAGCTACCCACGTAGCTCAGGGTCCCGAGTTCAACTTTGGGGATGCCACCTTCGAGCTGAAGCCCGCCTTGATCCACATGGTGCAGGCCAATCCATTTTGCGGAAATCCCCATGAGGATGTCAATGCTCATCTCCAGAACTTCATGGAGTTATGTGGCACATTCACTATCAAGGGAGTGGCGTCTGACGCCATTCGTCTTCGCCTTTTCCCATTCTCGCTATTGGGGAAGGCGAAGCAATGGTTATATGCCCATAAGGAAGAGGCCACTACATGGGAGAGGTGTGCTAATGCATTCCTCAAGAAGTTCTTCCCGACGGGCAAAACCAATGCCCTTCGTGGAAAGATCTCGAGCTTTCAGCAACAATCCGACGAGACGATTCCTGAAGCATGGGAGCGTCTCTAGGAGTATGTTTGTGCCTGTCCTCATCATGGGATAGACGACTGACTCCTGATTCAAGGGTTCTACCATGGGCTGACTAGCATGGCCCGTAGTCACCTTGATGCTGCCATTGGAGAGGCATTTCTCCAACACATGGTAAGAAGCGCCAAGGACCTCATCGAGAAGATGGTAACCAACCAAGGTTGGGGTGAGGAACATCTCCAGCCAAAGAAGAGAGGTATGCACACCGTCAGTGAGGTGGACATGCTCTCTGCCAAGATGGACCTCTTGATGAAGAAGATAGAAGAAGGTTCCAAGAAGGAACGAGAGGCCATCTACCCCGTCGCCGCCACACAAGCCATTGAAGCTGACCCATGGTGTGAAGTGTGCGGCGGAAATGATCACTCGGGCAACAGTTGCCCCAAGACACCGAAGGAGGACGTGAACTTCATCAGCAACAACAACAACAACGGGTATCGACCCCAACAACAAGGAAGCTGGAATTCACGCCCCTTCTACCAAGGTAATGGAGGTAATGGAAATTATAACAATTACAATAATAATCAACCTTCATTGAAAGATCTCGTTCTAGGGCAATCTAAATTAATGATGGTATAAATAAGAAAATGATTGCCACTAATAAAGTTCTTGAAAGCTTTGGTGAGAAAATGGATAGCTTTACAACTGCTATGAAAAATCAATTGAGCTTTAATAAAATGCTAGAAACCCAATTAGCTCAGTTAGTAGCAGCTATGCCATCCTTAGAACAGGGTAAGATCCCTAGGAAACCAGAGGACTCCATTGAGCATGTTAACATGGTCACAACCAAGTTCGGTAAGCATCCACTACGCTCCTATTGGAGCTATCTTCTCGATCCTCCCTTCATCATGAAGAAGGAAGACCCAGGCCTTCCGCCGATCAAGTGCTCAATTGGACAACAGACATTCCATACCGCCTTTTGCGATCTCGGATCAGCGTCAACATCATGTCAAAGGTAACTTATGATAATCTCTTAGGAGGACCTTTGGCCCCCACATGTGTTCGCCTGCAGATGGCCGATCAAACCATACGGTTTCCTAAGGGACTCGCGGGGGATATCTTGGTGAACATCCAATATGAGTATGTCCCCACCGACTTCATCATCCTTGACATGGGAGCTAATGTGGAAGTCCCCGTCATCTTGGGATGGCCCTTCTTCAACACCACCAACGCAGTCATCTACGTTGGATCAGGCCAGATACACTTCCAGTTCCCAAGTCATAAGGTAAAGTGTGCTTTCAATGGTTATAAACTTAACAAGCAGGTTAAAGCACAACCACCGAGAAGAAGAGTTTGAGCCCGCGCCCAAAGAAGCAATACCCGGAGGTCAAGATCAACGAACTCGAGGAAGATGAACTTGCCAATCCAAGGCAGGTGTGGAAAGCAAAGGAGGTGCACGCCCCGCGGTCTCTTTCTCCAGAGCCATTAGGTGCACCCGAAGAATGAACAAGAAGGAGATCCTACTCCAAGGACTTAAAATCAAGGAGCCTTCGCCGAAAGGTAAATCGTTAGTTATCCTTTATTTCCTTTCTTTCATTTAGTTAAAACCTTTACTTTCATACTTAAAATTTAGAAATAACAAAGTTAGTTTAAATAAAACTTGAGAGTTAGTTTAACATTGAAAGTTGACAAAAGATAGGGTCATAGGGGTGGTCGGCCGACCACCCATATGCACCCTACCTTGGCTTAGTTAATCACATAATAATTAGGGACCTTTATAAAAGAAAAAGAAAAAAAATGGAGGACTAAGGTGGTCGGCCGACCCCCCTATGATCCACTTGATCATCTCTCTTTATTCCCCACCATCCTTTGTCCAAGAATTTCATGATTTGAGTAGTGTTGCTTTTAAAAACCAGATTTATCTTTACGAGACATCTCTTTTGCTTTGTCATGCTTTACTTCAATCACTTTTGGTTAAAGCATGTCATACCTTTGTCTCCCACTACTCCTTGTCCAAAGTGGGGAATCATGACACCTTCCACTTTCACTTTGTCATGCTTTGAAAAAGAAAACACATCAATCACCTTTGAGCAAAGCATGACATACCTTTGTCCCCCACTACTCTTTGTTTAAAGAGGAGAATCTTGACCACTTTAACTCAGCCTTTGATCACATCACATAGCATCTTTCACCTTTCACCAAGCACTAGAAAAATCATGAGTGGGTTCCCCACCATGGGGTGGTCGGCCGACCACCCCATGGCACCCCCTTGGTGCCATCTCCTCTCCCCTATAAAACCCATGCAAGGAGAGCTCTTTCCTCACACCTCAACCAAAATTCAGTTCTATCTCAAGCCTCTCCTTGCCTTGCTCTCTCCTTTCAAGAGAAGTAGTGATACTCTCCCTAGTCTTGTCCGTGTTCTTGTCCTCTCCAAAGATGAAGAACCCATTGACATCTGCATTCAAGTCAATGAAGCAAGCTATGACTCAGAGCTCATCCCGATGCTCCCGCCAATCCGATGATATTTCCCAAGGAAGAAGAAGGGGAGGTTCCGCCCAATACACTTGGGAGGGCCTCCAAACCGAAGAACTCCCTTAGGAGGAAGAGGAAGTACCGACGGAGGTACCACACATCGGGGCAATCATGGTACCCCCGATGAGGACCTATGATCAACAAAGCGGTATCTGGTTTGACCAAGCAGGGTATCAAAGGTATCTCTCTCTCCAGGATTGATCTTTCGAGCATACGAGGATATTAGATTCGAATCTTCTCTTCAATGTAGGTATGACCAACGAATTTAATACTATCTTTTCCATGATTGGTTGGTCTAGCTTTTGGCAAATAGAAGAGTTTGCAATTGAATTGCTCACCATAGAGTTTCTATGCTCTCTCCAAACCTCTAATGTTGGAATATCCTTTCATATGTTTAATCAAAGCTTTAGTTTAACTTCGATTCATCTAAGTGCTGCTCTTGGTTTTGATGATTCATGCATGATAGATGTATACTTTGCCATGTGTAAGTTTAACAAGAGAAAGTTTTGGTTCTCTATCTATGCTCTTAATAATTGTTCAAATCCTAAAGCTGAGGCGGTTCATAATCCAACTCTTCGTTTCATGCATCTTTGGATGAAAATGACTTTGTTTCCTGGAAGTAATGCTAGCGTGATAAATGACATGGAATTAAAATTGCTATACGCCATGGTCAACAAAATTCAAATCTCTCCTGTTAAATGCTTAGTGGAATTTTGGCAAAGTTTGCTTGAGAGTAATGAATCTATTCAATTCGCATCTTTAATTACTCGTCTTGCTGAATCCATGAAGTTGCTAAATGGCACATACCCCTTTGTTTACATCTCTGCTCCTTTAGCTATGATCTCAAAAGAATATCTTACAATTGCTCAAATGCTAAAAAGAGATGCCAATGGTAATCTTAAAATGATCTATAGTGGCCATACAATTGAGGTGCCTCTTCCAAATAGGCAACTTCAATTGTATAGGACCCGTAAGCTAACCCTTGATCTAGATCAGGGCATTGGACAAAGAGGTTTTGCAAGTGCAGACAGGAGAGCTCAGGAGGGGCTATACTTTGTTCATCTTGAGCAAGGTGGTTCCTCCCGAGAAACTATGGACGAGGAGGAAGACAATACATCTTCTAATCCCATGCACACTTCAAGCGTCATGCCTCCTCGATCCTCACGTCCGCAAAGAGCACGAGCATCCTTCTCGTCCACACGAGAAAGGGAGCATCGTGAATTACGGCAACAGTTCGATCATCTCACCAACACCTTTGGTGAGCTGCGTGTTGATCACGATGAGACAACACGCATCGTCCAGCAAACTGTCGAAGATATCCAAGCTATGCAAGCAGAACAACATCGGCAGTGGGACATGTGGCGGCAATTCCATCCACAACCGCCGTACCACTGAGCAAAGAACAAGCTTGGGGGAGGTTCCCTCCCCCACTAAGGTAAGTTTTTAATTTCAGCATTTATATTTATGCATTTCCTGCTTATCTTTGCTTTGCATCTAAAAAATTTTGCATATGATGGAATAATAAAAAGACTTTCTCTACTCCACTCTCACGTGCTTTATGAAAAATCTATATCTCCTATGGAAATTATGTATAATTGCTCTGCTAAACGTCTCTCTAGTACTTAGTTTACAACTTGATATTTCTCTAAGTATGGATTACTTGGCTTCAAAAGAATTCATCATGAACCTCAAACTTTTGTGGGTTGCAAATGCTGTAACTAAGTCTAAGTTGTTGTGAGACATGATATGACAAGATAAGAGCTGCTACGATTTTGTTCTAAGCAAGAATGACTATCGGAGTTTTATTTCTTAAAATGACAAAACACTTTGTTGTTCCTCAATAGTGATAAGTCCTACCAAAGTCATATATTATCTTTCATGATATAAGCTTTCTACATAAGCTGCTTACTTTGTGTTGAGTTTGGTCAAGTTTTATGACCCTTGTTGAGAGACTTATCATGCTCACAAGATCAAGATCACGTGCACGCCACATATACATGCTGCTTCTACACTGGAAGTACGCAAAAACATGTCTTACATTTCCACATAGTTCATACTCCATGTTATAGTAGAAAATCTCTCTCTAGTTTGTTGCTAGCAAATGAGACATAGACTATGCAAAATTATGAAAAATTCAAGGGCATTCTAAAGTCCCAAAATCTATGAGCATTCCAAAGCTCTTTTGAAAAAAAAATAAAAAAAAATAATAATAATGAGCATCTTCAAAGCTCATAGAAAAATAAATAAAGATAGCTATGTCTCAAAGTTTATAAGTTAGGAAAGAGAGATCTTATAGGAGTATTGATCATTTTGCCATGTTTCCACACACTTGCACATCTTGATCTAAGAGTATGACACTTCTCTCCTTGGATCCGGGATTTGACTTTACAATATATGCAAGGTAAGTTTGCTACATCTTTGATCCCTACCTACAGCCCCACATAAGCTTTAGAAGTAGGAAGAAAGAAGGAAAACTTTGATATGTGCCTTGGTAAGGAATCATACACTATATGAGCGACTCGAGAATGCTATTTGAGGAACACCAAATTTCTCTTTTACAAAATCTTGAAAACCTCTGATATGAAACTTGTGAAAGAATGAGAAAACTAGTGCTCCAATCAAGTTGTTCTATCTCTCAACCTCTCAAGACAAAGGATAAAGCTATAAGCCCCATGAAGGACTAAGGTAATATGGGTGAGCCTTTATTGCTAATTTTTTCATTCAAAAGAGAAGTATATTGTTGTAGATCTAGTACTCTTGAAATATGAAGCATAGTAGCAACTCCTGATCCATCGAGCTAAGTTTGATTGTTTGCACGGGATGATAAAAGGTTAAGCTTGGGGGATCTTGTTGGTACAAGTTATGATTAACTTTTCTATACTTAAAGTTGTGCCACCAACCTCTGGATCAGGTATAAAACAAACACATCATGAGCATAGTTTATCAAATAACTAGTTCCACATGTGCATGAGTGTTTGAGTGCAGGGATGAAGAAATGAAGCAAGTGAGAGCCAGTAGGACCCACATAGGGGGTCGGCCGACCACCCTATGGGCCCACCTAGCACTCCCCCTCGGCCATGATCCAAGAGAGGCACTCTAGAGTGAAATCCATCCATTGGATCACTCTGTGCTTTCTCTCAACGGCTCACAAGCAAAGCACAAGGATCCATGGGCCTACACTAAGGAGATAAACGTGACAACCACCTCAGAACCAGCAAATAACCTCAATGACAGGTGGGACCAGCACCAGGGAGTAGGAGGTGGGCCAATGACCCTAGGGGGGTCCACCGACCATCCAAAGGGCCCACCTGGCCTTCAAGCAGTCCCTGACCAGTGGGGCCACACCCTGGAGGGTAGAGGGGTGCCCACTGGCGATAGGGGGGTCGACCGACCACCCCCCTAGGTCGGTTGGCTCCTCCCAACCGCCATACTCCTTCCCCACGTGTTGGATCACCACCATTCATCCAATGACGGTTGCAAAGGCGGTTTGATCCAATGGTGGAGGATGGGAGGCCCTGGATCGCTGACGTGGCGATGGAGTAGCCCCTACTCCACTCCTCTACTATAAATAGAGGGCCATACCCCCCTCTCTACACATGGTGAAGAAGCCTACAAGCTCCATTCCTTAGAATTGTTCTAGTAGTTAGTCTAGAGTGGGAGTTAGAGTTGAGTCAAGCTTGCTTGGGATTTCCAGAGTTGTCTTCTGGGAAGTCTGGTATAGCTCTTATATCTTTTCTTCTTTGTAAGACTTTATCTTTATCAATATATTATCCTTTCCCTTTACTTAGTATTTACTTTGAGCATTACTATACTAGATATAGTATTGTTATATGCTTTTGCTCTTTAATAGCCTTTACATTTATAGTCTGTGATCCTTGTGACCTTTCCTGTATGCGATCATTGCCTGTCATAGGGTGCTTTGATTATTGATCGTAGTCAAAGTAATAAGTTGTGTGTAAGCATGGTGCTTATATATTGGCTTATCCTTGATTACCGCTTATTGCGTGGATTGTTCGTGGATGCTAGTAGAAGGTGACAGCTCTATCTAGCCTTAGTATTCCACCACGCGTGTGAGAATAAGTTATTAAAAGGTAGGGCTTCAAGACAACAAGAGGGCGTGGTCCGGTAGGAGTTTTGTCCTCCTACTGATCTATCCCCTCGCCTAGCATACTTGTATTGAGGAGGCAAACTATAGTGTTTAGTCTTGTTAATTAGCTAAGTATATTAAAGTAGAGTGAATTGTTTAGGAGTCCCTTGTACTCTCTCGTTGTCCTCCCACCTAGCTAATCTGTCTAGTCCGTTCTAAGTATCATTTACCTAGGCTCTTTCATTCATCAATCCCCTTCCTATCACATTTATCATTTACCCCTCTATACTAGTCGATACTAAGTTGAGGTACTCTCTAGGATATCTCTCTAATTATCATTTCTAGCTCAGCTTTCCCTTGGGATAAAATAAATTACGATACCTTGGAATACTCCTAGGTGAAGTGCTACAGCGGTATAATTTGTGCACTTGTGGATTTATCCAATAGTCATAAGAAATACCCATAAGCATTTCTGGCGCCGTACCGAGGATAGGGATTTATCTCTATTTGTGGTGCGACGCTAAGAAGTGTGAACAAAGAGCTCAAAGGTTGATGCTACACTAGTGAGAGAAAATGAAAAATTGAAACATGATGTTAATGAACTCACTCATGCTTTGGGTAAGGCATATGGTGGAGATGCTCGCTTGCTAAAGTGCTTGGGTAGCCAAAGATTCTCCCTTTGCAAAGAGGGATTGAGCTATACCCCAAGAAGGGCAAGTTGGCCTTTGTGACTCCAAAGCCTAGCTTTGTGAGAAGCAATGGTCGGTATTGCAATAGTTGCAAGCAAGTAGGGCATGTTGACCAATATTGTAAACTTAACATGAGCCAAACCAAGTTTGCTAAGGCCACCTCCATACATTTTGATTCATGTTATATGCTTACCAAATGGAGAGATGGTGTAATGGCCAAGTATGTTGGCACACCCATTGTTGGTCCAAATAAGAAGGTAATTCGGGTGCCAAAATCCTTGGTCACTAACTTTGGAGGACCCAAACAAGTATGGGTACCTAAGAAGAACTAATTTGTTTTGTAGGTAAATTAAAAAGTCGGAGGAAGGCATTGGGTGCTTGATAGTGGGTGCACTCAACACATGACCGGGGATTCTAGAATGTTCAAATCAATCAACTCCAACACCAATGATGGCATTGATAGTATTACTTTTGGTGATAATGGCAAGGGCAAGGTCAAGGGTCTTGGAAAGATTGCTATATCCAATGAATTGAGTATATCCAATGTCTTGCTAGTTGAGAGTTTGAACTTCAATTTGCTATCTGTGGCTCAATTATGTGATCTTGGATTCAAATGTATATTTGGGATAGATGATGTTGAGATCATTAGTGTTGATCGTTCAAACTTGATCTTCAAGGGTTTTAGATATGAGAACCTCTACCTAGTTGATTTCAATGCTAGTGAAGCTCAATTGTCAACTTGCTTGCTCACTAAATCAAGTATGGGTTGGTTATGGCATAGAAGGCTTGGTCATGTTGGCATGAAGCAATTGAATAGATTGATCAAGCATGACTTAGTAAGAGGCTTGAAAGATGTTGTGTTTGAGAAGGACAAACTTTGTAGCTCTTGTCAAGCCGGCAAACAAGTTGGTAACACACATCCAAAGAAGAGCATGATGAGCACTAGTAGAGCATTTGAGTTATTGCACATGGATCTATTTGGACCGACAACATACACAAGTATTGGAGAAAATAAGTATGGATTTTTGATAGTGGATGATCTTACCAGATATACTTGGGTATTTGTAACACCCGAAAATTTGAATTTTTAAAATAGATTGAAATTGGGTTAATTTTGAATTTTGTGCTCATGAAAATGCAGGAAAATAAAAAAATGTTTTCATCAAATTAAAAATTGACCTAGGGTTTAGCAACCTTTGCTTGAGCATTCATGCCTCTGCATTATCCTTTTTGTGATGCTTGGTTTTGCAAAACTCAAAGCTTTTCAAAACGGTTTAGAAAATGGTTTTCAAAAAGGATTTAAGAAAAAGCTTTGAAAACAAAAAGAAAAGGAATAGGATCAAATCCTCTCTTCCTCACCTTCTGGCCCAACCAGCCCAGCCGGCCTGGTTCCCTCTCCCCTTCCATCTACATGGGCTGCTTTGCCTCGCCCCGGCCCGCGCGCATTTTCCCCCTTCCCTTCTTCCTATGCGGCCCAGCGCGTCGACCTGCCCCGCTCCCTCCCCTTGTCTCGCCGACGCGATGGTCCCGCGCTGTCAGCGCTTTCCCCCTCCTCACGCCGCCGAGCTCGCTCCGTGCTTTGCCACCACCGTAAGGAGATCACCGAGCTTCAGGACATTCTTCCGAACTCGCCTAACCTTCTTTATCCCTCTGCGTTACTCTCAATTGCTCGGCATACCGTGCAGAACAACTCCGCCCGCCTCTGCTCGTCGTCGGCCCGCACCGTACTCCTCCGTTCCTCCCTATCGGTACAGGTGAACTCACATCTCCTTCACCTACCTCCTGGAACCCTTCCCAAGTCCATTCCGGTTCAAACCGCCCACGCCGGCGTGGAGCAGAGCTCCTGTCCATGGCGTTCACCGTCGGGCCACTGTTCCCCGGTGGGGAATCCATCTCCCTCTCCCTCCATCTAATCTGGGCCATTGGCCTTAGACCCAACGATCCCTAATCCAAGATACCCCTTCGGCCGGTTATCTTGCTAAAGAGCCCTTGATATCTTAAGTATTTAACCCGCAGTCCACGGCTGGGTTTAAAATCCGATTTTCTCTTTTGTTTTATTCCGAAACTAGATCCGCCTAATTCACAAGTTTACCTCTATCCAGCATGTCTCCGTCTTTTCTATCATCAAATTCATTGTTCCCTAACTCCATCCTCTTGTTTGGAGTTTCCCAAGATTCTTTTATTTTAACCCTAAATCATTCTCTTGAGTCCATCATTCATAAAAATATCTCTAAAATCTTCCGGGGAATTTTTCTGGCTTTTTCAGAACCTTTTCTCATTTTTCTATGAGCTTAATCTAATTTTTAGATGCTCCAAAATATCTTTTCGTGATCTCCAAATACTTTATTTGGGTTCATAATATTCCAAAGTATCTCCGAGAATTTTCCCAGAATTTTTGGAGACTTCGGAGTATTTTTCGTGACTTAAATATTAGTTCTAGACTTTTCTAGAATTATTTTATTCACGAAAATAATTTATTCCGAAAATATATAATAAATATCTCAATTTCCCACCGGTCCTCAAAGCCCATGTGCAATAATCCTAATAAATCTCAAAAGTCCATGCATTTATTTACTAATGGGCTTTTATGTCTATTTGGCCCATTAGTAAATGTGGAAGTGCACCATCAATTAGTACCATATCGCCAGTTGATGAACATGTAGGGAGTTTTTCTCCCTATATATATCTATCAGCTTCTTGCCAAAGCACACCCCAACTACCGCAAGAGCCCCTAGTTTGGGAAATCTCTCGTGTAGTAAATTATAGTTTTCTCTCTTCCTATCATATCATTGGCGGTCAACTCCGGCGAACTCTCCAACGAGCTTTTCTGGTGCTACGTTTTTCTCTTCGTCGTAGTGTATCCCTTCCATCCAAAGCGGTTTTCACGTTTACGTTTTCCCCTCTGGAAAGCGTATTCTCTTTTTAGATCTGTTTAATTCGGTTTTAAATGAAAATCCCTATTTACAGATTTGCCATCCGATTTCAAAACCCTATAACTTCTTTGTTTTTAATCCAAATCGATCCGTTCAAGTTGCGTTAGATTCGTAGTTTTATGCTCTATCCAGTAGTATAGTTTTAATCTATGTTAATTACTTTTGAAAATCAAAGTAAATTAATTCTTTTAATGCTTTAATCTTGCCCTTTTCAAAATCTTGTTTAATCTATAGTTTATTCGTTTTAGATCCGTTTTGTCCCGTTCGAGTTGCGTTGGTTTCATAACGATAAGATCTACCTGTTAGTAACAATATTAAATATGTTTTATTCTCTGAAATAAAATGATAATTGATTAATCTACATAATCAATGGTTTTCCAATTAAAATCAATTAGGGTTTTCCACCTCGGCTTTTCATAAAACAAAACATACTTAGTTTAATCTTGTTTTTACAAAGCAAAGTAATGTGACTTAATTTAATTTGGGTATTTCTCTGAAGTATCCAATATATGCTTTTTAAATAAAATAAATGAAGTTTAATTATCTTATAAAAGCTAATCTTTCGGTAGTCGTTTCTTTTCCTTTATAGATCCGATTAGCGTGATTCTCGCGTCTGCGTGATCATAGCAATACATAGATTTCTTTTAAATATTTTTCGTTGATTAGTGTATTGTTCTAAAGTAGATATATTGTATGCTTTGTATGATTGTTCAGATGCTTGTGTGGTGTTTATGATCTTGTCCAATCGGTGAGATTTACGTGGAGATCAAGAAGAAGTCATCAGAAGATCGAGAATCAAGTGAAGAAAGGATCTAAGAGTTTAAGGCAAGTTTAATATGGGATCATCCTTGTTGTCCTATTCACCATAATTCATCTAGTCATGATTGCATGTGTCTCAATTGATTCCTATTAGATCTATATCATAGCTTTGTTATCCTTTTACCTTGTCACCATGGGTTACTATTGCATATGGGTAGTTCTGTTACGCTTTATGATCTATGAGAAGAATCTTGACTAATGATATATGCAACGATGAGATAAAATTGGCTTTTATAGCAACATGGAATAGGACCACACTGTAGGGCAAAAGCTGGGACTTAAATGCAACCACGAGTGCTATATGGCTCTGGCTTTAGTTAAGTATGAAGTTTGGACTAGCATGCTTGTGGTTCGTGAAAGGCACCTTTGCCGAGCTGGTTATGGGGTATAGCTTGTGTGGGGACCGCTGCGGGTGGTACCATCGGGGTGTCCCATATACCCCTTTGCATTGGGTCCGTAGGGTCCGCTACATGCTAGAAAGAGCTTTTGAAAGACTTCATAGTGTACCCTGCCCGCTCACCTTGGCAGTGTTTTGGGATTGGCCGTCCCGGGCATATGGGTTACACGGCTTGTGGGTAAAGTGTATAACCTCTGCAGAGTGTAAATCTATCATGATAGCCGTGCTCACGGTCACGAGCGGCTCGGAAAACTCACAGTGTTAGTAACTCCTGTTGTTGAACAACTTATGATGGTAAGTTCGGAGATATGATATATGAGATTGTTTCATTAATGATCATGTGGTTACCAACTGGGTTAAGCATAACTAAAGCTAATTGTTGTTAAAACTTGACCAAGTTAAAAGCAACCGCAGTAAGCCAGTGTCAGCCTTTTGAGCTTCATAACCCTGTGTTAATCTTGCTGAGTACTTTAAGTGCTCACCCTTGCCTTATCAACCATATCAGATTGCAAAGAGCAACAATTAAAGGAGTTAGGCTTGTGATCAACCAGTCAGTTGTTCCTGTGAAGTTGGAGTCTTCACCTGAAGTTCGGAGTTGTCTTCCCGCTGTTCGCTGTGTTGAGGTTATCCTTTGACCTTATATGTTATGTATTTAAGTATTGTCTTTTGATACTTCCTTAATTTGTGGCTATATGTGAGATTTGACTTCCTGGGCTCACATATGGTGTAAATCTGGTTTTGTTCTTAAAACCGGGTGTGACAGTATTCTTTCTCAATGACAAGAGTGATACATTTGCCACATTCAAGTCTTTTGTCAAGTGATGTCACAATGAGTTTGAAACCACCATCAAGAAAGTGAGAAGTGATAATGGAAGTGAATTCAAGAATACAAGAGTTGAAGAGCTATGTGATGATTTGGGAATCAAGCATCAATTCTCGGCCAAGTACACTCCACAATCAAATGGCCTTGTTGAGAGGAAGAATATAACATTGATTGATATGGAAAGGTCTATGCTTAGTGAGTACAATGTGAGTCACTCTTTTTGGGCCGAAGCTATCAACACCGCTTGCTACTCTAGCAACGGGTTATATTGTCACCCATTGATGGAAAAGACACCATATGAGCTATTGAATGGAAGAAAGCTCAACATTGCATACTTTAGAGTGTTTGGTTGCAAATGCTATATCTTGAAGAAAGGCACAAGACTTGGAAAGTTTGACAAGAAATATGATGAAGGGTTCTTACTTGGTTACTCAACCACAAGCAAAGCCTATAGAGTGTGGAATTCGGCTAGTGGTGTGCTTGAGGAGGTTCATGATGTTGAATTTGATGAAACCAATGGCTCTCCAGTTGAAAATGAGAATCTAGAAAATGTGAGTGGACCTCAATTGGCTAATGCTATGAAGAACATGGATATTGGTGACATTAGGCCAAAGCAAGTGATTGACATAGAAGATGACAAAGATCAAGTGCTCAACTCACCTTATATGCAAGCTAGTAGTTCTCAAGTGTAAGATCAACAAGTTGCTAGTTCATCTCAACCAATCTCAAGAAATCAAGTTCCTATCCTTCAACCAACCAACATTGCAAGAGATCACCCCATTGATCAAATAGTTGGTGATATTTCAAGTGGTGTGCAAACAAGATCAAGATTGGCATCCTTTTGTGAACACTATTCATTTGTCTCATCAATAGAGCCAACAAAGATTGAAGAGGCCTTACAAGATGTTGATTGGGTCAATGCAATGCATGAAGAGCTAAATAATTTCACAAGAAATCAAGTTTCGGAGCTAGTTGAAAGACCAAGAACTACAATGTGATTGGCACAAGATGGGTATTTAGAAACAAGCAAGATCAAGATGGTATAGTTGTGAGAAACAAAGCAAGATTGGTAGCTCAAGGTTACACTCAAGTTGAAGGTCTTGACTTTGGAGAAACTTATGCACCGGTTGCAAGATTAGAGGCAATAAGAATCCTATTGGCCTATGCATGTGCACACAACATCAAGCTATACCAAATGGATGTGAAGAGAGCTTTCTTGAATGGATACATCAATGAGCTAGTATATGTTGAGCAACCTCCCGGTTTTGAAGATGACAAGAAGCCCAACCATGTGTACAAGTTGAGAAAGGTTGTATATGGCTTGAAGCAAGCACCTAGAGCATGGTATGAAAGATTGAGGGATTTTCTCTTATCCAAAGGGTTCATCATGGGGAAGGTTGATACTACTCTCTTCACCAAGAAGCTTGGCAAGGATCTATTTGTGCTCCAAATCTATGTGGATGACATCATATTCAGTTCAACTAATCAAGATTTTTGTGAAGAGTTTGGCAAGACGATGGCAAAGGAGTTTGAAATGTCAATGATTGGTGAACTTAGCTACTTACTTGGACTTCAAATCAAGCAATTAAAGAACGGCACCTTTGTGAGTCAAGGCAAGTACATCAAGGACATGATGAAGAAGTTTGGCCTAGAAGATTCAAAAGGCATTAGCACTCCTATGGGCACTAATGGACACTTGGATAGTGATACTAGTGGCAATTTGGTGGATCAAAAGTTGTATCGTTCTATGATTGAAAGCCTACTCTATGTGATCGCTTCAAGGCCGGATGTCATGTTTAGTGTATGCATGTGTGCAAGATTCCAAGCCTCTCCAAGAGAAAGTCACTTGAAGGCTACAAAAAGAATATTGAGGTACTTGAAGCATACACAAGATGTTGGATTGTGGTATCCCAAGGGGTCTAACTTTGAATTGATTGGATATTCGGACTCCGACTATGCGGGATGCAAGGTTGATAGAAAGAGCACATCGGGAACATGTCAAATGCTAGGCATGTCACTTGTATCTTGGTCATCAAAGAAGCAAAATAGTGTTGCACTCTCTACCACCGAAGTCGAATACATAAGTGCGGGTAGTTATTGTGCTCAATTGCTTTGGATGAAGGCAACTTTGAATGACTATGGAATCAATTTCAAGCAAGTGCCATTGCTATGCGACAATGAAAGTGCGGTGAAGCTAACCAACAATCCGGTCCAACATTCAAGAACCAAGCACATTGACATAAGGCACCACTTCATAAGAGACCACCAACAAAAGGGTGATATCAAAATTACAAGTGTTGGCACCGATGATCAACTTGCCGATATATTCACCAAGCCACTTGATGAGAAGAGATTTTGCAAGCTAAGGAATGAATTGAACATTCTTGATTTCTCAAACATGTGTTGATGCACCCCCATATATGACATGCCTCTCCTTCGAGCAAAGCAAGGTAAAAGTTGATTGACATGCCATTCATCCATTGTTAGGACTTGTTTAGTGCATCTAGACATCAATTCATTAGGATCATTCATGAAAATCAAATGCTTTGATGCTTATATGGTATCACTATTGCTTCTATGCTTGATATGATCTAGTGGTAGCATATGACATGTTTGTAGGCTTGCAATCCTAGTGTTTTATCTAGAATATGAACTTCAAGTACTTAGCTCAACATGGGCAAGATAACCATTCTAGGATGTGTGAACAAGCTTGTCCATGGTTTAAACCGAGTTAAATATTTGGGGCAAGTAATCTAGATTGAACCACAACTAAGCTTCTCTCCAATAATCAACTCTTTGAGCACATCTTTTATGATAATAGATGACAAAGGGGGAGAAGTAAGTACCACAAAGAAAATATTTTGAAAAATTTTGAAAAATGAAAGCACACAAGTAGGGGGAGCAAGCCTATGAACTTAATTGTTGCATTTCTATGAGCATTCATAAGTGCTTTCTTGCATATGTTTTTATATTCATGACATGCTTGTGTGGTGAATGCTAGAAACATAAATGATATGGTGCTTGAAGAACTAGTATGCTTAGGTTTTTATATCTTCAAGTGGTATCTAGTTCTCTCAAGTTGTTTTCAAGTGGTTTCTAGGCATTCATGGTGCTAAGGATGGTATAATATGGCACTCCGATTGGTATCAGGCTTCAAAGGTCCATCTCTTATACCTTAGCATCATTTGGTAGCATTCACTCTCCCACAATTCCTATTCATGCATATGTGATCAAAATGAACCAAACTCATATATCACATATGTAGGGGGAGCTAATACTACCAAAGTGGAAATTTTCATTATTAAAATTCCTTTGTGAAAGGTTGTCATCAATTACCAAAAAGGGGGAGATTGAAAGCCCAAGTTTGTTTTTGGTTAATTGATGACACCTATGGACTAACCCTATTTGCTAAGTGTGTGATCTAGCTAGGGTAATCTAAATTGACAAGTGGAGCTAGATGAAGGATCATAATAGATCAAGTGCTCCATGGACTAAGGAAAAGAAGAAAGAGAAAAACAAAAATGGGCTCAAGGCAAAGGTATATCATAGGGCCATTTTTGATTTAGTGATCAAGACACTATAGAGGGTGTGATCACGTTCAGGATAGATAGTCGTACTATCAAGAAGGGAAAACTCGTTTCGATTGCAATTATCATGTGCCACTAGGTTTGCATTGCATACATATAAAATGAACCTAAGTGACATGAACATGAATTAATTCCAAGATAATTCTTTGAAAAGGCTAACACAGAGCACAAGTGTATGGATCTCATGGTGTTAGCACTTGAAGACTTGGAGAAGAAGAAGCAACTCGATTGGACAAAGGAAAGAGATCCGGACGCAAGGTCCGGAAGATGGGGTTGCTCTGTCCGGACAAACGCAGATGCGTCCGGAAGCTAACCCTAACTCTCGGCTTCTCTAGACAGGAGGTCCGGACGCTGATCAAAGTCCGGACGCTGACTCCGGTCACGCGTCCGGAGAGCTGGAGCTCTCTGGTCTTCTCTGCAGAGTGATCTGGACGCTAAGCATCTTCCGGACATAGGACTCCGGGCCACTGTCCGGAGATTTTGAGCTCTCGGGGAGCTCTCTGCTGGACCCCGGACGCAAGGTGGGATGGTCCGGACGCGCACTGTTGCGAGCGTCCTGAGGCGACAACTCAGCACCAGAAAGGGCGCCAACGGCAGGATTCAAACTGGAGAAGGGTCCGGACGCGCAGCCGATGGTCTGGACCCCCCATGAAGTAGCGTCCGGACTGACGCAGTGAACTGAGAAAAAGGGGCAAAACGGCTAGCTCGGTATGGTTTGCTATATAAGTGTTTTGGTCGGCTCCTAGGGCTCTCTCTTGCACCTCCCATTCATTCTCACTCTTTGTGCTTGCTTGAGAAGGCCCCCAACTCATCTCTCTTTTCTTTGCTTGCTAATTCATGAGAGTTTGAGTGAACCAAGTGCTTGATAATTGCATTGCATCTTAGTGGCACTTGGTCATCG
Organism: Microstegium vimineum; assembly: GCA_022036555.1. Taxonomy (NCBI): domain Eukaryota; kingdom Viridiplantae; phylum Streptophyta; class Magnoliopsida; order Poales; family Poaceae; genus Microstegium; species Microstegium vimineum. Next base: position 1,141,876 of record CM039119.1, read on the forward strand.
TCATCGCCGCGGGATTTCTTGTTATTCTTGGTGTTTGCCAACACCTAGACGGCTTGGCGATTGTGGAGAAGCTTCGGCACGTGTTGGTGATTGTTCGTGGCCGGCTTCATCGACTTGTGAGAGGGCTTGTACCCACCTCGGCGGAGCGCCAAAGGGTAACTCTAGTGGATTCCTCGTGTCATTGAGTTACTCTCATTTGGGTGAATTCTTGTGGCGCCCGGGTAGTGGGCTAGGCTTGTGATTTCCTATTAGCCACCGAATCACCATTTGAGTAGTCGACACAACGGGGACTAGCTTGGTGGCAACCAAGTGAACCTCGGGAGAAAAATCATTGTGTTCATCTTGTCTCCCGGCTACTCTTGGTGATCTTATTATGATTGGTCTTCATATTGGTATTCTACATCACAAGGCATCGGTATAACAATCACTCTCTTCCTAGCCTTTACATTCCTTCATTTCTTGCTTAGTTAGCTTGCTAGTTAGTTTCTCTTGTTAGTTGTTCTTGCTAGCTTGAGCTAAGTGCCTTAGGTTTTTGCTATTGTGTGATAGGCACTTAGTTAACTAGAATTGCTTGGATAGGTGGCTTTGCATCCCTAAGTAGAGCTAGAGCAAAAGCTTCGCTTAAGTGTTATTCTAACCTTTGCTCTAGTGTTTTGTAGAATTTTTATTAGGCTATTCACCCCCCTCTAGCCATCTAGGACCTTTCACTAGTGCTTGTAGTGGCTTTTAGGACCATATTGTATTCAAACCACTTGTTCTAGAGTTTTTTATATTTGTAGAGAAATTTTTATAGGCTATTCACCCCTCTCTCTAGCCATCTAGGTCCTTTCACCCATGCTCATGTTGTTCATGCTTGCTAGTGTGCCACCTTTGGTATGGGAGTTATGGAAGGAGCAAAGATATCTAGGTCTTATGGAGAGAGAGGGGCAGTGACTCTGCGGCCTCCCTGAGCTAGAGCAGGGGACAATGATGGCTCTGATGTGGTTAGTGCTTGATACGGTGATGAGTTCTATGTGGCCAAAGGTCGGTGCTGCGAGGATCTAGGAACGAGCTAACAACAAGAAGAAAAGATAAAATAAGTAAATAATGACACTTGTTTCCTGACTTATACAGGCTGGTAAGAAGGAAGGGAGATACGGTATCCAAGGTGCTAAGCACGATCCCTTTGAATATTTCGTTTAGAAGGGCGCTAGTGGGTGATAGGTTGACTGAGTGGCTGAATTTGGCCACTTTGGTTGTACCTTATACGCTGAATGAGAACATGGACAAATTCAGGTGGATGTTAAGAAAGAATGGTATTTTTTCAACACAACCTCTGTACAAAGAGATCATGAAACCTGAAAGGTCTAGTAAAAGAGAGGGGTTCTGGAAAGCAAAATTGCCCCTAAAAATAAAGAATTTCTTATGGTACCTAAAAAGTGGTGTTATTTTGACGAAGGATAATTTATTAAAGAGGGGTTGGAAGGGCGATGAGAACCGTAGCTTTTGCGGTCTAAAAGAGACAGTTAATCATCTCTTTTTTTAGTGTCGTTTGGCACGTTTCTTGTGGAGTACTATATCCATTACTTTTAACATTCAACCACCCAAAAATAATTTACACTTATTTGGTTCATGGATTAGGAGTTTTGTTCCTAGTTTGAGAAATCAGATTGTAGTGGGATTAGCAGCTATGTGCTGGGCTTTGTGGTTGAATAGAAATGATATGGTCTTCAGTAAGAAAAATACTAACTCTTGTTTGCAGGTAATCTTCAGGGGGACTTACTGGATCAAACAGTGGTCGCAGTTGTCTAAAGAGGAAGAGAGAGAAGCTTTCAAGGGTGGATGCAAGCAGTTAGAAATGATAATGTTAGGAACCTTCAGAAGACATGGCTAGTGCCACCGTTTGAGTTTAGAGAACTAGTTATGGGGTCTTTGTCTCTCATTATGATTGTTCTGTGCTTTGGCTGTTTTGTGAGCATGAGCTCGAATTAGCGGTGTGTGGTCACCGAGGTCTGTATGTCTGTTGGGCTATACCCGTTCACTTGTGAATGTGGGAGGCCGAAACTTTTTCTGTTCCTTAATTAAAAAAAATGGCACGTAGGTCCCATGTATTGATAAGAATATTTGCTAGTGATAAGAAAAAATGTGGTATTGGGCAATTTTTATTACCACTTTACTGGGGAGTTTTATTGGGAAGCTAGTTGATCGATCAGAAGCTTTTATAGTCAAGCAGATAGGCTTGCTTTGAGACCCTAATAATTGGAAAATACAGAAAACCATGTTCCATCGTGAAATGTAGGTTGTTTTAAAACATAACAAGTTTTTTTCTAAGTTTGATCAAGTTTATATAAAAATACATTAGCATCTGCAGTGCCAAATAAATCCATGATCAGGATATAGTTCATGGTGTATCGTATAAAACTAAGTTAAAATTGTAGACATTGTTGGTGTTTTTTAATTCTATAAACTCTGTTAAAATTAGAAGAATTTGGATTTCAATGAAATATAATGAACATGGTAGGAAATATACGGAGTATATAATAAATAAATAAATAAATAAATAAATGAATGAATCATGTAAAATACTGCGCACAGCCCTCCACAAATCATGTAATTAAAAGGCCAGACGTGCACCAGGAAACGAAGATGGACCGTATCGTCGTATATATGAAAGCCCACAGCCCTCCACACCAGGTTGCGGAGCTGGGCTACGAGCGAGAAGCGAGTACGGGCCGTCGCACGTGAGGTCGTTAATTCAGGCCCAGACTCAGGACGGCTTTATTGGCGTCTCCAATTATCCTTGGGCCTGAAGCCTAAAAGTTGGGACCCCAATTGTTGTGACCTCCCACTCCGTACAATGCATGGTGTCTTGGATTAACACGATCCAAAGTCGTCGTGCCAACATGCCATGGCCCGTGTTTAATTTGGAGTGACCCAAGAAAAGACTTTACCCGTATCATAGCATAGCACGAGATAGGAACCATGGTGCCCACAAAAACTTCTGAAGAAACATGGATGCATGTCACACAAATTTAATCCCAGAAGAAGAGGAAGACAGCAGAAGACACGGTCAAACCATGCCATACATAGCTTGAGGCTACGAGTGACTCCGGCCGCCAGCTGTCGAGAGACCGTCCGTCAGCAAAGAGACCGGCCGGCATGGCATGGCCGCAAGCTGAATCACAAGCGGTGTGCGTACGATCGACGACGTGCTCTTCTCTTGCTTGCCGGCGATCACATCGACGATCGAAGAAGAAAACCCGCGTCGTCCTGCGCTGACAAGAACACAGCAAGCTGCTAGGTCGTCGTCCGTCGTTTGACGTCGGCGGCGGCGGTGAATTGAACAAGGAGCTGCCGGCAGGCCGCCGCAGTTGAGAGCGAGCAGATGTCTTCATTGCCAGGAGGCTTCCTGTCCGTTCGAGTCCTGCGAGGGATCAACCTTGTCAGCTGCGACGCCAAGGGCAGTGACCCCTACGTCGTGCTCACCCTCGATGGCCAGGTACGTACGTACGTACGTGTAGAACAACGCTAGCTGCTGGAAGCCATTGTTGCTAGCTGCTGTGATCCTTGCATATGCAGAGACAGAAGACGAGCGTGATGAAGAAGACGGTGAACCCGGTGTGGAACGAGGATCTAACCTTGGCAGTCATGGACGCGTCAGCACCCATCAAGCTCGTGAGCATCATCGATCCATCGTCGTCATTCATGCATCTCTCTTCGATCGATCATCTTCCAGTATTCCACTGATGCTGATGATTTCTTCTGAAACCAAAACAAACAAACAAACAGGAGGTTTTCGACAAGGACACGTTCAGCAAGGACGACATGATGGGGGACGCGGAGTTCGACATCGAGGCGCTGGTGCAGATCATCCAGATGGACCTGGACGACATCCGCAGCGGCACCGTCGTCCGCACCGTGCGCCCCGGCGGCAAGGGCAGCTGCCTCGCCGACGAGAGCCACATCATTTGGGAGAAACGGCCACGCCGTGCAGGACATACTGCTCAAGCTCAGGAACGTCGACACCGGCGTCGTCCACCTGCAGCTCAAATGGGTCACCATCCCTGGTAATAAATTAATTTTTACAAACACGATTCCATGCAACCTTACACCATGCAGTGCTAACGAACGAATTTTCCTTTCCGTCGTCGTCTGCAGGCTGAAGAAAGTGATCAACTGCGCGCTCACCGGCCATGAATTCGATCGCGTGATAAGCAGTTACCAATACTACCATGTTCAAGATGTCATTGTATTTTAATTAGTACAGCAGACACGTACATTGTCAGTTTTGTCACTGTATCTTTTGATATATATGGAATTAATAAATTTCCCAATCAGTCAATTTGCATGACCAAGAAATTAATGTTCAACATATTCTTTTGTCTAAAAAAAAGAGAAATGTTTAACACATTCAGTTTGGTATGCAGATGTACGTACGTGGTATATATATATATATATATATATATATATATATATATATATATATAGATACAGTGTGAGCATTGGGAGCGAGATAAGCAACCCCGACTATGATGGACCAATGATCCAAACAACATCTAAATATAGGAACTATATAAATTCAAAACATATTTTTTTTCATGTATTGCAATAGACAATTATTATTGTTACTTGGTAATATTATTCTTATCGCCAGTACGTTGGAGAGGCCATTGAGATTTTTTGGGTTCAAAAAATTAATCTCTGCTGGCGGATCGATCTGAGGAGGGGATCGATCGTCCGAATTCGTTCGAGATCGGTCGATGGACATGATCGACCGGCCGCTTTTAGCGGTACGTGCCCAACTTCAACGACGGCCATGGCCAACTACTCATGTACGACGTTAGCGTCGCCGACGACGAGGAGATGACGCTGGAGATACGGCACTTCCCGTGCTCTTTCGCCGGGCACAGGAGTTGGACGACCGTGGCCGGTCCGTCTCCGGCAGTAGCATCCTGGTCCTCATCACAGACAACTTCCAGGACATCGTCGTCTACGACACCGTCGCCAAGGCCGCCTCGCTCGGCCCGCGGCTGCACGACTACAAGCCAGCAGCGCCCGCGATGGTCCCCGTGGGGGACGACATGGTGGTCGTGATGAACACCGTCCTGTCAACCCCCGGCTGCTTCTGCTGCTGCTTCGAGGCGCTCCGCCGCTAGGGCGGTGTGTGGCGCGCCTACCGTCTCCCGGAGATATGGTTTAATTTTATTCATATGTTTGAGAAAAATTATATTCTTTGTAAAAAATTGAATGAAAATAATTTTTATATAGATATTATAGATCTCGACGAGATCTACAACTTTTTAGTTTTGAGTTTTTTCATTTGAAGTCAGTGTAAGATGTTCAAAAAAAATAATTGCATATTCTGATCTGAGGGGTATTTTTGATTTTTCACACATACGGTTTAACACCGTTAGAGGAAAATCTGACGGAAATGGACATGGATAATAAAAAATTTTAGAGCAGTGACACATGTGAGAGTTTATCTTTTTTAATGGCTTATGTGTAATTGATAACTCTTTTAACGACATACATGTAAAAGCCTCAAATAAAAAGGGCAGGAAGGCTGACGACCCCGTTCTCCGATGACCCGGCTTTATTATTCCCCAAGATTTTGTTGGCTTGTCTCATCCGGCCGGTCGCTGCTGTTTGCATCAGGATCGCAGATCGATCAAGCGGGAGGTGGCGGAAGGAGGCGATCATATTCATCTAGAGGGGCCGGGCCGCCGCGCCGCTTGACTCATTTCACTTTCTTGACTTGCAGTCTGCTCCCTTCATCGAGATCGCTGATTCTAGAGCTTCTCGGTACTGATGCCCATTTCTTGATACTGCTCCTAGCTAGGTCCTAGCTTCTTCTTGGTACTGCCGCTCGTTTCTTGATACCGCCAGCTGCTGATTCTAGCTTGTGGATACTGCTGCTACTTTCTTGATACTGCTCTAGTTGTTGATTTTGTTGTTAGCTTCATAGTCTCGCTTTTCTCGCCATGTGGAGCCTGAGTATGTTGGCAGGGACGGGGTTGACTATCCCGTTCGTTCGGATTGTTGATCCCACCGAGTACTGGTGGTACTGCGTTCTTTCCATCCCTTAGGGAGCCCACCACATATAGGGACACAGATCCTGTGCAGTGGCTATTATTACTGCAAGATAGGCAGTGGCTGCACCTCAGCTGTCCATACCTGAATGAACGGCTAGGATGAGAACCCTCCTTTTCTCTTTACTTTTTTCTTGGGAGAGTCCTTTTCTCTTTACTTTATTCCACCAACAGCTTTTTTGGATGGAATGGAAATGGTAGGAGTAGAGAAGTGTTTAGCGCCATTTTATTAATTGGACAAGCACATCGTCCGCTCGTCTCAGCATCTTCTTGTTGTAGTTCAGATCAATTCTTCTCCACGACTTGACATTTTTATTGTAGTTTAGAACGTTCTTTTCTTTGTTCAATTTGTTCCAATCAAGATTCTCGGCTGAGAATAGAAAATTGTGCATAACCTTAGTACAAGTTTTTCATATAAAAATAGTTGTAATGATATATACACCTATTACGTTACAAGATTTTTATATAAAATTGACTATAATGATAGGGTTCTATACCTTTTTTTATAAATTTATCACGTACAAAACTATATCATATCCAAAATTACAAAATAATAGGATGTATCAAATCTAATAGTTCATGCATGCATCAATTCGATCTAGAAAAAATATTTTTATATCTAAAACTTTATTTATTTATTTATCATATTTTAGAAAATAAATAAGTATATATTTCACCTATTATCTCTTAGGAAGTAACATGTGTCTATCTAATTAAATGAACGGCTCACGGTCATTCAAAAGTACCATAAGAAAGTTCATTGGGAGATGTAAGTTTTTTATATTAAAACAGGAACATATAACCTTTTTTGCGAATTAGGAACACAGAACCTTTATACATGCAAAAGGATCTCAGTTTATCATTTGCTTTTTTATGTTTAGCATATGGTCCCTCTTGCGTAAATATAATTAGGGACATTAACTCAAAACTGCAAAATATATGCAATATATGTTATTACTGTTAACGGGCTATTATGTGTTAGTTGTGTTATTGTAATATCTATGCCTTTTATTTTCTCTCTCTAATTTTTTACTCAAGAAGAACCGACTGATAGCATAGAATGAATAGAAAATGGTAAAAAAAAATGAATAGGAGAGCTCTCATCCAAGCGGCTCCTTTACTTGTGAATGGCTCAGGTGAAACCACTGCTTATCTTGCAGTAGTACTAGCCACTGCACAGGATCTGTGTCCCACATATAGATGACACCATCATGCTGGACGAAGCTGGCCAAGCAATTATTCATAGACTGCTTATCATACTGCGTGATCTGTTTAGCACAAATCGCTGCTTTAATTTAGTCGTATAGATGCAAATATGTTCTGTGTGGATTTCGATACGGGCACTCCCATGGTCCGGATACATGCTCTCTCTTTCATTATACGCTCTGACATTGCACGGATCGATAGGAATTTGAAGATAATGGCCCGTGTTCTCCGTGCAACCATTTTCGCTGCTGGTTGCCAAATCCCCCATGAAGTGGAGCACGGATTGCTCTTAATGATGGACAAAGAGGGGGTATTCAATGAAGCTCTGCACCTTCAATCACTCATCGCTGCTACCCAATCCACAACCGAATGGATCTACAGTTCAGACTACATCAGCGGCTTGTGGACGTGGTGGCAAAGCTGAGGCCCACCGCCGCCTACCACATTGTACTCTGCCTCATTGACTTTCCAGCAGATTGGCACAACAGGGTTCAAGCGAACACCTTTCTGGATCAAATGTACCGTGGCAGTAAATATTCTCCAAACAAGCAAGGACCTGATCAATCAATGGAGGTGCTTCTGATCAAGCAATGGAGGTGCTTCGGTACGGCAGAAATGGAGGCGGAGCTCATGGATTACAGTACGCAACGGACCCACTGCTACAAGGAACCGAAATAGAGTTGTCTGACCGTGCTGATCTCGCGGAGATGATTTATTCTGTGCAACCCATGGTCCTTCACTCCTTTCAATGTGCGATGCACATCATCAACGAGCTAGATTTGGTAGGAATAGAATATCTCTTGGTCTATCTTCTACACGATGATTCCATAGATAGATATCATCAGGACCAATAAATGCAGGTTTGGGAATGTATTCATCGATCTGTTACGCTATCTCTATATGTATAACTATTGATTTGACACTTTAGTCCTTTTGGTTTTCTATGTATAACTATTTATTTAACACTTCACACCTTTTGGTTTTCAATACTATAATAGCTTTATGAGAATGTAAAACTTCCCTTTTCAGATTATACATCATGGGCATAAAATATTGTGAATAGGTTTATGGAGAAATAGAAATTCAGAAAGTAAGAATAGGATAATTTCCTAGCACAAGTTAGAAATGAGTAAGATCGTACATTGGATGCACTTATCCATTCACCACATTTTTGGAGCATCCATGCCATGATGTTGAGCTTTTATGGTATATTGGTATATGTCCATCACTCTAGGACAATAGGAGGTGAGAATCCTTTGCCCTCATGACCTTGGGATATATATATAGGTAATGGATATTTACATGATGAGACCCCTTGGTAGGGTTGGATTTAATGTGCCACCACACTAGCACTAATTTGGGCCTATGCAAAGGAAAGTCTTGGTCCATATACTACCTAGGCTCCCCCAAAAGTAGCCCCTTAACTACTAGGTTATGCTCCGTACTACATGACCTAGTAGATGCTCATATGTTGCTCAAAAAAGTAGATGCACATATAAGAAGAGGCACAAAAACAACTCTACATGTGCTTGTCTCACTAAACACTCCATCCCAAAAATCTTGTGGGAAAAGGGCATGGGAAAAAGAGCATGCACACGACTCTAGTATATACATGTACTAACTCCCAAAGCTTCTAACTCCAAGTGCCTTGATGTTGATCTTTCCGATACCTTCATCTTTGTGCTTCAACTCCCTTGGTCGCTTCCATGATTAGGTTTGTTGGCTTCGCTTGGCTCGTAGATCTTTTGCCTCTAGGACCTTCTTGGCCTACAAATCTTCATCTTCGGGATCATCTTGGCGTGCAAATCTTTGTCTCCTAGACCATCTCACCCAAGACTATGATTGAAGACACTCCTTCAGCCACTTATATCACTTGGCTTGCTGGTTTCACTCAGTGTGTTGGACCTTTTCATCAGAAGCTTTGCTCAAATACACACCTTCTCTATAGGAATGGATGTAGTTGGAGTAGTCATAGCCGAGGTTTGTAATGAAACCTCCAAATATTCTACCATGAGCGCCAGGCAAAATATTGCACCCTTAAGAGTGGTCTGTCCTCCAATGTGCTCTCCTAGCCCCTCTTGGCTAGCGTCTGCGATTAAGTCCTTAGCCATGCTTAGTGTAGTCAACACAATTGTAGTAGTAGTAGTAGTAGTAGTAGTAGTAGTAGTAGTAGTAGTAGTAGTAGTAGTAGTAGATGTCTGAACTAAAGTTATTGGTGAGCCCCTCAAGCTGAGGTCGTCGACAATGGTGTAGTAGGCCTCAATGTTGAAGGACTCAAGATCGCCCTTCAAGATCTGCAATGAAAGCAAGCTAGTCATCACAGGTGTTGATGTTAAAGGTGTCGATGAAGCCCCTTAAATCGTTGTAATGGGAGAAAATGATGATGAAGCCCCTCTTGTTGAAGTGTTGTCAGAGATGAGTCATTGCGGTTCATCGAATATGATGGTGAAGACCCTCCTAAAAAGTAAAGGCCCTCCCACAAAGTGTTTGGTGGAGATGATTTTTTGTTTATACACTGGGGGTGTTAGCAAAGCTCCTCCTGCCAAAGTGTTTACGAAGGTGATGTTAGTGTACACGCTAAAGATGTTGGTGTAACCCCTCGTTCCAAAGTGTTGGTAGGTGTAGGCGCCAAATATGTTGTGAAGTTCTTTTGGAGGAAGCCGGAGAAGTGCCATGAAAATGCGCCTAAGTTGAGAGGGTGCATTTTTTATATACTTTAGTTGAGCATTGTAGCTTTGTCAAATACTCTGCTTGTTGTCAAGTTTTTTAAGGCTCAAAAAGTAAGTGGCTTTCTACATGCTGCAAAATATTGTTAGTCATTTCATATAACAATATAACCATAGTGCCCATGTAGCTTTAGCTTTGGATCCTAGTGCCTGAGTAGCTTTGGGGCTTTCTACATGTGAAGGCTTTAGCTGCGCATCCTAGTGTTTGAGTAGCTTCGAGGCTTTTCCAAGTTTTTGTTAAGACTTAGTGCCCATGTAGCTTTTTTTACTTATTCTAGGTTTTCAATCTATCTGGTGCCCGTGTATTTTTTAGACTGCTTCCATGTTTGTTGGAACCTTAGCCCATTTTATTTTGGCTCGAACCATGTAACATGATACATTATGTAATGTGTGTGCAATGGTGTAGATGAACACATTTGCACACACAAATTGATGGTTAAATATATCATGCACCCTTCAAAATTGATGGTTATGCTTGTGTAGAAGGTAAACTCTCCACATAAAGAATAATGCCCTCAAATGAGAGGGTTGTTTAGGGACCATCATGGGTAGTATGGCTTATAATATTAATTGTAAAAAAGGATAGCTTAAATCGGTAAGTTTCGACTAATTGTGTATTGTAAAAGCATAAAATTGTTAAATGATACAACTAGCAAAAAGGAGGCAAAGTATTAGTGATAAAGGGTTGAGAGGTTTGAGGGCCGCCAAAAGTTGAGTTGGTGGAGTCTGATGGCTGGTGAAGAGCACTAGTGATTGCTACTCTAAAGAGCATCTTGATGGAACTTCAATGCGAAGCCAATATTTGTGAAATTCGAATGTTGTTAATTAGAACAATATCCTAGAAGACAAACCGGGTGGGACGACATACTTACCATGGTGATAACATGCATGTTAGTAACAAAAAGATGTTCAACATGAGAGAAAGATAGGCATTCGTGGTTAGAAAATTAAAGCGAATTATGTAAAACCAATATCTTAGAAGACAAACCGGTTGGGACATACTTACCATGGTGATAACATGCATATTAGTAACAAAAAGATGTTCAACATGAAAGAAAAATAGGCATTCGATAGCAAGTTAAATCGAAGTATGTATAAGCAACTTAGGCCATGCTTTGGAGTAGGGCTGCGACATCTATTCCAGTACTTTGACTTGTGGTGCACCAAGATGTTTGCCTTGAGAGGTGAAGGTTAAATCAAGATCGCGACAAAATAAATCACGAGAGCAAAAGTAATTAGGCACCATAAGCAAGTGAGGAGTTTATAGGCCGGCGAAAAACACTCACTTGTATTGGTTTGATTCCTACGAGAGGATCCTTTGAACACATAAAAAAATAGTGATTGATAGATACAAATGATATATATTCAAGTTTTATCTCAAATAACATGCCGTCTAAGCTGTAATCGATGAGCGTTTAATATTATATATGCATGATATATATATATATATATATATATATATATGTGTGTGTGTGTGTGTGTGTGTGTGTGTGTGTGTGTGTGTGTGTGTGTGTGTGTGTGTGTGTGTGTGTGTGTGTGTGTGTGTGTGTGGGGATATTGTGGTGGGATCAAAGCTCTATATATAGTAGTCCAGATCATCAGGGAAGCTCATGACATTACTATGCTTTTTCTGATTTCAAATTGTTATATGCTAGCAGATCTTGTAATCGAGTAGCTCATAAACTTTGTTATGAAATATTGTACATAAACTTTGTTCTTTTGTAGCGGCTAGAAGAGAAAGGCCAGCGAAGGAACATATACAAGGATGATGAGCTCTTAGAGCTTGTCGGCGACCTTTGTGGCTTCATCGTTGATGAGGTTATTTCTTTCAAAGGCCTTTACCATAATCCAAACTCCGACTTAGGTAGCAATCCTATGTACCAACACCTTCGCGAGACACACAGACTATCTCTAGGCCATTGATAACAAATGCACCTGGTTTAGACTTGTCGAATATTTAGAACTTGTGAATTATGGCTATGTAATGATAGACTTTGTGAATTGGACTTGTGAAACTTTTGAATTATGGACTGTAATAATGATTTACATTGTGCTTGTGTGTTTGTGGACTGTAATGTAATATAATATATATATATATATATATATATATATATATATATATATATATATGGTGGTCAGATTTAAATGTGAATTTGAATAATATATTACATATGATGTGGTCAAATTTCAATTTGAATTTTAACTTTTTTTTACTAGAAAATCAACTATAGGGGCGATTCTTGATTGAACCGCCTTTACAAATGACATTTTTAAGGGCGGCTGGTGTTCTCAGCTGCCCTTACAAATGACATTTGTAAGAGCGGCTCATGTTCTCAGCCGCTCGTAAGAGCGGTTTTATCACCAACTGCTCTTACAAATACCATTTATAAGGGCCAGCCGCTTTTACAAATGGTATTTGTAAGGGCGGTTGGCCCAACCGTTCTTACAGTGGCTGATTTGTAAAAGCCATCTGGGAGGGGCGGTTGAGCAAACCGTCCATACAGAAGCATTTCAACCGCCCCTACAAATCGTTATCGTAGTAGTGTCTTGCAAAGCAAGTCTAGGAGACAATAGGTTGGGTGAGTGGCAGTACGCCCCTTCCTGTGTCGATAGCCTAGTGACTGTGCATCGTAACATCTCAAGTGAACGACAGAATCGAGTTGGAAAAAAAAAAGCTCTATAGTTGCAAATTTTTGCACAAAATTTATAGTGTGCTGGCAAAAAATACATTCGTTCACCTTCGAGGCGAAAAATACCTTCGCTAGGCAAATCACCAGCAGGAAGATGGTGTCAGCCTCGCATCGTTGGCTATGATATGTGTGGGCGGTGCCGCAGAAGTGTCTTGACTCGGGATATACTTGTGTTTGTCCCAGGAGCAGCTTGTTTTTTTTAAAAAAAATATGAGTGGACTCAGCAGCACCTTCTTTTTTTTTTGAAAGTAAGGTATACTCTTTTATTTATTCATACGTCACAATGTTTTGAGGTATATGGATAAAATCTGGTCTTTCAAGGAGCTAAATTTGTCTCTCTGGTGCCATTGTACACACACTTTTAGCAAGAACATGTACATTGGTAATGCTTCATGCTTAAACCCCAAAAGCACCTTGGTGATGCTTGTGCGGCTGCGCGGTTTGTCCGTAGGGCCGTTGTAGACATGGGCTTCGTTGCTCGTAACTTTGCACGCGGGCTTCACGCCCAAGCCCATGTCCCTTCCTCGCGCACTGTTTTTCTTCGTCGTGGCCCACAGCGCGACACAACCCATGGTCCACCACCGCTCCTCCCTAGTACTCTCCAATCTGCATCCCACGGTCCTCGATCGTACCCCACGAGCCATGACTGTCTTTCACTGCGTCGTTGCATGCTAGGTAGTACAACTCTTCTCCACGATGCCTTGCATTGCGTACCAAGAGTTGGATGCATCAGCAGTCGGGTTGTGTTTGGATCCAAGAATAAAAATAAACTAATTACATAGTACTAATCCACAACTAATTCTCGAAATTAATCTACTATACTTTTGTTTTGTTCCTAAAAGAATATAATCCCTAAAAATAGTGTCATGATTTAGTATACCGATCAAAAGAAACATCGTTAGATTAATTACAAAATTCATTTTCATAATAAGTTAATTTAGATCCGAATAATATTTACAGGAAATCTGGTCAAATATTTACGAGTTAGTATTAAAGCATAGTTAATTCATAGTTAGCACACCTTTATTGTAGATCCACATTATCAAATTTAATAGATTCGTCTTGTAAGTTAATCTTAATTTGTACAATTAGTTTTACAATTAATTTATATTTAATATTTTAAATTAGTATCTAAATATTTGATGCGATCAAGAAAACCAGATAGACCCTCAGGTTACCCATCACCAGTACAGGTACAGTCCATTTTGATTTGTCACAGGAAAAGGGTGGGCTGCCGTGCTGTCAACGGTGACAGGACGCAGGGCCGATTGTGGATGCGGCCCGGCAGAGACACGTCCGTGGGCCGCATTTGTTATGACTTGGGTCAAGCGGTCAAGCCTGGCCGGCTGCGTTGTTGCGTCGTCGTGCGCGTGCGGAAGCGGAAGGCACACGGTGGGTGGTGGTGCCCGTGCCCGTGGGTCGGCAACGCCCAACGACCACCTGCCCCCGCCTTCTCTCCTTGCCCCCTTTTTTCCTCGTCCATCCCTATAGTAGATAGCTAAATATGTTAAAAAAATTCTAAATATATATACAAAATAGTAGGTTTAGCATTAAGACCATTATTGCATAATACTCTCTCCGGTCCCATGAGAATGCAATTCTGAAACAATGTCGTGATCTTGTATACCCTATTTTTAGATTAAAAAGATAGTACTCCCTTCGTTTAGAAAATAGAAAAATACAATTCTAGTACCGTGTCATGCCATCAAATGTGAAATGTTTTTTTTTTCTAACACGAAACCCATAGTTATATGTTTTCCTGGATAGAGGTACTGTAAATATTTATGATGTTAAATAAACACCATTAGATTAATTACAAGATGTATTTTTTAAAATAAATTAAGTTGAAGCCATAAATATAGATATTATAGTTTACTAGAAATTTACTCAAACGTGAAGCACTTTAACCGACACACTCCTATAGTTGCACTCTTTTCAGGATAGAGGTAGCACAATTCTAGATAGCTAAATATTTTTTTAAGTCTTGACGATGACGAATAAGTTTGTTTGTTTATATAAAACAGTAGTATTCGCATCAAGATTTACTTACTTATGTATATATATTTATAAATAAAAAAAAAGCAAGAACCAATTGTAAACTTTTTTCAAAAAGGGGCGGAGGTCGGAGGACTTAAATAAAAACGGGGGCGTTGGCGTGCGCCCCGAACCAACCAAGCAGCAGCCCTCCCCTGTCTTCTCTCTCGCAGGAACGACAGCAAAGGAGGAGGAGCTTCCTTGAGCTTCAGGAGCCATGGGCGGCGGCAACGGCCAGAAGTCCAAGATGGCGAGGGAGAGGAACGCCGAGAAGAACAAAGCCGGCAAAGGCACGTCTATCCATCCATCGCCCCCGATTCCTGTCCTTTGCTTACTCACCGTTCCTCGTCTCATCTGATTCCATCGATTTCTTTGCTCCTCCTACTTGCAGGCAGCCAGCTGGAGACCAACAAGAAGGCCATGAACATCCAGGTGCGTATCATCCCCCCTCCCTCTTGCTTCTCTTCTCCCCGTCACCCCCAACCCCGGATCTACCTCTCTACCCGACCTTACCCTAGCCTAACCAGTACCCAATCTCTCTTGTTTGCCATCTGTTCCCGTCGAAATCTGGGGTAAGGCATGGCGGGGTTTCCCCGGATTCACTTGGGTTTCAGACCACTCCGTCTGGATTCGCCAGAACCAGTGGCCACTGCCCACCCACGACGCGATTCTCATCCATCCCCTCTCTTGCTGCTCCTCCTGCATACCCGACCCGGCCATGCCATGTCTCACTTTTATTTATTTTATATGCTACATACGTATGCAACTGCAACCTGTATATAGTAAAAGTGGAATGACACAGTATTAGTACTTATGATTTTATTATTGTTTCGCCACTAGGGTAGGATTAGGATTTAGGAACCTTTGCTTTGCTTTGCTTGCTTGCTTCAACTCACTCCCAGCTTAGGAGCTGCCAAGGTGGTGCCCCCTCACCCTATGTAAATCGCTGCATTCAATGATTCATCCCATAGTTACAAAGGGAGGAGGGGACTGAATTCAACCTGCCGTCTTCGATATTGGGGGTGGCAGGGGGTACGAATTCAGCCCTTCACACCACCCACACTTTTAATTACCTGACCCTTGCTTGCAATTCATACTAGATCTCATACAGTTCCGAAAGCCACACTAGTAGGTTCCAATTGGCTGCTGTTAGTGCGCCTGCAGCGCAATCCTTCAACCTGAACTGCAATCACACCTCTCTTTTTTTAAAAAAAAAAAAAAAAAAAAAAGTTTTAGCGACGACGGTCTAGTCAATGGGCGGTATGATTCGTCACTCTTGTTCAGGAACATCAGCAAACACTACTGAAACCTGTAACATTTTTTTGCATCAATCTGGACTCTGGAGAGACAATATTGTCACTACTGAAACCTGTGGTGCTTCTCTGTTCTGGTGTTACCTCTTTCTTGACAAAACATGCTGTGCAAATCACTATTTACTACTCAGGAGCCACGAGCTTGTGTTCTGGTATTTCAGTTTTCAGTTGGTCATCTGAACAATGCTGTACATCCCAAATGCACTAACCCAGCTTCCATCCGAACGCAGTGCAAGATCTGCATGCAGACTTTCATCTGCACCACCTCCGAGGCCAAGTGCAAAGAGCATGCTGAGGCGAGGCATCCCAAGAACGACCTCTACCAGTGCTTCCCTCACCTCAAGAATTAGTAAGCTGCTGCTGCTGCAGCATATGCTTACTCAGACAAGGGGCATATGCTCAGCTCAACAAAGAGAGAAAACTGTCGTCATCCAACAAGTACTGTCGTCTTCATCATCAGTAACTGGTTGCCATATACTATGTGTCAATGGGTCTCAGCTGCAGCTGTTGCTGCAGCTGCTTTCGGTTGTGTTGTTGCCCCATCTAAATATGTAATGTAATCCGTCGCTGTCAGCCTGTTGTGCTAAAAACATTATTCTGTATGGGCTATGAACATTAATTCTCTGTGTGTGGATTTGTGATGCCTGCCTGTGCTTGCTCAATCTTTTTTTTCCCCTATGTTCTTTGTTGTGAATTTGGGACCTTACAGGGAGCCATTTATCTTTTTTTGTTTTTTCTTTTCTGTGTTCTTAGGCGTGAATTTGGGACCTTACAGGGAGCCATTTGTATCTGTTTTCCCCATCCAACGTAGAACTGCTGCTTAAAAACACCCGTAGAACTGCCATTTTCTCAATTTTTTTTCTTTTCCCTGTGTTCGTAGGTGTGAATTTGGGACCTTACAGGGAGCCATTTGCCATTTTTTTTTTCTCAAACGTAATACTACGATGTCATTTCGGACTGCAAAATGCATGGAAATAAATGGGAGAAACGTCAAGAGCCACCCCCTCCCTAATTTATTCATTTATTTCTCTGGTTTGATGCACAACAATCATGGATTCTTGAGTTCTCCATTTTAGCATGCATAAATCCAGACTGTATTTGTAAGGTTGTAGTATGTCACAGGCATTCAGACAAGTCACAACTCACAAGTTCAGTGAAGCCAAATTTGCAAGGCATCTTCATTTTCTCGTCTCAATCCTTTCTAGGGTTTGATGTAGAACAATCAAGGATTCTTGGGTTCTCCATTTTAGCATCCATAAATCCAGACTGATTTGTAAGGTTGCAGTATGTCACAGCCATTCAGACAATGCACAAGTTCAGTGAAGCCAAATTTTGCAAGGCATCTTCAGTTTCTCGCCTCAACCTTAGGTTTGAAGGAAACCTCAAACACGACATTTCCAAATATAATAATATGACAAAATAGCCCTCAAGAACTCAGACGGGTTCCAAACAAAGGATGAGATATTCTTTACAAGCTCAACAATACAACAGTACAATCAGCCAACAGACAACCTTTTATGACAAACATCTTACATGAATAATCATTGTTCACACTCACGTCTCAAAGCTCACAACCTGAATAATTCAGTCCATTCTCGACGCGATTAAATAAGGGTATAACAGGCTCTATAGCTATTGTTTGTTTTTGCCAAGTAACCCCCCAACCACTATTCATCTCATACATCTAACTGAAGCAAGTCACTGATAAGAACATGGCTCCATCAAGAGCAGCTGATCTGATCAACGGTTAGCACCAGTCTTTGCACTTGCCTGTCATGCTCGTGTCCTGCTGTTCTCTGCGGCTCTCACTTGCTGGAAGTATGGGTGTGCCTGCAAGAATATAAAAAGTATCCATTGTAAGAAGAAAAAAGACAAGGCATCACAATCTACACCTCCAACTATGAGCTAAACTTTCAGCATGAACAAAACCCTAGTTCTGAAACGTGCTCAAACAAAACATCATGCACATCAATCACCAAAACAGAATGCACATCGATTAGGATATGGTGAAGACCAGAGTTCTATTGTTCAGAGATGGAGATATGCACTAGTAAAATGTATACTTCACACCAAATATTTAGCAATATATTGAGCAGCCAGATTAATTTGTGTTGTCAAATTACATGTCACCAAAATTAGCATAGGAAAACTTACCATAGCTTCACGTGCAGTAAGTCTGTCCTGATGATCATAACGCAAAAGCTTGTCAAGGAAATCTATGGCCTACAGATATAAACAAAGGAATCCTGTTAGAGTTAAGCACTGTAAAATGCTAGTTAGGTCTATTTAAAATACAAGGGCATTAGCAAACACCTCAGGAGACACTAGGTGTTGGTTATCTGCATTAATAAACTTTGACCAGGGTTTCCTGCTATGCCTGCATCCCAAAAAGGCAAAAAAGAAGTGTGTAAATGCAATCCACATAAATGATTACAGATTTTCCATCAAAAGTCTGGTGAGCAGCAGAGCATACTCTACCTTCCAACAAGGGCTTCCAGCTGAGGGTCAAGCTCAATTCTGTACTTGTTCAAATAAGCATTCAGCCCATCTGTTCCAAGTACCTGATAATAAATGGATGTAACAATAATTAGCAGAGAGGCATTTAACAAACCTAAATGGTCTCATGCCATGCACAGTATAAGAGCATAAGTAGCCAACAACATAGCATCAAGTACAGCAGATATAACCAACAACATAGCATCAGGTAAATATGCAAGCTCTTACTAGAGATAAAACAACTAAATTTGTCCAGAGTATAAGTTCAGAGAGGGGCTGACTACAAGTAAGCAGACTACACTAGAAAAAAATGAAATCTCTGCTACGTGACATGGGAAATGTAAGCAACATAGCTAGTTGACTAGTTCATTGCAAAGAACAAATAGACTGAATATCTACCTTAGCTATCTTAACAAGTTGATCATGGTTGTCATGGCCATAGAAAAATGGTTCCTTACGAAAAATCTGCAATCAGCGGCATATGATCAACAAATTAATATTGGTTATATGTCTATAAGGAATCATCAGAAATGCTAAAGGAGGACATGGCAGAAAATAGGTAGAATAGTGATGTGGGTAATACCATTCCAGCAAACATGCAGCCCAGACTCCACATGTCCAAAGAGTAATCATAATCTTGCAAGTCAACAAGAAGCTCAGGCCCCTTGAAGTACCTGAATTCCAGTTGAAAAAATGTTGGGAAAGAAAATAGTGAGGGGCTGAGGGCTGCCACAGAGAAAACATGGAAATTTATGCTGTCAAGTACGCCATATGATTCACTGTAGAAAAAAGCATTCATTCATTCTATCAATTAATATGTGACAACAGAAGGCTATAGTGCAGTTAAAGTATAATTACCATTTATCAGAATGTTCTTAATTTATATGGTTGCTGAATAAACAAGCTACAGGAACCAACCACAAGTCACAAATGTGAGTTCAAATCAACTGAAATTTGGATTCAAAATAAGGGCAGAAGCAGAAACAAAATAAATTTGTGACAAAGTATATTATAGTTTCACTAATTACCACTTCAGAATTCCACACTTCAAAGGTCATAAACTGTGAACCAACAATGAAAGTTTAAAGTATATCTGCAGCTACCTGGAGGCAACACGGACATTATATTCCTTGCCAGGATGATAGAATTCAGCAAGGCCCCAGTCTATCAGCCGGAGTTTCCGAAGCTCGTGATCTATCATAACATTGTGGGGCTTCACATCTCGGTGCATAATACCTTGTGAATGGCAGTAATCTAATGCCTGTATCCAGAAAACAAAAACAGTTAGGCAAGTCAAATTCACTACAGGTTTCTTGATAATTAGTTGATGACTAGATCAGCAGTAACTTGGTGTGGTCATTAGCTACATATGCGCACGAGTTATCATTTCCTTGCAAATATATAACATGCCTTCAAAATGCACAGACAGAAACCTATCTCGACACCAGAACTTAAAAATTGATACATATCAATGCTTTGAAATTGCCAAGATTTCAACATCAACAACCAAGCCTTTTAGTCTGAACCAAGTTGGGTTACCAAGATTTCTTTAAAGAAAAAAATATTCTAGCGGCTTACACAGAAGTAACAAGATGATAATTTACCTTGAGTAACTCGTAGATATAATATCGAATGTCATAATCTGTTAGTGTTGGGTACAACACTTTGAAATCTGTGTTGTTGACATACTCAAAGATCAAGCTGGGTGTTTTTGAATGCTGATCTCTAACAATATCAAGCAGCTTCACAATGTTAGGGCCTCCACAAAGATTCTGAAGAATTTTAATTTCTCTTTTGATCTGCACCAGCAAGAGAAGCATAGGTTAAAATTGAGATGAAATCGTCACTGAAATTATGAAATTTAAACAGGTGCGGAATGAAAATTGTAGCCTGCCATTGCTAAAATAGTAGGTTCAGGGGATAACAAGTTAAAAATTGCTGGGAATAGGATTCATGGTCTACCTTCTTTTTCTTCACAGGCTTGAGAATCTTAATGATGCATTTCTCATTATTGTTGACATTAATACCCTCAAAGACTTCACTGTATTTTCCTCTCCCAACTTTCCTAACAACTTCATAGTCATCCTGCTCACTGATTAAAGAGATATGGTACTTGTCATAAGCACAAAACTTAATGGGTTGGGAAAATATATTTGCACAATAGTAAAAGAGGAAGGTTCAGAGTTGTCAGTCACAATATAGCTGTCCAAAGGACTACGAGTAATATAATAACAAAATGATTTAAAGGAGAAAATTGCAGGGCGACGGTAGAGCTATCATTTTGAAGAGAAATGCCCACAGCGCTAAAAATCTATGTGACAAAACAAAATACTTTAGTTTCTTCAGGCACAGGGTTTATCTTCTACATCTGGGACTTGGAAGATGCATAGAGGAGAAAACAGCAGTACTTGACATCTAAATGTGAATTTCCTTGCATACTTCGCATACGCCTACGCCTATTCTACATACAGCTATTTCAGACTCCAGTTCTGTTAAGTACATATGAATATCAAAGCAATGATAAACCAGGCCAAGCTCAATGACCAATTGCGTTGATACAACAGCCAAATAGACAACAGCGAAGCTCTATGGTCAGTGTCAATATATTGTGTTGATTACAATCTTAAAATCAACTTTTAGCTATAGCTAAGCACATTTAGTAATCCAGAAACCATGGGTATTACAGTAGATTCCATGCATCAACTCGGTTTTATTTATTAATGTTACCAGGGGGAGCAGCCTAACTAACTAGCTCACGGACAACCAGTTTGCCCAACAAAATTATAGAAGATGTGCACCAAACAAATGACACTGCCCAATCAAGCTAAGCATGAGGACAGCCACATCTTGTAACTCCACCTGAACACTATACAGAGTCCAATCTTACAAGCCAACCGAACGAGAATGGGAACATTAATAACCATAAATGGTTCAGGAACTATGTTACTAATAGTCTAATAGCAAAATTTGACTGCAAACCCAAACAACGGTTTACAAATTCAATACCTGCCAACTCTATGGACAAACTGAGAAACAAAGGAAAGGAAAATGCCATAACACAAAACCAGTAAACTAACTCAGCTTCTCGATGAAATAAATGAGGAAATCAATAATACATTCAGAACACAGGCATGTGACGAAGCTTCCACTAAATTTGCCCTTAAATACTTTGTAGCTCATAATTAAAGAGCTTCAAGTCATAATAATAGGTGGAAGGATGGTGACATGAAAGTATCATAAAACGGCAGGATTGGCAGAAGCAATCATCAGGGAGAGCAGCCTAACTAACTACAGTAGCTCATAACCATACAGGTTGGCCCGACAAAATTACAGAACATGTGCACCAACCCAAATGACACTACCCAATCCAAGCTAAGCACGGGGAAAATCAAACCAAATCTTGGGGATTCCACCTGAACACTACACCGAGCCGGCCAAACGACTCGCCACACGGAGACGCTCCAAGCACGGCGAAACCGAAGCTTGAGCTAGGGTTATTATTACGCGCGCGAGGGGCGGAGGACGCGAGAGGGGAGCGCGCGAGGGGAGCGGAGGGGAAGGGAGGAGAGCACTTACCCCCATTGAACGGTGAGCGCCTCGTAGTCCCAGTACTCCTTGGGGCGAAGCACGTTGACGTCGGCGTAAACCCTGGCCTTCGACATGGCGCCGGCCGATCCGGATCCGGCGGCTACCGAGCCGACGACCGATCGATCGGGAGGCGACGGCACCGGGAGGGAGCGTACGAGGAGAGGTACGGCGGGATGTGTGCCAGTGCTGAGGCTGCTGCCACCGCTGCCGCCGGCGAGGCGGGTCTAGGGTTTCGACGATGAGGGAAGGGGAGGGGGGGGGGGAGAGGAATCTCCTCTCTTTTTTCTCTCTTCGCTCTTCCGAGGGAAAAAAAAAAGAGTTTTGGGGATGTGGGGAGGGGGCGCACGTGAGTGTGTGATGCTGTGGTCAGAGTGGATGACGTGTGGGCCCTCTATCTGTTCCGGGCGGCGGGAGGTGGGCCCATGCAGCTTTTGTCCGCCGGCGAGGATGGATGGGGTCCTCACCGCACCGGAGGCAGAGGAGGAGATCAGATAATCGCGCTGCCTGACAAGACAACCTGTCGCGCTCATTTCCGGCCGACAAAGAAGATGGCGCTCTCAGCCTTTTTTTTTTCCTTATTTTTAGCAATTGTATTATATAACCAAGACAAAAGTACAGTTATTCATCGTTTAGGAAATATGAACAAAGTTTCAGAAAGAAACTGAAAACAGGAATAATTAAATAAAGAGATCAAAACGATGAAGGACATCATATTCCAATCCTGAGCTTTAAGCTTCCTCCCCAGGCATCTCTCCATTCAGTTGCGATTTCACGAAGAAGAAACGTTTTGTTTGGGTTGTGTCACTGTCAACCGTATGCAACTCTTTTTTTCTTCCCCTCTTGGAGCTTTTTAGAGTCCTTTGTAGGAGTCCTTTTTATAAAGTACACAATGTTTAGCAAATGTTACCTCTCTCTCTTATGAGCATGTCATGAATGAGTGTTTGGGAAGAGGAGTCTAAGGTTTACATGGAACCTCTCTAACTTGATCTTTGTGTGTAAAAAAGAGGATTGATTTTCTTTGTAGGTAAAGAGAACAAGGATAAAATGGAGTTGTGTTTTCCATCAACTGATCTCGGGCTTAAATACACAATGAAACGTCACCTTAGCAAGGAGGGCATTTGTTCATTAAGCCTGTATTTGCTAAAGGACACGTCCATTAACGGCGATTATTTAGGGGTTGTTTGGAGGGCTTCCGGCGGCTGGCTGTTACACTAGCTATTATGTCGGAGCATCCTAAATCTGGTTTCTTGGCTCCTCTAGTACCTCCTGAAGCCGGATAACTAGCTTTTGATCGGTTTTTAACAATTTTATACCATTATGATTTGTGGATGCAAGATTTTATTACTTACTCCCTCCGTCCCAAAAAAAACCCGCAATTCTAGTTATGAACATGGACACACGCGTGTCCAGGTTCATAACTAGAATTGCATTTTTTTTTAGACTGAGGGAGTATATAAAAAACAACTCAACCTACGTGGGCTAGATAGACCCTAGCATTTTGCTTAAAAAGAAGATTTTCTCACATATATCGAGAAAACCCCTAAATCGGGAGTCGAGCTCCAAACCTGAAGCTTCCCACCACTACCAGCCAAGCTATTTCTCGTCCACATCACTAATATACACTCTTAAACTACCAATTAGCACAAATAAATTATCACTTTTGTGATTTGTTATTTGCATTTGTATCATAACATATCAAATTTTTATCCTTCTATGACTAAATAAATAATTGTAAATTGTTTTTTTTTGTACCAACACATATTAGATTTTGTCTGGTTTATGGTTTTGTTTAACTGATTTTTTCTCGAAACCAAAAAATTATATCTATAGAAATTACAATGAACAAAAACTATAATTTTAGTATAAAATATATGTAATACTCGTTGCATGAAAGAAAATTAAAATTTAGACTTTTGAAATTTAGCAATAATTTTTTTGTAGATACATGCGTGCCACATGTGCATAGATTAAAAGGTATATGCCACAGTAAATAAAAATAATAATATAATGGAACGGAAACACAATTAGCTCAACGTTTATGAAAAATAAAAAAGAAGAGGCGGAAAAAACAGAGAAGATGTACGGGGACGGGAGAGGTTTTTGAAGTTGGAAGGGAAAACCGGAATAGAACGTAACGGGATCGGGAGTTTGTTTGAGTAGGGCAGAAGACGTTTCCTTGTGAAACTCTGACAGTAGTGCTCTCCGTTTTCCTGTTCAATCGGATCCCAACTTGTTTATATAAAGAAGAAGAGCAGGAAGAACTATTACTCCGTTGATAACTCACGGGGACTACGGCTACAACGTCTCAGACGACAACAACTGAAAAGCACAGTCATGGACGGCATGTCGGCATTGCCGGAGCACCTCCAACACGAGGTCTGAGACGTCAAGGCACTATTCAGGTTTGCGGCGACATGCCGCGGGTGGCGCCGCCGCTTCACCAATCCTGCCTACCTCCGCGAGCTATGCTCGAGCGGGCGGGGCTCCGGCCACCGCGCGCGCCTCTTGGGCGTCATCATGCAGGACAGGTGGTTCAATCCCTGCGACAAGGAGATGGTGCAGGCGCGGATGATGACGATGATGGCGACACCCCCACGGCGCGCGTCGTCGGCCTTGGCGCCTGTCTTCTTGCCGGCGCTTGGCTCACCGCTCGGTCCCGCGGGTCGTACCCTCACCTCCTTCGTCGTCGGCGGCGACGACGACGGCACCTTCGACT
The DNA here is from genome assembly GCA_022036555.1 of Microstegium vimineum. NCBI lineage: Eukaryota > Viridiplantae > Streptophyta > Magnoliopsida > Poales > Poaceae > Microstegium > Microstegium vimineum. Next base: position 1,166,713 of record CM039119.1, read on the forward strand.
ACGCCGAGCCCCTAGCGGCGCGCTGCGGCATCGTGCTGGTGCGGATCGCCCCTCGCACGCCCTATGAGATGGACATGGACGGCTGCCGCATGTTGTTCGGCGTCTGCAACCTCATCACCGGCGACCGCCACGTTCTCCCACCGTTGGACTGCACCGGTCATAGACTGGCCGGCTACGCCATCATCACAGCCGCCGCCGACGACAGCCACAGCGGGGACGGGAGCCCGTCGGATCATCCACCATCATCATCACCGGCGGCGCGCTTCACGTTCTCGCGGCTGCTCGTCATCACCCAAGACGGAGACCAGCAGCACTGGTACTCCGCCGCCACGCGCCGCTGGAGCGCGCCCACCAGGTGCGTGGACTGCCGCGCCTTCACCCTGCTGGGCACCACCGGCACCGCCATGTCCGGCGTCGTCCACCGCGGCGCAGCGCACTGGCTGTGCATCGGCAATGGCCGCCGCTCCTCTTCGTCAACAGTGACGGCAAGCTCGGGGTCGCCTCTGTGCATAGGATGCACGTGAGCGTTTGGACTCAGCCAGCAGGCGGATCAGGCGCCGGAGACGCCACCGCCGCCGACGATGGCACCACCCCTGCGATGTGGCCCCGCAGTTCGTTTAGAATACCCCCGCAGCAGCACGACCGCGAGAGGTGGTTCAACTTCAACCATGGATCGTTGCTGGCGCTGTTCAGGGGTAGCAGCGGCGCCGACGTACGTCTTCATCCTCGACCTCAACCAGGGCCGGCTCTAGGAGGGGCAGCCGGTGCGACCGTAGGAGGCCCATGGGATATAGGGCCCATCAACATATATCTAAATATCTGGATACCATGAGCTAATTACTAGCTAACTAATTTTATAACTAATTTTAGATCAAATTAACTCTAGTGCATCTAAACAGTAGAGCTAATATGTTTTATAGCCAAGTCTATAACTATTGTTAGCCAATTAGCTAGTCAACTTTAGCTAATATGAGCTAATTTTTAGTCTACTAGTAACTAACTCTAGCCCATCCAACAGTCCTTAGTTTAGTACGTTGATCGTGGTTTATATTTCTGTACATACTATACTGATTTGTTTTATTTGAGATCATAATAGTTATCATATCTTTTATATGAACTAAATATATACTACAAGTTACTATGTAATTTAGTTGTCGGATAAAACAATTAGTTTAAAAGGCCCTTGATGTCTTATTCCGTCCTAAGGCCCTCAAAATTATAGAGACGACCCTGAACACCAAGGTGATGGAGAAAGTCTTCATCCACGACTTCGAAAACAGGGTCATGGAGTTCATGGCTGCGTCTGGTATTGACCTGCATTTGGCGTGTGTGCCCTATGAGATGGACTTGGTGGACTTCTTCACGCTCCAGCTTGGTGGTGGCATACTGACAGCGGTTTAGTGGAACTGCTAGCTCTGAAACCGAATGTCCATAATTTTTTACTCTTCTGTCGTGATGATGCTATTTGCTATTTGTTTAACAAATATATATAAATCAACAATTGAGTTTTTTCTGCTATTTAATGTCGTTACTACCTCCGTTTCAAATTATACTTTTTTTTCTCCTTGTTCTATGAGCGTCCTGATAAGTGTTGGCTGACAAACAGGCATATGTATTTTCAAAGAATGTTCGGCGTCCAACACTGTGTGTTCCCTAAGTTTCGAACTAGTGCCCTGACGAGAAATTGAGAACATTACCAGCGTCCAATTCAGCGATACAGTATATTTTTTTGGGACAGTCAAGTGCTGCGTTGGCAGACATGAGGTCCTGGTAGTTTTTCGTGTGGTACAGTAGTTTTTGTGGCATGTTTTCTCTTCTAAACTACTACCACACAAAAAACTACATCATGAGCTGTGTGACATTCAGAAGCCTACGTCAGGAAGACATGCAAAGTTTTTTAAGCAAAATTCCATGCATTCTAAACAAGCCCTGATTTAAACGGCCACAAAAGAGAGTGTGTGCGTGGAGGGTTTGCCAGCTATTTGATTATGACCATTGGACATGACTTTGTATATAAGAACCAACTTACACTGCAAAGAGTCTTATCAAACTAAAAGACCTCCAACGCAGCTCCAAATTAATGCCGACGAGACACACTAGAGAATGGGATAAACTATAGAAATTCTCAAAAGAACCAGAAAAGTCTTAAACACATAAGTCTTCAATATAGCAAATTCAATATCTTGAGTATCATTACAATACAGAGGTGTAATGCAAAGCATGATGACATATGCTTTAAGCAAAACCACATTATCATATTTCTCTGCAATTTCGTGATGCCACTTTATCTGAAGACCCCACCAAGTCACTAAGCTCAGTCATGAAATGCAAAACAGAGTCCCATTACGGTGGCAAAGGCGAAGTCAAGGCCTTATACTGCTAATAAGCACATTTGCACCAGTCCAAGCTCTACCCTCTTTTTCTCTCAAGAATGCCAGCGTGGAAAAGCAAGGCCCAAAGATGAGTCAGAAATTCTCCTCCATTTGCCAGGTGCTCGATATGAGCTTTTGCATTGTGTGATGGAGCTATGAATAGTATCATCTCAGTCCAAAAATCTGCTAGTATCTTCCAGCGTATGTCATCTGCTATCTCTTCAAGCTTCCTGCCAAGCAGGATCCCTTTAATCAAAATTCGCTCATGATCAGACTGCTGCTCCCGGTAATGTTTCATCCTCATGTATTTTGCATGCAGTGTAGTGTCTTGAGACAACATATTATATGCTTCAAGTCTCACCTCCTGAAATGTGATTCTGGTATCTAATTCTTCGTCAGGCAGCAACTCCGGGACAAATGCCATCAGATATGCACAGTAACTTGATAGTGTTGTGGAAATAGTACGATTGGGAACTAAACCATCTACTACTTCGTTTCCATCTGATCTTGAAATATCACAATATTCAGTCGCAACATGCCAAATCAACATGGTTTTGGTGTGGTAATCCTGATCAAATGCCCATGGAAGCCTACTCTGTTTGTTCCGCTGCAATGAGGATGCTCCATTTGATAGCCGACCCTTTTTGGCTTTTTTCAGAGTTCTGGTAATTGCTAGCTTCACTTGGCTGGTCAACTGAATGTGGTATGGCCCCTTGATGCCTGAGTTTAAGAACCCTCTTGAGAACACCGGATGGAACTCAAGACACTTACCAAAGAAACACCCAGACATGCCTCCCATAATATCAGCGATGTATGATCGACCATGCAAATCCTTTAGTAATGCGTGCTGGCCAACCTTATTTTGCCAATATCCCAATATCCTGGGAAGCTTATTGCAATGCCTATCAAGTCCAAGAAAAATGAAGAGGCCAAACATTCCAAAACAAGTGTCTGTCCCAAAGATGGACCAAATGGACCAGCGCTGTCTTATTTGCTCTGAGAAAAAAAATATAGACCGGCGGACAAGCTTTACCTTAGCCCAATCAGATGACAAATAAAGATAAAGCTGCAACAGCTCCAGTGCGATGAGCACTACCATTACTACTAGTGCAGTAACGACAGGATCAAATCCTCCTGCAATCACTGTCCCCGTCAAGTTGCTGCTTTTGTTTTTACTGTGGATGAAGTCCTTAATCGAACTCAGTATTGTGACTGGATATATAACAGATTTAGCAATGCTGAGTAGAATGATAATGTTACCAAGCTTAGTATTGAATGAAGCACAGCTGGTGAAGAAGTGATCATGCGCAAAAGCCAGCTCTGCCTCAATCACCCTATATGCAGCTTCATAATTTTCCTCTGCACATAGCAATCCTTTGAAAATAAGGTGACGGGTTTTCTTACTCTTGGCTTCTGGACAAGCAAGCCCAAAGAAACGGCGTCTCAACAGCCGAAACAAGGAAAACGAAAGGCATGCCTCCTTCAGCTGTTGTCCATCGCTACCACCTAATGGGCCTTCATCAGAGCGCCAGGTCCTGTCTAGCGTAATTATTGTGTCTTCATGCTCATAATCTTCCTCGTAGAATGGGTATTTGTAACCATGCAGGGTAACAGGTTTATAGTCAGTTGATTTCTCATGCTCACTCTTCATGTGAAGCTGAACATATCTGCTTTGCTTGTCCAGGAAACTGCTCGCGGTCATGCTTGCGTAAATCCTTCCCCATTCACTGAAAGCAATAAAGCAGTCAAGAATAGATACAAGAGGGGCACAAGGAAACTGGAGCTTGTAGGAATTGTTTCGTTAGCTCTCCACATGGCAAAGAGGCTGAGCACACGAAGAAGCTGCTGGATGAAGTGCCTCATGTACTGCCTGTTGTCGTCAACACTGTAGGCTGTCATGGAGTTGGTGCTCCCCAGGGCCATGACGAACGGAAAAGCACACGCCTGAAGCAACTGGCTCGCGGCAGAAGGCGGAGACGACCGTGCAAGCCCAAGAGTATAGATGACAAGAGGGGTGTTGATAGTGTAGGCCAGTCAGAGTGAATGCTTGATGTATACATTTGTAGAGCACCGCCGCCACCAGCCCAAGACAACCTCAACCGCATGCAGGAGAACTGATAGCACGAAGAACACTTCAAGCTGAGTGATGATGCCTCTTTCTGTGTGTAACCAAGAGGTGAAATCTTCAGCACCTGTTGACCCGTTCACTTTTGATTCACTTATTAGGTTCAAGATGTCTGATGTATCCACAATCTGCTCAATGCCTCGCCGCCCAGTCATTCTTGAAGGACAGACCAGCACAATTTCGTTTCGCCTAATAGCATCTAGCCTACAATAAAAAGTGGTGACACCTTGCACTTGTACTGTCTGTGAAGAATTGAAGCAAACATGTCAAAAGAAATAGGAATTGAGAATGAGGTCGTCTCAGCTAACAAGTAGTTGTTAGAACGTGATCTCAGTCAACATTTTAACTTGGCACACAAGTAATAAATCCACAAAAAATAGTGCCTAATATATTAGGTAAGTCTTTTTTGGATCGGCCCCAGAACCACAGTACTATATTTAAGAGGGAGCTAGCCTCAACAAATACTTATGCACATCAAACCCAGAACCAATCTATTAGGCATTGAAGACTTTCAGAAGCACGATATGCATTGTCCAGGTTCCCTCTACTACAGATCTACCTCAAGTTCTTCACCGCCAGAGGGCATCAAAGCTCTGAGCCGGTGATTAGATCAAATCCGCTTCAGCTACATCAAGTACAGAGGCATAAATGGCATCTGAAAACTCTGGTTAGTACCTAAGATCTAACTTCTCCACTAAGTTGAACTAGTGAACAGTGACCAACTGACCATGCATAGGCTAAGTTAAGATCCAGTTTAAATGCTAAGTTGTTTTCAACAATTGGTATCAAGAGCCTTCTTAGTTCTATCATGATCCTAACCTAGAGTTGTGCTATTTTAAGCCTCTGTTTATATTGACAAAATCTGTTTAGATTGCTTCATCTGGATAAAATGGCTATTAACACATGATAAGATCTGTTAGCATCTTTCAGAATTAACTAGCCCTAAGACATCGATTTTTGCATGAATAAGTCAATCTCATGTTTCTGCCTGCGGCCTAAATGGCAATTATTGCCAGGTTGATCTGATATGCATGACTGAATAAGCACCAGCCCAAACAGTTCGTATCCATGCAACATTAAGCTTTAAAGTATTGAGTTCGATCAAATTGAGATGCAAAAGCACCAATATTTACCTAGATAAGCACGCAAAAAGAGATGAGTTTGAAATTGAGAAACCCTAAGCCCAAAATCCCCAAATTACTATCCTAACTATAACCCCAAGTTGAGCGCTGTGAGGCAGCCGCGCGTGGATAACTGGCGTCCCTAGGCCGGCCATCGTTGACCTCGACGGCACCAGCAACGTGGGGACGTCGTGCGCGGCCATCAGATCCGGCACACGCGCGCCTCAGCGGTCGTGAGCTGGACCGCCGCTGCCGCGCCTTGAGCCGTCGCTGCAGCGCCGCCTTGGCTTGAGCGCGTATGTGAGCCCCGCCCTCAAGAGCACCGCAGTGGAGCCGTCCGCACGCGAACGCCTGCGAGAGGGACCACGGCGGCGCCAGCGGTGGCTGCTCGTCCTCCCGGGCGTCGGCATTGGGTTCGCGCAGGTGAAGGGGAGCGGCGCATGAGCGCGGAGCTGGGTTGGGCCGGGCCGTGTTTAACGTGTGTTCGCGCTTACGGGCCGTCTAGGCCGAATTGGGTTACACGATGAATAAGCCTCTTTATTGTTAATTTTTCCTCCCTAAACTTTTGCGAATGTTTCTTTTTTTCCTTCTGAACTTCAAAACCGGATAAACAATCTCTCCACTTTTGAAACCATGCATTTTACCTCTATCCCTGTTATAAGCGGTTTTGAAGGCGATTTTGTCTTTTTCTTTTTTTATTCATTTCAGTTGAATCTTCAAAAACTACAATAAATCATAAAAAATTATAAAATGGAAAATCTATTTTTGTTGGACTCTATGGTATGATTTAGTATAATTTTTTTGTTATAGATTTAGATCTATTCTTTTCTATAATTATTTTGAATAATTTATAACTGCAGTTTCTATGTTCAAATTATTGTGAAATTTTTATGGTGGCTTAGTTATTGTATGCTTTAACTGTAGTAAAAATTTCATACTCATTAAATCATGTACTCCCTTGCCCTATTATAAGAAATTTCAAGAATCTTAGAGAGTCAAAGCATCTCAAGTTTGACCAACAATTAAAAAGAAAACTATAAAGATTTACAACATCAACTAGACATACTATAAAAATACAATTGATAACAAATCTAATGATACTTATTTGACATCATAAATATTATTATATTGTCATATAAGTTTGGTTAAACTTTAGATACTTTGACTCTCCAAGATTATTAGGATGTCTCATAATTTGGGATAGAGGTAGTATAAATTATTTAGTGTTTATGCTTGTTAAATCTAAGTATGAAATTTTCACTATAGTTCAAGCATACGATAACTAGGTCACCATAAATTTTTTAATAAAAAATGGTCCATAGAATTTACAGTTATGAATTATTAAGATTAATTATAGAAAAATATATATAAATCTACAACAAAAAAAATTATACTAAAATCTATCATATTATATGTTTATTGTATATATCTACTCATGTAGATTCCAAAAAAAATATTATCCATTTAATGATTTTTTGTCATTTACTATGATTTTTTAAAGATTCAACTGAAATAAATAGAAAATAAGAAGACAAAACTGCTATTAAAACCGCTTATAACCAGGCAGGGAGGTAAAATGCATGGTTTCAATAGTTGAGGGAGGTGGTTTGACGGGTTTTGAAGTTCAGGAAGGAAAAATAGACTTTTGCAAAAGTTAAGAGAGAGGAAAAGTAGACTTTTTCCTTTCTACTATAGGTGTTGTGTTATTAGTTGCTCAAAAGAAAAAAAGGAAAAATGTATACTCCCTCCATCCCTAAATATTTACCGTTTGCATTTCTCGAAAAATATTTTTAACTAAATGTATATTAAAAATAATATTATTTGTGATACATACTTAGTATCATTGAAAAGATATTTGAATCTAGTTTTTAATAAATTTATTTGACGATATAAATGTTGTACATATTTTCTACGAATTGAGTCAAATTTATGGCATGCACACCAACAATAATACTCAGTAGTTATATAGAGACGGAGGGAGTATGTGCTAAGTTAAAATCCTATTTCAATGCTAAGTTGTTTTCAATACTACTATCTGGCTATATACACTAGTACAAAAGAGCTCTATATATACATTAGTACAAAAGAGCTCTATAGCGACGATTTGGAACATATTTCTACTGGCATTGTTTAGTTGGAAATCGATTTCTAGAGAAGGTTTTCTTAAGAAATTAAATTGTAGGAGAGACTGACTAGTGAGCCGCCCGTCTGTCTCCGTCCAAGTCGCGAGTCGTGCATTTTTCACGTAAAATCGTGTGCTACGTGGCCGAAGGGTTTTGAACCTAGGACCTCACCCTTACGCGTAACCTCATTTACCACTCTACCCATAAGTCACTTGTGTTTAGACCCCGTTTTAGTTTTCCAAATATTATAGTAAACCGAGTGTAAATTGATTGTTTGAAGCCCTAAACAAATTTAAATGAAAAACTTGTCAACTATAAAGTTTCGTAACTTTCCAAGATCTACAACTTTTATTTTAGTCGTTTCTCCATCTAAGATCGTTTACAAAATTTGAATTTCAAATTTGACAAATTTAAACATAGTTTTTTATAACAAGATGATTTACCAGCAAACGATGCCCACTAGAATGATGTCCATCTTCCGGCCGGATCCTTTGGGGTCGCCGGAGCGTAGAGTTCTAAGCACCTTCTCCGTGTGAACCTGCCGGGAAGGGCAATGCGATCGATCAGGAAGGGATCAATTTATAAGTGATCCCACACGGTTAGCAACCAAAGCTGCATTATTTTAACCCATCACACGTACGAGACATGTCAGATCATGACGCACGAGATGAGATGGGCTTGAGATAATTCCAAGCGCATATGTGTGAATATGAGCTGCGCGTTCATCGGAGAGTACAAAGAAGAGACAAGACTACCCAGTCAGAATGAAGCTGCATATGTGCGAAACTGCATGGAAAATTTCATTCGAGAGCAGAATGAAGCCAAACCAATCAGAAGCAGTGGCTTTCCCAAAGTACAGTACATACTCGTAGCACTGATGAAACATAAGGAAAGGTGCATGCATTGCCCAACTCATCAGAAGAAGACGCGTGAGCCGAGATCGAGCTAGGAAGAAGACGATCTCGATCACGTCGAGAAGAAAGAACGCGCATATTATTTGCACCTCGAATTGATTAATGGCGTAAGCAACCTAGCGTGTGCATGAGATCAAGGCAGCGCTCCATATCATCACTACGTATTATTTATACAGTACAGTATATGCCATGCCACCTTCAGATCGATAACGAAGCAAGTCGTACACGTACGGCGGTACACCAAGCATTTGCAATGTCGTCGTCGTCGTCGTCCCGACCGAAGCGCAAGGTGGCACAGCTCGGGGAGCAAGCCCTCTCGGCGGCGGTCGGCGACGTGGTCGCCCGGACCATGTCCGCGGCGGTGGGCAGGTACGACGCGCACGCGAGCGTGGACGACCAGCTGGAGCGCCTCGCCATGCTGGTCATCATGGTGCACAGCGCCGTGGACGAGGCCGAGCGCGTGCACGCCGCCAGCTGGTGGCTCCGCCGGTGGATCTGGAAGCTCCGTCACGCCGCGCTGGACGGCGACGAGGTGCTGCAGTCCATGAGGCAGCAGCGAAGGGCCGAGGCGGAGGCAACCGCGACGACCGGCGGCAGGCTCTGGAACGCCACGACGCGCGTCGTCCGGTCCGCGAAGAGCCTGCTCGTGTCCGCGAGCGGCGGCGGCGTGGATCGGTTGAGTCGCACGGTGGCGCGGCTGGAGCAGGCTTGTGCGGGGTTAGGCGACTTCCTCAAGCTGCTCGAGTTGGACGTCCAGAGGTCACGGGCACCTCCGCCGCCGCCACCGCCGTCTGCTCCAGAAACACGCGGCGCCGGCTGCCACGACGGCGATGACCCGGTGGAGGAGTCCAGCAGTCAGCTGGACTACAGTACAAGCCTCGACGACGACGGATCAGAATCCGAGCATGACCTGACCTACTACTTTTCACAGGCTGAGTACATTTCGCAAGCGGAGTACATTGGCTGCACGGCGGCGATCGGCCTACAGATTGTGACTCGAAAGATCCAGCGAGCGGCGGGCAAGTTGATGTTGATGCCGGCGCCGGCGCCTGCGCCTGAACCTGACATTGACACGGGCAGGCTGCGCCGGATGGTGGCCGACATCCGCGAGGCCGTAGGGCTCGGCGACCGGGCGGAGGTCAACGATGGGCGCAGGTGGCTGGCGGAGTGGCGCCGCGAGCTGCAGGCCGTGGCGGACAGAGCTGACCGCGTGCTGCTCGCGTCGTCGTCACCAGTAGTGGCACTGGGAGTGGGAGCTAGAGGAGACGAAGACGATGAGGTGACGGCGGTGATGACGACGGTGCGGAGTTTGGAGACAGCGGCGGCCCATCTGAGGGCCTACGTCACACTGGTCAGGTTTGCTGTCGTTGGTTGTTGAAAGTAGATGATGAGACTTTGGGTAACAAGTTGTTGATGTAAGAACTTGCAAATTATTGTAAGTCATTTGCTAATGATAATGAGCTAGTAAGTCATTGGGCTGGTGGAATTCACTCAAAAAAGAATCTACCAAATGCTTGTATGCTCAACTTGCATCTCACCATAAAAAATAGACTAAAAATATAAATAGCAAAAAGAAAAAACTCGGTCAATTGCCGATCATCGTTTTTTTCCTTTTTCCTTATAACGAAAGAAAGAGTAACATTTATGGAGATTAAGTTTCTGAGCTACTAGTAGTTCCACTAGTTTTTTTGCGGCGAAAGAAGAATTATATTATATAATAGCTGGGTACATCATCATATTACAAGCACTCTGAATTACACTAGATATATCTAGAAACCGATTTTCATCTAAAATATACCCACGTCGTGAAAAGCTCCAAATCTCAAAACCAAACGTTTTTTACGCTTCGTATAGATAAAGTCGCTCTCGTATTCCACCAAGCTGGAGCGTGAAGAAGTCCACCAAATCCATCTCATAGGGTACACACGTCACAAACTTTGTAGCACGAGATGGAGCAAGGAATCTGGCCCTGTTGTCGAAGTCGAGCATGGAGGCTTGTGAAAGGTCCTATCCCAAGGCTAGAGGGGGGGGGGGGGGTTGAATAGTTTAAATTGAAAACTTAAAAACAAACTCAACAACAAGTTAGATACAAATGAGGCGAAGCTCGTCTTGCACTAGCAAACTAAGGGATACGAAACCTTCTAACCACAATTGCTATCCTAATAACTCTAGGATCACTCAAATCCTACTCAAGTCTAGTAGCCCTCTAGGCACAACCTAATACACTAAGATAAGAACGAATAAGGTAGTGCAAAGATAGGAAGAGTGATAATACCGTCGTGTCGAGGTAATGAGCCAATCAAGCGATCTCCAATCAATACAATCAATCACAATGATGAATCAAAAGATTGACACTTGATTTTTCACCCGAGGTTCACTAGTTTGCCAACTAGCTACGTTCCCGTTGTGTCGGCTTACTCACTTGGAGGTTCACGTGCTAATTGGCATCACACGCCAAACCCGTCACCGGGTGCCGCACAACCAACACAAGATGAGGGCACTCAAAGACACGAGCAATTTACTAGAGTTACCTTTGCGATCTCCCGCGGGGAAGGCACAAGAACCCCTCACAATCAACTTGTAGTCGACGAAGCACAATCACCAAGCTTCTCGATCTACCTCCGCTGCTCTAAACCGTCTAGGTGATGGCAATCACCAGGAGCAACAAGAAATCCGCAGCGAGAACGCCTCCCAAGTGCCACTAGATGCAAGCTATATGCGAAATGCACTTGGATCACTCAAACTCTTTTGGAAATTCACTAACCAAGCATGGAGATGAGTGGGAGGGAGTTTGCTCAGCTCAAAAGAATCTCAAGATGTTCAAATGTGCGAGGGCGAGCCTCCCCAAGCCAGCCAACACATATTTATAGACCCCCTCAAGGTTTTCTAGCCGTTACCCTGATAAGTTGGCGACGGACGCTTGACACGGGGGCGACGGACGCTCCGTCGCTAGCGTCCGATGCACTGTCAGAACTAGCCGTTGGGCTGCTTCACGGTCGACGGACGCTCCGTCGCCATCGTCCGGCGCTCTGTCAGAACTAGCCGTTGGAAAGCTTCACGGCCGACGAACGCTCTGTCGCCAGCGTCCGACGCTCTGTCCTCCAGCGTCCGGTGTCTGTCTTCAAACTGCTCGCTCGCAGAGCTCTCTGGAAACCCGACGGACGCTCCACTCATTTTGCGACGGACGCTGCGCCTCAGCGTCCGACGCACTCTGGAAATTCTCTGAAACTTCTTTGTGGCCGACGGACGCTCGGAGTTCACAGTCTCAGCGTCCGACGCCATCGTCCGTTGCGTCGGACAGCGTCCGACGCCCTTATCTTCAGCATCCGACGCCCTTTCTGAATTACTGCTTCTTCCACCTTTGCTCCAAGTTGCCAAGTACTAAGATACCTCTTTCATGTACACTTCTTGGCATGTTTTACTTGACATTTAGCATGGTGTATATCACTAGGTCCTAGATGCACATGCAATATAGATAACACCTAGTGGCACTCGACAAACCGCAATCACTTTTGCATTTCCCCTCTTAATAGTACGGTTGTCTAACCTAAATGTGATCACACCCGCTTGGTGTCTTGATCACCATAAGAAAAGCCCTAGCATTTACCTTTGCCTTGTTTAGCTTAGGGTCATTCCACTTGCCTTCTTCTCCAAGTGTGAGTTTTAGGTTTCCACCACCTTTGCTTGCTCCATCACTTGTCATCATCTTCAATGAGTGTACTAGACCTACTCAAACACTTAGAGCTAGGTTAGTACTTAGGCTTCATCAATTACCAAAATCACTATGGAATCTTCAGCTTCCTCCATCACCTTGGTGTGAAGGTCGAGGATGCAGACGCCGCTGCTGCCCCTGAATATCGCCAACAAGGATCCATGTTTGAAGTTGCACCACCTCTCAAGGGGGCTCTCTTGCGAGGCTATTCTAAAAGAAGTGCGGGGCCACGCCGCCGCCGCAGGGGTGGTGTCGCCGTCGTCGTCGTCTCCAGCTCTGGCTGAGTCCAAAACGTCACGTGAAAAGGATACACGGAGGCGACAGTGAGCTCTCCATCGCTGTTCACGCAGAGGTACTGTTTGCCTCCTCCGACACGAACGGGGAGCCTCGTCAAGGAGACGCGCGCGGTGGCCACCTCCACGCTGACCCTGTACAGGCCTCGGTCGTCGTCGCCGTAGCCTCTGGCCGCGCGCTCGTAGATTGGATGGCCATTATTGCCGAGCACAGCCAGTGCGCCGCGCCACGGTGGACGACGCCGGACAATGGCGGCGGCGGTGGTGCCCACCAGGGTGTAGAGGCTCGTGTCTAGACACCTGGTGGGCGCGCTCCAGCTGCGCGTGGCGGTGGAGTACCAGTGCTTCTGGTAGTACCCTGCGACGGCGGCGTACCACTGCTCTCCGTCTTGGGTGATGACGAGCAGCTGCGAGAACGTGAATCGCGCCACCGCCGCAGTTGGCTGATCATCCGGGTTCCCGTTACCGCTGTGGCTGTCGTCGTCGGTGGCTGTGATGATGGCGTAGCCGGCCAGTCTACGATCACCGATCCACTCCAACGGTGGGAGAATGTGGCGGTCGCCGGTGATGAGGTTGCAGACGCCGAATAACAGGTGGCGGTAGTCCATGTTTTTTTTGAGTAAGCAGGAGGGGTAGGGCCCCTAATGAAATTTATTTAAATAAAAAAGGCCGCAAAATGCAACCAACAAGTACAAGTTACAAGGCACAAACAAGGAGAGGAGAAATAGTAGCAACCGAGTTCAGGAAACAAAAAAAGAGGTGGAGAAAATACTCCACAGAAAGAAAAGGAATCTGGCTAAGATAGATTTGCAATCCTTTGCAAGATCATTGGACAATAACTCTGCTTTGCTCGAAGTAGCAAAAGCCCAAACTCTCTTCTGAAGTCCTCTTTTGCAGTGATAAATGATGGGTTTATCTGTCTAAAAATGAAATCATTCCTAGTTTTCCAAATGGTCCAACACATTATGATTATTACTTCCATGAAGAAGGGGACAGTCAACTGATTTTTGAAACTTTGAAGTACTTGGAACGGGTCCAGATCCTGATCAATTTGCAAATTCAGCCATGTCCAACACTGAGCTGCAAAGGGACAGTGTAGAAACAGATGTAGCAGATTTTCTTCAGTCGAGCAATTGCAGAGAATGCAATTATAATCTTCTATTACCATGTGTTTTCTCCTCAACAGTTCTCTAGTGCTGATTCTATCTTTCAGTATTAACTAAAAAAACACTTTGTGTTTCTTCTGACAAGGGTTTTTCCATGTCCATTTGAAAGCGGGATGAGGATGACAACGGCCACTTAAATGCCTGTATGCACTTTTGACTGAGAACAGTTTTGAGTTCCAAATGTATGACCAGGAGTCAGGTGAGGTATTCAACATCATTCTATTGAGCTCTCCTTGCAGAAGAAGAAGTTGAGCATGTGCTTGCTGTGACAGTGGCAGGTTGAACAACCCATGTAAAGGAATTTGAGAGTGTCCTTGACTGAAAGTGATATTTCTTTCTTTGCAAAAGATAGCAGCTCTGGATATTTGTTAGCAAGGGTATCCTCCCCCCATAAATCATCCCATAGTAAACAAGAGCTTCCACTGTTTATATTTACTTTAGCCAAACCTTTGAACTTGTTTAGCAGTTTTAAAATATCCCTCCACCAAAAGGACCCTTTCTTTGAGATTCCTGGCAAACTTCCAGAGCTGTAATAACACTCCCAAATTAAGGACACCCATGGCAAGTCTTCCTTGTTGAAAAATTTATGCAAGTGTTTTAGTAGTAAAGCCTCATTCTGAGTTTTAATGTTGATAACCCCAAGCCACCTTCCTGTCTTGACCTACAAACCATGGTCCAGGCTGCCTTTGGCCTTTGTTTGGCATTAACATCTGACCCTCTCCAAAGACATTTTTTTCTGAACTTGTCAATTTGATCAATTACAGTCTGTTGAAGTAGATAGGTGCTCATGCAGAAGGTTGGAAGAGCAGACAAGACTGAATTGTTTATTTCAAGTCTACCAGCTTGACTTAGGAAAATTGATGTTGCAGCGAGTCTCCTCTCACACCTATTGACTAATGGTGTGAAATCAATCACTTTGGGCTTAGTGAGGCTAAGAGGTAGGCCCAAATAAGTAAAAGGTAATTTCCCAACCTCACAATTAAAAGTTCTTGCTAGATGAGCCATCTTTGCTTCATTTGTGTTTATGGGTATCATCATGGACTTTGAGTAATTAACATTCAAACCAGTGGAATCGCCAAAACTCTGCAAAAGTGCCTTCAAGGTCCAAAGTTGTCTACTACAAGCCTCCATAATTATGAGGGTGTCATCCGCATATTGCAAAATTGGAAAGTCAGTAGAACATCTGAGGGGTATTGGCAGTTTAATCAAATTCTGATCTTTAGCTTTATTCAGTATAGACTGAAGTAAATCAACTGCCAACACAAAAAGTAACGGCGACAAAGGATCACCTTGTCTTACCCCTCTTCTACATTGGATGACCTTTCAAGGTACCCCATTTAATAAAACTGATGATGTGCCTGTGCCCAAAATATTTCTTATCCAATTAATCCACCTAGGACCAAAGCCTTTTGCCTTGAGGATGTCAATGATAGCTTCATGTTCTATCTTATCAAAAGCTTTTTCAAAATCTAACTTTAGAATGATCAAATCCTTCTTAGACTTATGACAGATGTGGATATATTCCAAGGCCCAAGCTAGGCAATCTTGTATTGTTCTTGACTTGATGAAACCATACTGATTTTGGTGGATCAACCTTTTGATGACTCCTTGCAGTCTATTTGCTAGAAGTTTGGTGAGGAGTTTGAGTGAGGTATTAAGCAAGGAGATAGGTCTATAATCTGACATAGTCAGAGGGCCATCTTTCTTTGGTATTAAGGTGATATGGGAACAATTGATGCTCGTGAGACAAACCTCACCCTCATGGAAAGCATTGAAGAAACAGTAGAACTCTTCAGCAATTAGAGGCCAACACCCTTTTAAAAATTCATTGTTGAAGCCATCTGACCCTGGGGACTTATTATTTGGGAGTTTGTAAACAATCTCTTCAATTTCCCTCTTGGAAAACTCTTCTTCCAGAGAACTCAAATCCTCGTCAGGTTGGAGTAAGTCACTTAGATCGAAAAGCATATGACTGTATTCTGAAATACCTAGCCCGTCTTTGAAAGATTCTCACAAAAGAGCAGCCTTGTCTTCATGTGTTTGAAGGTTTGTGCCATTACTATCTTGTATGAATGAAATTTTGTTTTTCCTATGCCTGATTGAGCATGTGCATGGAAGAACCTTATCCCAGCGTCTCCTTCTCTGACCCATCTAATTTTGCCTCTTTGTTTCCAGTAGGTTCTTTGTTGCTTCAAAAGGAAAATTAACTTTTCAACTATGATAGTTCTGAAGTTCCATTCTGGTAGAGTTAAGTCTCTAATGCCTTCTATTGCCTCCAAGAAATGTAGCACCAGTTTAATCCTTTCTATGACCAAAGCCAACCTAGGAAGGTTACTATTCTAGGATTTGAGAGCCTTTCTCAAATTCTTGAATTTGGCAATCAAGGCTTTTGCTGGATCTTGTTGAACTTGTGTAGATGACCATCCTTGAATAGCCACAGAGACAAAATCATCATGAGAAAGCCAGTGATTTTCAAATCTGAAAATTCTGGCTCTTGGTATTTTTGTATCAATTTCTATGACACAAGGCCAATGGTATGAAGTCTCCATAACTAGGGTCCTGACCAATGTATGTGGGTACTTGAGGGTCCAAGAGTTGGATGTAAAGAACCAATCCAGTCTTTCCAACAGTGGTTCAAACTGCTTGTTAGTCCAGGTGAACTGAGAGCCATGCAAAGGTAGTTCAATAAGGTCTAGTTTGCTGATGGCTTCATTGAAAAGATACATCTCATTAACATCTGCCCCTTCTTTGTTCCTATCTTCAGGCCTTCTGATCAGATTAAAGTCACCTACAATAATCCAATCAATCTCTGGGAGCATTTGGATATTTCCAAACCATTCTAGGAAAGCTCGTTTACCAGCTGGGGTACATGGGGCATATACTGATGTTAGGAGCCAACTTTCATTGTTTAATTTTGAGGTGAACTCAACTGAGATTGCATACCCATTACTGAAAACAAGTTGCCCTGAGAACATGGAACTTTTCCATATCACTGCAATACCCCTAGATGCTCCTTGAGAAGGTAAATAATAAAAAGAGTCAAAGTCTGGGGGGCAAAAATTCTTGATATAGCAGTAATCAAGGTGTTCTCTTTTTGTTTCTTGGAGGCAAACAATTTCACATCTGCTTTCAATGATCTTATCTCTGACCGAATTCCACTTTGTGTCAGAGTTGATTCCCTAACATTCCAATCCAAAATTTTCCAAGTTCTTATGTGATCCATAAATAATAACTGGGATAAGTTACAAGACACTTCACCTTTCCAATAACAACAATATTATCAGCCAACACAAAGAATGGGACCAATCCCAGGTTTAGTTGGAGCTATCTTCATTGCCATCATCATTGTTATTCTTTGGCTTCTTTCCCACGGGCTCCACTGCCTTCTTCTTCATTAACTCCATTTTCTCAAGCTTTTCAGGTTCCACCTGACAAATAGTGACTCCAATTTCTTCAGAGTAGATGGTGACAGATTTGGAGGAGCAGATGAGCAGCCCAGACAGTTTTTCACTTTGCAGGTATTGGATTTGAACCCATTATTACTTGCTCTGACCTTGTCACTCCTCCTTACCATTATCTCTACTAATGGTGTTCCAACTATGGTTTTCCTGCCTCTCTTTTTTCCTGGTGGTGTCTCTTCTAGAATTTTCACAGGAATGGCATCCTCCAGGTCTTCAATGCCTTTGTGTTCGTCTTCTAGAAGAGCACAAATTCCAGAGATAGATTTCTTGTTGTCAAAGAAAAGTGTTTGCCAACTTTTATCATTCATGAGCAGGGAAGGGATAGAAGTTTCTAACAACTTTCTAGCCCAAGATTGTTGGCCTGGGGCAGCCATTAAAGCCTAAAAAAATACCACCCATGCATCAATGACTCGGAGGAATGTCTCGGGCCCTTGGAGAGGTAGGCCTGAATCCTTTGGCACTGGCCCAAATATATTCGAACAGCTTGTCATAATAGGAGGTGGTTGGAAGAAAGTTCTGATCATTCCAAGTTGGATATTATTATAAAGGATCTCCTGTGGCAGTTGATCTTGGTCTTCCTCCTGGTTCTCATGAGATTCTTGCAGTTCAGCGTCCCCATATGTAGAAAATTAACATTTTGGATGGTAGGTACCTGGTCTGCCACATTCATTTCCATGTTATCAGCCACTTCTTCTATATCAGCTTGTTGGGGCTAGATTTGCTGGGGCACAAAATCAATCACCTCTGCAAGTTCAGGCCCTTGTGTCGGATGAACCAGTAGCTCTTGTGGGTCATCTAGTAAGGGAGCTTCATTCAAGTCTTGTGCCATGATTATTGGGGTATCATTTAGATTTTGTTCCTGCTGAGCTCCTGGCCTAGAAGCTATATTTAGAATGGCTTGATGCCCAACAGCTGGTAGTTCTTCAGGCCACTAAAGCCAATCACCTCCTTGCTGATTTTGACCATTTTTTCCCTCTGCCACTTGAAATGGGGCGTCCACTTGGGTATGAGCTCCAACTGCAGCAAGGATCTGTTGGCCCACACCGAAGAAGTCAAATTGAGGTGAATCCTGACCTTCTACTTGAGCCGGTAAAGGATCTTCATCTGGGGAGGTCTATTCCAAGGTCCTCATGCTGCATGATCTCACATTGGATAGTCCAAGACTCACTCGCATATCCTTCAGTATTAGAGAACACAATGACTGTAAATCAATCACCCTGGCTTTTACCATTAAGCGATAAAGATGATTCTTATTACCATCCCAGCTAATTGCTTTCCCAAAGGGGCCTAAGACAGTGTCAACATATTCTTGTTCCCAATAGTCATTAGGAAACCCCAGCAACATTAGGCAGCAGTCTTGACTAAAATTCACCCTCCTCCAGTTTCTAGCCTGATTATGCCTGACAAAGGTAAAGTTAACTCCCCCATATGAATGTGGACTTTCTATTACAAACCTATCTCTATCCAGCTCACGCTCAAAACGGACAAAGGCCTATCCAAGGTGGGACGGTTGCACCTCCTTAACTGGGATCCCTCTATACTTCTCTATGAATTCTCTGACCACCTCTTCAACAACAGGGAAGTGTAAGTCATTACCAGGGAGCGGTGAGATGGTCACGATCGCCAAGTCCTCATTTCTTGGCCTCGGCCTTCTTCCTGCCACCACCCAAACCATTGTTGGGCGATTGGGAATATCCTTCACATGCATTCCTCTTGGTTTGAATGGCCCAGGATGAGCTCTTTGGAAGGCCCTGCTTGTAGATTTTCTTCTTGGGTGCTCAGCACTGTTGAGTGGTGGATTTTCTTCTTGCAGCATGCTGTTGCTCAGACATAGCTCCGTCCCTGGAGGGTGGGGATGCATAAGATTAGGCCCACCCACCATAGAGACCGGATTAAAGCTCCAGTGAATAATCCTTGGTTCAGGGGGAGGGGTGGTATTTGAGGAAGAAGGCCACGATCTAGCCCAAGGAGTGAAAGAGTCGAAAACGGGTGGGCCCTTGTATCTTGGCCCAGGTGCCTCATCAGTTCCCACAACTGCTGGGTTGGGCTGCTCGAGATTTTCTTTTTCATTGACGGCAGCAGTAACGTTTGGCTTTTGTCCACTTGAATTACCGTAGCCGGGGCAGTTGGCAGCTGTATGTCCCCCACGCCTGCAAGAGTAGCATCTTATGGGAGATTTGCATGCCCACCTTGGGTGGTTGTCAGACAAACATCTTGAGAAAAACCTGGGATGCTTTCTCCTAGTAGAAGATTGCACTTTGTTTTGTTGACTTGAGTTTGAAAATAGACCAGGGTCCGAGCTGGGTTCTACCTGATCAAACTGGCCAATGGGATTTTTTTCCCTGCCCGAAGAACCCCCAGAGTGAAAATAATCTTGGAAAAAAAGCCTCTGAAAAACACTTTTTCTTGTAGCTCTACCGTGAAGAACCT
Organism: Microstegium vimineum; assembly: GCA_022036555.1. NCBI lineage: Eukaryota > Viridiplantae > Streptophyta > Magnoliopsida > Poales > Poaceae > Microstegium > Microstegium vimineum. The sequence goes on from CM039119.1 coordinate 1,186,430, forward strand.
CCTTTCTAGAAACATGCTTATTGATCGGGACCGAGTTAGCACCAGTGAGAGGGGTGTTTCTGACCACATCAGCAAAGGAAGTTTTTGATCTGACAAAGCTAGAGGGTTTCTTGGATTTTCCTTTTGAAGTTGATATCCACGAACTAGCTTCTTCATTATAGAAAGCTTTCCATTCAGATAGCCAACGAGGTCCACCATTGCTCCAAAGATGGAAGAAAACTTTAAACAGGCAACAATCAAATGAGCGCAACCGGAGAACATGAAAGCCAACTAGCTTAGAGGAACAGAAAAACGAAAGACTCTGTCGGACAGCAGAACCACATCGAAATCCTTGGCCAAACCACCAATGGTCGCTTAGAGAAGCAGGCCAACCGAAACCGGACACAACTTGAATTTACAGTGACCAAAAGAAGCCACCAGAAAGAATGCACCCGAAGAAGCAGACGAGGAGACCGAGCAGCCAAACTTACTTTGCACCACCACTTGGACACCGAGACCAGGGCGGAAGTTTAAGCCCTGGAGCTCCATTGATGTCGCCCGCAGCTTGGTCAGATTTCGCGTGGAGCTACCTCATCCCACCAACGTAGAGGTAAACTTCAACATCTCCGTCTTCGGCAATACCACAAACAGCATGCATGCAGGCTTGGCAAGCACCACCAGACGACGCGGCGGAAATCCAGGTCCCACACACTCCACTCCTCAGGAAGAGCAGCAACACACGACGAAGGTGACCGGAGCCGGAGCGACAATGGTCAAGGCAGCTCGGTGGGCACCTTTGCTGGAATCGGCGGCCATAGCGGTCGTCATCGGGCTACTACGGGCGGGCCGGAGGCATGTCGCGGAACGGCAGCTCTGGCCGGTCAGGGTCGCGGGGCTCTCCACGATGCCGGTCGCGGAGGCAACGCGGAAGGCGGCGCGCCGACGGTGCCGTGTCCCCGCGGGGAGCGCGTAGTAGGCACGAGGGATGCGTCCCAATGGAAGAGTCGCGCTCTGTGTTGGCTAAGTGATTGAATCTTCGGCGGTAGTCCATGTCCATCTCATAGGGCGTGCGAGGGGTGAGCCGCACTAGCACGATGCCACAGCGCGCCGCTAGGGGCTGTCAATTGTCGATCATCGTTTCTGAGGTAGTAGTTCCACTAAGACGCTGTCGTATGACACCAAGTAGGAGCGTAAAGAACTCCACCAAGTCCATCTCATAGGGCACACACGTCACATAGTTTGCAGCACCAGATGCAGCCAGGAATCTGGCCTTGTTGTCGAAGTCGAGGACGAAGACTTCCTCCATCACCTTGGTCTGAAGGTCGAGGATGCAGACGCCGCTGCTCCTGAACAGCGCGGACAATGATCCATGGTTGAAGTTGCACCACTTCTCAAGGGGGCTCCGTTGCGGCTCTATTCTAAAAGAAGTGCAGGGCCACACTGCCACCACAGGGGTGTTGTCGCCGCCGCCATCGTCGTTGTCGTCGCCGGCCGGCTGAGTCCAAGAGGTCACGTGAACAGGATACACGGTGGCGACGATGACCTTGCCGTCGTTGTCGATGAAGAGGTGCCATTTGCCTCCGACACGGACGGGGAGCCTCGTCAAGGAGACACGTGCGGTGGCCACCTCCACGCTGACCCTGTAGTCCTGTACAGGTGGAGGCTACGGTCATCACCTCTGCCCACGCGCTCGTAGAGTGGGAGTGGACGGCCATTGCCGACGCACAGCCAGTGCGCCGCGCCACGGTGGACGACGCTGGACATGGCGGTGATGCCCACCAGGGAGAAAAAGAGGCTGTCCAGGTAGCTAGTGGGCGCGCTCCAGCGGCGCATGGCGGTGGAGTACCAGTGTTGCAGGTACCCCACTTCGTCGGCTTTGTTAGCAAAAGGATCAACAATCTCAAGCAAATCACTTAGTGGCTAGTCCTACAAACGAAGAACGCGCAAGAACACGCAGATCTGACCCCGAACTGGCAACTGTCTACAGGGATGACAGTGCCCCTTTTCACTTATGAGAACGAGTCTTACAGACACAATTACACAATGTCTGAGGCGCTACACAACACCTCTTACATCCAAGTAATTATACCAGTACATGAAACACACACTCACTATAGTGAAAACATAAAACAAACGAGATACAGTGAGATGAAAACACACAGCTTCAGACAGACGGCGTCGTGAGCGCGGTCACCCCACGTCTTCAGTTCGCCAACCGTTCCCGCCAATGCTTCCATTCAAATTCTGCTGCGGCTTCGGCTTAACCAGCTTCACCATAGGGTCCACAACACTGGTGAACATCATGATTACACCAAAAATCTCCCCTTAAGCTTGATGTTTACCCAAATCACGAACACCAAGCAGATGTATCATAACAGCCAGCTTGACTGCATTCAGTGGCTTTGTCCGTGCATCAGCTTTCTGCTCTAGTGTGCAGACTCTCTTCACCCTGATTTGGCCTCTCTCGACACATTCTCTGATAAAATGAAACTTCACATCTATGTGCTTGCTTCGGCCATGAAAGACAAGATTTTTCATCAAAGCAATAGCTGAATTGTTATCCACAAGTAGTGTCACTGTCTTTGGCTTCTCTGCTAGCAGCTCACTTAACAAAGTCTTGAGCCACAAAGCTTGCTTAGCAGCTTCAATTGCTGCCATAAATTCAGCCTCACATGATGACAAAGCTACAGTTTTCTTCTTGTGAGAATTCCAGGATATCAGAGCTTCATTCAGGTAAAATGCCATACCTCCAGTGCTCCTCCTTCCCACAAGGTCTCCAGCTGAATCACTGTTAGTGTAACCCACTAACACCTCCTATTCTTTCCCCTGAGTATAGACCAAACCATAGTCTACTGATCCCTTGACATACCTCAAAATCTGTTTCACAACCTTCATGTGCATAGTTGTTGGTTTCTCCATGAACCTACTTGCCAGCCCAACTGAGAAAGAGAGATCAGGTCTTGTGTGCAACAAATACCTGAGGCAGCCTATGATCCTTCTATATGCTGTTGCATCAACTCTCTCCCCCTTTGTCTGCATTCAGTTTACACCCTAGATCCATTGGAAATTTTGTGGGATTACAATCTGACATCCCAAACTGAGTCAATACCTTCTGTGCATAGCTTGACTGTTTGATCAGAATGCAATCTTCCTGTTGCTCAACCTCAACTCCCAGATAGAATGACATTAATCCCAAGTCACTCATTTCAAATTGTGAGGTCATCTGCTTCTTGAAGTTTGCAATTTCAGAGATATCCTCTCCTGTCACAATTAAGTCATCTACATACACCCCAAGTATCACTGCTTTCTTCCCAACTCCTCTTTTGTAAACTGCAGGTTCACTAGCACACTTGCTAAAACCCAACAATTTCAGACTTTTGTCAAGTTTCACATTCCAGGCCCTTGGAGCTTGTTTCAAGCCATACAAGGCTTTGCTTAGCTTTAGTACCATTTTCTCTTTCCCTTTCTCAACATAACCTTCTGGTTGTGATACATACACCTCCTCTTCCAATTCTCCATTGAGAAAAGCAGACTTCACATCAAGGTGATGTACTTGTCAGCCCATGTTTGCAGCTAGAGCTAAAATCAGTCTGATTGTATCAAGCCTAGCTACAAGTGCAAACACCTCCTCAAAAACACCTTGCTTTTGTATATATCCTTTAGCAACTAGTCTAGCCTTATGCTTTATTACCTCCCCTTTGAATTTCTCTTCAGCTTATAAACCCACTTGAGCCCAATGGGTTTATGACCAGGTGGTAAAGCTGACAGTTCCCAAGTTCCATTCTTGCAAATAGACTGCATCTCACTGTCCATAGCTTGGACCCATTCTGAATCAGTCATAGCTTCCTTGAAACAAGAGGGCTATTCCATTATGGCTAGTAGAGCATTTATCTCAGTATCTGAATTCAAATCCACTTCTTTTGTCTCTTGATAAACCTCATTGAGACTTCTAAACCTCTGTGGAGCTTCATCATAATCCTCATCATCATCAATGTCCATTGTATCATCAAACATATTAGAATTCTTTCCAGGATTCTGTGGTGAATCTGCCTGCACTCCTATTGCCTGACTGTGAACAGTAACTGAATGGCTTCCATTATCTGCTGATTCAGTATTATCTCCCCCTGCAACTGAGTGCTGCCCACTACCACTTTCTTCAACACTCCCCTTAGGTTGATGAACATCCTGAGCATTTCCAACATCACTTCCAGCTGGTATGATTGGAACTGAGATTTGACCAATCTCCACATCCATTTCTACTGAAAAATCTTTAGTTTCATCAGCTTTCCAGCCCCACTTCACTCCCTCCTCAAAAACTACATCCTTGCTAACCACAATTCTGTTTGTTTGAGGATTGAACATCCTGTGAGCTTTGCTGCCTTCTTCTATGCCAAAATACACCATTGGCACACTTCTATCATCCAGCTTCTTCAAATATGGCTCTGCTGGTCTGACATGACCCTTGCAGCCAAATATTTTCAAATGACCCAAATGTGGCTTCCTGCCATTCCATGCTTCATATGGTGTTCTATCACACATAACCTTAGTTGGTAGTCTATTTATCAAGTACACTGAGTGCCTGACTGCTTCACCCCAGAACCTGCCAGGTATCCTCATACTCTTCATCAAGGCTCTTGCCATTTCCATAACTGTTCTATTCTTCCTCTCCACAACTCCATTCTGTTGTGGTGAGTATGGTGCAGTGAATTGCCTTTTGATGCCAGCCTCATCACACACACCCTGAAAAGCACCAGACAGGAACTCTCCCCCCGTTTGATCTAAGAGTTTTGATCTTGTAGCCACAACTATTTTCTGCCAATGCCTTGAACTTGATAAAGAACTCCACTGACTGATCCTTGGATTTCAACATATACACAGAACTCCATCTGGAAAAGTCATCCACTAAAAACATGAAATATTTATTGCCACCTACAGTGGGTGGATTGATAGGTCCACACAAATCAACATACACCAACTCAAGAGGTTCATCTGCTCTCCACTGAGTTGAGTGAGGAAAAGGACTCCTAGTCTGTTTTGCAGCCAAACAAGACTCACACACCTGATCAGGCTTCTAAATCAGTGGAACACCCCCAACCCTCTCCTTATCAGCTAGTTTCTTGAGAGCTTGAAAATTAGCATGGCCCAATCTACCATGCCACAGCCAGCCTTGATCCTCCAAACTAGTCAACAAGCAAATAGGTTCAACTGAGTGCAACTCTATCTTATACATTCTGTTGGCTGTTCTCTGAACACACATGATCAATCTGGGTGGTTTTTTTTCTCTGAAACAGTTATTACATCATCATCCATCACAACCCTATGACCAATTTCAGTTAACTGCACCAAACTAATAAGACTAGCTGTAAGCTTGGGTATGTAATACACATCCCTAAGCAGCCACTGATCTCCAGATCTCCCCTGAAACAAGATAGATCCTATTCCTTCAATGTCAATAGTAGAACCATCTCCAAACCTTACCTTCCCAGTAAAGTTTTGATTAAACTCTCTGAATTTCTATCGATCTCCAGTCATGTGGTTACTAGCACCGTTATCCAGGTACCAGACTTCTTTGGTAGTCTCTTGATCACCAACTGTGAACAGCTTCGGCTCCCCCATGTCACCATTCAGAGTTGTCACTTCCTGAACTTGTAATGCAGTGTGCTCATGGAGTCCTGGCATTGCCATTTCTGCTAGCCACACTGATGGTTCAACATCGATAGCTCTGACATGGTGTGCTTCACCCTCCTTTTTCTTCTCCTCTGGACATCTATTAGCATAATGCCCATAGTTACGACATTTGAAGCACTGCACATGGCTCTTATCCTTCTTGCCTTCTACTGTACTCTCCTTTGAGTGATCACCCCGACCACCACGACCTCCACGACCACCTCCTCGACCCTGACCATGCCCACGACCACCGCCGTCTTGTGATCTAGAATTCCTGGACCCCTCACCGGCGACCCATTTCTGCCGAGCTTCCCACTCCGCCTGTGCCAGAAGTACCTGACCAATATCTGACTTCGCACTACTCGCTCCCCGCCTAGTGCGCTCCTCATAAGCTTTCAACCTCCCAATGGCTTCGTCAAGAGCAATTTTCTTCAGATCGAAGAATCGCTCGATCCCGGCAATGACAGTAATGTAGCGATCTGGTACAGTATCAAACAATTTTCTAACCAGAAGCGCATCATCTAAGACACCGCCTAAACTTGCATACCTCACTGACATGGTTGTCAGTTTCCCGGCGTAGCAGTCGATCGTCTCTTCTTCTTTCATCCGCAGAGGGTCGAACTCGCTCTTCAACGTCTGCAACCGCACCTCCTTCACCCGCTCTTCCCCCACGAATCTGGCCTTGAGAGAATCCCAGACCTCCTTGCCGGATTTCTTCGTGGCGACTTGCATCAGCAGATCATCGGGCAGACACTGAAGTAAGTGCGCACGCGCCTTGGTGTCTTTCGCTTTCCTCGCCGCAACCGCCGTCGTCCCTTGATCCGAGGTTTGCTCCGCCGGCTCGATGACTTGCCACACACCTTGGTCTTCCATGATCGCCTGTACTCGGATCGCCCAACTAGTGTAGTTGGACGATGTCAGCGCCGAATAGTGGATCTGATCTCCTCGGTCACCGCCGCCTGCACCACCACTCCGATCTCCCATGGCAGATCACACTCAACACTTTGCAAGAGATTGAAGGCTTTGATACCAAATGTTAGCAAAAGGATCAACAATCTCAAGCAAATCACTCAGTGGCTAGTCCTACAAACGAAGAACGCGCAAGAACACGCAGATCTAACCCCGAATTGGCAACTGTCTACAGGGATGACAATGGCCCTTTTCACTTACGAGAACGAGTCTTACAGACACAATTACACAATGTCTGAGGCGCTACACAACACCTCTTACATCCAAGTACTTATACCAGTACATGAAACACACACTCACTATACTGAAAACGTAAAACAAACGAGATACAGTGAGATGAAAACACACAGCTTCAGACAGACGGCGTCGTGAGCGCGGTCACCCCACGTCTTCAGTTCACCAACCGTTCCCGCCAATGCTTCCATTCAAATTCTGCTGCGGCTTCGGCTTAACCAGCTTCACCACAGGGTCCACAGCACTGGTCAACATCATGCTTACACCAACAGACTTTACCCCTGGGACGACGCTCTCCTCCGTCTTGGGTGATGACGAGCAGCTGCGAGAACGTGAAGCGCGCCGCCGCCGGTGATGATGGCGGATCATCCGCCGGGCTCCTGTTGCCGCTGCAGCTGTCGTCGGCGGCGGCTGTGATGATGGCGTAGCCGGACAGTCTACGACCGGAGCACCCCAACAACGATGGGAGAACGTGACTGTCGCCGGTGATGAGGCTGCAGACGCCAAACACGGGCAAGCAGTACTCCATCTCCTCCGGCGTGCGAGGGGCGATCCGCACCAGTACGATGCCGCAGCGCGTCGCTAGGGGCTCGACATAGTCGAAGGTGGTGCCGTCGTCGTCGCCACCGCCGCGGAAGAAGGAGGTGACGGCACGACCCACGGGGCCGCCGAGCGGCGAGCCTAGCGCCGGCAAGAAGACGGGCGCCAAGCAGGCCGACGACGCCGCCACCGCCGCCGACGATGCCGACGACGCGCGCTGTTGCGGTCACCGTCGTCATCATCCGCGCCTGTACCATCGCCTTGTTGCAGGTATCGAACCACCTGTCCTGCAGGATGACGCCCAAAAGGCGCCCGCGGTGGCCGGAGCCCCGGCTCGGGCATAGGTCGCAGAGGTTGGCAGGGTCGGTGAAGCGGCGGATCCACCCGCGGCTTGTCACGGCGAACCTGAAGAGCGACCTGACGTCGCCCACGCAGGAGAAGACCTCGTGTTGGAGGTGATCCGGCAGTGCCGACAGACGCGGGAGAAGACCTCGTGTTGGAGGTGATCCGGCAGTGCCGACAGGCCGTCCATGCCTGTGCTTCGTCTCTTAGCAGCCGCGTCGTCGTCCGCCATGGAATCGCGTCGTCGTTGCCGTGTGTCATCAAGGGAGGAGTAGTTCTTCCTCCTCTTCTATATGTAAACAATAAGTTGTAGAGTAGCAAATGCACTATAAATCAACCCGAACCCATGGAGGAGGAGGATGGAGATCCACAGCGGATCAACCCGAACCCATGGAGGAGGATGGAGATCCACAGCGGATCGAATGAAAGCAGATCGATGCAGCATGGGATCCGGTTGAATAGGGCCCAACGAAACTATCTAGTCCGTTCTGTTCCGGTTTTCCCGCTCCTAACCTCTCCCGTCCTAGTTACATTTTCTTTTACTCATTTCTTTTTTTTTCAATTTTCGTTAACGTTGAATAGTAAAGTGTGTTTGCATTTCATTTTTTTTAAATTTATTTTTCACTGTATGAACACATGCATATAGCCAGTTCCGCTAGCTCTCACGCCTCGTTGGACATGCATGGAGGGGGCAAATAAACGAACCTGAGCAACGCGAAAAATTCGTCCAGGTCAGCGGACGCTATTTCGTGCGCATCCACCGGCTCCGGATCTTTCAGCATTTTGCCAGGCCAAGGATAACAGAAGTTTGTTTTCACCGACACATGTTCAAAACGAACTTTTGCATAATATATAATCTTCCTGGATTTGTGATGCGTGTGATGCATTATATATTCCAGTAACCATTTTCGAAATCAAAAGTTTACTACAAAAAAATAATAAAATAAATTAATAAATACAAAAAAAAGAGAAAATCAGATCGTTAATGACGTGGGGAGTACTCAAAGAACTGACTGGTAGTAATCATATGAATGTCACTGCTGGTTGTCCAGAAAGCTGACAGTATTTGCTTAAAGTTAAATCAACACCGGTTGGTATACCTATACCGGCGGTGATCTTGAGGATATCACTGTCGATAGAGCCATAGAGGAGATGAATTGGCAGTGATGTTTGATATCACTGTTGATTCCAAGCAACCGGCAGAGATATGGAAACCTCATCACTGCAACTTTCTGCCGGTTCAGTTTTCGGCAGTGATAGGTGTAGTAGTGAGATCTGGTAAGCAAGACATGCTTTGAGGTAGTGGACACGGGCCACCAGCTCGCGGAGGCGCCTGTCCGTGTCCGGAGCCGGGGCACGCGATGGCGCCGCCGCCGGCTTCCTGGTGATCATGAGCTTGTCCAGCGTTCGCTGGATGTGCTGCCTCACGATCAGAAGACCCATCGTCCGTCCCCACCATCCGACGAGCTCGCGCTGTTAGCTGCTATGCTGCTGCTTCCGCTTCTGCTTCGGCCTTCCTCGTCGTCGTCCGAAGCCATGGTGCGAACACATGGTTGATATGTGCCCATGATGTTTAGTTTTGTGATGAGTGATTGATCAACACTTGAGTGTTTCAGTTTGAGCGGTTATCACTAATCATTTACAAAATCAAATGTGTGCCTGTCGATCGGCTTGTGGTGTGCAGGTACTATGCCTAGTGACAGTGGTCAATGGCGTGGAGAAGGTCGAGTAGAGGCTTGCCGCGCCGATGGACTGAGAGCGGTGAAGGGCGGAAGCGGAGCTCGGACTGGGGACCATGGACGCCGGCGGACTAGCTGTGGTGGCTAGTGCCTGGCACCGGTGAGTGCGACAAGACATGGAGGTAGACCGAGTCGACTGAGTCAAGACGGTGGACGCGCGAGTCGGGCGGAGGCTCAGGGGACTCGGAGTCCGACCGGACAAGGACGAGGCGGCACGAGTCGAGCGGTTTGGTGGTTTGGGCCGCAAAACCACCGGTGGACGGTTTCCGAGTTTGGGCCTCAAAACTCGGGGTTCGGTAGTTGAGCCGAAAGCTACCGGTGGCGGGTTTCGCGGGTTTGGGCCTCAAAACCCAGGCGGAGCTTCCGAGGAAGCGGGGATGGCACGTGGCGGAATCCTGGAGGTTGCGTCGAGGCGACGGCAACTCCTGACAGGAAGCGGGGTTGTCCATTCAAAATGCGGGAGATATTTTCCGAAGCTTGGACTGCAATGCTTAGGCTAGGTAATTCACTCATGTATCTAGGGGGGTCTTTGGGAAATAGCCAAAGCCCGATAAGTAGGGGGTGAAGGGGTATCCCTCATTCCACCTCTTGAACCCTAAGTCATTTGCTCCACCTCTCTCTCTCTAGTTCATGAGGTCCCTAGTGTAAGGATTTGCACTTTGATTTTGTTGGGAATCGGAGGCCTTACCCTCCGTAAGCCATGGTGGCTTTGATTTCGTGATTGTGTCTACTTGCTTGTGTTCTTCGCTAATCGCGTTTTTGCTCCTCTCTAATCCTCTAAGTTCATGCGATGATTTCTCTTGTTTGAGAGCGAGTTTTGCGATTCCGTTTGAACCAAGTTGTGCGGGATCACGAATAGAAGATTTGCACCGAAGGGCTTCGTCCCAAACATCTTGAGCACATAGATTGGGCAATTTCTGTTTCGTGTTCTTCGTTTTTGGAGTTTTTCCCGAAATCCTTTTACACCCGTTGATCCACACCAAATTGAGCAATGATTTCTTCGGGATAGCTCCTCCATAGCCTTGGGATCATGCCCACAAAGTTTGGTGGCTATTGGTGAAGATTTGGAAGTGATTTGGGAAGATTTGGGGGAGAGGCGATTCAAAATCTCCCCCAAATCGCGTTTGTCCAGGGAACCACGGACAGTCCGGGATTTATTCCCGGACAGTCCGGGAGTCGGGGCAGAACCAGTGTGAAAGGTCCTAACCCAAGGCTAGAGGGGGGGGTGAATAGCCTAAATTGGAAACTTAAAGCAAACTCAACAACAAGTTAGACTACACAATGGAGAAGCTCGACTTGCACTAGCAAACTAAGGGATGCGAAGCCTCCTAACCACAAATGCTATCCTAATATAGCTCTAGGAACACTCAAATCCTACTCAAGTCTAGTAGCCCTCTAGGCACAACCTAATATACTAAGACAAGTATGAATGAGGTAATGCAAAGATGGGAAGAGTGATAATACCGCCGTGTCGAGGTAATGAGCCAATCAAGTGAACTCCAATCAATCCAATCAATCACAAAGATGAACAAGAGGTTGACACTTGATTTTTCACCCGAGGTTCACTAGTTTGCCAACTAGCTACGTCCTCGTTGTGTCGGCTCACTCACTTGGAGGTTCATGCGCTAATTGGCATCACACGCCAAACCCGTCACCGGGTGCCGCACAACCAACACAAGATGAGGGCACTCAAAGACACGAGCAATCCACTAGAGTTACCTTTGCGATCTCCCGCGGGGAAGGCACAAGAACCCCTCACAATCACCACTTGTGGTCGACGAAGCACAATCACCAAGCTTCTCGAATCCACACCGCTTGCTCCAACCGTCTAGGTGATGGCAATCACCAAGAGTAACAAGAAACTAGCAGCGGTATCAACCCCCAAGTGCCACTAAGATGAATCACTTCATGCAATGCACTTGATGCACTCAAATCTCTCAAATGGATGATCAAATGATTATGAGATGAGTGGGAGTGTGTGCAACAAGCTTCTCAAGTGTATGCAATATCAGAATGAGCAAGAGACACACCTAGAACCGTCACACACCCTTTTATAGCCCCCTCAAAGGAACTAGCCGTTATGCCTTTTTGCAGCCTGAAAACACACCGTCGGACCACTCTGCGCAACCACCGGACCATAGCACCTAGTCCGACGCTCTGGTCCGACGCCTCCGTTGATCGCCACGTGTCTCGCCAATTTGAATTCGACCGTTGGCGCGCAGGAACACAGCACCGTAGGACCACTCGCCTTGGTCCGGTGCCTTGGTCTGGAGCCTTATCCGACGCTTTTGCCTCAGCTTCAATCTGAACTCAGTAAGCACCCGAGCTTCGGACCACCTCGTCGGACTGCACCACCGGACCATGTCGTCTGGTCCAGAGCCTCCACCGAGTCTTGACAATTTCACGCAGGGAGCACCCATGCTTTGGACCACACCGTCGGACCTGAGCACCGGACCATGCAAACTGGTCCGACGCATGTCTTGATCTTCTGTCGAGCCTTTGACCGAGCCACCGGACCACTCGCCTATGGTCCGATGCTCACCAGTCCATTTGTCTGACGCTTCTCTGTGTGCCAGCCAGTGCTAGGAGCGACCGTCAGACCACCTCCTATGGTCCGGAGCTCCAAGCACAACTGGTCCGGAGCTTCAAACTTGGGCAGAATTCTCTTCTCTTTTCTTCCCTTGATCTCATGTGCCACCACCAAGTGTTTCTTTGACTTTTGCACGTGTGTTGGCATATTTTATCAAGTTTTACAAGGGTTGGTCATTAGGATTAGATGCAATGCAATCATGATCAACCTAATGGCACTCGATAGTTGTAACCACATACTATTTTCCCCTCTTAATAGTATGGTTATCTATCCTAAATGTGATCACACCCACTAGGTGTCTTGATCACTAAACCAAAAATCCCTAGCTTATACCTTTGCCTTGTATAGCTCTTAGGGTCTCCTCCTTCTCTCTTCTTCTTCAAGTGTAAGCCTTTGATTTTATTTCTCCTAGCTTCCATCCTTGCTCGACCACTTGTTCATTCTCACTTTTCCTTAGTGTACTAAACCTACTCAACCACTTAGAGATAGGTTAGTACTTAGGCTTCATCAATTACCAAAATCACTATGGAGTCTTCAATCTCCCCCTTTTTGGTAATTGACGACAACCCGATATAAAGTTATGAAAAAATGATTTTGATTTCAACCCGAAATGTTTGTCAAAGCAAGATACCAATTGAAAAGAAGTGGACAACCATTTCAAAGTTGGTTTGATAGTGTTTACTCCCCCTACATGTGTGCACTTCTATAAATATGAATCAAGCTTTGCACACATGCTAAGATAGAACTTTTGGAGGGTGTGAACAACTAGCAAACTATGATATGATGCTAAGGTTTTAAGAATAGACCTTTGAAGCATGATACCAATCGAAGTGCGCCTTTCATTTCACCCTAGTGTTGACACCGTTTTTCAGCATGTGTCAAATGAGCTAAGGATTGACTCGTCAACGGCTGTTTTCTATCAGCATCGGGAAAGCATGAATCAACATTGTCGATGAGGGTGCTGCGGGAAGGCCAAGTGCGCTGCCGATGGAGGCTGGATGATCTTTGCCGACAAAGGTTAATCGGTGAAGTCTTGCTGATGTTGATTGCCGATGAAGAGATATTGCCGATTGCCGATGAGGAGACATTGTCGATTGCTAATGAAGGGTCATTGCCGACTGCCGATGAAGAATGGTTGCCGATTGCCGATAGGGGATGGTTGGTGAAGACAGTTACTAGTACAAGGTCGCCAATCGGGAAGTATTACCGATGCCGATGGGCATGAAGTGCCGATGAGTATATCATAACTTAGCATTTGGTGTCAGCAGAAGGCTACCGGTGGTCAAAGAAGGAAGACGCGGATTGAAGGGATCTGCCGATGGGAAGTTTCCATTGAGGAGAAGTATAAGGAAACTGGTGTTTTGTATCAGTATTATTGTAATTTGAGTCCGACTCTTGCATGAGTCGTTTGTTTTCCTTTAAAATAGGCGTGTTTGTTTAGGAACATAAATATTGTTATCCGGCTCCTGCGCGAGTCAGTTTCCTTAAAATTAGGAGTTTGTTTTAGGAAGGATACGTGTCGTGTCTTTGTACAACTCTCCATGCGGGAGTATAAATACGTGCCCGAGGGCTGCAGAAATAAATCAATCCAATATCAAACAAATCAATTTTATTCTTATTCTACTTTATCGCAATTTACCCTTTTTTGCATTAGTTTAGCTTATCAACGAGTTCTTCAAGCTTCGACGGGCTGCATCACCCTGATCTCCGTCAAATCCTTGTAAGTTCCGCGTGGGAGTACCTCTGAGCTTTGGCATCCGGGCGCATCGCTGTTGCCTCGTTCAGCTCTGCTCTAGTTATCCTGATCAAGCCTCAATCCCAGCATCCGGGCGCATCGCCGTTGTCTGGATTGGATCTTGCTCTAGTTATCGTCCTTGTCGATTAACTGGTCAAATCGACTGGCACGCCTCCAGAATACCGAGCTTTGGGTAATAGCCCAAGGTGTTCGCAGATCCTGACGCTTTTTGTGTCAACACCTAGCAACATGATTAGCTTGATACCAATTGAATACACAAACTAAACAAGAGAGGATATCTAGCTAGGATATCTAGCTAACTTCCTATGCATGCTAGTGATCAACTCATCAAACAAGGTTATAGCTAAGCATGCACCACACAAACATATCATTTTGAATAAAATACAATGCAAGCAAGCATATGTGTAAATGCACATTCAAATGCAACAACTTGTTCATAGGCTTGCTCCCCCTACTTGTGTGCTCAAATTTTAATTTTTCACTTTCAAAATCTCCCTCTTTGATCTTTCTTATAAACTTCTCCCCCTTTGTGAAGGTCGTATTTCATATCACTTTCTCTCCCCCTTTGTCATACATTACCACAAAGGGTTCACTTGTTATAGTTTCATCAAGTCAATTCATAAAGGAAGTGGGGTGAAAATTAACCAATTTTTGTTCATCCTAGATCACTTGTCCTATATATTTAACACGGTTTAAACCATGGACAAGCTTGTTCACACATCTTGCAATGGTTATCTTATCCATGTTGGTTAAATACAAGAGCAAATGTTCTAGACTAAACATGTGAGGATGCAAGCTTATCAACATGCCATATGATACCACTTGGACAAACAATTCAAAGAAGCAAGAGTGGTAGCATATGCACATACAAGGCATTTTATTTTTCATGAATGAGCCTAAATGAGTGATGTCTATATGTTCTACACAAGTCTAGCAAAGGATGAATGCATATGTCAAACAATTGTACCTTGCTATCTTGGAGTAGAGGCATGTCATAAGTGGGGTGCATCAACTCATGTTGGAGAAATCCAAGATATTCAACTCATTCCTTAACTTGCAAAACCTCTTCTCATCAAGTGGCTTGGTGAATATATCGGCTAATTGATCTTCGGTGCCCACATTGTCAATGTAAATGTCACCCTTTTGTTGATGATCTCTTATGAAATGGTGTCTCACATCTATGTGCTTTGTTCTAGAGTGTTGGATGGGATTGCCGGTAAGCTTCACTGCACTTTCATTGTCACAAAGCAAGGGAACCTTCTTGAATTTGATTCCATAATCATTCAAGGTGGCCTTCATCCATAATAGTTGTGCACAACAACTCCCCGCACTAATGTATTCGGCTTCGGCGGTAGAGAGTACCACACTATTTTGCTTCTTGGATGATCATGATACTAGTGATCTTCCCAATAGTTGACATGTTCCACTAGTGCTCTTCCTATCAACCTTGCATCCCCCATAATCGGAGTCCGAATATCCAATCAATTCAAACCTTGACCCCTTGGGAAACCATAATCCAACATCTTGTGTATGCTTCAAATATCTTAATATCCTCTTTGTGGCTTTCAAATGACTCTCTCTAGGAGATGTTTGAAATCTTGCACACATGCATACACTAAACATGGCATCCGGTCTTGATGCGGTCACATAGAGTAGACTTCCAATCATTGACCGATATAGTGTTTGCTCAACCATCATGCCACTTGTGTCACTATCCAAATATCCATTAGTCCCCATGGGAGTACTAATGCCTTTAGCTTCTTCTAACCCAAACTTCTTGATCATATTCTTGATCTACTTGCCTTGACTCACAAAAGTACCATTCTTCATTTGCTTGATTTGGAGTCCAAGAAAGTAACTAAGTTCACCAATCATTGACATTTCAAATTCATTTGCCATCATCTCCCCAAACTCTTCACAAAAGTCTTGATTTGTAGACCCAAAGATAATGTCATCCACATAGATTTGCAAGACAAATAAGTCACTTCCAATCTTCTTGGTGAATAGGGTGGTGTCAACCAATCCAATCTTGAATCCCTTAGAGAGGATAAAACTTCTCAACCTCTCATACCATGCTTTAGGTGCTTGCTTCAATCCATAGAGAGCCTTCTTGAGCTTGTAGACATGGTTGGGCTTCTTTATATCCTCAAATTCGGGTGGTTGCTCAAAATACACTTCCTCATTCATGTACTCATTCAAGAATGCACTTTTGACATCTATTTGGTACAACTTGATGTTATGTGCACAAGCATAGGCCGATAAGATTCTAATTGCCTTAATCTTGC
Organism: Microstegium vimineum; assembly: GCA_022036555.1. Taxonomy (NCBI): domain Eukaryota; kingdom Viridiplantae; phylum Streptophyta; class Magnoliopsida; order Poales; family Poaceae; genus Microstegium; species Microstegium vimineum. The sequence goes on from CM039119.1 coordinate 1,202,531, forward strand.
CACCGGAGCATTTCGCGGACTGTCCGCAGTTCATTTCCGCTGAGAAACACAATTTCTGGACCTTCTGTTCGGCATTTTCAGCTTTGCTGGCGGACCGTCCGGGCTTCATCCGCGGACTGTCCGCGGCTCGTCAGAATCAGCCTGCGGACAGTCCGAGCCCTCGTCAGCGGACAGTCCGCTAAAACTGCTTCGCTGTTTTTCTCGTATCTCACTCGTTCGGACTCCGAATCAAGTTCCGTTTGTTGCGTTGGATTCGTATTCACGTAAGGAACATGATGAGGTTATTTTTAGACCAGTTCTCATAAGTATTTTTGGGTGTTCTCTTGCCTCTCCTCTCTAGAGGTTGAGAGCATCTTTTTCGGGTGTCGTTTCGAGTTCGTGGTTCCAATCGTTCATCGATCTTCTCCGACCGCTCCGCTGCACCTCTAGGCCTCTCCCTAAGGTGTCCACCCACGTGTTGGGTCATGTGCGTGTCGTGTTTGCCGTGGTTGTGTTTTGGACGTGATTTTGGGACAAGGGCCAAGTGTGACAAGAAATTTGATTTGGCTCCCATTCACCCTCCCTCTGGTCGCCGTTCTCGGTCCTTCACATGGCCAACATCCGCGCGGCGGGCTGATCTGGAGGAGCACATTGATCTGGAGGATCAACATGATGATCATGACAAGAGACATGCATGCTGCATCATCTATCGATCTGACCTGAATAATGTCTGTTTGATCATGCAGCTGCTTGCCTAAAACAAACGATGGCATGTGCTTTGTTGTTGCAATTGCAAGCGACGAATGGATGATGTACCTAGTAACAAGACTTGGGTAAGACGACAGAGATCCAACAGCTTGCCTGCCACCTCCTTGTTCTTGCTGTAATTTTTATTTTTTTTTGGAAAGACGCTATTCAGAATAATCCTGAGTTGGCTTCAGCGTCTTGGACTTTGTCGATGCGATACTTTGCAGGCTGTGTGTCGTCGATGGATCTCACGGTGCGGAGGAAACGAAGGCATCTCAACTCTGGCCTCTGCACTGTTCAAAGTTGCTGTGTGCCTGTGTAGCCTTTATAGGGCCAACCGGCCAAGACTAATAGGTTGATCTAGACAATTATATATATATATATATATATATATATATATATATATATATATATATATATATATATATATATAATCCTCCTCGATCAGGTTAGATATATTTAGGTTTGGCCCAATTTTAAAATAGTTCAAAAATAAATTAAATCCCAAGTCCAAAGTTAATGTTAGGTACAATCTGGTTTATTTAAATTGACAGGAGTATGTAACTCAACTTAAACATGTGAATATTTTTGAACCATGGATTGTGTGCAGTTCAAGCAAGCACACACACGCATATAGTTTATAGGAAAAAAAATATGAGTTAAAGGATCCAACAAGAAGGTCCCATGGGTCAGGGTCACACCCCATGAACAAAACTGTTATAAAAAAATCATTAACATTTCTTTAACTAAAACAAAGACATGGCTGGGTTCACATTGGCACTACTAGAAAACAAACCTTTGGTCGATATCTAAAATGAGCTTTAGTCTCGGAAAATTTTGTGTTCGGGACTAATAGATCTAGGTCCAGAACCTTTAGTCCCGGTTGATAATACTAACCCGGACTAAAGGTAGACGTGTTACCGACCGGGATTAAAGGTCACTCGATCTGTTGTTCAGAAGTGAAGAGTTCAATTTATCAACAGATGTGTTAAGTAGGTGGGTTGGTCAGCTATGCGCGAGACAGTACATGAGGTCTCGGATTCGAATCTTGTGGGGCGTAGTTTTGGTGGAAGACATTATTTCATCTCCCCTACATCCATCAACTAACTCCATGTTCCACTGCAGTGAAAATTGATTTCCAACTTTACATGTGAAGCGTTCCCCTCGAAACTGGTAAAATTGGTAAAATTTGAAGCCATCGATAATGTTAAGGTTGTTCGTGATTTGAGATATATGTACGGTAATAATTATTATAATACTCTCTATACTTTCTCTATTCTAGATTATAAGTCATTTTAAAAAAATTTAGAGAGTTAAAGCAGCTCAATTTTGATAAAACTTATATGATAATCTAATAATATTTACGATGTCAACCAAGTATATATCATTAGATTCTTCATCAATTATATTTTTATACTATATTTACTTTATATTATAATTTTTTATAATTTTATAGCTTTAGTCAATTTTAAGATGCTTTGATTCTTTAAGATTCTTGGAATAATTTGTAATTTGGAAAGAGGGGGTATTAGCTTATTTAGCTTAGCCTCTTAGGCTATATTATTTTCACTATATCTAAATTTTGGCTCAAGCTGTCATACACCAAGATGTTCCGGCCCTAGCTAGCTAGTTAAGGATGCAAATTCAAGCAACATATGGCCGGGGTAGTAAAGTAATTTACTTTTAAATATATGTTAGAAAAAGTTAAAGTACTTTATCTAGTTAGTTAGTGCTACTTGCAAGGGTGGCAAATTAAAGCCACTGGATAATTGTCATGACATATTGATGCTGCCATGTAATCCATCCGTCTAAATCCACCACTTCAACTTTTCTAGGTTGCCAAAGCCACCTGTCTAGTTTATAATTTGAGGATGCGATTTCCAGGGCTCTCCACCAAAGGCACTTTCCTCAGTGGTGGCATGGAGTGCAACCAAGTTCAGCTAGTGCTCTTTGTTTTTTTTTTTAAGAACAAGCAAGTGCTCTTTGTCACCACCGATCGATCATCGTCTCAAAATAATCTAGTCTTTCTCATCCTTTGTGCCGTCGAAAACTACATCCACCTCAAAGATGGACATGCAATATGCCTCTATCGATCTCTAGTGCTCCTTATGTGGTGCTTTATCTTCTACCTCCCGTCACTGCACCGGTGCACGCCGCGCGCTGCCCGCCGGTGGTGGCACATGTCGTCGTGATCACTTCACCACTTGCGTCACACCAGCTGCGCATATATATAGGAGTTAGGAGATCTCAGCTGCTCGCACGCCACTTCATTTGGTGCTTGGCCGTTGCACTGATCGAAGAACGTACGACGACGAAGCAATATATGGGCGGCTGCAGCAGCCTGAGGCTTTTGGCGGCGGCGACGCTCCTGCTGGCATTGCTGGCCACGGGGGCCACCGTGTGCTCGGCGCAGCAGCAGCTCCGTCGCAACTACTACGCGAGCGTGTGTCCAAACGTGGAGTCGATCGTGCGCGACGCGGTGACGAAAAAGTACAGGGAGACGTCCATAACAGTGGGCGCAACAGTGCACCTCTTCTTCCACGACTGCTTCGTGGAAGGCTGCGACGCGTCGGTGATGGTAGCCTCGACTTCGAACGCCACGGCGGAGAAAGACCACCCAGTGAACCTCTCCCTAGCCGGCGACGGCTTCGACACGGTGATCCGAGCCAAAGCCGCCGTCGACGCGGTACCCCGATGCCGGAACCGCGTCTCCTGCGCCGACATCCTCGCCCTGTCCACCCGCGACGCCGTCGCTCTCGCCGGCGGCCCGGCGTACGCGGTGGAGCTCGGACGACTCGACGGGCTCTCCTCGTCGGCGAGCAGCGTCGACGGGAAGCTGGCGCCGCCGACGTTCGACCTGGACCAGCTCACGGCGCTGTTCGCGACCAACGGGCTGTCGTTGGCCGACATGGTGGCGCTGTCCGCCGGCCACACCGTGGGGTTCGCGCACTGCGCCACGTTCGCCTCGCGGATCCGTGGCGCGGCGGCGCCGGACCCGGCGTTGAACCGGAGTTTGGCGGAGAAGCTGGCGGCGTGGTGCCCCGTCGGCGTCGACCCGCGCGTCGCGGTGACCATGGATGTTGTCACGCCCAGGGTGTTCGACAACCAGTACTTCCGGAACCTGCAGAACGGGATGGGCCTCCTTGCGTCGGACCAGCTGCTGTATACGGACCTCAGGTCTAGGCCCATTGTTGACGCGTTGGCGAGGAGTAGCGTCGCGTTTGAACGGGCCTTTGTTGAGGCCATTACGAAGATGGGCCGGATTGGTGTCAAGACGGGGGCCCAAGGGAACATCCGACGTAACTGCGCAGTGCTCAATTGACCTGGTGAAATTAAAAGTGAGTGAGTTTTTTTTTTTGCTGCACTTTGTACTCGTTATCAATTAACAAATTTGTCATGCTAAATTATTGTGGTACAGTGGAAGTAAAAGAACTTTCTGATATATATTGGGAAAAGGAAATGATATTGTATGCAGCAGTTTTTTATCTTCATACTTTTTTTTTCTCTCGAATGGTGCAAGAGAGCTACGTGTAGGAATGCAAGTAGGCTAGCCCACGAACATACATATATATTTAATTTTTGCGAGTTCAAGCGACAACCCACAAAATTAAACTTATATGCGGGTTCGTGGGCTACCGCTTACATCCCTAGCTACGCGTTATTTTATTGAGAAGAAATAAAAGTTCGGAGAGACAAGAGTCGTCTACTACTCCTACAACAAGCTAGGGAGAGAAACTCCCAAACTCACTCACACCTCAGTACACTAAACACCACTCCTATCTCTATGCTTAGTTGAAGAAGCATCTGTTTTAGAGAAGAGGCGGCTCTCGCCATATCATGCACCAAAGAACACCCTCATTACTTACAGCTTGAAGCACCAAGTGCACATCTCAAAGAGCTCCGCCTTCAAACACACAAGCATTGCAATGCTTCCATAATTCTCAAGCAACCAAGATAATTAAAGAATTCAGCCCTTTCCTCATCTTTTTTATCAAACCCTTTGATTTGATCTTCATATGGAATGACTGAGGTTGATCTTTACCGTGGATCGTCTGATGAGATGGGTGAAAGAAGTAGAGTATTTGGTAAAGCAGGCAATGAATTATTGGGCATGGATGACGAAATGGATCGGATGACGACCTAATAAAGGACCCACTTGTCAATCTAGGCAAGGCAAGCACTGAGATGGGAATGTGTTTAGTTATACTTTTTCCGTACCACCAAAATGGCAATGACACTTTATTTCAAAAATGGAGGCACATGGAGAGTGCAAATGTACGTATGGTCTTGTCACTTGTGGTTGTACGTAGAGCTCGATTAGTTTCTCGCCTCAGTAAATGTTTGGGACATCGACACAACCTGCACAAAGAAGAGAATCACCACAAAGAAGAGTCGTTTTTCCTTTTTTTTTTAGGTTGTTTTCCAGTGTAGTTGTTGGTCGTTGTATCGTTGTGTCTATTTTTGGCTTGTCTTCTTTTTAATATAATTGGCAGCTCTCTTGTCACATCTGTTTCAAAATAAGTAAATGTATGACTCTTCAACTTACTCAGAATGGATTTATCTTCACTACTATTCACTCTCTCTCACCTCCATATATTATCTAGTACTATGTGGAGGCGCTAGTGCTTTGGCGTGGGTATCATTTTCAGTTCTAGTGCACTCACACTATGGAGTTGTGCAAACATAATGGTCACTTGTGCTTTATTATTATTATTATTATTGTCACCCATATGCAGTCACATCGATCCATGCATTACTCTAGACGCAATAATAATGCTAACTGCATGCTAATATAAGCGACTCATTCCCCTGCTCCTTTCTCTAGATAGGCAATTATAGGAGACTACTGTAACAGCAGCTCAATTTCTTGTCGATCACAATGCAGAAATAAATTAAAGAGGCCTACAAGATTAGCTATAGGACAACAGCCAGAAACATATACATGACAGGCTGAGAAAGGCCAACTAGAGAAACATAATGAGCACCGGAGGATGCATCGATCGTGTAGACAGACAGACAGTGTCCACAACAGCCATGAGCAGCTAGAAAGCTGATCGGCTTTGGCACTGGACGATCGTGTCCATACAGGTACAGCTGCAGGTAGTCGATCGTCCGTCCTGGTCATGATTTATTTGTTTTTATTTAAGTAAAATACACTTCCAGTATCTCAACTTTTTTTTATCCATCCAGTACCTCAACTTGGCTTGTCATCTACGTCTCTAAACTTTTAAAGTGATATTATATTTGAGGGTTACTAAACTTGGCAGGTGATGTCATCCAGATCCCTAAACTTTTAAGGTGCTTACCACAAGTACCTAAACTTGGCAAAGTATGTCATCTATGTCTCTAAACTTTTAAAGTAGTCAGCAGGTCCCTCAACTTGTCAAACAGTGTCATCTCGGTCCAAATACAGTCTAACCCACTCTATAAGCTGACATGTCACGCTAATTATACGTTAGACGTAGATCTAAGATGTGTCAATTAATAAATTACTATTTATATAATATTTATCATTAAATTTCAATTATATAAAATAATTTAAATCAGCAAAAATAAATTGAAGTATACAAAAATCAGTATAAATTAGACGTGAGAAGGTAGCGATGAAAGCAAAGCAGCCGCGCACGCTATGTCAGTGGTTGACCTGAGACTGACAGAGTCTTTGCACTCTGACTAGCAAGTGCATGCAAGAAGGTCAGAGTCTTTACATCGATCGTCTTGCATGCGTGATCGAATATGCATGATCCACTTTCATTACCTAGGACTAGCTAGGAGTACTAGCCGTGATGTGATGATAATTTAAGCTGTTGACTTGAGACTGTAGCCAGGAGTCGTCTCTCCACTCTGACAGTCACTTTCAGTTTCAGTCCACTCTGACAGTCACTTCCACTTTCAGTTTCAGTCTCTCCACTCTGAATTGGGAGCTTGTTGGTAAAAAGAGCACAGAAGGTTTTCAAAATTATAAATCACTCGTATATATATGTGCTAGTTGTTAGATAATATGTGAAAATTATAATCATGTAACATCCCATAGCTAAGCTGTTTTCTTGACTGTTTGCTTTAATAAAATTTTCCAATAGGGGTTCCGGTCCCTTCAGTTTCTTCATAAAAAAAAACAAATGGATGGATAGAGGAAGCCCAACTCTATGGCGAAGTTGGTGCGTGGAGTGAATCTCATTAATTAATTTGAGGAAACTAAAACAGTGCTAAACCACACCTAAACCCTTCTCCCTCTCTGAAAATATTTATAGGAAAGCTTGACAGCTCAATTTCTTGTTGTTACATGGCCGAAATAAATAAAGGTCTACAAGATTAGACATGCAGCAAGAGGTAGAAACATATAAACGACAGGGCTGAGAGGGTCCAAAGAGGAATGAAGCACCGGGAAGAAGAAAGATGCATGACATCTTGTTCCTGCTTGCTCACCAAAAGACGAGGGTAGAGTACACACAGTAGCCAGTAGGCACCAACCAGACAACCATGGACGGGAATTGACAGCAACCATAAGAGTCTTTTTATATTCTTTTGTATTGATAGGAATAGTGGTTTCTTTAGCTAGATCTTTTAATGTTGATATTCCTACTCCTAATTTCTCACTAGCTAAAGATAAAATGTGGATCAGGCTGTTCAAAGGGTGCACAAGATATATATAGAGGGAGAGAGAGAGAGTGGAGTTGGAGGGTGAAAAGATGTAAAAATGTGGTTTTATTAATTCTAGTAGTTGTCCAAACGGGAATGTAGAGAGTGAGCAGAAGAAAGACTATTGGAAATGCAGGGAGTTACTGTATTTCATCTGCCTAGATTTTTAGGCTATAATCTTTGACAACCGAACTAATATAATTAAAAGACAACTAATTAACATAACTACAAGGACAATTAACACACTAGAGGCAATTTTTTTTGAGGCAATTCATTTTTTTTCTAAAGTAAAATAATGATGGGCAATGCTAAGGTACAAACTTTACCTCTAAGAAGATAATATTTCAAATCAATCTGAACCATTGATTTATTTAGATTTTATAAATTAGTTAAATTAATAAGTAATAAGTAATTTAGGAAAGAAGAAAACATTCCTCCAAATCTATAGCCCCGAAATGGAAGCAATCCTGTTAATTTATTCACGCACACCAAGAGGCATGGCCTGATTCCATTTTTGTTTCGTGGCTTTTCTTTTTTCTTTATTGTCCTATACCGTTGAAGAACTTTTATCCATCTGAAAAATATTTACTTTATTTACGGAAACTAAAAAATACTCACGTTCACCCACATTTGTACACATGCACACGTATGCTATTGGTCCGCTAACAAGGTATTATGAATTTAAGTGCGTGTACATGTACAAACATTGCCCATCAATATTTTATCATGAGTCCACGTATACATACGCGTTCACGAGATTTGGATTAAAAAAAATTAAACAAAGTTGTATAAGGTGTCAAAGCTATATAAGTACATATATGTTAATATGACATGCATACGTGTTACGTGTGTTATTACAAACATGTCACGTTACAGTACAAAGCATGTTACAAGCAAACCTAGAATGTGCCATGCCTCAATTACGGTTTCCAAATAAAAACATTTGTCATCACTAACAAATCATGTATATATCAATTAGATGTAAAGAAAGATTACGTAATCTAATAGTTTTCATATTTAGTCTTTTTTATAAAATAAATAAATACATTTTACATATTACCTCCTAAGAGGTAACATGTAACCGCAACCATCCGATCTTATTAAATGAATAGCTCACAGTTATTTGGAGGTACCAAAGCAAAACCCAATAATGACATATTATATGTTAACTGAACAATAAGAAAAAAATATATGATCTATCAGGCAACTAAAATATATGATCAGTGAGAAATTAAATCTCATCATCTCTTTGCAGTCGTCGAGCGCCAAAGGAACAACAGGATAATGTTGTTATCGGCATACACGCCTTCTACGACCGCCGCCTGATCGGACGGCCTAGCTAGATCTAGCAAGCTCCTTGGAGGCACCATGCCACTGTGTCGTAGCTAGCACGGCCGTCGACGTCGTGTCGTAGTGAGCACTTCACTTGAGCACTTGCGTCACGTACAACCAAGTGCAGTGCACTGCAGCACAGCATCTAGCTCTAGCTAGCTTTTATTTGCAGATCAGTTTTCTCTGCAACCATGCACTGCTTATGTGTGTCAGTGTCTGTATATATATAGGTAGCCTCCTGTTGCACGCCGCCGGCCATTTGAGAGCAACTGGCAAGCTAAGGCGGTACCATTGCTCGATCGGCAGCTAGCGTACGTACATCCATCAGCATGGGCGGCGGCGGCAGCGTGAGGCGTGCGGCGGCGGCGCTGCTCTGGGTGCTGGTGCTCGCGGCGGCGGGCAGCGGCAGCGTCTGCGAGGCGCAGCTCCGGCGCGGGTACTACGCCAGGGTGTGCCCGAACGTGGAGTCGATCGTGCGCGGCGTGGTGGCCAAGAAGATCCAGCAGGCGCCGGCGACCGTCGGCGCAACCGTGCGCCTCTTCTTCCACGACTGCTTCGTGGAGGGCTGCGACGCGTCGGTGATGGTGGCGTCGACGGCGAACAACACGGCGGAGAAGGATAACCCCATCAACCTGTCCCTGGCTGGCGACGGCTTCGACACGGTGATCAGGGCCAGGGCGGCCGTCGACGCCGTTCCTGGGTGCCGTGGCATGGTGTCGTGCGCTGACGTCCTCGCCTTGGCCACCAGGGACGCCATCGCACTGGTACGCACTGCACAAGTGCACATGCCGGACGCGTTACGCACACTGCATCAGGCCAGTTACAACCGGAGATCATGGAAACTGATGAATTCGAGCAATTGTGCGTGCAGGCTGGAGGGCCGTCGTACGCGGTGGAGCTGGGTCGGCTGGACGGGCTGAGGTCGACGGCGAGCAGCGTCGCCGGGAGGCTGCCGGCGCCTTTCTTCAACCTGGATCAGCTCAACCAGATGTTCACCGCCAACGGGCTGTCGCAGGCCGACATGGTCGCCCTCTCGATCAGGTACGTTTTTTTTTTCCCCGATCTATCGTTTCTGGTCTTGCAAGCCAAGGATAGCTAGTACACGTTCTCCCATCGATCGCCATACATTGCACGACCTCAATCATCAGGGGCCTCTTGCTGACAAAAGCACTTTTCTGAATCTGAAAAGCTAAGCCTACCTTTCCACTATAACTGTTGCTTATGCTTAGCATTCAGACAACCACAGCCATACACGCAACCGTCGCCACTACCTTCCGCCATGCCCAAATCCAGCAGCTCTCGAACATGATCGCTTTCCCGTTCTGGAAATAAACCTTGTGCTGCTAACCATGACTGACAACTTTTTTTTTGAAAGAAACAATGACGTACTGACAACCACTCGCTACCTTGCATACATACATGCAGCCGGACACACGGTGGGTCTAGCGCACTGCAGCACCTTCTCCAGCCGGCTACGGGGGGCAGATCGGACGCTGGACGCGGGGTACGCGGCGCAGCTGGCGGCGTGGTGTCCGGCGGGGGTGGACCCGAGGGTGGCCGTGGGTCGTGACGCCGGTGACGTTCAACAACCAGTTCTTCAAGAACCTGCAGGCGGGCAAGGGCCTGCTGGCGTCGGACCAGGTGCTGCACACGGACCCCAGGTCCAGGCCCACCGTCGACGCGCTGGCACTGGCACGGAGTCGCGGCGCGTTTGAGAAGGCCTTTGTGGATGCTATTACTAAGATGGGCCGCGTTGGGGTCAAGACCACCACGGCCCAGGGGAACGTCCGCCGCGACTGCGCCGTGCTTGGCTGAGGAGAGCCTGAGAACAGGTGGTGGATGCTGACGTGGACTAAATCGAAATAGATCGAACACCTGATGATGATGCCGTTCAGCGAGTACTTTGTTAATGTTGCTTGAAAAAAAAGCTACTACTTTGTTACTCGCATTCTTCAGACATATTTATTTACATATATAGAGGGGCAGAAAAAAGAGAGAGAGAGAGAGAGGATTGATTTAAATGTAGGCGTATGTAGCACTGGAAACTCTGTTCGTGTGGTCATATATATCTACAGAGTGTAGAAGCTGACTTGCCGTGCACTCAAGCAAATAAGAAAAAACATGTTCTAACTCTCATGTCGTTTTCTTTAGATCATCTCTCTCTCTCTTGTTTCTCTTGGCTCTAAAGCGAAGTTTGTTATGTGCTACAAGTAACATTAGCCGCCTCGAAAAAAGATGGGACACAAATATAACAAAGATAATACTACCTCTGTCATGAAAAGAATGCAATTATGAGAAGCGTGTCGGTCAACGTAGCTCATGTTTGACCAACTTTATATTAAATAGTATTAGCATTTATGTCTCTAAATAATTTTATTATAAAAATATATTCTATAACCAATCTAAGGATACTAATTTCATATTATGAGTGTTGGTACTTTTTTATATAAATTTAGTCAAAGTTTAAATTGTTTGGTTTCTCGAAAAACGAGAATTACATTCTTTTGGGGACGGAGGTAGTATTAATTTTTCGAGCTGTGACTTGAGGGGGCAGCAAGGTGCCCGCTCCGTGGCAAATGAGACTAGTTCAGGATTAGATTAGTTAGTTAGGTTTTCTATGAAACCTGCTTATCTGGGTTTAAATTCTTAACCGTGACATGTGTATTTTAGTTCTCTACTTGAGGGGACAGCAAGGTGCCCGCTCCATGGCAAATGAGAACCTGTTTATCTGGGCTTTCTATTTGCCTCGGTTGGGTATCTAACCGTTTTCGCTACTTATGTTTCCTTAGCGAGTCTTAGTTTTTCAATTTAGTTAAGCTATTGTAAAACTCTATATTTTAGGTGAACTTTTTATTTTGCATAATAAATAAATCTCACAATTAAACATCTAATTTTATAAGTCTCTTGGAGTTATTCTAAGATCCTTCTATTCTATTTAGAATTCATAACTGTTTATTCCCCCAAATTAAAGTTTGGTATACAAACACCGCTCCTCGCCCGTGCACACACCACTGTTTGGTTGGCGCAATAGTATCGTGTAAATGAAATTAGTTCAATTGTAATTCACGTCGGTAACGTTTGCAGGTTTAAATCAATTGTGTTTGCGATAGTACTGTCGGTGGAACCAAACAGCTAGTTATTTTCTATATCCCACAGCTACCGTTCAAAAATACAATAAAAAAAGAATACAACAATAGATTTGACACACAATAATTTTTAATGATTAGGCTTTGCCTATCTCATATCCCGGTAGCCAAGCGAGGCGAGCACCTTGTCTTAAAGCGCTTGGGATTAACCAGTGGAAGGTCGACTCCGTCCACGTCGACCATGAAGGCACAAAAGAAATCTACGGCGGTGACCTTGGTCACATGAAAGCGCTTCATGAGTTGTTTCTGCCGGTCACCGACGTAGGGTGCGCGAGCGCTGCTCGACTGCGCGGGCATAGGCCTCCCAGCCGGCGTTTTTTTTGGATTGATCAGATCCCAAAATGTAACCCCATACATTTCAGCACACTAGGGTGATTCCGAGCATCTATGTACAATTCCTCTAACCCTTAGAACATCGCTAAGGTGTGTGTTGTATCAAACTTTTACATGATCGAGAAAAAAATAATTGGGCTTTGCATTTGCAGGTGTCCTATAATGTTTTGTTTTGGGCCCAGCCCAGCCCAATTATATTTGATTCGTTCATTTGCCCAACAAGGAACAAACCGGTCTTGTTAGCTTCTTTTTATTTTGGGCTTCTGAATGATGTGTTCATTCGTCTATATGTTAAAAAATTACCGAGGGGAGGTCGGGGGTAATTAATCTATATCTATTCTATACCTAATAATAAAGAGCTAAAATTTCTCTCCCCACTCTGATTTTGGTCCGGCCCATTCTCTAAAACGGCGTGACCAAATTCTGAACGGGATCGGCCGGCCGACAAAACAAAAATGAACATGACTCTGGAACGGTAATTAATAAATAAGGCAGGCACCAACAAGACCTGTTATGGACTGGACTCCGTATAGAAAAAGGAAAAAAGCAATGCTAAATTATGGAAATAACAAAAGAAGAACACAGCAAAATAAAAAAGAAAAATGACACGTTACGAACCGGACTACGGACTCTGTGTAGAAAAAGAAATAAGGTAAATCTATAGAGAAAAGGAAAAAAAAATAGGACACGGTATGATACAGGATATATCTATATATATAAAACGTATGGAAGTAGGAGAAAGGAAAGTAAGAAAACAGTCTTGACACTCCAAAGCTCTATCGTCATCGAAATTGATATCCCAGCGAGAGAAGCAAAACACATATTCTCCCACTTCGACGAGCGTAGCTGGGTGACGGCCAAATCTACCTCACGAAACTACCACCGTGGATTCCTGAGTCTCGGCGAGATGCTATTCCAAAAGTATGGCACGCGAAGACGAAATCGAGGCTAAGCTTGACGAGGTGTTCTCGTGCATTGGCAAGGGCTGCAGTGCTAACTGCAAATTGCCAAAGCTAAGCAGCTGACCAACAACGTTGCTTTTGTATTTATAAATATTATTATATATATAATACTAAATTTTAAACTTTGTTATTATCACTCTGCAAATTAGAGTTTTTTTTCTCCCGTTGCAACGCACGGACATATTTGCTAGTTAATTCTGAAAAAACAAAGGGGGTTATTTTGCTAAAAAACAAATGGGGTTTTTTGCATTGTCGGATGTTTTTTATTATAAAAAGAAATTCGGGTGCACCAACCGGTTGTTGGCCGGCTAAAAGAAACTAAACACGATACCATGCAGACATTTGTATATATAATCTCTCTCCATCACTGCTACCTAATACGTGCTTGTACCCGTTAAATAATGTACTTGACAAATCACAACACAACGCTAGTAGTCAACTCCACAGCAATTATACACCCATCCAGACCTGATGTGATCTGTGAACCTCTCTCGCCCCTCATTGATGTGAGCTTCTTCTAATCCTCTATCTACTAGTCAGCAGCTGGTGTGGTAGATCAGAAAGAGGAGCTAGGCTGGGCGGCGAGCAAGTCGAGCGAGATGGCGGAGACGGTGCTGAGCATGGCGAGGTCCATGCTGGGGAGCGCCGTCAGCAAGGCTGCCGCCGCCGCCGCCCAAGAGATGAGCCTGCTCATGGGGGTGCAGAAGGAGATCTGGTACGTACCTACGATCCGTCCGCCTTGCTCGGTGCCGCTACTCCCCTTCTTCCTCCGATCGATCCGGCCGTTTAACACCAAAAGTTTGGATTGCATGAATTCCTGCATTTTTTCCATAAAATTAAACTGAGTTATATGAAATTCCTACAGTATTCTGTAATATATATATATATATATATATATATATATATATATATATATATATATATATATCATTTTACGACATCGGGTTTACACTGCTTAGATCCCGTGGCGCGCGTGTACAGCGTCTGCCCAGGAACTGACGGCACGAGCGTGTGTGACCGCGTAGTCATGAGCGAGGAGGGGGTGGGGAGAGGCCTGGCGGCATGTGCTGCAAACCCGATGTGTGCGCCAGGGCAGACCCACCGGTGTAAAGGGTAACCTTCAAACGTCTTTAATTCAAATATTTATAGGTGGATCTACATGGTATACCAAGTAGAGGTGCAAAGGGGTAACTTTCAAATATCTTTAGTTCAAATATTTATAGACGGACCCACATGGTATATCAAGGAGGGGTGCAAAGGGATAACCTCCAAACCTCTTTAGTTCAAATATTTGTACTACTTTTTAAAAAATTTGGAGAAGTAGTATAAATAATTAAACTAAAAAGGTTTAGAGGTGCGCCTAAAGGTCATTCGTTTGCACTCCTAATGTTAGGCGGGCCACGGCATACCCTGTGGGACAGCCTGTTATGCAGGAGTACTAAAGATTACAAATATTTCGGTAGAAAATGAAATATTTGCTACATTACTTAACCATGCATTTTGTTTGGCCCAATGGTAACTCCCTCTTCCTTTTAACCGAGAGGTCGCCAGTTCAACCTCCTCTCATGACACGTTTTGTTTTTATTATTTTTCATTTTTTATGCTCCTTTAAAAATTAACTATATATAATATATTTCTTTCTTTACTTTTCATATTTTGTCCCATCTTGTTGTGTCTAGGAAAACCTTAATTGTAAGTAGTTTTAAAAATTTTAGTATTATATCCTCTCTTGATGTTAATAACTATATATAATATATTTTGTCCTTTACTTTCTAGTTTTATTTATCCCATGATGTTATGCCAAAACGATGTCATGAAATGGAATGGCAAACAAAAGTGATATATCTTCAACATCATTTTATTATCGCTTATCAATAGCTATGTACCATGCCATTTTAAATTTCCGTTTTCTTTTGTCTCATTTAAAATTAAGTAGATAATATAATTCATCCTTTAGTTCTTTCTATTTTTATCCTCTATGTTGTATCCCATGAGATCTCATATGTCTTTATTTTTATTTTTTCAAATTTTTATCCCCTCTAGATATTTTAACAATAAATAACATATTCCATCCTTATTTTATAATTTTTTCATCCCATCCTATTGTATTTCATTTGAACTCTTTATATCGTAATTATGCTTTTATCAATTTAAGACTTATTATGTTATTTTACTGTGCGTTGGGAAAATGTCGCACGCAGGAGAGAGGCGAACGGGGTAATAATGGATGTGAGGAAAAACCAGACGGAACTACCGTTTTGGGGCTAGGTCGAGAGAACTGGGTCTAGTGTGGAGATTTGGGTGCCTAGTCAGATTTCAAGGTCTTTTTTTTTGTTCCAAGAGCATCTTCTGGAGTACCCAATGATTTTATACTAAAAAATATAATGTTTTCCAATTCTAAAAAATATTGGGATAAATAAATAAGACCATCTCCAATAGTTTCTAATAATTCACTTCTAAATTATAAAAGATAATTTTATATCAAGAATTCTATACTATTTCTAAATTGTCCTGAACATTTATATATATTTTTTCTCTCGTGCATTTGCATCATGAACCTTTTTCTACTCTTTAATCTTTCACATGCGCTTCCACCTTTGAAAATGAGAGATGATACGCACGATAGGGAGTGTGCGAATCTTTGCATGATGGAGGAGTTTTTTTTTCCATGTGCTAAAAGATTAGAAGTCGTTGAAGATATATTTTTCTATTATTCTAAAAAGACAAGGATTGAGAAGGTTTATTGGGTGCTCTTGGAAATGCTCTAAGACCTCGTATTTAGCTATGGGGCTTAAGTAGGGGTCCTCTTCAAGATGCTCTAAGCAAATCACAACTTTACTATATCTTGATCATCATAAATGATGACATTAGTGAGCTGCTAATATAACTGACAGGGTGTTACATTTTTCCTAGAATCCAGTCTATTTTTTCACACTAAAAGAATGTCCGAGTGAGCAATATTTTATTTACGCGTAATAATAATTCAGAATCATTTTTATTAAAGAAGCACAAAAACTGAAATAGGAACGAAATTTCCCCTGATATTCAATTCCTCCAAAACTCGAAAATGATTAAACTTTTTCAAATCTTGGTTGACTGCAGGTTCATGAAAGATGAGCTAGAAACTATGCAAGCATTCATGGTGGCCCCTGAAGTAACCAAGAAAAAAGATAAACTGGTGAAGGTATGGGCAAAGCAAGTACGAGAACTATCATACGACATTGAAGACTGCCTTGACGAGTTCTCAGTACATGTGAGAAGCCAAAGCTTGTCACAACAGATGATGAAGCTGAAAGATCGTCACCGAATTGTTGTCCAGATTCGCAATCTAAAGGCAAGAGTTGAAGAAGTGAGCAAAAGGAACACACGCTACAACTTAATCAAGACAGAGGCATCCAACACTATGGATGAGACAGAGTCCTACTTGGAAGATATTCGGAACCACTCGGCTAACATTGATGAAGCACAACTTGTAGGCTTTGACAAACCAAAAAAGAAGTTGCTTGAGATGATAAAAGAAGCTCGGGCCGATGATGGATATGCACTTGTGATCTCAGTGGTTGGCATGGGCGGTTTGGGTAAAACTACTCTTGCTAGGAAGATATATGAAAGCAAGGAAGACATTGCAAACAACTTTCCATGTTGTGCATGGATCACTGTATCACAATCATTTGTGAAGACAGAGCTCCTCCAAAATATGATTAGGCAACTGTTGGGCATCGAATCATTGAAGAAATGTTTGAAACAACTCGAAGGGAAGGGATTGCATGTCAATGACCTTGTCAACTACCTCACACAAGAGCTAAAGGATAAAAGGTACTTTGTTGTTCTTGATGACTTGTGGACCATTGAAGCATGGAACTGGATTCACGGTATTGCTTTTCCAAGCACAAATAACAAAGGTAGTCGGATCATAGTAACCACACGTGATGAAGCTATAGCAACAAGATGTGCTTCTGATAAATCTCTTATCTACCATCTTAAACCTCTAAAAATAGATGATGCCACAGAGTTGCTACTAAGGAAGGCAAGGAAAGATCACAACGAGATGGAAAATAATGATAATTTGAGGGACACGGTAACACAGATAGCAACAAAGTGTGGTTGTCTACCACTGGCTATTCTCACAATTGGAGGTATACTTGCTAATAAGAAGATAGAGGAGTGGCAAAAATTTTATAACCAACTCCATTCAGAGCTTGAGAACAACCCAAGCCTCGAACCAGTGCGAAGGATAGTAACCCTTAGCTACAATCATTTGCCATCCCATCTCAAGCCATGCTTTCTATACCTAAGCATTTTTCCTGAGGACATTGAAATTAAAAGGAGGCGTCTGGTAGACAGGTGGATTGCAGAGGTACTGGTTACTGCCAAGAGTCGAATGACCGTTGAGGAAGTTGGAGAAAGTTACTTTCAGGAGCTAATCAACCGAAGCATGATTCTACCAGAAAGAGTGAATATAGAAGGAGTTGTTAAGAGTTGCCGTGTTCATGATATCGTGCGTGATACAATAGTCTCAATATCAAGAGAGGAGAATTTTGTTTACTCAATAGAAGATAATGCACCTGAACTAGTAGTTGGAGAGAAATTTCGTCATGTGGCTTACCATGACAAGAGCTGCGCAAATGTTGGAGTGGACTGGAACTGTGTCCGATCATTGACTACCTTGGATCTGAAGGATGCACAATTCCAAATGGCGCAAAAAGAAATGAACAACATAGGATTGTTGCGCCACTTGAAATATGTGAATGTTCAGTATGATGGTCAAAAGTATCATGGTAAAATCTATGTCCATTCAAATATTTATGCAGTTCCCAGATCAATTGGAAAATTACAGAGCTTACAAGTCCTGAACCTAAGAGGCAGTTGCATTTTAGCACTACCAACTGAAGTCACTAAACTACAGAGTCTTCGAAGCCTCTGTTGTAGCAAACGCATTAGGATTTCTGATTTTGACCCCAGCTTCCCATCGGATTGTATGAAAAACGTATTATGCCTGCCCATAATTATGTTCACACCCCTAGAAACGATTGCGGAGGCACACTCGGTCTTCTATAGCCCTTTCTCTTATGCAGATGTACCAGGTGTGGGGGTGCCAAGAGGAATCAGCAACCTAAAAGCGCTGCAGATCCTAGAGATTGTGGATCTCAAGGCCACTAGTACGAAAGCAATTGAAGAGTTGGGTGAGCTAAGTCAGCTAAGAAAATTAAGCGTGACGACAAGAGGGGCATCAAAGGGAAAATGTGACGCCTTTCAGATTGCGCTAGTGAAGCTCACGTCTCTCCGCTCTGTCCACGTGGATAGTAGTAGCGTTATTTATGATGCTGATGCTGATAGAACACTTGAGTGGCTAGGTTCTTCTCTGTCCCCTCCCCCGCTGCTAAGGAGCCTAAAGTTGAATGGAAAAATAGGGATGACACCCGCTTGGTTTGGGAATCTTACACAGTTGGTGAAGATGTCCTTAGTATGGTGTCACCTGAAGGACTTGGAGATACTTGGGGCGCTGCCCAACCTTATGCTCCTTGAGCTTTTTACTCAAGCATATGCTGGGAAGAAACTAATATTCATAACCGGAGCATTCCCATGTCTCAGGAAACTTGTTATTTCTCACACGCGTGAATTGACAGAGATGAGGTTTGAGGAGGACGGCGCCTTGCCCCGCATGGAAAACATACATATTGATGGCTCCAAGCTAACGTCAGGGATTATTGGTATCAAGCACCTTCCAAGGCTCAAGGAGATTTCACTTGGTCACGGCTGCAAGGTGGCAGGACTTAATATGCTGCAAGGGGAAGTCAGCCAACACCCCAATAAGCCCGTTCTGCGACTGGTGATGGACTGGAGCGACCATGACCTAGGGGATGTCGTGAGATCTGGTGTTGAAGAGGAAGCAACCGAACCTCAGCCTGATGACACCAAAGAGAGCTCCCAAGTGATCACAACGACCGACGACGACAGGTCAGTCCTGCTCCTGCCTGCGCGTCATAAGCTTCCTTTCTCATCACGCACATTTTATGCTTACAGCTCGTCTCTTTTATTGCATTGTTTCCAGCGAAATGCAACCCGTTTCCCGTTGATGCTGCTAGTGCCAGTGCCCTGACTCTCTCTGCATCGACCCTGCTCCTCATCTCGACCTGCCACGCAGATCGTCATCACCTTCTTATACCGTTCTGGTTCTGCTTGGATAAATACCCCGCCTTGTGTGCTGCATCGGATCTCTGTTTACTGCTAGTGGCAGCGGTATCAGTCCACCAAGCAGCCGAAGCTGAATTGTCTATGTCTGATTATGATGCGAATGGAGATAATCCATCATTCTTCATACTACTCTGCTAGCTTGTGATACACACTTTAGCGCTGTATTATTACTCTATTTGTGAACTGCAGTCTCCGAAATTCGCCTCTGCGGTATCCTTGTATTTTTGCTTTCTATTCTAAGCTGCATTTTTATTTTAAATTATGTAGTCTGTAATAACAAGACGTTGCATACCGAGATTCTGCAATCCTGTTGTTTTCAGCTTTTAACTCTTCTATGAAGCCATGTTTATTCGAAAATCAAAGACAGTTGATGGATGTTAATGCCTTTGTGACATCTCAGTTGGATGATGTAGATTATCCAAAGAAATGGGGCACATTGATTGGCACCCCAATGCTTATTTGTCATGGAGCTCGTTTGATTCCCATTGGCATAGTTGACCGGAGAGTTCATGCTCCGCGTCTTGTTCTTACTTAGATACATCTTTATTACGATGAGATCATTTTGCCTTACGATCTACTCCATTATGAATCTACACTAGAATACTCGATTTCCCTGTCAAGAGTTTCACTGTTGCCATCTTTTCTGGAGTACTAGCTATATTTATCAGAAACTGAACTGTTGGTGACGCTGATTGTTCTGTGAAAATCTTAGTTGCCATATTATAATGTATTATATAACGTACTATATAATTTTGAATCACTTCGATTTGGACATACGGAGTATAGCACACAACTGGTTGTCTGAATGCAATTTAGTTTCATCAGGACTATTAGCATTTTTTTTTTTGGCTCGGTCTGGATACAGAACATTCAGAATAGTTACAATCCCAAAGTAACAGGTTTGTTAACTAGTCTGGAACATTAGCTTATGCATATAGTTGTCATCTTCAGTACACCTGAACATTGTTACAGTCTGAAATACACTGCCAACCAAACATAAGTTTGTATTATCACCATTCTCTGCAGAGGTTTGTAACCGGCGGTCATCTAAAGTCAAGTGCCCCTGATCTTCATTGCACGTTTTATACAGGCCAAAACACACAGTGTTGATCCCTTATTAGCTTTCTAGCGTTGCTTCCGAACTCTCTTCCCATGTGTTGTGATTTGGTTCGTCAACGTCCGCACCGTGCCAGATGTGGACGGTTCCCATGGAATTTTTGCTCCCTTCTCTTGGCATCCTTTGGGTGGGAGTGGGACGTAGTACTCTTCACTCAATTGGTTCATCTCGTACGTGTAAAGGTATATCTATGAACATGCACGTGAAAAAAAGAGCAGAAGCGTGTCAGCGCAAGCATCAATGCATGTGAACTGGACATTGGTGAAGGTGAACCAAATTAAAGCATTTGTCGTTGGATCGAGCATATTTCAATCTGTTTCTTGGGGCTTGTTTGGTTCCTATATATCTAGGCAAAGGTTGCTTGGCTCAGGGAGCATCAATGCATAGGCAACCCCTTAGCTAGTCTCTTCAGTGGAAAGCAATATGAAATAGAAGAAACGTGTTACAATACAATTTGAAATGGAGGTACTATTTCTACTTAGAAATATGAAGTAGAAGAAACGTGCTTCGTTCCTTGTGTTATAATTAAGACCTCTGTCTCTGGAACAGTGCGTGGTGTAGTAGTTACTCGTTACTGGGTCCATGATAGTCTGTTGAAAACTCTGGCGCGTGCCAATCCTGCTTTGCTTCTTTTCCTTTTGAAAAAGAAAAGCATACTCCTTTGCCTCAGGGGCAGCGGTTGCAGCTGAAGAGAAGCATATGCGTATGTGGTTGGCACGGTTCTGTGGTGGGAGACAGAATCCCAGAACAGGCCCATACACATGCATGCACGCATACTGCTTTGCATCTACTTTACTAAAGTAAACCCACCAAGTTAAGACTTGCTCGATCTTGTGCATATCTCCCAGTGTACGTTCTGAGCTTCCCTCAGTACGTGTTGTTGAGCTTCTTCCGATCCTCTCTACTAGTCAGGCAGCTGGAGATAGTAGATCGATCAGCAAGAGGCCGGCGAGATCGAGCAAGATGGCGGAGACGGTGCTGAGCATGGCGAGGTCCATGCTGGGGAGCGCCATCAGCAAGGCCGCCGCTGCTGCCTCCGAAGAGATGAGCCTGCTCATGGGAGTCCAGAAGGAGATCTGGTACGTGTCCGATCCGTCTTCGGCGCCATTACTCTAGTCTCGACTCGTCGCTAGCTGTTCCTTCCTAGCAAGCTCAAGCTCACTCGTCGTAGCAGGCTTTTTCTAGCCAAATCTCGGCTCTTCCGCATACGTGAACTAAGCTCTAATTCGTGGCTCCCTATAGTATATAGAGTTTGACTACTATTTTAGGCCATAATACAATTTTTTTCCCCATCACGTAAAAAATTTAGAGGGAGGGGAGAAACTAGCCGTTGGGGAAGAAAACAACACACCGGCAGACTGTCTGCCCACGGCGACTCCTCCAAAAATACCCGTTCATTGGGCATTCACAGCGTGAGCACCGGACGCACCTTGATGTTGCACCAGACGCCTCCAGTGCCAGCGTCTGGTGTACCGCCCGATAACACGTGTACTAGTCGTTTGAATTCGACTGTTGCCACACAACTTCTTCACGGACTCATGCTATTTGTGCATGCACTGGACGCATCCGGTGCACCACCGGACTCTCAGACATCGCAGCGTCCGGTGACAACACAAAGAGCTCCAAAGACAAATATTTCACACCGGACACGTCCGGTGAACCCTCACTGGACTCACTGAGCGTTCGGTACTTCACAGTCAACACATCTCTCATATGCACCGGACGCACGACCACTTCACACATCGCGTCCGATGCACAGTGTCCGGTGCCCCTTAGAATCTACACAGAGAGGATCAACCCACACCGGACATCTCCGGTGACCCATCATCGGACACAACCAGCGTCCGGCACTCACAGAGCACACAGACTAACCTAGGGTTTCCCATTGGACGCGTTCGGTGCCCCTTAGGACAACGTCCAGTGCTCCCCAATGAGCTCCAAACTGTCTCAAACTTCACCTAGTTGATCCACTTCAACTCCAACACCTTCTCTTTTGTAAATGTGCCAACACCACCAAGTGTACACCACCATGTGCATGTGTGTTAGAATTTTCACTTGCTCTCACCACGCCACTCGATTCTAATGCATCGCAATGTTAGATCACTCAAGTGGCACTAGATGGCCGATATGCAAACAAGTTTGTCCCTCTTGATAGTACGACCATCTATCCTAAACCCAGTCATAAACTTCTCTACACACCTATGACCGGTGAAATGAAATACCCTACGAGTTATACCTTTTCCTTGCCAATTCCATGCCATCTCCTTCAATGTTGATGCAACACATGCACCAACCTATCACCAAATGATATGATCAACTTCATATCATCACGTGACCGTGTTGGTTCATCGATCTTGACCTCACTTGCTCTTCACTGTTGCGTTGGTCCATCGGCACGAAGCATCATTTGCTTGCCCTTCACATTTGCAACTGGTCCATCAAGCCAAGGCTCATCTTGATTTTCTCCACCTTGGTCATATGACTTCATGTCATGTCTCATGTGCAATAAGCTTCTTCACCACACAACCTCATGTGAACTAATGTAATGATCCACGATTTCCTCGAAGGGAAATCCATAGATTACAACATAATGTGATAGTCCCAGTAGTACCAAGCTATCACATTATTGATATACAGTTGATACCACAGTCATACATCATAAATTACAAGCTACAAGTATTACAACTTAGAGACTCACACCCTACTACAACACTCTACTAGCGGAAGACGCACGCGAAACGTTATCAGAGTAGAAGCAACGCGCCAGCGGGTGAAGGCCCCTCCTTCACAGACAACCTTGAGCGTAGGATAAGACCACATAAACCTCCGGATCCTTGTTGTTGTCGTCGAAGATAGCATCCGAACCTGATAAATAACTTTCAGTACGATTTGTACTGGCCACTGTTTCCCACCCTATGCTTTGCTTTTGCTTTGTGGAAAGTGGTATGCAAGGGGTAGAAAAGAGAAACTATTTCTGGCTGTGGTTTTCCTATGCAAGTTCATTATTAAGTAATAATAGTAATAAGTTGTATATCAAGTTTTAACACATTTCCCACACATCCATCTCATCCACACACATCTCACCACACTCTCACACTCTCTAGGCGACAAGGACAACTCCCTCTCGTCCTTGTCTCAGCGGCTCACAGCCGGATCCTGCAAAACCCAGGGGGGAGAAAAGGGACTCATCTCTCTAAAGCAAGCTAGGTGTCGGTGTTATGACCCGGGGGTCAAGACCACCAATGAGTAAATTTGTATACCGCGTGCTCCCTCTCTCAGACGTGATGCAAGATGGACACAAGATTTATCCTGGTTCGGGCAAAGAAGGCCCTACGTCCAGCGGGGGGAGGATGACTTGTATTATCTCGCACCCAAAGCGTGCTCGTACAGGGGGGGTACAAGCTGTGTTACACGGAGTCGGCCACCCGAGGGGTCGATCGAGTGGCGTGATGTGTGGAGTGTGGAGTGTGAACTAGGGTCCCTGAGAACGAAAGTCCGATCGGAGTCCCAGAGGAAGTAGGAGCCGATCCGGAGAGTCCCCAGAAGTCCCCAGAAATCGGAAAAAAGTCCCTTTACTCTACCTCGGCGTCCCCCTTTTATAGACCAAGGGGAGACCCGAGGTACAGGGTCCTAACAGTAGAAGTATGGGCGGCGTATTCACGGCACAGTGTTGGCGGAGAGGCGTTGAGCACTGTCGCGGCATGGGTTTCCCGTCCTTCAAGCGTCCCTGGTCGTGGCGGCAGTAGAAGTCGTCGCTGTGCAGTGTCTGCAGGCGGGCGCGAGTCCCACGGCCGAAGCGGGACGGAGCGGATGGGACGGCTTCCGTACCGAAGTTGTTGAAGAGGAGGGGGTCGAGCCCCCTGTCGAGGGAGGGGGTCGAGCCCTGTGTGACTCCGTCGCGTTCCCGAAGTCGTCGTCGAGGGTCACGCTGTTCACTTTCCGAGGGGTACTGTTGGAGTCCGTACTCACGTAGTGGCAACAGCGGCGACACAGTTGACGGGAATCGGGGACTGGACGGGGAGTTGGCGGATTTGACAGCGGACGCGGGCGCCCATGTCGTTAGGTGGGTTTACTTTAACCCATATCGGAGCAGTTGGGTTAATCGAGCCCCTCGTCCGAGGGTCGTCTACTTGACCCTTGGTCGAGGGGGAGGTCGAGGCGCCGACGGGGTTTGAGAGGTCGAAGTCGAGGTAGAGGTCGGGGGGTCGTTCGCTCGATCCCTCGTCCGTCGTCGAGGTGGAGCTGGGGGTCGTTCGCTCGATCCCTCGTCCGTCGTCGAGGTGGAGCTGGGGGTCGTTCGCTCGATCCCTCGTTCGTCGTCGAGGTGGAGCTGGGGGTCGTTCGCTCGATCCCTCGTCTGTCGTCGAGGTGGAGCTGGGGGTCGTTCGCTCGATCCCTCGTCCGTCGTCGAGGTGGAGCTGGGGGTCGTTCGCTCGATCCCTCGTTCGTCGTCAAGGTGGAGCTGGGGGTCGTTCGCTCGATCCCTCGTCCGTCGTCGAGGTGGAGCTGGGGGTCGTTCGCTCGATCCCTCGTCCGTCATCGAGGTGGAGCTGGGGGTCGTTCGCTCGATCCCTCGTCCGTCGTCGAGGTGGAGCTAGGGGTCGTTCGCTCGCCCCTTCGTCCGTCATCGAGGTGGAGCCGGCCCGTGGCTTGTTGCCGTAGTTGGTGTAGAGGGGGCCCTCGATTGATGGGCCGCGTCTTGCCGAGTAATGGGCTGGTCCTTGTCTTAAAAATGGTTGCTATGTTTAGCGTTAATTTATCGAAGGGTTTAGGGTACCCCTTACCTTTGTACCCGACAGTAGCCCCCGAGGCCCCAGAGGAGTGATTTGGAACTCCTCTGGGGGCTATGATACGCGTTTCCCGGAGGGAGTAAGGATTGCCCGGAGGTTTTGTCCTTGGCCTGCAGTGTTAGTGAGAAATCCGATTCTCCATGGGGTGCGCACGAGCGCACCCCGCGGGGGTAGCCCCCGAGGCCCCAGAGGAGTGATTAAGAACTCCTCTGGGGGCTAAAATACGTTGTATAGTGGGGTCTTTCAAGGATACCTGGAGGCGTGGCACCCTGTCGAGGGGTCGATTCCATTCCATTTCCTGAAAAGAGATGTGTTCGAGGGCGGCTGTCGAACCCTACCGAGGGCCAGCCTTCGCTCCCTCGAGCACCACTGGAGTCAAAGCGCCCCGCCCGAGAGGTCGACTCTGTCTGCCAGGTTACGAGTTTTCGACCCTCTTTCGTCGAGGGGTGCCGTGCGTAGTCGGGCCCTCGAGCCCTCGAATGGCTAGGCCTTCACTACCTCATAGCGTCCTTCCCACGGATCCTTTCGTTCGGATTGTGGGGTGAAGAGCATCGCGCTATCCTCGTTAGGACGAGCCCGAAGTCCTCGGTGAGCTGTTCTCGGGCATGAGTCCATTAGAAATGGTGCCATGTACGGGTAAAAATCCGAGTGAGAACTCGACCCCGTTCGATAGGGATCGACTAGCGGCCCGGAGGCGTTCTCATTGTTAAGCGAGCCGTACGGCTCGCTAAGCACGACCACGTGGACCACCAAGGTGCCAACCCCATTCGATAGGAGTTGGTGGCTCGATGCCTCCTAGCGCAGGGATCCTTAGGTGTTCCTAGGTATGCCTCGGATATGTCCCAGGGAGCCTCGAGAGTTCGTTCTCGAGCTACCGGGACATCCCTGACTCGTGTACTCGAGGGCGGCTGTCGAACTCCTGCGAACACATGGTGGATAAGTACCCATGATGTTCAGTTTTGTGATGAGTGATTGCCCAACACTTGAGCGTTTCAGTTTGAGTGGCTTACTACTAATCTTTGCGAAAGCAAATGTGTGCCTGTCTATCGGCTTGTGGTGTGCAGGTGCTATGCCTAGTGACAGTGGTCAATGGCGTGGAGAAGGTCGAGTAGAGGCTTGCCGTGCTGATGGACTGAGAGCGGTGAAGGGCGGAAGCGGGGCTCGGACTGAGGGACCATGGGCGCCGGCGGACTAGCTGTGGTGGCTAGTGCCTGGCACCGGCGAGTGCGAGAAGACATGGAGGTAGACCGAGTCGATCGAGTCAAGACGGCGGACGAGCGGGTCGAGCGGAGGCTCAGGGGACTCGGAGTCCGACCGGGCGAGGACAAGGTGGCTCGCGTCGAGTGGTTTGGTGGTTTGGGCCTCAAAACCATCCGCGTCGGTTTCCGAGTTTGGGCCGCAAAACTCGGGGTTCGGTAGTTGAGCCGAAAGCTACCGGTGGCGGGTTTCGCGGGTTTGGGCCTCAAAACCCGGGCGGAGCTTCCGAGGAAGCGGGGATGGCACGTGGCGGAATCCTAGAGGTTGCGTCGAGGCGACGGCAACTCCTGGCAGGAAGCGGGGCCGTCCATTCAAATCGAGGGAGATATTTACCGGAGCTTGGACTGCAATGCTTAGGCTAGGTAGTTCACTCATTGTATCTAGGGGGGTCTTTGGGAAATAGCCAAAGCCTCTAATAAATAGAGGATGAAGGGGTATCCTCATTCCATCTCTTGAACCCTAATCATTTGCCCCAACTCTCTCTCTCTCTAACCTCTCTCTAGTTCATGAGATCCCTAGGTTGATCCCACCAACCTTTGTAAGAACTCGAGTTTGTTGCAAGGAATCGGAGGCCGTAACCTCCGTAAGCCATGGCGGCTTCGATTTCTTGATCGTGACCTCGTTTTGCTTGTGTTCTTCGCGTTTTGCTTTCGCTCTCTCTTTTCCCGAGATGATTTCTCTTTGTAGGGAGTAGCTCTTGCAAATCCGGTTGAATCAAGTTGTTCGTATTCGAAAGGAGCATCTTTGCACCGAAGGATCCATCCTCAAACCTCTCGAGTACACAGATCGGGCGTTTTCTTTGCGGTGTGCTTCGTTTTCCCTTTTTCCCCCAAATCCGAGTGTTCCCGTTTTTCCGACCCAAATTGAGCGATGATTTCTTCGGGATAGCTCCCCAACTGCTCAAGGATCATGCCTACAAAGTTTGGTAGCAGTTGGTGATCATTTGGTCGAGTTTTGGAAAGATTTGGCGGAGAGAGATCCGTTTTTCGCGTTTTCTGCGTTTCGGGTGCGTCGGACGCTCTGTATTTGGGCGTCGGACGGTCCGTCGAGGCTTCTCCGTCTAGGCGTCGGACGCTACGTCGTGCTGACGCCAGCGTCCGTCGCGATCGTCCGTCGCGTGGGGTTTTCTGCCTGTTTTTCTGAGTTTTCGTCTGGCTCTCTGGAAGGCCGACGGACGCTCGCCTAAGCGTCCGTCGCGCAGCGTCCGACGCCAACGGACGCTCATCCAAGCGTCCGTCGCCCAGCGTCCGACGCCCTGCCTTCTGCTTCTCTTCTGCAGTGCTCTCTGGAAGGTCGACGGACGATCTCTCTGCGTCCGTCGCCAGCGTCCGTCGCCCTGTCCTGGAGCGTCCGTCGCCCTGTCTTCCAGCGTCCATCGCCTGTTTTTCTGGCTGTTTTGCTTAGGGTTCTTGCCTCTTTCTCATAGGGGTTGAGAACTCTTTCTTGGGGGTTTCCGGTGAGTTTTCCTCCACTGCCGGTGAGCTCTCATTTCTCCGATTTCGTCTGAATCCCCGCTCGCGTTGCTCGGGGAGGTTGAGCACCCAGCAACTGGGTTTGGCTTTTGGGAAGAGTGGCCCGAATATTTCTAGAGAAATTTGAGGCTCCCATTCACCCCCCCCCCTCTGGTCGCCGTTCTCGGTCCTTCAATTGGTATCAGAGCTGGTTAAGGATCTTTCCACCTTAAACGGTTCTTGATCCGCGAAGGCGACATGGAGCGAGGTGTTGGCAAACCTCCGTTCTTCGATGGAACGAATTTCGCCTATTGGAAGGTGCGCATGTCCGCTTACCTTCAAGGGCTTGATTCGAAGATCTGGGAGATTTGTGAGAATGAGGACTACGTGGTTCTTGGTGCTCGGATCACTGAGCTCCAAGCTACACAACATGCTTCAAACGCAAGAGCCCGTAGCATCCTCTTCTCGAGTTTGTCTCTTCCTGAGTTTGAGCGGGTTTCGAGTCTCACTACGGCACGGGAGATCTGGCAAACACTTGTGCGATATCATGAGGGAAACCCTCAGATCAAGTCCAGACTCTTCGACACGTACCGTAGGGAGTACGAGAACTTCGTTCAGTTGGCCGGCGAATCTGTTGATGGGATGTTCACTCGCTTCCAATCTATCGTCAACAAGATGCGTGCTAATCGGACCAACTTACCTTATGATGATCATGAGATGGCTATCAAGCTTCTGCATGCTCTTGATCGGAAGGTATGGGAGATGAAGGTGGCTGCCATCCAGGAGTCACCAGGCTATGACGCCCTGACCGTGGACGAGCTATTCAGCAAGCTCAAGTCCTCGGAGATTGACCACCAGACCCGGGCCAAGCTTGAGAACCCGTCGAACCCATCCATGGCGTTGGTTTCCGGCCCCGGCGGTGTGTCTTCTTCTTCCTCTAACCCCTCACACTCTTCGTTCGCTTTGTCTTTGATGTCTGTGACAGAGGAACAAGTGGAGGCGCTTGGAGATGATGAGCTGGCTTTGGTCATCACCAAGTTCTCACGGTTTCACAACAACCGTTTGAACCGTCGGCGTGGTGGCTCAGCAAAGGGGTGCTACCGTTGCGGTGATGAGGATCACTTCATTGCAAACTGCCCCAAGAAAGCTGCGGGTGACTTCACCAAGCGCAAGGACAAGCGCGAGCACCGCTTCGAGGACAAGCACAAGGCCAAGGGCGGCTACAACCGAAAGTTCTCCAAGAAGGTGATCGACAAGGTGAAGGCCAAGCACCGAGCCTTCCTCGCCTCTCTCAGCGACATCGATGCCTCCTCCGACGGGGGTTCTTCCTCAAGCGACGATGAGTCGAAGGGAAAGGTTGAGGACAAGCTCAACGGCCTCTGCTTCTACGCCAACGCCAAGCACGGTGGTTTCTGCACCATGGCGATTGAAGAAGGCAAGGTCGGGAAGTTCAAGGATGGCCCCGACTACGACTCCGACACACCCGAGGTATCACCCACCATCGAATCCCTCTCTCTCGAGCTTGAGTCTCTGAACGATACCTTGCTTAGTCAGGATGCTTTGCTCAAGCGTGCCGCTTGTGAGAGGAACGATTTCAAAGCAAAGTACCTTAGCACGCTTCATGAGCTGGAGTTTGCTAAGGCACAAGTGGTGGTTACCGAGGAGGTAGAGTGTGATGCTTGTGCCATCCACATGTCTGATCTTGTCACACTTCAGGACAAGTTGAGCACCCAGCAACTGGGTTTGGCTTTTGGGAAGAGTGGCCCGAATATTTCTAGAGAAATTTGAGGCTCCCATTCACCCCCCCCTCTGGTCGCCGTTCTCGGTCCTTCAATTGGTATCAGAGCTGGTTAAGGATCTTTCCACCTTAAACGGTTCTTGATCCGCGAAGGCGACATGGAGCGAGGTGTTGGCAAACCTCCGTTCTTCGATGGAACGAATTTCGCCTATTGGAAGGTGCGCATGTCCGCTTACCTTCAAGGGCTTGATTCGAAGATCTGGGAGATTTGTGAGAATGAGGACTACGTGGTTCTTGGTGCTCGGATCACTGAGCTCCAAGCTACACAACATGCTTCAAACGCAAGAGCCCGTAGCATCCTCTTCTCGAGTTTGTCTCTTCCTGAGTTTGAGCGGGTTTCGAGTCTCACTACGGCACGGGAGATCTGGCAAACACTTGTGCGATATCATGAGGGAAACCCTCAGATCAAGTCCAGACTCTTCGACACGTACCGTAGGGAGTACGAGAACTTCGTTCAGTTGGCCGGCGAATCTGTTGATGGGATGTTCACTCGCTTCCAATCTATCGTCAACAAGATGCGTGCTAATCGGACCAACTTACCTTATGATGATCATGAGATGGCTATCAAGCTTCTGCATGCTCTTGATCGGAAGGTATGGGAGATGAAGGTGGCTGCCATCCAGGAGTCACCAGGCTATGACGCCCTGACCGTGGACGAGCTATTCAGCAAGCTCAAGTCCTCGGAGATTGACCACCAGACCCGGGCCAAGCTTGAGAACCCGTCGAACCCATCCATGGCGTTGGTTTCCGGCCCCGGCGGTGGTGTCTTCTTCTTCCTCTAACCCCTCACACTCTTCGTTCGCTTTGTCTTTGATGTCTGTGACAGAGGAACAAGTGGAGGCGCTTGGAGATGATGAGCTGGCTTTGGTCATCACCAAGTTCTCACGGTTTCACAACAACCGTTTGAACCGTCGGCGTGGTGGCTCAGCAAAGGGGTGCTACCGTTGCGGTGATGAGGATCACTTCATTGCAAACTGCCCCAAGAAAGCTGCGGGTGACTTCACCAAGCGCAAGGACAAGCGCGAGCACCGCTTCGAGGACAAGCACAAGGCCAAGGGCGGCTACAACCGAAAGTTCTCCAAGAAGGTGATCGACAAGGTGAAGGCCAAGCACCGAGCCTTCCTCGCCTCTCTCAGCGACATCGATGCCTCCTCCGACGGGGTTCTTCCTCAAGCGACGATGAGTCGAAGGGAAAGGTTGAGGACAAGCTCAACGGCCTCTGCTTCTACGCCAACGCCAAGCACGGTGGTTTCTGCACCATGGCGATTGAAGAAGGCAAGGTCGGGAAGTTCAAGGATGGCCCCGACTACGACTCCGACACCACCCGAGGTATCACCCACCATCGAATCCCTCTCTCTCGAGCTTGAGTCTCTGAACGATACCTTGCTTAGTCAGGATGCTTTGCTCAAGCGTGCCGCTTGTGAGAGGAACGATTTCAAAGCAAAGTACCTTAGCACGCTTCATGAGCTGGAGTTTGCTAAGGCACAAGTGGTGGTTACCGAGGAGGTAGAGTGTGATGCTTGTGCCATCCACATGTCTGATCTTGTCACACTTCAGGACAAGTTGAGCACCCAGCAACTGGGTTTGGCTTTTGGGAAGAGTGGCCCGAATATTTCTAGAGAAATTTGAGGCTCCCATTCACCCCCCCCTCTGGTCGCCGTTCTCGTCCTTCAATGGTATCAGAGCTGGTTAAGGATCTTTCCACCTTAAACGGTTCTTGATCCGCGAAGGCGACATGGAGCGAGGTGTTGGCAAACCTCCGTTCTTCGATGGAACGAATTTCGCCTATTGGAAGGTGCGCATGTCCGCTTACCTTCAAGGGCTTGATTCGAAGATCTGGGAGATTTGTGAGAATGAGGACTACGTGGTTCTTGGTGCTCGGATCACTGAGCTCCAAGCTACACAACATGCTTCAAACGCAAGAGCCCGTAGCATCCTCTTCTCGAGTTTGTCTCTTCCTGAGTTTGAGCGGGTTTCGAGTCTCACTACGGCACGGGAGATCTGGCAAACACTTGTGCGATATCATGAGGGAAACCCTCAGATCAAGTCCAGACTCTTCGACACGTACCGTAGGGAGTACGAGAACTTCGTTCAGTTGGCCGGCGAATCTGTTGATGGGATGTTCACTCGCTTCCAATCTATCGTCAACAAGATGCGTGCTAATCGGACCAACTTACCTTATGATGATCATGAGATGGCTATCAAGCTTCTGCATGCTCTTGATCGGAAGGTATGGGAGATGAAGGTGGCTGCCATCCAGGAGTCACCAGGCTATGACGCCCTGACCGTGGACGAGCTATTCAGCAAGCTCAAGTCCTCGGAGATTGACCACCAGACCCGGGCCAAGCTTGAGAACCCGTCGAACCCATCCATGGCGTTGGTTTCCGGCCCCGGCGGTGTGTCTTCTTCTTCCTCTAACCCCTCACACTCTTCGTTCGCTTTGTCTTTGATGTCTGTGACAGAGGAACAAGTGGAGGCGCTTGGAGATGATGAGCTGGCTTTGGTCATCACCAAGTTCTCACGGTTTCACAACAACCGTTTGAACCGTCGGCGTGGTGGCTCAGCAAAGGGGTGCTACCGTTGCGGTGATGAGGATCACTTCATTGCAAACTGCCCCAAGAAAGCTGCGGGTGACTTCACCAAGCGCAAGGACAAGCGCGAGCACCGCTTCGAGGACAAGCACAAGGCCAAGGGCGGCTACAACCGAAAGTTCTCCAAGAAGGTGATCGACAAGGTGAAGGCCAAGCACCGAGCCTTCCTCGCCTCTCTCAGCGACATCGATGCCTCCTCCGACGGGGGTTCTTCCTCAAGCGACGATGAGTCGAAGGGAAAGGTTGAGGACAAGCTCAACGGCCTCTGCTTCTACGCCAACGCCAACACGGTGGTTTCTGCACCATGGCGATTGAAGAAGGCAAGGTCGGGAAGTTCAAGGATGGCCCCGACTACGACTCCGACACACCCGAGGTATCACCCACCATCGAATCCCTCTCTCTCGAGCTTGAGTCTCTGAACGATACCTTGCTTAGTCAGGATGCTTTGCTCAAGCGTGCCGCTTGTGAGAGGAACGATTTCAAAGCAAAGTACCTTAGCACGCTTCATGAGCTGGAGTTTGCTAAGGCACAAGTGGTGGTTACCGAGGAGGTAGAGTGTGATGCTTGTGCCATCCACATGTCTGATCTTGTCACACTTCAGGACAAGTTAGAGCAACGTTACTTTGGAGATAGTGGCCCGAATTTCTAGAGAATCTAGCTTACTTGGTGCCGTGCAATGTATAGCTTAAGGACTCTTACGTTCTGAGCATGGCAAAGGAGCAGGTGTGTGCAAAACTCCGTTCTTCAGAACACTATTGAAGGTCGCATGTCCGCTATTGAGGGCTTTGGAGCTTGGGGGATATCGTGAGAATGACGACTAAGTGTCTTGTGCCAGGAAAGAAAGACACAACCTTACCGATGTCCTCTCTGAGTGTTGTCTTCCTGAGAGCGCGTCATGGGGAGATCTTAGCCACGTGCATATCAGCTGGAAGCCGTAGTAGGCTTTCGCTGTACGTGGGAAGACGATAGCTTGTTCGTTGGCCGGGATGCATGTTTGAGCGAGAAGATGAAATCACCACAAACCAACCCAACTTACCAAGATCACTCACCTAAGCCTAGTCCAAGTTCATGGAGATGGTGTGTTGAAGAGCACCCAAACCCTCCACAAAGCAAGTGTGGATTGCCAACCAAACCCGCCACTTCGAACCCTGAACCATCCAGACGTTGTGATTCCCCGGCGGTGTGTCTTCTTCTTCCTCTAACCCCTCACACTCTTCGTTCGCTTTGTCTTTGATGTCTGTGACAGAGGAACAAGTGGAGGCGCTTGAGATGATGAGCTGGCTTTGGTCATCACCAAGTTCTCACGGTTTCACAACAACCGTTTGAACCGTCGGCGTGGTGGCTCAGCAAAGGGGTGCTACCGTTGCGGTGATGAGGATCACTTCATTGCAAACTGCCCCAAGAAAGCTGCGGGTGACTTCACCAAGCGCAAGGACAAGCGCGAGCACCGCTTCGAGGACAAGCACAAGGCCAAGGGCGGCTACAACCGAAAGTTCTCCAAGAAGGTGATCGACAAGGTGAAGGCCAAGCACCGAGCCTTCCTCGCCTCTCTCAGCGACATCGATGCCTCCTCCGACGGGGGTTCTTCCTCAAGCGACGATGAGTCGAAGGGAAAGGTTGAGGACAAGCTCAACGGCCTCTGCTTCTACGCCAACGCCAAACACGGTGGTTTCTGCACCATGGCGATTGAAGAAGGCAAGGTCGGGAAGTTCAAGGATGGCCCCGACTACGACTCCGACACACCCGAGGTATCACCCACCATCGAATCCCTCTCTCTCGAGCTTGAGTCTCTGAACGATACCTTGCTTAGTCAGGATGCTTTGCTCAAGCGTGCCGCTTGTGAGAGGAACGATTTCAAAGCAAAGTACCTTAGCACGCTTCATGAGCTGGAGTTTGCTAAGGCACAAGTGGTGGTTACCGAGGAGGTAGAGTGTGATGCTTGTGCCATCCACATGTCTGATCTTGTCACACTTCAGGACAAGTATGGCACTCTACTTGAGGAGATTAGTGAGCTGAAGGCTAGACCTAGCTTACTTGGTGCGTGCAAGTCTTGCTTAGGCTTGCGTTCTGAGCTGGCACAGAAGGATGCTAGGTTTGCTGTGCTAGAGAAGGTCAGCTCAGATAGCACTAGAGAGTCGGATCGCTTTGAGGCTTTGGAGCTTGAGATCGCATCGTGCAGACACGACAAGATGCGTGCCGAGGAAGAAAACACATACCTTCGGTCCATCTTGAGCTGGGTGTCTTGCCGAGAGCCGCAGTTGGGGATGATGCTTAGCCAGTGCAAGCGAGCTGGCAGCACGGGAGTAGGCTTTGCTGTAGGTGGGAAGGACGATAGCTTGTTCGGTAGGATCGGTGAGTGCAGTGGTTTGAGCGAGAATGAGAAATCCACCACAACACCCAAGCTTACCAAGATCACTCCACCTAAGCCTACCGACCCCTCCAAGTTTCCTGTGAGAGATGGTGTGTTTGAAGAGCCACCCAAAACCACTCCACAAAAGCAAGTGTGGATTGCCAAACCAAACCACCTTCGCAACCCACTTGACACACTGCCAGACATCTCTAGTGATTCCCTTCCTAAGAAAGCTAGAGCCACCCAACCCAACAAGAGAGTGCCTACCAAGAGTGTGGTGAGGTACCATTGTGAGTATTGTGAGCGGGATGGGCACTTGGCTGAGTTTTGCTTTAGGAGGAAGAGAGATGATCGGAGGCAGGTTGAGTTGAACAACCGGGACATGTACCACCCACGAGTTGGGGTGCGTGAACCGGAAGTTCAGAGGCGCACTTCTAGGCCTAGAGGTACAATGCCTCAAGGTGCTAGGCCTCAGGAGGCGAGACCACGTGGTGGTCGTGCCCGCGGGGTACCGGTCGTGACCCATACGACTACGGGCCTCGTGGCGGTGGCTTTACTCCACCCTTCTTTAGCGGACCACGTTTTCCCTATCGTGGTGATCGCTATCCTCCCGTGGGGCAGGAGATGTTTGGTTTTTCTCCTAACCCATTCATTGGGCAAGTGGGACAACACTGGTATCCTTCACAGTTTACTAACCCCAGTGTTGGTCCGTTTGCTCACCCTATGTCTTTTTATTGATGTAGGAAGGAGGACTGGAGGAGACTTGGCTTGTGGATTCTGGATGCTCACGCCATATGACCGGAAGTGCCAAGTGGTTTTCCAGCCTCGACCCCGTGCGCCACACCGAGTACATCACTTTCGGGGACAAGAGTAAAGGTAAGGTTGTCTCCCGGGGGTCCATCCGAGTCAATTCGTCTTTTGTCCTCAAGGATGTTGCTTTGGTTGCGAATTTGCATTTTAATCTTCTCTCGGTTTCGCAACTCCTTGAAGACGGTTTTGAAGTGAGTTTTAAGCCAAACTTGTCTCGGATTTTGGACTCTCGTGGTGAGCTTGTTTGCCGGGTTTTACCCTTCGGGAAGGTTTTTCGTGCGGATTTTTCTATCTCTTCCGGACCTTCTCGTTGTCTTCTTGCCGGTTCTTCTTCCGAGCTTTGGAAGTGGCATAGGAGATTGGGACATTTGAGTTTTGACTTGCTTGCAAGGCTTAGTTCAATGGACCTTATCCAAGGATTGCCAAAGCTGAAGTTCGAGAAAGATTTGGTTTGCCATCCTTGCAGACATGGCAAGATGGTTGCTGCTTCCCATCCTCCCGTAACTCAAATTATGACCTCTCAACCTGGCGAGCTCTTACACATGGACACAGTTGGTCCAGCTCGGGTTAGGTCGGAAGGAGGGAAGTGGTATGTGATTGTAGTCGTTGATGACTACTCGAGGTACTCTTGGGTGTTCTTTTTGGAGAGTAAGGATGAGGCTTTTATGCATGTGCGTGATCTGATTTTGAGATTGCAAAATGAGCTACCTAAGCATGCCATGAGAGCTATTCGCAGTGATAATGGCACAGAATTCAAGAATGCTCAATTTGCATCTTTTTGCTCTTCTTTGGGTTTGGATCACCAATTTTCTTCTCCTTACACTCCCCAGCAGAATGGTGTTGTTGAGCGCAAGAATCGGACCCTTGTTGAGATGGCCAGGACAATGCTCGATGAGCACAGGACTCCTAGGCGGTATTGGGCCGAAGCACTCAATTCTGCCTGCTATGTTTCCAATCGCATTTTTCTTCGGGCTTTTAAGAAAAAGACCTCTTATGAGCTGCGATTTGGGAGACCACCCAAGGTAAGTCACCTACGGGTGTTTGGGTGCAGGTGCTTCATCCTCAAAAAGGGCGGTAAGTTAGATAAATTTGAATCACGGTCTTCTGACGGTATATTTCTTGGTTATTCTACTCACTCTCGTGCTTATCGTGCACTTAACCTTGAGACTAACCGAGTGATGGAGACTAGTGAGATTACATTCGATGAAACTATGCCCTGTGTTTCCACTGCTTTTGAGCTTGCAGGTGATGATGAGGTGAACACCAGCATTTTTGTGGAGGAGGAGCAGGACGACGCCGATTGGGGTGATCCCGAGCCGACTCCACCGGCTGCCCCAGTCGATCCTGTGACGTCTACTTCGGCTCACGGCCCGGACCCTTCTACTTCCTCTACATGGGGGCCGTTCGAGCAGCTTCCTCAGTCGGTGCCCGTTGCACCCGAGGGAGCTCCAGTTGCTGTCGAGGGAGAGGCGACTTCTTCACGTGAGGCACCGCTACACATTCAGCATCACCACCCTCCTCAGACTATGATCGGTGACATCAACGAGCGTACCACACGCTCCAGGTCATATCGTATCTCTCACTTTGCTCATTCGGCTTTTGTCGCGTCTTTTGAGCCCCGAGATGTTGGACACGCATTGATGGATCCGGATTGGGTTAATGCCATGCATGAGGAGTTAGAGAACTTTGAGCGAAACCGTGTTTGGGTCTTAGTGCCACCACCACCAAGTTGCCACCCTATAGGAACCAAGTGGGTTTTCAAAAACAAACAAAGTGAGGATGGGGTGGTAGTGCGTAACAAGGCTAGGTTGGTAGCGCAAGGCTTTTGTCAAAAGGAGGGAATAGACTATGAGGAAACCTTCGCTCCCGTAGCTCGTTTAGAAGCCATTAGAATCCTTTTAGCTTTTGCGGCTTCTAAGGGGTTTAAACTCTTTCAAATGGATGTTAAAAGTGCTTTTCTAAACGGCTACATAGAGGAGGAAGTGTATGTTAGACAACCTCCCGGTTTCGAAAATCCCAAGTTTCCAAACCATGTTTTTAGACTTCATAAAGCTTTGTATGGTTTGAAACAAGCACCTAGAGCATGGTATGATAGGCTAAAGACCTTTTTGCTTGCTAAGGGTTTTAAAATGGGATCGGTAGATAAGACGTTGTTTCTCCTCAAGCAAGGCAAAGACACTCTCCTTGTCCAAATTTACGTGGATGATATCATCTTTGGTGGTTCTTCTCATGCTCTTGTTGCCAAGTTTGCAGATCTTATGAGCAGGGAATTTGAGATGAGCATGATGGGAGAGTTGACTTTCTTTCTCGGGTTGCAAATCAAGCAAACCCGAGAAGGGACGTTTGTGCACCAAGGCAAGTACACGAAGGATATCTTGAAGAAGTTTGACATGGGCGAGGCAAAGCCCCTCTCGACGCCTATGTCAACTACTACTGCCTTGGATGCGGATGAGGAAGGAGAAGCGGTGGACCAGACGGAGTACCGCAGCATGATTGGGTCGCTTCTGTACCTGACGGCGACCCGGCCGGACATTCAGTTCGCCGTCTGCCTGTGTGCTCGCTTTCAGGCGTCCCCACGGACATCGCACAAGCAGGCGGTGAAACGCATCATGAGGTATTTGCGCTTCACTCCCGAATTTGGTCTTTGGTTTTCTGCCGCCTCCTCTCTTGTGCTTTGTGGTTATTCTGATGCCGACTTTGCCGGTTGCCGTCTTGATAGGAAGTCCACTTCTGGGACTTGCCAGTTTCTTGGTTCATCTCTTGTGTCTTGGTCTTCTCGCAAACAGTCTAGCGTGGCACAGTCGACGTGCGAAGCTGAGTACGTTGCCGCGGCTAGCTGTTGTTCGCAGTTGCTTTGGATGATCGCAACTTTAAAGGATTTTGGTCTTGAGCTTACTAAAGTGCCTCTGCTTTGTGATAGCACGAGTGCCATTAGTGTAGCCAAAAATCCCGTGCTTCACTCTAAGACAAAGCACATTGATGTTCGCTTCCACTTTCTGAGAGATCACTATGAGAAGGGCGACATTGACCTCCGGCATGTCGATACCCAAAACCAGCTTGCGGATATTCTCACAAAACCTCTCGATCAAGTTGCGTTTTCTCGCCTTCGGGGTGAGTTGGGTGTTTGCTTCCCTTTTTAGTTGAGGGAAGCTCTTTGTGTTTGTTTTTCTTTTTTGGTTCTTTTTGTCTTTTCTTTTAATTTGTGTCATTGCATTTTGCATCTCATTTGCATTTGTGACATAGTTCATATTAAGCTTCATACCTATAGCCGATATAATGAATCTATGCTCTGTTTGAGGTGCTTTATGTGTCTATGGTGTTGCCTAACTTAGACTCTCTTTGATCTCTTGATATGCAATAGAGCTAAGTTAGAAAAGCTTTAAAACTGTCTTTAATTCCCATGTCACCTCTGAAATGGCACTACCATGTGTAGGCTTTTGAAGATCCTTCTTGGCTGCCTTATATATAGCTTGTATCTATGGCTCTTCATTGTTTCATTCACTTCCATTGCGCACCATGCTTAAAGTTGAACTAAAATGAAATTGTTCTCTGTTTTGTGCTTTGGAAAGATCGAGTTGGGTTTGCATTGTGAGCACTTCACCGTGTGTTTCGAGACTGCTTCCCATATGGGTTGATACTTGAGCGGTGTCGTGTATGACCAAAATCGGTGTGTTAAGTCCTTTGACTTCGCCCGGTTGGTAAGCAGTGGCATCACTTTGCTTACAACCACTCGCATACACCTTAAATGTGCCTAAAACTGAATTTTGGCTGCAAAACTCTGAAATTTGAAAAATTCATTCAGTTGGGTCATTGGCTTGTTGTATGAACTTTGTTAGGGATAGTTTTACTTGCTATAAATGAGATTGCTTTGAGATAGGTCCTATCTTGTTTGCCATGTATAGTTGTCTCTAGGAGGTGATACCCATTCCTTGCTCACACATGTAATGCTCTCTAAAATAGCTTCTAAAGTAATCTTTAGCTCAACCTGAGTCTTAGTTGGGCACGTAGAGCTTTTCCTATTCTCACAGGGTCACATCATTTAGAGCATCCTTTCATTGTCTTTGCTCTATGTATGAAGCTTGTAGCACTCATTTTGCATCTCATGGCATTTGTGGCCGGTTCTTGCGTTTTGAGTTTTGATGAGATTCATGTGTCAACAAGGGGGAGAGATGTGCATTTCACTCCATCTACACTTAAGGGGGAGAGTTGTGCATTGTAGGAAAAAAGCATGGGGGAGAGATATCTGATCAAGGGGGAGAAAATGTGCTTTTTGTGAATTTCTTGCTTCTTTGGCTCTTTTCACCCTCCCTTGGTATCTTGTGTATGCTTTTGCCCAGGGGGAGCTTTTGCTAGATGTGTTGAGCCCTTGCCTCTTCTGGAGGGTCTAGCTTGTGTTTTGGCTCCGACAGGTTTCGATTGGCTTCTTGAGTTTTATGCGTTTTAATTGGTATCTTTGAACTCCCTTAGTGCTTCAATTGGTTGTCTGAGCTTTGAGAGCTTTGTTTGGTATCTTTGGCTTGCTAGCGGTGTTGAGCCCGTTTCTGCCTCTTCTTGAGGGCTAGCTTTGTTTTTGCTTGGTTGCGTCGAGCAGTTGCCAATGTCTTTGGGAACCAAGTTTTGGATGTGTTTTGCTTCTCTCAAGTGACCCCGTTTTGGCTTTCTTAGTTTTTGGTCATTTGGAGAGCTTTATCTTGTGGCTCAAATCTGAAATGCACTTGTGTTGACAATGCACACATCAAGGGGAGATTGCGAACACATGGTGGATAAGTACCCATGATGTTCAGTTTTGTGATGAGTGATTGCCCAACACTTGAGCGTTTCAGTTTGAGTGGCTTACTACTAATCTTTGCGAAAGCAAATGTGTGCCTGTCTATCGGCTTGTGGTGTGCAGGTGCTATGCCTAGTGACAGTGGTCAATGGCGTGGAGAAGGTCGAGTAGAGGCTTGCCGTGCTGATGGACTGAGAGCGGTGAAGGGCGGAAGCGGGGCTCGGACTGAGGGACCATGGGCGCCGGCGGACTAGCTGTGGTGGCTAGTGCCTGGCACCGGCGAGTGCGAGAAGACATGGAGGTAGACCGAGTCGATCGAGTCAAGACGGCGGACGAGCGGGTCGAGCGGAGGCTCAGGGGACTCGGAGTCTGACCGGGCGAGGACAAGGTGGCTCGCGTCGAGTGGTTTGGTGGTTTGGGCCTCAAAACCATCCGCGTCGGTTTCCGAGTTTGGGCCGCAAAACTCGGGGTTCGGTAGTTGAGCCGAAAGCTACCGGTGGCGGGTTTCGCGGGTTTGGGCCTCAAAACCCGGGCGGAGCTTCCGAGGAAGCGGGGATGGCACGTGGCGGAATCCTAGAGGTTGCGTCGAGGCGACGGCAACTCCTGGCAGGAAGCGGGGCCGTCCATTCAAATCGAGGGAGATATTTACCGGAGCTTGGACTGCAATGCTTAGGCTAGGTAGTTCACTCATTGTATCTAGGGGGGTCTTTGGGAAATAGCCAAAGCCTCTAATAAATAGAGGATGAAGGGGTATCCTCATTCCATCTCTTGAACCCTAATCATTTGCCCCAACTCTCTCTCTCTCTAACCTCTCTCTAGTTCATGAGATCCCTAGGTTGATCCCACCAACCTTTGTAAGAACTCGAGTTTGTTGCAAGGAATCGGAGGCCGTAACCTCCGTAAGCCATGGCGGCTTCGATTTCTTGATCGTGACCTCGTTTTGCTTGTGTTCTTCGCGTTTTGCTTTCGCTCTCTCTTTTCCCGAGATGATTTCTCTTTGTAGGAGTAGCTCTTGCAAATCCGGTTGAATCAAGTTGTTCGTATTCGAAAGGAGCATCTTTGCACCGAAGGATCCATCCTCAAACCTCTCGAGTACACAGATCGGGCGTTTTCTTTGCGGTGTGCTTCGTTTTCCCTTTTTCCCCCAAATCCGAGTGTTCCCGTTTTTCCGACCCAAATTGAGCGATGATTTCTTCGGGATAGCTCCCCAACTGCTCAAGGATCATGCCTACAAAGTTTGGTAGCAGTTGGTGATCATTTGGTCGAGTTTTGGAAAGATTTGGCGGAGAGAGATCCGTTTTTCGCGTTTTCTCTGCGTTTCGGGTGCGTCGGACGCTCTGTATTTGGGCGTCGGACGGTCCGTCGAGGCTTCTCCGTCTAGGCGTCGGACGCTACGTCGTGCTGACGCCAGCGTCCGTCGCGATCGTCCGTCGCGTGGGGTTTTCTGCCTGTTTTTCTGAGTTTTCGTCTGGCTCTCTGGAAGGCCGACGGACGCTCGCCTAAGCGTCCGTCGCGCAGCGTCCGACGCCAACGGACGCTCATCCAAGCGTCCGTCGCCCAGCGTCCGACGCCCTGCCTTCTGCTTCTCTTCTGCAGTGCTCTCTGGAAGGTCGACGGACGATCTCTCTGCGTCCGTCGCCAGCGTCCGTCGCCCTGTCCTGGAGCGTCCGTCGCCCTGTCTTCCAGCGTCCATCGCCTGTTTTTCTGGCTGTTTTGCTTAGGGTTCTTGCCTCTTTCTCATAGGGGTTGAGAACTCTTTCTTGGGGGTTTCCGGTGAGTTTTCCTCCACTGCCGGTGAGCTCTCATTTCTCCGATTTCGTCTGAATCCCCGCTCGCGTTGCTCGGGGGAGGTTGAGCACCCAGCAACTGGGTTTGGCTTTTGGGAAGAGTGGCCCGAATATTTCTAGAGAAATTTGAGGCTCCCATTCACCCCCCCCCCTCTGGTCGCCGTTCTCGGTCCTTCAATTGGTATCAGAGCTGGTTAAGGATCTTTCCACCTTAAACGGTTCTTGATCCGCGAAGGCGACATGGAGCGAGGTGTTGGCAAACCTCCGTTCTTCGATGGAACGAATTTCGCCTATTGGAAGGTGCGCATGTCCGCTTACCTTCAAGGGCTTGATTCGAAGATCTGGGAGATTTGTGAGAATGAGGACTACGTGGTTCTTGGTGCTCGGATCACTGAGCTCCAAGCTACACAACATGCTTCAAACGCAAGAGCCCGTAGCATCCTCTTCTCGAGTTTGTCTCTTCCTGAGTTTGAGCGGGTTTCGAGTCTCACTACGGCACGGGAGATCTGGCAAACACTTGTGCGATATCATGAGGGAAACCCTCAGATCAAGTCCAGACTCTTCGACACGTACCGTAGGGAGTACGAGAACTTCGTTCAGTTGGCCGGCGAATCTGTTGATGGGATGTTCACTCGCTTCCAATCTATCGTCAACAAGATGCGTGCTAATCGGACCAACTTACCTTATGATGATCATGAGATGGCTATCAAGCTTCTGCATGCTCTTGATCGAGGTATGGGAGATGAAGGTGGCTGCCATCCAGGAGTCACCAGGCTATGACGCCCTGACCGTGGACGAGCTATTCAGCAAGCTCAAGTCCTCGGAGATTGACCACCAGACCCGGGCCAAGCTTGAGAACCCGTCGAACCCATCCATGGCGTTGGTTTCCGGCCCCGGCGGTGTGTCTTCTTCTTCCTCTAACCCCTCACACTCTTCGTTCGCTTTGTCTTTGATGTCTGTGACAGAGGAACAAGTGGAGGCGCTTGGAGATGATGAGCTGGCTTTTGGTCATCACCAAGTTCTCACGGTTTCACAACAACCGTTTGAACCGTCGGCGTGGTGGCTCAGCAAAGGGGTGCTACCGTTGCGGTGATGAGGATCACTTCATTGCAAACTGCCCCAAGAAAGCTGCGGGTGACTTCACCAAGCGCAAGGACAAGCGCGAGCACCGCTTCGAGGACAAGCACAAGGCCAAGGGCGGCTACAACCGAAAGTTCTCCAAGAAGGTGATCGACAAGGTGAAGGCCAAGCACCGAGCCTTCCTCGCCTCTCTCAGCGACATCGATGCCTCCTCCGACGGGGGTTCTTCCTCAAGCGACGATGAGTCGAAGGGAAAGGTTGAGGACAAGCTCAACGGCCTCTGCTTCTACGCCAACGCCAAGCACGGTGGTTTCTGCACCATGGCGATTGAAGAAGGCAAGGTCGGGAAGTTCAAGGATGGCCCCGACTACGACTCCGACACACCCGAGGTATCACCCACCATCGAATCCCTCTCTCTCGAGCTTGAGTCTCTGAACGATACCTTGCTTAGTCAGGATGCTTTGCTCAAGCGTGCCGCTTGTGAGAGGAACGATTTCAAAGCAAAGTACCTTAGCACGCTTCATGAGCTGGAGTTTGCTAAGGCACAAGTGGTGGTTACCGAGGAGGTAGAGTGTGATGCTTGTGCCATCCACATGTCCTGATCTTGTCACACTTCAGGACAAGTTGAGCACCCAGCAACTGGGTTTGGCTTTTGGGAAGAGTGGCCCGAATATTTCTAGAGAAATTTGAGGCTCCCATTCACCCCCCCCTCTGGTCGCCGTTCTCGGTCCTTCAATTGGTATCAGAGCTGGTTAAGGATCTTTCCACCTTAAACGGTTCTTGATCCGCGAAGGCGACATGGAGCGAGGTGTTGGCAAACCTCCGTTCTTCGATGGAACGAATTTCGCCTATTGGAAGGTGCGCATGTCCGCTTACCTTCAAGGGCTTGATTCGAAGATCTGGGAGATTTGTGAGAATGAGGACTACGTGGTTCTTGGTGCTCGGATCACTGAGCTCCAAGCTACACAACATGCTTCAAACGCAAGAGCCCGTAGCATCCTCTTCTCGAGTTTGTCTCTTCCTGAGTTTGAGCGGGTTTCGAGTCTCACTACGGCACGGGAGATCTGGCAAACACTTGTGCGATATCATGAGGGAAACCCTCAGATCAAGTCCAGACTCTTCGACACGTACCGTAGGGAGTACGAGAACTTCGTTCAGTTGGCCGGCGAATCTGTTGATGGGATGTTCACTCGCTTCCAATCTATCGTCAACAAGATGCGTGCTAATCGGACCAACTTACCTTATGATGATCATGAGATGGCTATCAAGCTTCTGCATGCTCTTGATCGGAAGGTATGGGAGATGAAGGTGGCTGCCATCCAGGAGTCACCAGGCTATGACGCCCTGACCGTGGACGAGCTATTCAGCAAGCTCAAGTCCTCGGAGATTGACCACCAGACCCGGGCCAAGCTTGAGAACCCGTCGAACCCATCCATGGCGTTGGTTTCCGGCCCCGGCGGTGTGTCTTCTTCTTCCTCTAACCCCTCACACTCTTCGTTCGCTTTGTCTTTGATGTCTGTGACAGAGGAACAAGTGGAGGCGCTTGGAGATGATGAGCTGGCTTTGGTCATCACCAAGTTCTCACGGTTTCACAACAACCGTTTGAACCGTCGGCGTGGTGGCTCAGCAAAGGGGTGCTACCGTTGCGGTGATGAGGATCACTTCATTGCAAACTGCCCCAAGAAAGCTGCGGGTGACTTCACCAAGCGCAAGGACAAGCGCGAGCACCGCTTCGAGGACAAGCACAAGGCCAAGGGGCTACAACCGAAAGTTCTCC
The DNA here is from genome assembly GCA_022036555.1 of Microstegium vimineum. Classification (NCBI taxonomy): domain Eukaryota; kingdom Viridiplantae; phylum Streptophyta; class Magnoliopsida; order Poales; family Poaceae; genus Microstegium; species Microstegium vimineum. The sequence goes on from CM039119.1 coordinate 1,247,440, forward strand.
AAGAAGGTGATCGACAAGGTGAAGGCCAAGCACCGAGCCTTCCTCGCCTCTCTCAGCGACATCGATGCCTCCTCCGACGGGGGTTCTTCCTCAAGCGACGATGAGTCGAAGGGAAAGGTTGAGGACAAGCTCAACGGCCTCTGCTTCTACGCCAACGCCAAGCACGGTGGTTTCTGCACCATGGCGATTGAAGAAGGCAAGGTCGGGAAGTTCAAGGATGGCCCCGACTACGACTCCGACACACCCGAGGTATCACCCACCATCGAATCCCTCTCTCTCGAGCTTGAGTCTCTGAACGATACCTTGCTTAGTCAGGATGCTTTGCTCAAGCGTGCCGCTTGTGAGAGGAACGATTTCAAAGCAAAGTACCTTAGCACGCTTCATGAGCTGGAGTTTGCTAAGGCACAAGTGGTGGTTACCGAGGAGGTAGAGTGTGATGCTTGTGCCATCCACATGTCTGATCTTGTCACACTTCAGGACAAGTTGAGCACCCAGCAACTGGGTTTGGCTTTTGGGAAGAGTGGCCCGAATATTTCTAGAGAAATTTGAGGCTCCCATTCACCCCCCCCCTCTGGTCGCCGTTCTCGGTCCTTCAACTCCCTTCGTGGAGCCAGCCTTCGCTCCCTCAAGATTTGGGGGTGGACCGGAGTCCGTTAACCATGGGTCCTTCTTGACCTCAGGTACTCGAGGGCGGCTGTCGAACCCTATGTAAGGGCCAGCCTTCGCTCCCTCAAGATTTGACGGATGGTTCGTCATCCGACGCTATCCTCAGGAGGAGGAGTCCGACCTTGTGGACCGCCGAGGGGAAAAGTAGGTGGTTATTGTATTGAACTTGGGGACATACCTGTGTCGGAGCTCTCAAGGGAGGCTGTCGAACCCCCGGACGGGCCAGCCTTTACCCCTTCGAGGCCATGGAACGATCTGTAGTTGACGACCCGAGGTCTCGTTAGGCCTCGGGTACTCGAGGGGGGTTATCGAGCCCGTTCGTAGGCCGGCCTTTGTCCCCTCGAGATTTTGGGGGTGGACCGAGGTCCTAACCCGAGGTCATTTCTGGCCTCGGGCACTCGAGGGTAGCTGTCGAACCCTCTTTCGAGGGCCAGCTCTCGCTGCCTCAAGATTCCTTACCCTCGAAGACGACGTTTCCGGCCGCGCGCCTTTTTAGGCGGTGCCCGTTCGGTGCAACAGTGCGGTTATAGGGGGGAGTGCGGCGCGGAGCCCGATGATGGGACGGTACGCCTTATCCTGGAGGGAATACGAGGAAGGAAATACATGCGAATTAAATGCGGAGATTCTCTTGCCTGTTGCCGGATCCGTCCGTTGGCCTCCCACGTATAAGTAGTGAGGGTGAGGGGTCTGGTGCCTTTTCCGCGCACTTGCCTTCCCCGCCTCCTTGCCTTCGTCTTCCTTGCCTTCTTCTCTCCGCCTCTGCCTTAGGCGTCCCGCGAGCAGGAACTCTGCGCGAGCGAGAGAGGAAGGGAAAGATAGGAAACGTACCATCCGCCGCCAAGTCCGAGCAGACCGTCGTCCCTATGGCCACCTTCCAGCTCGTCGGTGCCGACACCTGGCCCGCCTCCTCGATCCGTCGGTCGCATCTAATGGAGTTGGTGGAGAGCGGACTTCTCCGGCCCGTTACCACGGCGGAGAGGCCGGAGTGGATAGCTCCGCCGTGGGACCATGCCGAGCCCAACCCGCCGGAGGGGTACGTGGTGTCGTTCGAGGTCTTCCACCGGGTGGGGCTAGGGGCCCCGCCCAGCCGCTTCCTGCGCGCGCTCCTCTACCACTACGAAGTGGAGCTCCAGCACCTCACCCCCAACGGCGTCAGCCAGGCGGCGGTCTTCGCGGCGGTGTGCGAAGGCTACCTGGGGATCGAGCCCCATTGGGATCTGTGGCTTCACATCTTCAAGGCCAACATCTTCCACGCCTCGGTCAACAAGGGCAACCGCCGGAAGATCAGGGCCGGGTGCTGCAGCATCTTCGTCAAGCGGCCGCCACTTTGGCTCCCGGCGAACCCGTCCTCGAGCCACTTCGGGTGGCATTCCGGGTGGTTCTACCTGAGGAACGACGACGATCTGCTCCCGGCGTACACCGGGAGGACACTCGATGCCGAGCCTGACCGCTGGAGATACGGCGTCCCGACGGACAAGCAGAAGCACCTCAATGGCTTGCTGGACGCGCTCAAGCGTCTGAAGGAGAGGGGGCTTACCGCGGAGATTGTCGCGTCGACGTTCCACCGATGGCGGGTTCTGCCGCTGATGGCTCGACCCCTCCGCATCGACGAGTTGGGTTCGGGGGTCGATCTATCGGGGTGTCGCTTCGTCGAGGAAGAGCTGACCCCGGACCGGGTGGTCGGCCGTGTCCGCCGTTTCTTCGCAGGGGGGTTCGACCCCAAGAACGTCGCAAAGATCCCCATGAAGCCGGACGAGGGCTTTGTTGAGCTGGTAAGGTCCTTTCCTTCAGTTAGAGTCTTCGTGCCTGTCCCTTCCGTCTTTTCTGCTCGTTCTCTAACCGTCTCGCGTCCCGCAGGGGAATGTGTCCTACAAACGCTCACGCCCGCCGGTGAAGGAGGACCGGGCCAGGAGGGAGGCGAACCGCCTCCGCGCGGAGAAGCAGAAGTCCGACAAGGACAAAATCAAGGTGAAGACGGCCAGGAAGACTCGGGAGAGAGAGCTGAGAAATCAGCACCGGGCCCAACAGAGGCGGTTGGGCCTCGATGAGGAGTTGTCGCCCTCGGAGGAGGACGACGATGATGAGGAAGATACAAACTGGAGCGAACTGGAGGATGAGGAGGAGGAGGAGACGGCGCCTGAACAGGCGGCCGTTGCTACCGGTGGTGAGGAGGGGTCGACCTCGAGGTCGGCCCCTTCCGTTGAAGCTGGGCCACGGGCGGAGCGCCCCGTGGCCTCGCAAGAAGTCGCGCCGCGGCAGACGCGATCGCAGACGCTGCGGCCCTCGTCGGGGGGTCGATCGAGCGAGCCCCCGAAGCCTGCCGCGTCGAGCGCACGGGTGCCGGGCCCGCCGGCGCAGGTGGAGACCGGCAAGGGGACGAAGGTGGCACCGCCGTCGAAGGGTCGATTGAGCGAGCCCCCGAAGCCTGCCGCGTCGAGCGCACGGGCGCCGGGCCCGTCGGCGCAGGTGGGGGCCGGCAAAAAGTCGATGGTGGCGCCGCCGGCCCCTGCCCGGGAGAAGGTGCCGAGTGCCGCCTCGACCCCCGCTCCCCAGGCGGTGGCGCTCGAGAGCTCGACCAGCCCGACGGTTGCCGGGCCGAAGCACCGGGCTCCGAGGGGGTAAGTCGATTTTATAGTCGTTGTCTGTTTTGTCTTTTTGTCGGTAAGGACCCGTGCTTATTGTTGTGCACGTGTTCCCTTTTCAGGTTGACGCGCCGGCAGGGAGCCGCACCTCCCGCCCCTACTAAGAAGCTGAAGACGGGGGCTGTGGTTCAAGTAGCCGCCGAGGTCGGTCCGGCCGCCCCGCCCCCTTCGACGGTCCGCCCCCGAGGCGGCTCGGGTAGCCACGGCCCAGGAGGTGGCTGCGCGGGGGAAGGCGCAGGGGGCCTCGGCGTCTGCTTCGACGACGGAGGATACGAGCTCGCCGGCGGTGGTCGCCGAAGTGACGGTCGCGGCGCCCGCGCGGCCGTCAGAAGAAGTCGCGTCTGGCGCCCCAGGGGGCGCGGAGCTTCTGCCGACAGCAGTTGTGGCCGAGGTGGTGGAAGTGGCCAGGCCCCAGGCCCCTACAATCGAGGGGGAGGCTCCGGCACACCCAATGCCGGGGCGTTGGCCCGAGGGCCTGGCTGCGCTGGAGGCTCGACTCCAGCTCGAGCGCGAGGGCATGACCACCGCCACGCCCGAGGCCCCCTCGACGACGCCGGGGCTCGAAGAGGGGGTCCGGTCGATCGCGCCGAGGGAACGCCCGCGCCGGCGCAGGGCGTGATGTTGATGGAGTCCACCCCTTCCCAGGTGGACGAGATGGTGGCCGAGTTGGTGGACCCGGCGGAGATGGCCATCATCGCGGCTCCTCGGGCGGAGCCGGAGGTGGCTCGGCCTCCCCTCGAGGTTGGGGGGGCCGCTGTCTCGAGGTAAATCACACTTCGACCCACTCGGGATGCAGTGGGTTTATCTTGCTGTGTGTTAACTTTTTGGAGTCCTTCATCGCGCAGGGCCGTCTTACCGGCCGGGGTCTTCTTCTACCGGTGGAGACGGCTTGGCGGGGCCGTCGACGTCCTCGCGAGGTGGCCCAGAGGAAGAAGCCTCGCCCCTTTCCGCTTATCGAGGAGGGGGGGACCTGCGCGATGGCGTCACCGGGACGATGGAGCAGAGGATTGCCGCCCGCAGCGCGGCGTGGGGCCAGGAGGTTCTCGAGGTGGCGGACCCTCGAGACCCCGAGTGGGTTTTCCTCACGCTCGACGACCAGTCCGAGCTTCGACGGTGGGAGAACGTCGAGGAGTATCGGGCCTTGTTCGAACACTCGGTACGTCGCGCTGCGGAGGTCGCCGCCGCGGACATACGCGAGGGAATGGAGGTAAGTTCTGTTCTACCTTAGATTGCACTTTGAGTTGTCTGGTTGCCGTTTGTTGACGATCTCCATTTTTATCCTCGTCAGTCGCTGTGGGTGAGGTCCTACGAGAAGTTCCAGTACATTCTCCGGGTACAGGGACAACTCTCGACCCTCCACGCCTCTCTGGAGAAGGCGAGGGATGAGGTCGCCCGCGCGAAGGCGGAGGCGGCGACTATCCAGAAGGATGCCGAGTCGAAGATCGCCCATACGAAGGCCGGCTACGAGGCCCTCCAGAAGGAAGCCTGGGAGGCCATGTCATCGGCGCAGGCGAAGGTCAACGACGCCCTTCGGTCGACCGTCACCATCGGGCAGGAGCGGGATGCTGCCCTCGAGGCCCAGCGCAAGGCCGAGGAGGAGGCTGCCCGGCTGAGGGAGGACATCCGAGGGCTCCGGGGAGACCTCGACGCCGTCTCCCGAGAGCGCGACGCTCTGGCCACCTCGAGGAGAAGGCTCGGACCCGCGCGACCTCTTTGGGCGTGGTGGCGATGAACCAGAGGCAGGCCCTCGAGGATGCAAACAAGACCATCGAGGGCCTCGAGGCCAAGGTTAATGACCAGTCCTCCGAGCTTGACGACTTCCGCCGCCAGCTCGAGGAGACCGAGCAGGCCTACTCCACCTTGGATGTGCAGGCCCAAGGTGAGTGTTTCGGGTGTTGCAGAGTCCGTCCTGCCTCGACCCTTTTTCTGCTTTTTTGTTGGGTTTTGACTGTTGTGTGCTTGTTTTGGCAGAGCTTGCGAAGGAGAATGCCCGCACCCACAAGGACCTGGACAATCTTCAGGGCCTGCTTGGCACCGAGGCAAACCTCAACGCGACGCTTGCGGCCGCCATCAACACCTTCTGCAACGACCTCTCAGTCAAGCCGGAGCCGGAGGTCGAGGGGGACGCTCGAGGGGACTCCTTGCTGCACCGCTTCTACTCCATGACGCGGGGGGTGACGGAGAACGTCCGAGCCGCCCTGCATGTGGGTGTGAAGCGGGCCCTCGCGGTCGTCAACTCCTTCTACGACGTGGACCTCAACCTCGTTGTCGACGGGTTCGCCACCGACCCGGATCTGACCGAGGAACAGAACGACGCGAAGTGTCAGGAGTTGATGGATCATGCAGAGGTGCCTGGAGGCCTGCTGGCAAGGCTCTTCGAGCCCGAGGTGATCCCCTCGGTGGACGAGCAGCCCTCGGATGGTGTCGACGGGTAGTCCTGGGCCTGCGAGCCATATCTGGACAAAAAGGTCCATGTAATAGTTAGGCCTTTGTACTGACACAATGCCAAGCCCCTGAGGGCTTTTTGTATATAATGCGTTTTGATCGAGATGCACGCAGTTAACATTGTTTTTTCGAGCTTTCCCTGCTTTTCTTTGCCTGAGTCGACGCTTGTGAACTAAGTGTTCGACGCACGCTCTTATCCCTGGAAGGGGGGTGGCGAGCGGGGATACTGTAGCCCTGGGGCGTAGGTGGGTCCCTGGCTCGACGACACCCTCGACCCTTAGGGAGCTCGAGGTGCCTTTACTTAGTTAAGAAGTGTACTCGAGGGAAAGAACGAGAGGGAGAGTCGAGTTTCGAAAAAACGTTCGAGTTTTTCGGAGACTTAGGGGGGTGCCCCCCTGTTAGCCCCCGAGGGAGGCTCGACTTTGCTGAGGCAAAGTCGAGGCTACCTTAGTGCTGTGGACGGGTTTGTCTCATTGTTTCTACTTCTCGAGCTCTCTCTGGTTTTCTTTGCCTGAGTCGACGCTTGTGAACTTAAGTATTCGACGCACGCTCGTATCCCTGGAAGGGGGGTGGCGAGTAGGGATACCGTAGCCCTGGGGCGTAGGTGGGTCCCTGGCTCGACGGCACCCTCGACCCTTAGGGAGCTCGAGGCGCCTTTACTTAGTTGAGAAGCGTACTCGAGGTAAAGAACGAGGGGGAGGGTCGAGTTTCGAAAAAACGTACGGGTTTTTCGGGGACTTAGGAGGGGGGTGCCCTCCCGTCAGCCCCCGAGGGGAGCTCGACTTTGCCCGGGCAAAGTCGAGGCTACCTTAGTGCTACGAACGAACGTGAAATGTGTTTCGAGAACATTTTATTCATTCGAGAATTTGTACATAAATACGAAAATGTACAAGGCCCTGGGGCCTCAGGGATAGAAGCAATGTAGCTGTTCGATGTTCCACGCGTTGGTGAAGATCTCGCCCTTCTTGTTCTTCAGTTTGTAAGTGCCGGGCTTCAGCACCTCCGCCACGATGAAGGGTCCCTCCCAAGGTGGTGTCAGCTTGTGACGCCCCTTGTTGCTTTGTCGACGGCGCAGAACGAGGTCGCCGACGTTGAGGTCCCGTTTGCGCACGTTTTTGTCGTGGTAGCGTCGCAACGTCTGCTGGTACTGAGCCGACTTGAAGAGGGCCATGTCACGAGCTTCCTCGAGCTGGTCGAGGGAGTCCTCTCGGGCTACCGTGTTGGCTTGCTCGCTGTAGGCTTTCAGTCGAGGGGACCCGTACTCGAGGTCAGTGGGGAGGACGGCCTCGGACCCATAGACCAAGAAGAACGGGGAGAACCCCGTGGCTCGACTTGGTGTCGTTCAGAGACTCCATAGCACAGCGGGCAACTCGTCGACCCATCTCCTTCCATGTCTGTTCAGCCGGTCGAAGATCCTTGGCTTGAGGCCCTGCAAAACCATACCGTTGGCACGCTCGACCTGACCGTTAGTTCGAGGGTGGGCAACTGCGGACCAATTCACCCTGATGTGGTGATCGTCACAGAAGTCCAGGAACTTTTGGCCGGTGAACTGCGTGCCATTGTCGGTGATGATGACGTTGGGGACCCCGAAGCGGTGGATGATGTCGGTGAAGAATAGCACGGCTTGCCGAGACTGGATAATTGCGATGGGTCGAGCCTCGATCCACTTCGAGAACTTGTCGATAGCCACGAGAAGGTGAGTGTGCCCACCCTTGGTTCTTTTCAGGGGACCGACCATGTCGAGCCCCCATACTGCGAATGGCCAAGTTATGGGTATCATTTGAAGAACTTGGGCGGGTAGGTGGGTATGCCTGGCGTAGAATTGGCATCCCTGGCAGGATCGAACGAGTTTGGTGGTGTCGTTGACAGCCGTCGGCCAGTAGAAGCCTTGTCGAAAGGCACTTCCTACTAGCGTTCTCGGCGCCGTGTGGTGGCCACAAGCCCCCGAGTGTAGGTCCTTCAGCAGTGCCCTCCCCTCCTCGAGGGTGAGGCAGTGTTGAAGTACACCCGACGGGCTACGTCGATATAGCTCGCGGCCATCCCCGTATAGGACGTAGGTTTTGGCGCGTCGAGCTACTCGACGGGCTTCCGTGCGGTCTTCCGGGAGTTCGCCTCGCGTCAGGTACTCGAGGTAAGGCGCGCGCCAATCCGTCGGAGGGGTTGGTGCCACGGCGGCCCCGTCGATCTCCATGACCTCTCCCCCGCTCGAGGGGGGATCGGTCGAGGGGGGTGGGTTGTCCCCTTGCTCGAGGGCGGGGGCCCCCGAGCCTAGGTCGACGGATGGTGTGTGCAGATCCCTCGAGAAGATGTTGGGGGGGATCGTCCCTCGAGTAGACGCGATTTTAGCTAGCTCGTCGGCAGCTTCGTTGTACCGACGGGCTACGTGGTTGAGCTCGAGGCCGTAGAACTTGTCCTCGAGCCTTCGGACCTCCTTGCAGTAGGCTTCCATCTTAGGATCGTGGCAGCTCGACTCTTTCATTACTTGGTCGATCACCAACTGAGAGTCCCCTCGCACGTCGAGGCGTCGAACCCCGAGCTCGATGGCGATGCGCAGGCCGTTGACGAGGGCCTCGTACTCGGCGACGTTGTTGGAGGCGGGGAAGTGGAGGCGGATGACATAGCGCATATGGACCCCTGAGGGTGATATGAATAGCAATCCGGCGCCTGCTCCCGTCTTCATCAACGACCCATCGAAGTACATAGTCCAGAGCTCGCTCTGAACCTGCGCTGGGGGTAGTTGGGTGTCGGTCCATTCTGCAACGAAATCTGCCAGTACCTGAGACTTGATAGCCTTCCGAGGGGTGTAGGAGAGGGTCTCCCCATGAGCTCGGCGGACCACTTGGCGATCCTTCCTGATGCCTCCCGGTTCTGGATTATCTCTCCGAGGGGGAAAGATGAAACTACAGTGACCGGATGGCCCAGGAAATAGTGTTTGAGCTTCCGCCGAGTGAGGACGACCGCGTACAGCAGCTTCTGGATGTGGGGATACCTCATCTTGGTTTCGGAAAGGACCTCGCTCACGAAGTAGACAGGCCTCTGAACCGGCAGTGCGTGTCCTTCCTCCTCCCTCTCGACCACTATGACCGCGCTGACTACCTGGGTAGTCGCTGCGAGGGGCTCGGCCGGGCTCGGGGGACCAAGACCGGGGGCGAGGTGAGCAAGGCCTTGAGCCTCGAGAGCGATTCCTCGGCTTCGGCGGTCCACGCGAAGTGTTCCGTCTTCTTCAGGAGTCGGTAAAGGGGTAAGGCCTTCTCTCCGAGCCTCAAGATGAAGCGACTGAGGGCGGCGAGGCACCCAGTAACCCTTTGCACACTCTTGAGGTCGTTGATCGGGCCCATCCTCGTTATGGCGGTTACCTTCTCGGGATTGGCCTCGATGCCGCGCTGGGAAACTATGTACCCTAAGAGCATGCCTCGAGGGACCCCGAAGACACACTTCTCAGGGTTCAGTCTTATGCGATTAGCCCTGAGGCACCCAAACGCGACCTCGAGGTCTCCGACCAGGTTTCCGACGGTTCTGGACTTGACCACGATGTCATCGACGTAGGCCTCGACGGTCGGCCCTATGTGTTTCCCGAAGACGTGGAGCATGCATCGCTAGTAGGTGGCCCCGGCGTTCCGCAAGCCGAAGGGCATGGTGAGGTAGCAAAACATGCCGAAGGGAGTGATGAAGGAAGTCGCGAGCTGATCGGACTCCTTCATCTTTATTTGGTGGTAGCCGGAATACGCATCAAGGAAGCAAAGGGTTTCACATCCCGAAGTGGAATCTACTATTTGGTCGATGCGTGGTAAAGGAAAGGGAACTTTAGGACATGCTTTATTCAAACTGGTGTAGTCTACACACATCCTATCCTTCCCATTCTTTTTCTTTACAAGCACGGGATTAGCTAACCACTCGGGATGATGTACCTCCTTGATGAATCCGGCCTTCAAAAGCTTGTCGACCTCCTCCCCGATGATCCTGCGCTTCTCCTCGTCGAAGCGGCGCAGGCGTTGCTTCACCGGTTTGGACCCGGCTCGGATGTCCAAGGAGTGCTCGGCGACCTCCCTCGGGATGCCCGGCATATCCGAGGGACTCCATGCAAACACGTCGGCGTTCGCACGGAGAAAGTCGACGAGCACGGCTTCCTATTTGGGCTCGAGGGTGGAACTGATCGTCAGTGCCTTCCCATCCGTGAGGCCGGGGTCGAGCGGGACGGTCTTCGTGTCTTCCGCCGGCTTGAAGTTGCCAGCGTGGCGCTTGGGGTCGGGGATCTCTCCGGATAAATCGTCGAGGGCCGCGAGGATAGCCGAATCCTCACGGGCTTCGGCTTTTTCCACGCCCTCGACGTCGCAGTCGTATGCGTGCTCGTAGGAGGTGTCGACGGTGATGACCCCCGAGGGTCCCGACATCTTGAGGTTGAGGTAGGTGTAGTTCGGGACCGCCATGAACTTGGCGTACCCCGGTCTACCGATGATGGCGTGGTAGGTGCCTCGCCACGCGACCACCTCGAAGGTCAGCTCTTCCTTTCGGAAGTTCGAGGGGACGCCGAAGCAGACCGGCAGCTTGATACGGCCGATCAGGAGTGCCTTCTTCCCTGGGACGATCCCGTGGAATCCCCCCGCGCTGGGCAGGAGCATGGTCCTCGGGATCCCCAGGAGGTCGAGGGTCTCGGCGTAGATGATGTTGAGGCTGCTTCCCCCGTCCATGAGCACCTTGCTGAGGCGGGTGTTGAGGATGATCGGGCCGGCGACGAGCGGGTGCTGCGTTGGGGATGTGCTCGGGGTGGTCGTCCTGATCGAAGGTGATCGGCGTGTGGGAGCAGTCGAGGTACCGTGGGGCCTGGGCCCGAACGGAAAAAACTTCTCGACGCTCCCTCTTGAGCTGACGCGTGGTGAGGCGGGTCGAGGGTCCCCCGTAGATCATGTAGCAGTCGTGGATCTCGGGGAAGCCTCCTTTTTGGACATCGCCTCTGACGTGGGCGTCACAGGGCGGGTCTTCCTTGCCGTCGTCTCTCCTGGGGCCAGGAGGGACGAAGTGCCTTCGGAGCATGCGGCAATCCTCGAGGCGGTGGTTGGCCGGCCCCATATGATAGGGGCAAGGCTCCTTCAGCATCTTATCGAAGACGCCCCCATCGGGAGGGGGTCCTCGAGGCTTCCGCTTGTCCGCTGCAGCGACAAGGTGGTCAGGCTCATCGTTGTGCTCGACGTTGGGCTCGACGTTGTGCCGGCCCGGTTGGTTCTTCTTCTTCTTCTTCCGGCCGCCGTTGCCGTCGTTGTTCCTCCTGGGCCCCTTGTTTCTCATGGGCCTATCGTCCAAGCCCCCGGGTTCATCCGCGTTGCCCTCCCCCTTCCCTGGGGGAATCTGGAAGAATGCGCCAACGGCCTCCTCGCCAGCCGCGTAGTTGGCGATGACATCCATGACCTCGTTGACGGTCTTGGGGATGTTTCGCCCCAGCTCCCGCCCCAACTCCTTGCAGGTTGTCCCGGCGATGAACGCCGTGATGACCTCGTGGTCGGAGATGTGGGTCAGTGCGGTACGCTGCTTCGAGAATCGACGGGTGAAGGCGCGGAGGGTCTCCCCTGGTTTCTGCTTGCAGCTGCGAAGATCCCAGGAGTTGCCCGGGCGCTCGTAGGTGCCCTTGAAGTTGCCCTCGAAGATCCGGACCAGGTCGGACCAGTCCTGGATCAAGTCCGGGGGTAGCTCCTCGAGCCACCTTCGAGCGGTGTCGGAGAGGAACAATGGGAGTTGCCGGATGATGACGAGGTCATCTTTGGCTCCACCCAGCTGGCATGCCAGCCTGAAGTCGGCGAGCTAGAGCTCTGGCTTGGTTTCGCCGTTGTATTTGATCAGGCTGGTGGGTGGTCGGAAACGTACGGGCAGGGAGGCCCGCCGGATAGTTCTTCCGAAGACTCGAGGCCCCGGCGGCTCCGGAGACCGACATCGGTCTTCGTCGCTATCGTAGCACCCACCTCGGTGAGCGCTGTAGCCTCGAGCCTCGGCGTCGCCGTATCGACGTCGATTGTTCACTCGAGGGGGAGGTCGTCGACGAGGCGTTCCTGAACCGGTCGTGGCTCGACCCGGCCCTGGGGCGCCTTGTTCTGGTGGACAGAGGCCTCCCGATTTTGTCGAGGGGGCACTGCTTGCCGCTCAGAGGCAGCCCCTCGACGCCTCGAGGCCGAGCTCTCCGCCTGCTGCACGACCGCAGTTTGGAGTAGCCCCTGGATTTCTTCCCTGATACGTCGTGCCTGGGGGGTCGATGGCGCCGGCATGTCGCGGAGCAACATCGCGGCTGCTACGACATTTTGGCTGGCGTGGTTGAAGACTCGGGGTTCGGCGTTCCCCTCCTCGACGATCTGCCGGTGGACTTCCCGGGCCCGCTCGCGAGCTCCTCCACCCTGAGGACGCCCTCGATCCCGCTCGAGGGCGTGTTCGAGCTGCTGAAGATGCAGGCGCTCCTCCTCGAGCTTGCCGAGAAGCTCTCGGACTTGTGTAATCTGGACATCGGGGGGTGGATCGGCTCTATCAGGACTTGGGGGAATGGCATCTCGAGGTGGTGTAGTGTTAGCCGCTCCCCCTTCTTCGGTGGCCGCGGTATCGTCGACGTCGTCCTGCAGGACGGTTTGTTCGTCAAGGTGGAAGCACTCCCGAGTGGAGTCATAGCCCTCGTCGGGAGAGTCCGAGTCGAAATCAGCGTGGTAGAAGTGGGGGAAGAGCCTACCCCTTTCTTCCTCCTCCAGGCGCCGTCGTAACATGCCCCATGTACGGGGTAGCTCTGGCTCGCCCGGTGAAGTGGTGGTGACGGGATCGGCCGTCGCCCATGACGGAGTCCATGGAGACTCGTCGTATGTATGTACTCGCATCCCTGCGAAAGCATAGTAGAATCCGACACTGTTGCGGAGCCCGTACGGGAACGGGTCACGCGGCGGTGACGGGGTTGAGGGTGTCGGAGAAGCCGCGGGAGCCTCCGGGGACGACGACGTGGCAGAGCCGAAGTCCCGCTCGGGGAGACGCCCGCCCTCGGCCCACAAGCGTGGGTCAAGCGGACCCCTAGGAGAAGGGGCCGTGTCGCCAGCTGGGACCGGGGGAACGGCATCCGGCGCCCCAGAGCTCGCACGACGGCGAGCGCGTCGGAGCCGCTCGCGCCTCCTCCTGATCGCAGGCCAGAGACGCAAGCGGAGGGACCGTCGCCTGATCCTTGCTGGCTCCGGCGCAGCGGAGCTGCTAATGTCTAGGCCATGGGTGGAGGGAAAGACTATGAAGTTGCCCTCGTCCGTGGAAACGAACCCTAGACTGCCGAACCAGATGACGGTGGTGGATGGAGACGGTGGGATGGTAGGATCCATCTGAGAGAGTAGTTCGGAGTTGGTCGACACGCTAATCCCCCTATCTGGCGCGCCAACTGTCGGTGTTATGACCCGGGGGTCAAGACCACCAACGAGTAAATTTGTATACCGCGTGCTCCCTCTCTCAGACGTGATGCAAGATGGACACAAGATTTATCCTGGTTCGGGCAAAGAAGGCCCTACGTCCAGCGGGGGGAGGATGACTTGTATTATCTCGCACCCAAAGCGTGCTCGTACAGGGGGGGTACAAGCTGTGTTACACGGAGTCGGCCACCCGAGGGGTCGATCGAGTGGCGTGATGTGTGGAGTGTGGAGTGTGAACTAGGGTCCCTGAGAACGAAAGTCCGATCGGAGTCCCAGAGGAAGTAGGAGCCGATCCGGAGAGTCCCCAGAAGTCCCCAGAAATCGGAAAAAAGTCCCTTTACTCTACCTCGGCATCCCCCTTTTATAGACCAAGGGGAGACCCGAGGGTACAGGGTCCTAACAGTAGAAGTATGGGCGGCGTATTCGCGGCACAGTGTTGGCGGAGAGGCGTTGAGCACTGTCGCGGCATGGGTTTCCCGTCCTTCAGGCGTCCCTGGTCGTGGCGGCAGTAGAAGTCGTCGCTGTGCAGTGTCTGCAGGCGGGCGCGAGTCCCACGGCCGAAGCAGGACGGAGCGGATGGGACGGCTTCCGTACCGAAGTTGTTGAAGAGGAGGGGGTCGAGCCCCCAGTCGAGGGAGGGGTTCGAGCCCTGTGTGACTCCGTCGCGTTCCCGAAGTCGTCGTCGAGGGTCGCGCTGTTCACTTTCCGAGGGGTACTGTTGGAGTCCATACTCACGTAGTGGCAACAGCGGCGGCACAGTTGACGGGAATCGGGGACTGGACGGGGAGTTGGCGGATTTGACAGCGGACGCGAGCGCCCATGTCGTTAGGTGGGTTTACTTTAACCCATACCGGAGCAGTTTGGTTAATCAAGCCCCTCGTCGGAGGGTCGTCTGCTTGACCCTTGGTCGAGGGGGAGGTCGAGGCGCCGACGGGGTTGGAGAGGTCGAAGTCGAGGTAGAGGTCGGGGGGTCGTTCGTTCGATCCCTCGTCCGTCGTCAAGGTGGAGCTGGGGGTCGTTCGCTCGATCCCTCGTCCGTCGTCGAGGTGGAGCTGGGGGTCGTTCGCTCGATCCCTCGTCCGTCGTCGAGGTGGAGCTGGGGGTCGTTCGCTCGATCCCTCGTCCGTCGTCGAGGTGGAGCTGGGGGTTGTTCGCTCGATCCCTCGTCCATCGTCGAGGTGGATCCCTCGTCCGTCGTCGAGGTGGAGCTGGGGGTCGTTCGCTCGATCCCTCGTCCGTCGTCGAGGTGGAGCTGGGGGTCGTTCGCTCCATCCCTCGTCCGTCGTCGAGGTGGAGCTGGGGGTCGTTCGCTCGATCCCTCGTCCGTCGTCGAGGTGGAGCTGGGGGTCGTTCGCTCGATCCCTCGTCCGTCGTCGAGGTGGAGCTAGGGGTCGTTCGCTCGCCCCTTCGTCCGTCATCGAGGTGGAGCCGGCCCGTGGCTTGTTGCCGTAGTTGGTGTAGAGGGGGCCCTCGATTGATGGGCCGCGTCTTGCCGAGTAATGGGCTGGTCATTGTCTTAAAAATGGTTGCTATGTTTAGCGTTAATTTATCGAAGGGTTTAGGGTACCCCTTACCTTCGTACCCGACACTAGGCGTAGGTCACGAGAAGTCCATATCCGAGGATGCGGCTATACGTATAGATCGATCAACTCTGCAGAGTGTGTACACCTGTACCCATAAGAGCGCCATCGTCGACGTTGTACAACGCCTAGGCCGACAACAGGCTATCTCCCAATCCGGAATGATACCATCCTGCCACTCAGCCCTGGGGCTCCTCGGCGCACCGGCAAACTGAGACTAGGAGACGCAGCACCTGGCCACCGTGGTACACTTTCCTTCGATCCACTCGCCATAGTATTTGACGGTAATCAAAGGAAAGAACCAAGAGAGCGGTAAATAAACACCAAAGGGAAACAACAAGCGAAAAAGGGTTCTGGTTCCTCGACACTTCGATCACATGTCATGGTAAAGGACATGCATCAAAGTTGGAACAAGAGCGCTCAACCCACGTCTTACTAGATCGATGAGGATCGATAAGAGAGGAACAATCCCCGCATTCTCTCAACCATACGCCATGGTAACGGACGAAGGTTGAAGGAATAGACACAAGCTCGTAGTTCCTCGAACTACACCAACTCATAGGGCACCATGACCTCTGTGCAACTAAAACGACACAATGCAATCCCTCGGGTTATTAGCAGTGCGGTTGTCACTGCAAGAACCGAAGAGACGCTATGGTATAGGTGGTACAAGCATACGAGGTGGGTAGTAAAAAGAGAAGCAAAGGAGGTAGAGCCCAATGGTCATGGTGAGGGAACTCGCGGCCATGAGCTTCACCTAGACGAGTTGGCATCCGAAGGTTCCACGATTGTTGTCCCCTAACTCAAATCCTGCTAGACTAGGTCATAGAGGGCTCGCAACATGTGGATAATAACCACGCCGATAATTACATCGACACCGAGTCCGCCATGGCCAATTCTAGGGACAAGGATAGGAGCTAATGATCGTGACCCAACGCGGACAACTAAACACAAGAGAGGGGATCATGCTAGGCATCACGATCATGGCAAGACAAGCTTGCGATCGCCATGCACAAACATGTCGCTCTCTCAACTGGCTCGAAGGCTCGGTCCACAGGCGAACAAACAACGATAAGACAAAACAGAGATCCAACAAAATGGAGTAACTCACATCCATAGCGATAGAGATAGGTCGGCATGAAGGCACGACACAGGCATATATATAGATAAATATCAAGTGTTGATGACAAGTACGACATGTATGAATACAGATAAAAGGAAAGCTCTGCCAACGTCAAAGATGGCATTGGCGGGTTTCAAAGACTTGACCTTGCAGTGACGGGGAAGGTGCCGGGTTGCTGCGATGGGTTCGACGAAGCATACGGAGTCAGCACGGCCGGCTATAGCCACTCCGGACCGGCTGTGGCTTGCTGCAGGTGGCCACGGGCTGGCTGTGTCTAGTTGCATCTTGCTGCAGGCAGCCGCAAGCTAGCCGGGCAGGGCTGCAGGTGGTCGGAAGCTGGCTGCACCAGCCGGGCAGGGCTGCAGTTGGTCGGAAGCTGGCTGCACGCGACCGCAGGTGACCGAGAGGTGACAGAGCTTCGGCGGATGGCATGACAAAGCTGCAGCTTCCCTGCACAGCGAAAACCATGGCACGAAGGCCAGACATAGCAGCAGGTGGACAGAAATGTCGGAGCTTCGCCAATCAACGTAGCATGCTCACTCTTTTTCTGCGACAACGAAGAACGCAGCACGAAGGCCGGTCTCAGAGACGAGCCACCACGAGAAGGGAAAGGCGAGAACTTTGGCACTGGTGACTCACCGAGAGTGGAGGAAGACAGGGCGACGACGTGCTACTGGGAGTTGTAGGGGCACTGCAGGGGCTGGTTTGGGTGCTCCAACCATGCCCCGGGTGTGGTGGTACTGCTGCTGTGCGTCAAGGAGGTGGTGACGAGGTAGGGACGGCGGTCAGCATGACGGTGAGCAGGCAGCAGTGCCGATGAAAGAGTCCAGCGGCGGCAGTGGCTTGACGCCGGGGCCCGGACGGTACTTGGCGAAGAGCAGAGGAGGCCGATGTGGACGCGACTCAGCTTGTCGGAGCAGGACGCCGAGCCAGGGTAAAGAGCGCTGGTGTAGCCAGCAAGGCGACATCGCGGTGCGGTTCTGTCCTTGGCGAAGAAGAGGCCGGGGACACCGTCACGTGCTCGTTGGTGACGCGACGTGGAGGTGCTCGGCTTGGCGTGGCACGTCGCCGTGGGGAGGAAGTCGTGGCCGTCCCGACGAGGGTGGTGGCGACGCCGTGGCGCGACGACGTTGTGGCGGCGCCAGCAGCAGCTCGCGGCCATGCCGGGCGCGGCTGGCGCGGAGGCAGAGCGGGGCCACAGCCCTCGCGACCGGCTTGGTGAGCCGCCGAGTGCCACGGTAGCTGGCCCGCAGGGCCTCGACGCCGTGGAGGTACTTGGTCTGGGCGATGGGGCGACGGTCGAGGGCTCCGGCCCGGATGCAGACGAAGACAACCTCGTCGCGGCCGCCGAGGAGGACGGTCGTGGCGTGGGCACGACCGGCTGGCTGCTGAGAGGAAGGCCGAGGGAAAGGGAGATGGCGGCGGCTGTGGAGGAGAGAGGAGACGGCACCGCATCCTGTGGATTTTATAGCGGCGCGAGCTAGGGCTCCAAGGCACGGACGGCGAGATGCCTCGGCGTCCGTACCCCTGGACATGTGGAGCGCATCGGGTGGCGAAGCACGGATGCCAAGGGCGCAGGCGCGGGTGCGGAGTCGCGCGCATGGAGGTGCGGGTGCGGCTGCGAGGTGGGGGCGGGACGAGGCGCTCGGCGCGTGGGGGAGCGTGTCGCGCGCGCGTGTGCGTCGGGCCGTCGCGCGGCACTAACGCGGAGGGGCAGGCGCGTCCGCGCCGCTCGGTGGCGGCGGCGGCTCCTGGGGCGCTGGGAGCGAGTGCTCTAGGGTTTGGGGGGGCTCGGCCGACAGGCCAGCTGGGCCAGGAGGCGTGCGCGGGGCCTGCGGGGGCTCATGCTGGGCCAGGCAGGGCTGTTCCACATGGGCCTGGAGAGGGGAGGAGAGGAGGGAGTGGCCGGTTGGGCCAAGGGTGGCCGAGTGGGCCAGCGAGGAGGGAAACGAGAGAGTTGGGCCTGCGGGAAGGAGGGGCTCGGCTGGACCGTCGCAAGAGAAGAGGGAGGGCAGAGTGGGCCTGTCTATTTGAAAAGGAGAGGGAGAATTAGGCATCCCTTTTATACTTCGAATTCGAGACTGATTTGTATTGGGTTCTCGAAAGGGATTTCAAAGGAATTTGGAGTGGAAGGAAAAGTAAGAATAGATAAGCACTTGGAGATATGCGACTCGGAATATGACTCAAGGTGTTGGTTAGAGGTTCAAAGATGTCCAAAAGGAAATTGCCATGGATCGTGCACTCTAAACTACAAACAAAACTCAAGACCCGAAATCGACACAAGAACAAAAGCACTCTCCTACAAACAATTCTATATGAATGCAACAGTTTCTCGTTAAACTCCTCTGGGGTTAGCTCGGTTTTACCTATCAACTACATGCTTCACACATTGCATGAAAAGTTTTTGAAAGTTCGGATTTTTGGTTGTTAGAAAAACCCGGGTTGTTACAACTAATATCCTGTGTATATCACTCAAACATATATTAGTTCATCTAAGTTGTCACTCAATTACCAAAACCAAACAAGGACTTTCACTGACCCTGGTACTTGATGGTCTCCATCAGAGCTTGGACTTGAGTGCTTGCTCTCCAGAAGCATCTCA
Organism: Microstegium vimineum; assembly: GCA_022036555.1. Lineage (NCBI taxonomy): Eukaryota > Viridiplantae > Streptophyta > Magnoliopsida > Poales > Poaceae > Microstegium > Microstegium vimineum. The sequence continues at coordinate 1,265,907 of CM039119.1, forward strand.
CATTCCTTTCTTTCCAAAGCTCTAAAGCGATCAAGGCAAAGAGAGAGTCTAAAACTTTTCTGCAATTGTCGGTCCACTGTGAACACCAAACGTCCCACTAGTCAATGATGGAGTCGTCTAGCAGGAGGTGGTTTGTCTCTCCGAGCTGAGTATTGTGCGTGTAGCACACAAAACTTGCTTGGAGTATGAGCAGGTAACCATAATGTGATTGATCGTCTCCGGCTCTTGGTCGCAAAGGAGGCAGTTGTCATGCTTGTCGAGCTTGTGTCTTGCCCTCTGGTCCACGGTCTAGTGTCTTCATCAAATGGCAAGCCACAGAAACAAGTTCACCCTTAGCGGTGCCCAAGATTCCCAAATCCTGATGCAGTCCAACACCAGGTGGGAGGCTGAATGGAGTGCTTCATAAGCTGAGTGTAGTGTGAATTTCCTTTTTGACTCCCATCTCCAGATGAGCTGATCGGGTGCATTAGTGAGTGCCACATAGTGAATGGCCCTCCAGATATGCAGGTAGTCAGCAATGGTTGGGACTGAGAGGCCTACCCTAATTTGTCAAGCCTAGATTATGTTGGTAAGAGCATCAACCAATGTCTGTCTGCTTACCACACGCATGAGTATGAGCTTGGACAGGGTTGGTGCCATGGCTCTAACTGAGAGTCCATTGATCTAAATATCTACCTTTAACAAAGTGTCTCTGCCATTGCCAATGGCAGTGTAGGTGGAAGTGCGTAAGAATGTACGACTTCTTGTGTTATCTTGAATAGTAGCTCACTCCAGGCTTGCTCCTGATTGGTTTTATGCAACCACAACCACTTGGCTTTAAAAGTTGTTGCGGTCAACTATAGGTCAAGGATGGCCGGTTCACCAAGTTCTTTAGGTCAGATGCATGTCTTCTAGGATACCATGCATTTGCCCTTGGCATCATCATGTTTCCCTGCCCAAAGGAATCTCCTACAAATGGAGTCAATTTCTTTTCTTGCCCACGACGGCAGGCCTTCAGTGATCATGCAATACACTTGGATTGCATAGAGGTCCGCCTTGACCCAGATCAGCCTGCCACTTCTCGCCATCATGGGTCCATGGCAAGGTGGCAGCCTCCTTGCTACTGTATCCACTGTCCGCCGAATGTTTACCTTTTTCGGCGCCTTGGCTGTGCTCAAAGGTAATCCCATGTAGAGGATGGGGAAGGTGGTGATCTAATAGCCCAAGATCTGTTGAACGACACCGATTGTGCCTTCCAAGACATAGATGTTTGTGATGGAGCACTTGGTCATGTTGGTTCGCAAACCAGAGGTATCTCCAAAGATTTGGAGAATTTATTTTATTGTAGTCGTCTCGTGCACATCTAGGTGGGTGAATAGGATTACATCATCAACGTAGATGCTACACTGGTATTTGATGCCATCTCGGATCAACCCACGAAGGAGTCCTTGTTCCCGTGCTGTGACAAACATCGGACTGAACACTTCCATGCTAAGAATGAACAGGAGAGGCGAGAGGGAGTCCCCCTGCGTGACGCCATGCATGTGCAAAATTGGTGGACTTGGCTGTCCGTTGAGAATAATGTGCGATGATGTCATGGACAATAGCCTTGCAATCCAATGACGATTGCGGTGGACAAACCCCATGGCATGTAAGACGTCAAGAAGGAAAGGCCAAGCTACCATGTCAAATGCTTTGGAGACGTCCAATTTGAGCAACATCTTAGTGATATTCTTCTGTCGAATTAGAACAACTGCCCTCTGGATGTACTTGAAGTTGTCATGGATTGAGCGTCCTCGAATGAAAGCATTTTGATTTGGGGAAATGATCTCCTACATTCTTAGCACAAGACGTAGTCCCAGGATTTTGGATAGCAGCTTGGCAAAACTATGGATCATTGTGATTGTCCTATAGTCCGCTGGTTTAGGCATTTGCACGTTTGGGCAGCAATACGATGAGGGCACTATTGAGTCGACCAAACGCCGATTGATGCCGAAGAGCATGGTGTTGATATTGGCGATATTGTAGGTTTTAATCACCGGCCACGAGGATTTGTAGAACACACTCGTGAATCCATTGAGTCCCAACGCTTAGTTGGATTTCATCTCCCTAATCATTGCCCAAATTTCTTCCTCAGAGATCAGTTGGTCTAGCTCCATGAGGTCGTGGTTGATGATGCCAAGCTCAGTTAGATCAATCATCCCATCTAGTTGTCCCGGGTAGCCAAACATCTACAACAAGTGATCATGAGGTGCCTTTGCCATGGCATCATGCTCTGAAATGGTGACCCCATTGACTGTGAGCCTGGTTATCATATTTCTCCTCCGTTGACCTCGGGCGAGCATATGGAAGCACTTGGTGTTTGCATCCCCTTTGGCCAGATACCGGACACGTGTGCATTGGTGAGTTATGGTGAGCTCTAGCGATGACAAGCCCAAACACAGCTATTTAAGCTCTACGCGCAACACTTGTTCTTGAGGGTCAGGGTCTGGCATTTTGCAGCTTGGTCAAGCCTCAAGATAATCGCTCTTGCCATGAGAAGCTGCTCTTTGATTACACCGATCCTACGAGCTGATCAACTTTTGAGTTCACTAGCCAAATGTCTAAACATGATGTCCAGTCTCCGAATGGGGTCAGTGATGGAATCTAGACAAGTCCAACCCCTCTTAAGCGCCTCCTGATAGTCCGCAAATTTTGTCTAGAAAATCTCAAAGTGAAACCTCAACTTGACTGTCATGTAGAGATTCATCTGTAGCATCAATGAACAATGGTCAGATGCATCAAATGCAATGGCCTGCAAATGCCAGGAAGGGAAATGCCCTTCCTGCTCCAAGGACGATAGAACCCTATCTAGGCATACTAGTGTCGGTTCTTCTCTTTCATTGCTCCATGTGTATCTTCAACCGTGGAGGTGGATGTCCAGCAACTCCAACTATGCGACAGCTCGGCAAAAGCGCCGCATTGTTCATCGGTTGATGTGATTGTTATTATTGTTTTACTCATCAAGGATCAGATTGAAATTTCCAATTACAACCCATGGGCTTGGGCACTGGTCTCTAGTTACCGTGAGTTCCTCTAGGAACAGACTCTTCTCGGCTGTAGCCTATGGTCCGTACACCACTGTAAGACACCACGACATGGATGTCGCTTCATGGACTCCAGGGTTGCTCGCTAGGGTTTGTTGGAGGCTTCAGTATGCACATCCACCATCATGGAGTAGCAGCCAATGTGTGCATCGGTAAGCACCACGTCCAGTCCCCTCGCAGCGACCAGCACGCCGGACCCCGTCCCTTGTGTTTGCAGCAGGCACCTAGGCAAAGTTGACATAATTCATACCCAACATGGAAGAAACAAGCCAGTTGCTTACATATTGTAGTTCAGTTTCTACCAGGCAAACTACCTGCGCTCGAGCGTCAGCCATTAGCATCCTCACATTATCACAACTGGCTCTAGAATTTAGCCCGCAGATGTTCTAGCAAACGATTGTTGTATTATCCATGACGAAGAACGACCATGGACATGGAAAAATTATGCCCTGGCGGTCTGGCGGCGCCGCCTTTTGCGCACACCGATTTTTGCACTCTACAGGGAAAAGCTCCTGTAGTGCCTCCATGCATTCTGGGTTCCCACCAAAGATTTCATCAAATTTAAGCATGGATGACGGCGAAGGTTCCGCCTCGCCCTTACGTATCCAAGGCATTTTAGCACAAGGAATTCCCCCCGTTTCGAAGCAGGAATGTGGGAGATGCTTTGTGCTGCAATGCACCTGCTGCGTGCGGGCAGCTTTGGCCATGGTGATACATCGGGCTTCTCAGGAGAAGCGAGCTGTAGCAGCAGCGATGGTCGTGGCTTCTTGATCTTTACCACAAAGCATGAGTCGACATTGCGCCGATGCTGACATAATACAACTTAAATCCTAGTGTATCCAAACTGTAAATATATTCCAAAAGTTTAAAAAGGTTTCATTTCTTTACAACCTTGGTTGATTGCAGGTTCATGAAAGATGAGCTAGAAACTATGCAAGTGTTCCTGGTGGCCCCAGAAGTAACCAAGAAAAAAGATAAACTGGTCAAGGTCTGGGCAAAGCAAGTACGGGAACTGTCATACGACATTGAAGATTGCCTTGACGAGTTCACGGTACATGTTGGGAGCCAAAGACTGTCACAACAGATGATGAAACTGAAAGACCGTCACCGGATTGTTGTCCAGATTCGCAATCTCAAGGCAAGAGTTGAAGAAGTGAGCAAGAGGAATACACGCTATAACTTAATCAAGACAGAGGCAAACAATACCACAGATGAGATAGAATCCTACTTGGAAGATATTCGGAACCACTTGGCTACCAACATTGATGAAGCACAGCTTGTAGGCTTTGAAAAACCAAAGAAAAAGTTGCTTGAGATGATACAAGAAGTTCGTGCTGACGAAGGACATGCACGTGTCATCTCAGTGGTCGGCATGGGCGGTTTGGGTAAAACTACTCTTGCTAGGAAGATATATGAAAGCAAGGAAGACATTGCAAAGAACTTCCCATGTTGTGCATGGATCACTGTATCACAATCATTTGTGAAAACAGAGCTCCTCCAAAATATGATTAGGCAACTGTTGGGCATCGAATCATTGAAGAAATGTTTGAAACAACTCGAAGGGAAGGGATTGCATGTCAATGACCTTGTCAACTACCTCACACAAGAGCTAAAGGATAAAAGGTACTTTGTTGTTCTTGATGACTTGTGGACCATTGAAGCATGGAACTGGATTCACGGTATTGCTTTTCCAAGCACAAATAACAAAGGTAGTCGGATCATAGTAACCACACGTGATGAAGCTATAGCAATGGAATGTAGTTCTGATGAATCTCTTGTCTACAATCTCAAACCTCTAGAATTAAATGATGCCATAGAGTTGCTACTAAAGAAGGCGCGGAAAGATAGCAAAGACCTAGAAAATAATGTGAATTTGAGGGACACGGTAACACATCTGGCAAACAAATGTGGTTGTTTACCACTAGCCATTCTCACAGTAGGAGGCATCCTTGCTAGTAAGAAGATAGAGGAATGGGGAAAATTTTATAATGAACTACATTCAGAGCTTGAGAACAACCCAAGCCTTGAACCAGTGTGAAGGATAGTAACCCTTAGCTACAGTCATTTGCCATCCCATCTCAAGCCTTGCTTTCTATACCTAAGCATTTTCCCTGAGGACTTTGAAATTAAAAGGAGGCGTCTGGTAGACAGGTGGATTGCAGAGGGTTTTGTTACTGCCAGGGGCCGAATAACAGTTGAGGAAGTTGGAGAAAGCTACTTTCAGAAGCTAATCAGTCGAAGCATGATTCTACCAGCTAGAGTGAATATCGAAGGAGTTGTTAAGAGCTTCCGGGTTCATGATATCGTGCGTGATACAATAGTATCGATATCAAGAGAGGAGAATTTTGTTTACTCAACAGAAGATAATGTACCTGGAGTAGTAGTTGGAGAGAAGTTCCGTCATGTGGCATACCATGGCAAGAGCTGCACAAATGTTGGAGTAGATTGGAGTTGTGTCCGATCATTAACTTACTTTGGTGCGAGGCCCATGAAGCCCGCACCATCACTTTGTTCACCCCAGTTTAGGATGTTGAGAACCTTTGATGTGAAGAATGCACAGTTCACTATGGAGCAAAAAGATATCAACGGCATAGGATTATTGCGCCACTTGAAATATGTGAATGCTCAGTCTGATGGTCCAAGGTATCATCATTCAAATATTTATGCACTTCCCAGATCTATTGGAAGATTGCAGAGCTTACAAGTCCTGGACCTAAGAGACAGCTATATTTCAGCACTACCAACTGAAGTTACTAAACTGCAGAGTCTCCGAAGCCTCCGTTGTAGCAAAAACGTTGGGTTTATTGTGCCTGCCCATATTGTTCACACCCCAAGTTGATTCTGAAGACTGCAATAAAATGATTGCTGAGGCACACCTGGTCTTCTCTAGTCCTTTTTCTTATGCAGACTCACCTGGTGTGCGGGTGCCAAGAGGAATCAGCAACCTAAAAGCGATGCAGATCCTAGAGATTGTGGATCTCAAGGCCACTAGTACGAAAGCAATTGAAGAGTTGGGGGAACTAAGCCAGCTGCGAAAATTAAAGGTGACGACAGGAGGGGCAGCAGAGGGAAAATGTGAGGCCTTTCTCAACGCACTTGTGCTCCCTCCGCTCTGTCCACGTTGAAAGTATTTATGATCGTATTGGAACACTTGAGTGGCTAGGTTCTTCTGATCTATCCCCTCCCCCGCTGCTAAGGAGTCTAAAGTTGATCGGAGAGATGGGGACGACACCTGCTTGGTTTGGGAATCTTACACAGTTGGTGAAGCTGTACTTAGAATGGAGCTGCCTAAAGGACTTGGAGATGATACCTGGGGCGCTGCCCAACCTTATGCTCCTTGAGCTTTTTCATTTTGCATATACTGGGGAGAAACTAACATTCCGAGTTGGAGCATTCCCAAGTCTCAGGAAACTTGTTGTTTATCAAACGCTTGGATTGACTGAGATAAGGTTTGAGGAGGGCGCCTTGCCCCGCATGGAAAGCATAGATATCAGTTGGGCCGAGCTAACGTCAGGGATTATTGGTATCAAGCACCTTCCAAGGCTCAAGGAGATTTCACTTGGTTACAGCACTCGGGTGGCAGGACTTGGTATGCTGCAATGGGAAGTCGACCAACACCCTAATAAGCCCGTGCTGCGACTGAAGATGGACCGGAGCGAACATGACCTGGATGACATCATCGTCAGATCCGGTGTACAAGTGGAAGCAGCCGAACCTCAGCCTGATGACACCAATGAGAGCTCCCAAGTGATCACAACGACCGACGACGACAGGTCAGTCGTCCAGCTCCTGCCTGCGCGTCATAAGCTTCCTTTCTCTAATTTTTCAGCATCGTTTATTGTCAGCATGCGTGTTTTATGCTTACAGCTCGTCTCTTTTCTTGCATTGTTTCCAGCAAAATCCAATCCGTTCCCAGTTGGTGCTGCCCACTACTGCGAGATGCCCACTACTGGCTTGGCCACTACTGCCCTGACTCTCTCTGCAACGACCCTGCTCCTCGTATGATGCGTACAGCTGAATCTTGAGTATGAATGTATGATGCATACGTGATGAGGTTTCCACTCTCTGGCTTTTATATAATCCATCATTCTTGATACGACCTGGCTTGTGATATGCAGTATAGTACTCTGCTACTGTATTTGTGAACTGCAGTCTCCAAAATTTGTTTCTGCAATGTCCTCGTATTTTTGCTACTGAAGCTGCCATTTTATTTTTAATTCAAGTCATGTATTAGTAGTTTAGTACTATGTAATAACAAGATGTTGCATACTGCGATACTGTAATGTAATCCTGTTGTTTTCAGCTTTTAACTTAACGTCTCTGCAGACCTGTTTGTTTAAAGTTGACGGCTGCTAATGCCTGTGTGCCCAGTTAATTCCCTTGATATCTCATTACGTTGGATTGGATGATGTAGAACATCCAACCAAATGGGGCACGCTGATTGGCAGTTTGGCACCCAATGCTTATTTATCATGGTGGGCGTCCTGTTCTTATATACTTAGATACATCTTGATTATGAGTTATGACATCAATTTTGTCATACCATCAACTCCATTATGAATTTAGAATGCTTGATTATTCCTTGCCAAGAGTTCAACTGTTGCCCAGGCTTCTAGAGTACTAGCTAGATTCGTCAGAAACTGAACTGTTGGTGGCTCTACATGTTCTGTGACATCGATCTTAGTTGCCATGTTATAGCGTGTTAAAGTGTATAATTTTGAATCACTAGGATTTGACATATGACCAAGACAACTGACTGTCTGAATGCCATTAATAAGATTCACCAGGACCATTAGCATTTTTTTCCCTCGGTCTGGACATAGGACATTCAGATTACAGCTACAGTGCAATCTGAAAATAACAAGTTTGTTAACCAGTCTGCAACATTAGCTTTTGCATAGTTGTCATCTTCAGTACACCTGAACATACACAGCCAGCAACACATACAAGTCTGTACTTTGCGTAAAGAACCAAAGTTTGCTCTTTAGCAAAGAGTCAGCATTCTCCGCAGAGATCTGTAACCAGTCATCTAAGTGCTCCTGATCTTCATTGCTACAGGCCTACAGTAGCCATGCCAAAACACACGTCAATAACAGTAACGTAGCCCTTTATTATTTATTATTTAGCATATCACTTCCCGCATCGAGGATTCCTTCTTGTTGTGGTACTAAAATGACCGTTGGAATGCGATGCAATCCTTCGGGTGGAAATTGAAGGCTGACGGCGACGCCGCTCTTGCTGCTGGCGGTGATCGATGGAGCAGAGCTCAACCAAAAGAGGAGAAGCAGGACAGAGGATGTCGTTGAGGTAGGAAGGGGAGGAGATGGCAGGCCGGGCCCGCGAGGAAAGATGAGCTGGGCTGGGCTGGACGTCCAGCAGCCTGGATGGTCCAATTACTTTTCCTGGCCTCTTCGTTACCATCAACCACCATTAGCGGCTTCAGCGCGCAGGGCCAGAGTCGACCGTGTATATTATTTATTATATACGTACTACTCGATCCCGCACAATTTCGAACTTGGATTCACTGACGATCACTGCCCTTGTTACGTTGACTGAAGAAGCTGGTACTGACAGGGAGAAAAAAAATGTCTGACAGACAGTCTGAGAAGAAGAAGAAAAAAAACCCTGATATTATTCCCCACGTTCATGCACAAGCACAACTGATGAAGTCATACAGCTCGAATTTTCAACTAGTAAGCCATGCTGTTGACCGACAGACAAACATGGATTGAGACTTGGGACTGCGATATCTGAATTGTGTATTGTGATGATGGGAGTGGCGGCGCTGAAAAAAGAAAAAGAAAAAAAGAATCCAACTGTAATGGGTTTTGATCTTCTATTCATTTGTCATTTTTTTTCTGTTGCGATATGATGATGGATGATGATCTATCTATCTGATTGGATTTGGCCAAACTAACTGAACTGAAGCCAATGTGACAGACAGTTTAGGTTTTTCTTTTTTTCTTATTCTTATACGTACAGTACACATAGCCGCTGGTGGATTGGATGATGCCCACCCCTGCCTTGAGAGAGTTTTGGCAGCGCGTGGGGGAATTGGGCTGGCGTGACGAAAGCACCACCTAAGAGGTGTGGTCGTGGAAGCGTCCACATCGGAGCAGAGCACGGGCAACTGAGGTGTGGTCGTGGAAGCGTGGAGGCATCTCCATTCCTTCCCCTCCCTTTCCGTCACCACTTCACCACCACCTACAGTATAAATAAAGAGCAGTGTTGACACTGCAACAGAGAAGTCAGCAGCAGCCCACACAGCCGGAGCCGGTGCGCGTGCTTCGTTCGACCTATTATAATATACATGTGATTTTTGTAATGTATTTTTATGATGTCATTCTATGATTCATTTTATCATGTATGTTCACATTGTATACACAATGTGACGTCTTGCGATACATGCTGTGAATGTTCATATATATAATATATGATCTATCTTTATGATGTTTTCTAAATTCAGATATTTGCTCCTTTCTGTGACATCATCCGAGTACCAGACAGATCCTCCCTTTTTATACCTCCATCTCACCGTACTAAAAAATCACATCTATGATTCGCATGACCAAGTTTTCGTGTCTTTGAAAATCATCGGCCTGACTTTTCAGTCGGCTTAAATACAGTGTTTTTCTCTCATAAGAAATCAGTCAGCAATGCATAAGAGTAACTCCAATGGAGCCCTAAACAGGCTCCTATTCTAAATCTAGCGACTTGGTCCAAAAAAAATCCACTTCAATACACCTCCTATTTAGGCTCCCATTTTAGAAGGGCCCTCAAAGTTTAGTTTTGGGTCTCCAGGAAAGATGTCATTGTATTCCTCTCCCTTCCAAATTAGGAAATATGGCTGGAGTTGGACTTTGAATTTGGTCCTCAAATTTTATGTCACCTTCCAAATAAAAATATAGGGGTTTGATTTAGGACCAGTGGCTAGAGACGCTCTAATCCTGCCAAGCGAACAGGCCGGTACGTCTGCCCTATAGATAGCATCAGACGGACATCATCCCGTGACTGAGGGAGGGGTTCCGTTCCTTCTTTTTCGATTTTCTTTTTATTCCTTCTCATTCGAAAATATTGTTATTCTTGTTTTTCGACAAGGTTTTTATCAATAAGTAAGTAACGTTAGATTAATTACAAAATGTAATTTTCATTACTAACTTATTTGGAGACATAAATAATGTCAAACTTGAACGTTGACTGACTTCGACTTCGAATCCTGTAATTGCATTCGTTTTCTGAGACGGCGGTGGGAGTATTTCAACATTCTTTTTTGATATTTGTGTTTGAAACACTAAAGGGTAAATAGATGGACACTTGACATTTAGTCCATTATTCAAGTAAAATGGATGTTTAAATAGACAAAACAACCATTTAAATAACTAAAATAATCGATTAAATAGAAATGGTGTACCACCGTGTACTCCCTTCGTTCCAAAATACAAGTCGTATTAGCGTTCCAAAATTGTCTCGTAATATTTGAGGTTAAAGGCCAACGTACCTGTCTAGCCATAGCCAACTACCATCAAGCAGTCAGATTCTGCCGTCCACTTGCCTCAGATGGATTTAAAAGCAAAAATAAAAAATAAAAAAAAATGGCGTACTAATGGCATGTATAGTGTGAACAATTGAATAAAAAATAATTTTCAGTCGGAGCGCTGCTTCCGAGGTCCATTCTGACCGTCACCTGCGACATTTCTAGATAGGGGTGTTTGGGTCTTCATGCCTAGACATCGGTTCGTGTGACGTTTTCTCCAAAGTTCTCTAGTTCAGGATAGAAGGAGTACCATTTAAACATTGTGTAAACAGACTAAACAATTATTTAAGTGAACAATGTCGGTTCTTTACTCTCTCAGTCCCAAAAAAAATACAATAATTCTAGCACCATGTAATGCTCTAGTATCTCAAGTTTAACTAATTATAGATAAAAATAATATCAACATTTATAATATATCAAATCAATATCGTTCCATATTAGATTAGCTATGAAATGTATTTTCATGATAAACATACATAGTATTTATTTTATTTATTAAAAAGTTAATTAAACATAAACTACTTGAATCGATAGCTCAGGATTCTCAAACCGTATATGGTTGGCTGTCACAGTCAAGCCACATGTTCAGCTCTGGACCTGCACTATTCTAAGCGGTTTGGATCAAATGGGAGGCGATTTCCGGCCTAATCATGAAGTGGCGCCGAACCAGCAACCCTGGCCTGGAAAAATATACCCGGCCGCGGCCTGACGTCATCCTCCAGCAGTCCGGCGGGCCTATCCATTCCATACGCTAGGCTAGCTGCCTGTGCTTCTGGCTCGCTCTCATGATCGAATGCGATCTAGGACCCGAGCACGTGTTTAGTTTTGAGGACCGGATCCAAAAACATGTTAAAATGGAAATAACCCATCTGATCTAAAAACGAATGACTAGGAGTATCATAGCAAAGGCCCATAAATTTTGAATCTCGGTGATCTGAAAACAACTTAACTAGACATGATGTATCCATTTTATTTTTTGCGTTTATTTATTGTCAACAACTCGATGGTTGTAATTAATATAAATTCTGATTCTTGATTGATGACTTAAAATATAAGTGAAATAGACATGTATCCCGTTTGTTGCATTTACGTTCTAATAAATAAATCCGTTCATCTGGTACAAAGTTAGCTGATTAAATAGTGTTCTGTGAGAGATCAAGAAAACGCTGAAATAAGCTAAAACTAGTTCAAACGAACATAAATGTTTGGGTACTACTTCCTACATTTTAGATTATCGATTTTTTTATATATCCATTTTGCTATGTATCTATATTTGTTGCGCATTCCTCGCCTCGAACCTTGGCTTTATTTTTTTTTTCTTTCCCCCACTCCCTCGGATACACGTGACCTCGGCTCCGCGGATCTTTACATGTAATAGAGGAGTTTTTGTCAAATGCCTCTTTGAGTTGTTGGAGATTATTTTTTTTTCATTTTTTTCAAGAAAAAATGGATAGAAATCATTATTGCGTACTCATGCTCTAGACCAAAAAAAAAAAGGGCCACATCGCGGCTCTTGTTGTCCTGCAAAAAAGGCCCCCCCAAAAAAATTGAAGCCGCACATAGACCATTTGAGATGGGCTGCGTGTGAGACCCATATGGGCTGGCCCTTTTCTGCTTCGTGGTAGTGTGACGAATGGCCCGCCTCCCTCGGCCGGCCACGTACGATGCCTGACTGACATCTACTAATTCTTCGGACGGATGGACTAGATCGCGTACCTACAAGCGATATACTAACATTGCAGCCCACATAAATGATGATTATCACTTGCAATTAGTCACAGTGATTCTACTGCTTGCTTATATTATATATTTGATTTGAGTTCAGGACCGTTACTGTGCTAACACGCGTCAGTGTTTACGGGTTACGACGGCGACACCGCCTACCTCTTATTACTAGTAGTAATTAACACGTGTCGTGTGTTGTTACGGGTTTACGGCGAAACCTTACGTTATATATGTCAGTGGTTTTTATTTAATAATCTGCTCTGGATTTGTAACGTACGCACGGTGCATTACCACATGCCCACACATCCGTGCGTGCCAATATAACTAACTTACCAGTGTGACCGACGACCTCATCATCACATCACAGATCGAGCTAGCACGACTTGTATTATATATATCACATAAATTAATTAAGTTCATATAATAATTGGTGGCCCTGGACTATAGTAAATTTTAGTAATGGTGGCGTACGTACCTCCGTCTATGTCATCCTCGCTTCCCGAGAAGTTAACGTTTTCAAAATACCAGTAATTATATATTAAAATATATAAATAATTATACTAAGTAATTAGTATCATCGGAAAGATCTTTAAGTCTAGTTTTTTAACAAATTTATTTAGATATATAAATATTGCATGTATTTTCTACAAACTTAATTAAAGTTAAGAAAATTTGATCGACACACATCTCATAACGACCTCCTTTTTGAAACGGAGGGAGTATATCACAAAGCCTCGGTACAAAGCACTAGTCGTGCATCATGTATATACCGTACCATCAATGTCACTGTATGATGCATGGGTCCTGCTCCTGCATGTGGGTCCCCGCTGGTCCTCCTCGTGCATGCATTGAGATAACGTACTCCGAACTATACGTGTCGTACTCGTACAAACGTACTATTAATTAGTATCGGTCTATCGGATCGCCGCATCACTAGTACAGAACCGACTTTTAACCCCGTCTGCAAGGGCCTTTAGCCCCGGGTGCCTGAACCGGGGCTAAGAATTCGGGATTAAATGTCTCCCCCTTTAGTCCCAGTTCGCAAATCCGAGACTAAAGGTTCCCGGTTGGTAATACTAACCGAGACTAAAGGGTACGCCAGATGGAGTAGGCGGGTCACGCGTGGCAGCACCCTTTAACCCCGGTTGGTATGGGTTAAAGACCCTTTTTTTATTTTTGTATTTCTTATTTTGGTTTTTCAATTAGATTAGGTATTCAAATGTGTGTATTCTACGCTTCTAATACATGTATTCGTTGCTAATACATGTATTCACGCATTTATAAATTAGTTTCAAGCATTAAACACAAATAAACTATGAAACTCTATAAGTATAATATATATATATATATGCACATAAATTTTACATCATTATCCATTGTAACTTAAGACATAACCGCTCTCGCCACTTAAATATCATACAGATGTTCGTCTTGATTTGGCTTGAGTGGTTCGGCCGGGTTGACCACTTAGGGTTGACCACTTTTTCAAGAAAAAATCCAGCAAGTGTCTCTTAAATTCCTTTGAGGCGGACTTCTTGCAACACTTGTTGCTGCAACCATAACGTCTTCAATTTACATTATAAAGAAACAAGTATTAATATACATAAGATTTAGTTAATAGCAACAAATAAATAAAATGGATGTATTATATATACATATCACATACTCTTAGTTTCTCATTAAGATTTATTCTTGCATACACCGTGAGGAACTCGCAAACGTAGTATCTACACAGATTGTTGCTTGTGGCTGCCTTAGAACCCACTGTAAGATATGGAAAGATTACTATCGTCATCATACACATATGTTAAAGCATGATAAGGTAACAGATTATGAGAGCTAGTAGAACTTACATTTAGCAGACGAGGACCCTTTAGTGCCACTTCCAGTTCCGGACGGTGTTTCGGGACGAACCAAGCCCAAACCCTGCTCATTAATTAGATCATTAGTTAATTAACTTTTGCAGTGTAGTTAAAGAGCAGGAATCCATATTTAAAGATCAAAGTTACCCCTTGATAATGTCTATCATATCTTGGTAATCTCCCAGTGCTTTTCTCAATGAGTCAAAGATTATCAATTGACTTCTTCTCATATCGAAGACTATGAGTATCCAGTGAAAACTGCATTTGTTTATAGAGTCAACATATATATCTTTATGTTGAATTAAGTAATAAGTAAGACAAATTGTGCAAACGATAACAACACTCACCCAAAGTTGTATGGGAAGAGTATATATTCTCTGGTCTTTTGGTTGACCAAGAACCTCCGAAAATTCCTCTCCGTTTGAGGTATCCATTGATCGCGAAGAGTGTTTGGATCCGAGAATATGATTGATGGATTAATGAAACTAGTATCCGTGTCTCCGTTACGTTTGAGCAATAACATCAAGAATCTGCATATATATGTTTGAGGATAGTTAGTTACTATACATATACATATGCTATAGTCTGATTACTAAATTAAATGATCACTTACAGACAGTAGCAGCTCATGAGAGATTTGTCTAAAACGTCCATATGACATAGTTGGTGGAGCTCACTATACGGAACAAATATAAGGTCATCGCCCCGAAAGTAATGTTCTTGTCTAATTCTGACGCAAATGCAGTCGTCATCTGGGTTTTTGGTACATGCCTCCATGTACCACGAGTTTAACCTACGCATTTACGTACCAAGTTCCCTGAGGGCCGATGGGTTGTACAGACGTCTGCCACGTACATAAGTTCTCTTCCACTCATCGACTACAATGACATTTGTGATGAGTGCATTTTCTAGAAATTGAGTCGCAGTTAGACCAGCTCCTGACAAGAACTCTTCCATACCATCATAATTGACCCTGGGGCCACTGTAGTCTTCTAGCACGCCAAGTGCTATGACTACTGCTCTGCTCGCCAAAAGGATTCATACCATCTGTGCTCAAACCGAACCTTAAGTTTCTTGCGTCTTCTGCAAACTCCGGGAATTCTCTGTCAATTGCTCTCCACTGGGACTCATCAGCAGGGTGTCTCAACATGTTGTCTGCCTTACGGTCTTCTTTGTGCCATCGCAACAACTTTGCATGGGACGTTTCAGACGTGGTATTATAGGAGTATACCACATAACTTTGGTAGGGATTTTCTTCCTAGGACGCTTTTCGTCCTCAACATCGCCAGAGTCATCTCGCCTGATCTTATACCGCGACGCTTTACATACGGGGCATTCATCCAAATTCTCGTAGTCCTTGCCACGGTACAGGATGCAGTCATTACGACATGCATGTATCTTCAGGATTTCTAATCACAGAGGGCACACGACCTGTTTTGCTTCGTACGTAGTGGCAGACAATTCGTTAGGCTTCGGAAGCATCTTTTTTGGATCTTGAGTAATTGCCCAAATGCCTTGTCGGATATGCCATTTTTTGCCTTCCATTGTAGCAACTCCAGTGTGGTACCCAACTTATTTTGCCAATCTTCGACGCTCGGGTATAGTAGTTTCTTGTGATCCTCTAGCATGCGGTCAAACTTAGCTTTCTCTTTTTCACTTTCACAATCTCTTTGTGCATCACGAATGACTTCACCAAGACCATCATCTTCAGAGAGTGTGTCCTCTGCCCTTGTCTCTTCTTCTGCTTCCACCATTGCAGTATCATTGGAGTCATCATATTGAGCAATAATATCGTCAGGGTCCAATTGCTCTTCTTCGTCTTCTTCCATCATAATTCCGGTTTCTCCATGCTTGGTCCAACAAATATAGTTCGACATGAAACCTGACTTCAACAAGAGTGAGTGAAGAGTCCTTGACCTAGAATATTCCTTCAAATTTTTGCATAAGGTGCATGGACAACACATGAAATTACCATCCCGCTTGTTTGCCTCAGTCGTTCTTAAGAAATCATGCACGCCATCAATGAACTCTTTGGAGCGGCGATCTACATTGTACATCCAATCGCGTGTCATCGTCTGCATTATATGACCCAAAACATAATTAAATTTCTCATTTTGGTCAAAAAATGAAATTATAAAAATACCGAAAGGTTTGCATTAAAAATAACATGAGATGGAACACCATCATGTGTCATTTTGAGTCACACAAAGACTAATGTATGCTCTATGAAAGCCTCGACATAACGTATGCTGCTAAGACCGCTAGCACTATACACAGAAAACCTAAAATGCACTTCAATAGCACAATGATCTCCCGACCAATCCCAACTAAAGCAGACAGATCATTATGCGTCTGTTCAACATCGACGAGCTCCTTGAGCTGGCTCGCTGCCTCATCAGCCTTCGTAGCCTCCGCCACATGTTTAATATAATCTTTCTCCCAGTACCAGCCGCGAGCATTACCATCAAATGAGACAAAATATATAACTCACATTGCGATCTGGACACTTATAAAAAATATGACCGTTGTTGGGACTCATCTTCCCCACTCGGTATTCTTTCACAGTCTTTTGCATACACTTGCCACAGGTAATGAGAGGGAGGTCTGACCTTAGTCGCTTTGGAACCCGATCAGAGACCGAGTACCCCGAAGCAGTTGTCATCTACTCTCTATACTAATTTTTCAAACTAGATATTATAAATTCCTCATATTCTAAATAAAGAAAATAAAACAACTAAAATTTACATTTCTCTAAAATCATCAAATGTGTCATGTATACAACTAAAGTATTCTAGGTAGCTAACTTCTTCATCTAAATATATAATTATTTTGAGCTCAAGTGGCATATATATAAATCAAGAACAATCCACCATAAATTCATCATTTAATAATATCCTAAAAATCTATATTTCTCAAACTAAGCTAAACTAATCTTGAATGTATGTTGAGCTCAAGTGGCATATAAATCAAGAACAATCCACCATACATTCCTCATATAATCCATAAATTAAATAAATTAATAATATCCTAAAAATCTATAATTCTCTTACTAAGCTAAATAATTCACAAAAATCTCTATTTTCAACTAATTAAACCATAAAATGTGGTAGACATAGTACAAATGAAAGGTATATACTTAGAATACTAGTTTTAGTTGTATTTTTCAAAATATTCAAACAATGTCAAGTGAATGAAACTTAAAATGACAAAGAGATAAAATCATAAAGAAAAATCACACATAGACCAAGAAACAACATATGCTGCCGCTAAAACATGAGGTTGAAATGGCCGAAGAGGAGATGAAGAATAATGAAGAACACACCAAGAACAAGCAAAAACAGAGAGGAAGAAATGAACTCTCGGGCTCGAGCAGGGGAGGAAGAGAGTTCAAATAGGGAGACCTTTAGTCCCGGTCCATAGAACCAACCGTGACTAAAGGAACAGAAATAGTCTCAGTTTGTGCCTTAAACCGGGGCTAAAGGTTTAACCTCGGTTGGTAACACCAACTGAGACTAAAAGTCCCCCCTAACAATGTCTGACAACTGAGCCGTTGGAAGGGAATTTTTAGTCCCGGTTGGTGTTACCAACCAGGACTAAAGGTACCTTTAGTCCCGGGTGTAATTTTTATCGGGGCTAGAGCCGATTTTGAAAATCAGCAAGGTGTGTTATGTAGTAGTGCATCCTCCACTGCTGGTACGTATATATATAATATAGTATACGTACCTACGTACTTGCGTACTGGTGATCAATCGATCGAGTAGATAAATACTCTATCCGGCCGATCCGTATCTCTGTACTGTACTGTATGTACGCTTGACAGAGTATATACGCACGAAAGTTCAATATCCTTTCCTTCCTTGTTCAGTTAATGTCTGAAGAAAGTACGTAAACAACAATCATACAAGTTCTGGGCTAATAATGTCAGAGATTTGACGCACATCTTTTTGTTGAAACAGTGCATGAGAAGAAAACATATGACACTAGATTCTTATAATTGTGAAATATGCTCAACGATGGTTAAAGAAACTGCTGAGCATCTTTTTTGACATTGTCCCTTTGCTCAGCAGTGTTGGGGCATTTTGAATTTAAACACAGTACTGAATGGAAACACATTAGAAAATGTGATGGCCCTCAAAATTCAGTTGCATTCTCAGTTTTTCATGGTTGTTGTGATTCTTATGTGTTGGACAATTTGAAAAGCACGAAATGAACTCATTTTCAACAACATTCAGACTGGTATTTAGGAGTGCAGAATCCTATTTTTCAAAGTCAGGCTTGTCTCCTTGAGGGTGAAAGCTAGTCTTGTAGCTCAATTCGACCAATGGATCTAAAATCTTTGATTGATTCAGAGACTAGATAGTTATTTTCTTTAGTTTTTTTTTGTCTCTTGAGCCTCTCTCTCTCTCTAAGAGCTCTGTTGTTTGTTTGTTTTCCCTTTTATTCTGTGCTAGTGGACTTTTTTTACTTAATAATTATCTCTGTAGGGGCTTAGGCCCCTCTAGTTCACTCAAAAAAAATAATGTTAATACTAACAAAAGGGGATCGATGAACAACTTCTTTGATCTCATCTACATAAAAAAAAAAAGAGCGTTCTCGATTTACGACTTTGTTATATAATATAGTATGTGGCGGAAGATGCACTACTCCATAATAAGTCGGTTAAATCTCATTTCCATATGCTGGCGGCGGCCCGGCCTCTTATCAAAGATCACTTTTAATGATATTTTTCCAGAGACAGTGATAATAATGCCCATCTCTAGAAATAGATTAAAAAACAAACAAACAAACAAAAGCTTGCAGAGCCCGCCCATAGGCCCGTTGCCATTGCCGAGCCTGCTCCTAGGCTTTGCCACCGTCAGTGGCGGAGGGGGGAGGGACTGAGGGGGGTCTGGCACCCCCAACAAGCCTGTGCCTCTACAGTACTCCCTTGTTATTTAATAAGTTAATCATTCAATTAGCAAAGTATCGATGTTAATTAGTGTTTTAATTGCTTGTTTTTTCTAATAATTATCTAGGATTAACTTATATATTGTTTTTTATTTCTTTTTCACTCTCTATATGGTACATTCTATAGCTAGTTAACAGATATAATTAGTGTTATGCTTGTTTATTGACCTTTTATATTGATCTCCAACAACATCTATATTATTTAGGATTAGTCTTTATGTTGTTTTTTCATATATTTTGTTTATATTATTACCATTATATTTTTTGCCTAAAAATTAGACTGATCAAGTGGAGTTAGAGACCTAGTGTTAATTAAAATTTTATTTTTTCTTTGTAATATCACCAAATTTATTGTATATGTATTTTATCACGTATGATTGTTGTCGGACTGGCCCTATGGTTAAATCCTAGCTCCGCCCCTGGCCACCGTCGTCGACCACGCTCGAAGACCAGCCACTATCACCGAGCCACGCCACGCCATTGTCAAGCTCATGACGACAGAGACGAAGACAAAGGAGATCTAAATATATGTCACTGTCAGCCTTGATCTGTGTGATTGGGGTGACAGGTGGAGCCGCCGCTAGACGACATCAAATTTGTAGTAGTGATGGCTTCACCGGAAATTTGTCTTGTGAAATTATCACTTAAAAATAAAATTTTCTTTTTATACTTAAGGGGGGGTATTCTAACTAAGAAACTTAGAACATCTCCAAGAGATTAGCTAAAAAAATTAGCTAAATTTATTGATTTTGTTCTCTCTAAAATAGATAATATTAGAGTACTCTAATAGATTTTGTAAAACCAAAAGATGGATGGCTAATGAGTTAGGCTATCCAAAATTAGAGAACGAATGAGATGAGATATATGAAGAACTACTAAATTTAGAGAGTTATTTACTGTATATTGGATACATTTTTTCTTTAATAATAGCCAATTTTAACTTTAAAATACGATTTGTCTATAGTCTTTTGGAGATGCTCTTAGTAAGGAGAAGGCAGAATGGTAATCAACTTTCTTCCTTGTGTCGCAAACAAGAACTGTCAAACATTTCTTTCTTCATTTTATTATCATCATTACGTTAAATTCCTATGGCGGCCATCATTGTAGTTCTAGGATTTCCCCACCGAACAATGGCAAACTTTATTTGATACTTGATCAAATTTAGGAGCATATATAGAAACAAAGTATTGTATTAACAGGAGCTATGGTTGTTTGCTGGGAAATTTATTTGGCTCACAAGAAACACCACACTGTATTTAACAATTTCTATCTGAAAACTTTGTTTTTGCATATTACTCCTACTGTTCAAGGGAATATGTTAGCTAGCTTCGGGTTCTAGGCTCTGTTACAAGTGGGATGTAAGTGGGCTAACCCGCGAACCCACATATAGACTTAATTTTTACGGGTTCAAGCGGTAACCCACAAAATTAAGCCTATATGCGGGTTATGCGGGCTACCGCTTGCATCTCTAGTTACAACACACATATTCCCTACAAGTTTGTCCTTAATTTTCTTTTAGGGGTACTATATGCCATTCATAGACTTCGGGTTCAAGAAAGAAAGTCAAGGACAATCTAGTATTGCCAACTTTTATAGTTAAAGTATATGAATGGCCTTTAAAGAAAAATTCGAACTGGCTTTTAGTGTCAAATTCAGTGTGTGGAGTCACTTAAACTTAACAAAAACTCTAGAGAGATGCATTTTAATTACTTGAAGAGGTATTTTTTTTAGATAAAGGAAAATATATTTCCGACTTCAGTCATCCGAGGATGCACAACAAAAAGTCAGTGTTACAGGTACGACAAAAAGTCACCCGATAACACTGGTGCACCTAAAAATAAAAGTAAACGACGAAAAAATTACATCCCAATGGGAACACCACCATTGGAGACTCCGGATCCAGTAATCTGGCAACAACACAAGGCACCAGATGCATGTGTAATGTACCATCATCTCGATGACGGCACTAGCCGACAACCCAAGAGATCTTCCAAAAGCGACGTCTCCAAAGAGAAAATGTCATCCAGAGACGCCCGAGACTGGTGTTGGTTTTCACTTGGAGAGATCCACTTGAAGAACGAGACGACGCCTCCAGCGAGGAAAGTGACGCCCACAGGCGTCACCGCCGTCGAAACATGGTAGTCAGCACCCTTGCCACATCCCACCAAGGACCATGCCGTTACGCCAAACACGAACGATGTGCACCATCGCCGAATCCAGCCACAAAGGCCGCCAGGTATGAAGCCATATTTTCTCCATTACCTAAAATTGATGTGTCCATATAGTATCATGTCCTGCCATATGGATGGCTACTATCTCTACGTATTTATTTATTTATTTATTTATACAACTGCACAGTTAACGTATTCTGCCGTCGACGCGGTACACGATTGAGCCGAGGGCCGTGCCATAATGCCGAATTTAAAGAGGTCCTTTGTCACGGGGAAGGAACGAAACAACCTACCACACTATCTAGTCGATGGTGTCAAGTAGTAGTAATGCTGAATTCTAGTGCATGCCAACGGATGACTAGGTAATAATCGACCAACTCTAGCGGCCGTGCACGTACACTAGCTACTCACCGCTGTCAATATTATATTAGGGGCTCATATTTCTGCTCTACAACCTATAGGCATGAAATATCACGTGGCTATAACATGCGAACATCCGTGTGTGTAGTATATAAAAATTCTAAACGTTGAATTTCAAAAACATTAGAATTTAAAACGAAATTTGTTACTCTAAAGTTTAAATAAAAAATTGTCAAGTATATATTTTGTATATATAGGGTTAATTTTTATCTGATTTTATATGAAAATATTATGGGTTCTTTTTGTGACACATATTTATTTTATAGCGGATCGGAGGGTATCTTAAACTGATTGCTTCTTTTAATTAATTTACAAAGCTGACATGTTTAAAAGGCCCATCTCTGTTAATATATAGCGACTTTTGAGGCTGACTTCTCAAGTCATACGTTGCTAAAAAAAACTATTTATACATATATGATTCTTTTTTATTTCCAAGCTATCTCTGTAAATAGAACCGGCCGCCTCTAAATGTCACAAGACATTTTGAGATGATAGAGTGATGTTTTTGTTTATCGTTGTAAATAAAAAGGAACTGTCTACTAATTAAAACTCATTTTCGCAATAGTTGATACTTTGATTTTTTTTAAAAAAATAAAGAACAAAAGGTTAAAATGGACGCTTGAATCAGAGGCATATAAAATACACACTGGAGCCGTGAAAGATCCAAATGCACGTACTACACGCATACGTGTACAACACCATAAATAGTCCCATCACCTTGGAAGCAGCAGATTCCACACGAGGAAGCAGAACAGGCTAAGCTGCCTGCAACTGGCGCCATCCACGCCCGTCGTTGGTTTCAGCTGCTCCCGTTCAACGCTCGCCGTCGACCACACGGCCGCCCATTGATTGACCCACTGGCAGGCAGCAAGGATAGATGCCACCAACAGTAGTTGACGCCACCGTGGCCACGCCTCCACTCGAGCCGACGACGGGCCGCCGCCCTACGACGCTCCCCAACGCCAACACCGCGCTCTCCGACGCCAATGCCAACGCCGGCGCCGCGGCGCGTAGGTCGAAGACCAAGGCCGTCGCCTCCCGCTACCTCACCCCCGCCTCCAAACCCACCTCCATCTCCGTCTCTTCCGCTGCCAAGTCGCCAGCACCACCACCGAGGACGCCCGCCTCCACCGACCGGTCGCGTCCGGTGCTCCCCAACGTTGCCGCCACGGACGCCGCGGCGGCGTCCGGCGGGAGCGCCACCACGACGACGACACGGACGCTCGCGGTCGCGTTCCAGAGCCCGACATACTCCGTAGAAACCAGCAGGGCGAGCTCGGATTCGCCGGCGGCGGCCACGCCGGAACCGAAGAGGCTCACTGCGCGCGCCAAGGTCTCCGACGCGACCCAGAACACGTACCGGTGGCCGCCACCATCGGCTTCGTGCGGGCGCGCCGAGCTCTCTGCTCCGACGAGCAAGAAGGAGACTCCTCAGACGATCGCCTCCACCATCTTCGGCTCCGTGCGGTCGACGACGGCGTTCCGCGGGACGCCGCGGCGCGCGTCGGTGGACGGCGCCAGCAACGAGTACCTGCTTGCTTTGTCCTCCTCCGATGACACGGGCAGCGCGTCGTCGTCCGGCGGGTCAGGGTCCGGGGACCGCCCTGCCGCGCCCCGGCGCAGCGTCGGCTCTGCGCCACGCCCTTCGCCAGCTGCTGCAAGGAACGCCGCCATGAGCTCCTCCGCGCGGTTCTCGCGGGACGCTGCCATGGGGACTCGCTCAGAACGCTTCGCGTACCCGGTTACGCCGTCGTCTTCTTCACGCGCGCCTGCCACGTCGTCGTCGGCTCCGGCGCCGGTGAAGAAGAGGTCACTGTTCACCGGCTTGCTGTCCTCGCCGTTCAGCAGGCCGGCGGCGTCTGTGAAGCAGCAGCAGCCGTCGCCGAGCAGCAAGCCGGTGGTGGCCAGCGCGTTCAGGACGGCGGTCAGCGCGTCATCCCCGGCGCGGCGCTCCACCGACGGCCCTGCTGCCTCCTCCGCCGAGAACGCGCGAGGCGGCAAGAGCTGCGGCGTGGACGGTGACACGAAGTGCAGGGTCCCGGCGGCGATCAGGACCGAGGAGGAGCACCAGCTGAGACTACTCTACACACGGGAGTTGCAGTGGCGGTTTGTGAATGCCCATGCTGGAGCTGCGATTTCGTCGCAAACCATGGGTGCAGAGGTGAGTGAGTCACTGAAATTTTTTTGGAGATCATCGTGTCAGTTGCTGTTCAATCATTTTTTTTTTGGAGAAGGCGGTTGATGCTCCATTTTGGTAACACAGACAGCAGCTGATGATGATGGTTGTAAATGTTGATGACAGAAAAACTTGTGTGGCGCATGGGTTTCTATACTGAGGATGCGCAAATCGGTCGCCATTAGAAAGATGCAGCTCCAGTTGCTTCGGAACAGCTGCAAACTCATGGCGATTCTGAGAGGACACGTAAGAACATCATGCTGGTCCTTCAGTCAATTCTCCACTTATTCCTTGGCACTGGCATTCATCTCACAAAAAACCTAGAGTAATAATGCAAATTTTGATGGCTGGGCAAGAGCAGGGCTGTCTGTTTCAGTTATCAAAAAGGACCGCTGTAAAACAATTATTAGCAAACAGATCTTTACTAACACAAGTTGAAAAGTAGAAGAAATAAGCTCATAAGTCATAATAATCAGATGATAATGATATCACTACTAAATTGGACTTTTGGAGTTGTACTAGCTTGCAAATTAAAATGGCCATGATACGGCTCATGAAGATACTTAGATCAGCTATAACTGCTATCATAAAAGACTAAAGTTCGTACAGTCGGTTTAATTTGCCCCACTGGACCTGCAGGAGCATCAAATTGCTAGTTTATGACACTATGTAAATTCGTTTTGAGTACACAGTGTTTTGACAAAAATCTGATAAACTTACAACATGCCCGCAGATGAAATACCTGGAAGAATGGTCCTTTTTGGAGAGGGATCATGCTCGTTCTTTGTCAGGAACAACACAGGCTCTGACTGCTACCGTCCTGCGCCTTCCTGTGTCCAATGGAGCAATGGTTAGTTGGTGTTTCATGAAACTCGCAGAGACTTCTCATCACGTTGCTTGCTTTCCCAGTTCAAATGTTGAAACCCTCTTATTTTAAAATTTCAGGCAGATGTTCATGGAATAAGAAATGCTCTTAGCTCTGCAGTTGATGCCATGCATACTATACGAAACTCAACAAGCACTCTGCTGCCTAAGGTGCTGGCATTGTTTTAATACAGGAATTCCCTTGCTAGTTTTGTTTAACATTTATTTACACGAACAGGATGCTACAAATATCACAATATAAGTGATGCAATGCAGCATTGAACCTTGAAAATGCATGCTGGTGTTTTCAGTCTGAATGAATGGTCTGCCATTTTCTGCAGTTAGCCCGAACAAATGTCTTGGTGTCCCAGCTGTCCAGAGTTTTCATCCAAGAACACATTCTGATGGCGCAGTGCAGAGATTTGCTGTCCACACTAGCATCAATGCACGTAAGCAGTACATCCAGACAGACAAATTCGGTTTTATAGTCTGTCAGCATTGTTGATGTGCTAACTGTTCTGGATTCAATGTTGCTGACACAGGTGAGGTACAGCAGCCTACAAGGGCAGAGAGTACAGCTGAACCAAACAAGGCCTCAGCATTTTCAGTAGTCTTCTTCAGGCCACTCTCTAGCTGCAGCCAACATGTGACCAAAGTCGGAGAGTTTTTTATTTTCTTTTCTTCAGTTTGCCAACTGCAGTCTTCTGCAGTAGTAGCAATGAGGAATACGAGACGACTAACAGAATTGCTGTTGTTGCTCTTGTCCAAGATCAAAGAGGGGGTATGTCCTCGTCAAAAAAAAAAAAAAGAGGGGGTATGTAATTATTATATTTCGGGAGAGTGAGCCTTTACGGGCTTTTTATGCTTAGTTTTTTCTCTTGTAGATTTGTGCTCTGTATCATTGAAAATGGCACAATCTTGTGCCAGTTCGAAACAAAACTGGCAAACAGTTTTTTACACGATATTGAAGTACTATTGTTCGAATTCGAAACAACCGACAAAGACATCAAGGGAATCGACACTTATACACAAAAGAAACAAGACCTTCCAAGCAGCAAGCACGCACTTACCGGCTACTCCCTCCGTCCCTTTATATATATCGTCCGGAAAGCGTGTTTGTGAGGAAAATACGATTTTGTAGAGATAAATATTAAAGACAGAGGGAGTACTATAAATCACACCACGTAGATAAATTCCAATTATGCAGGCAAATTTACAAAACCCAACAATATCGCCGCTTCTATGACCAGCAAAAAAAAAACTTTATGTACAACCAGAAGCTACTACTTGTATCATTCTGTTACCATCACGTACGTGTTTTGAGCCCCTTTGATTGAGTTTACAGAGAACTTGCACATATTAAAAAAAAGTGAAGTGGTTTAGTTCTGATTGCTCTGGCTGAACATAACAGAACCTGTAAGTTTGGGTTATGACTAAGGCCTCGTTCGCTTTCTTCGGAATGGGCCGTTTCCGGCTGGAATTATTCCAGGTGTTATACAAATTACGTGTACGTTCCTGCCGGATTTTGAGATAACCGAACATGGTTTTTCTTTTTTGAGACATTAGGCCAAGCCCTGTTTTACCTTAAAGCACTAAGAAGTCTCGCAAACCAGAAATATGACGGGGAGAACAAAATCGTAATCAGAACAGATAGACAAGAGGCACTAAAAACTGAAAACCTGTCAGCATTATGATTCACCAACAAGAGACAGGCATGCTGTGTCTGCAGCAACGAGTCTGTAATTTGGTGCAGACAGCAACAGGTATCCAAGCTCCTGCAACCGCAACAAGCCAGCCACATATTTGGTATGAGAAAGCAGAGCCGCGTTTGGATCCCACGCCCAAGGTTGGAGATGAGGTGTACAGACAACGCTGTACATGATTTTAAAGAGGAATCAGACCAACTTATTACAAAACAATAATTCAAGACTCACATTGAAATTTACTAGTCCATCAACCCGTGCTCTCGCACGGGTTTAAATCTTTGGAGTAAACATGATATTTTAGATGTATTAACTATCATGATGACATAAGCAATTATTTTAAGCTTACACTATGTCACTTAAAGTTTGTGGTAGAGGTCTAATGACGACAGGGTATCTGATTGATGATATTAATGTTGAAGCTTTATAATAATTATTTACTTAAAAACAATCTCAAAGAGTTTAAGATGTACGCACATATGATCTTTATTAACATCCTCCATTCGCAATATGTTTGGATTTTGTATCAACAAAATTTTTATGTAGTAATGGTTATATTATCAATATGGATATGTTGTGTGTGTGTGTGATGGTGGCACAACATGATGAAAGTTTTAATGTATTAATATTAAATGGGCAATGGTGAAACATATTTGTGCTTATGTTATTTAAACATTTTTTTTTGATAAGCTACTAAAATAATAGTAAGGTATATTTAGATACAAATCTAAATAGTTACTTAATATTATCTTTCATAGTGTTGCATTGTAACATGATTTTATAGAACATAGAGTGATGTATCTTGAGTATGTTGTGTGTTGGTTTTGACATATTGCCTTTAATATTTTATTAATGTAGATCCATAAACGTGATTGGACATATAGATATGATATTTTATATTAATATTAATACATTAACCAAGTGAACGTGATTGGTAGGTTAATCTAATATTTCATATTAACCATCTATGAATGAACAAAAAAATAAGTTTATTAATACATCTATAAAAGTGATGGTTAATGATATTTTATATTAATATTAATACATCAACCAAAAGTGAACGTAATAGATAGGCCAGTCCACAATTTTGTGTTATAATAACTAATTATAAAACGCGCGCCTATGATCATTTTTTATTTCTTTTTTAAAATTATTTTTATTTTATATAATAGCTTAAAAAAAGAAGCGCGCCATCATTTCATGGATATAAAACAGCCAAGCAAGCAACCAAAGTCTTCTAACCTGGACAACATTATAAGACCAAATACTTGAATTGGTCATATGCATTAGTGGTATTGGACTTGTTATGATATTTTTTCCTTGTTAAATGGTAATTATGAAACACATTGTTACTATTTTTTACAAAAAAAAATCATCTAGTGGCCATGTCCTAGCACCAAGCTCTAATCTTCTAACTTAAATTCGGTTTGCATTAAATATTGGCTAGAAAAAAAATAATCATAAGATAGTAGCAAAACATGCTATTTATATATAAAAATTTTACAGAAGACCACCAGAAAAATTACCGTAATCTCGATGGGTTCTTAAGTCAAACCAAGCTCACAATTGCGCCATGACCCATTGCTGCATCTTGGCCATCTTGGAGGTCAACTCTGGTCGATGCATATAGTGATGCAACCATGAAATCAAGCACTTGATTTTCCGTAGTAGAAAACAATGACTTCTTCGACCAAGAAATAAAGATGTCTTGGTTGAAGGTTGAAGATAATCAAATGCAAGAGGCAATTCATGTAAATTGATTTCCTCTAGAGGCTAGCCTCCCGGGATGGCATCAAGTAATGGTGTACACACGTGTATGCAAGATCCTTCCCCTTGACCATGCAAATTGCACACCGTGCCACTATGTATGAGATTCCATCTTAGAGATCAAGAGGTCACATTTATGGCCTCCATGAGCAGGCATACCAATCGGCTGTGTCTCGGGCCTCAAAGGCACATGGATGCAGGCCGGCTGGTTAGTGCTTGTGCCCCTCCAATCCTGGTTATCTCTTGTTGGCACCTATTACATCCATCTTGCTGCAACCAGCAGAGAATGTCATCTCGATTCGCAATACACAAGTATTGGTAGGAATTGGAACGTTGGGGAGAGGAATGTGAGAAAGCCGTCGAAAACGTGATGCGCTAGATTAGATTAGATGAGTTTTGGAAAAATACACATAAAACGATTTTGGTAGATATTTTAATTACAATATTCCAATAACCACATGATTAACCAACGTGAGTACGGATGGATGTGGACGGATGAGATTTATTTCGTGTGGTTGAAGAAAACTATCATATGTTTTTTTTCGATCTTATTTGTTGCTGTGGAATTATTATAAGTGGTGTTATATTAATAGATTAAGCGTCTATTTGGATTTTTATTGAAAAATTATTAACCAATAGTGAACATCAACACAACCGATCTCATTTTTTTAACCAACAAATTTGAATGTAGTTCCTATAACTATGCCGATATTTTTATGAACCATCTGCCTCCGCGTTGCTGGAGCTGCTCATTAGATTGTATAGGCTATTTATTTATCTATAATGACGGTAGATTTTTATTAAAAAAATAACCAATAGTGAACGTCAACACAGCGTATCTAGTTTTATTTAACCAACAAACGTGAACAGTACTTCCTATAGCTATGCCGATATTATTTTTATTAATCATCTCCCTCCGTGCGGTTGGAATTTGTTTTTGTGGCTCATTAGATTGTAAGGTTATTTATTTCTCTGTATATTAATATAATGTTGGTGGTAATTATTTTTTTTTTAAAATAATAGATCTTATGGTTATTAATAATATTTACTGAGTCCACGTGATTAGTCGGCTCCATCAGATATTTAATTAATATATATTGAGTCAGCTCAATCTGAGTCCACGTGATTAGTCGGCTCTATCAGATATTTAATTAATATATATTGAGTCGGCTCTTTTAACCTCTAAGGGCAGAGGTGGATAATTACTTTTAAAAAAAATAAGATCTAATGGTTATGAATGGCTTGAATCTTTTGGTTAGTGGCCGAATGTTTCTGATTAATGTGAGAATTTCTAGCATTTATCTTTTTTCTCAGCGCGCGAGGTGAGGATTAACGTGGAGGCTTCATTAGGGCCTCCAATTAGTAATAGCAAGATGACTAAACAAACTCAAGACACAATTCTATAATGAGGAAAACAGATCGAATGCCTACCAGAGTTGTGTCTGTCATTCCTTATTGAATTTTAAAAACAGTATATTGACAATTTAATAAGGTTTGTAACCATGAGAACGCATAAAGAAATAGAAAACTCCCAGGTTGGAGTATATATATCACCGGCTGATATATATATATATATATATATATATATATATATATATATATATATATATATATATATATATATATATATATATATATATATATATATATATATATATATATATATATATATATATGTCTTCTTCAAGTTAGCCATGGTGGCGTTCCTTCAAATAACCCGCCCAACCGAATATTACTGCGAATGGCCAAAGCTCGAAAGCAAGTGTAAAGAAGATTTTCTGAAAGTTGACCAGAGCCATACCCGTAATCCTCTTCTGCGAAACAGTGATTCTGAAACAAGAAGAAGTCCCCATAAACCTTGTGTGTTCTTGTAGAGCAACACGAGAGGGCTGATGGCACATATTGCAATGGCAGTCGACCTTGCAACTGGGGCCAGCACCATGTAGACACCAAGTGCAAAGGCAGCGGTGAAGCTTGTGACGGAGCTGGAGACGAAAAACAAGGATATGACAAAGTGCGCCCGACGGAAGCGCAGTGAAACCATGGCCATGCCAGAGTACATGAGACCAATTGTGGCCATTGAGGAACAGATGAAAGTCAACGTATTGGCCACCATGAACGCATCGAAGTACCACCTCCCGGCAAGTGTTGGCGAGCCACCGTTCGGATGGTCATCAGCTCTGTTTCCTCCTGGCAGGGCAAAAGCGATGAGCACCGAACCGATGCCGAGAGTTTGGGTTGAGCTTGTCATCTTGTCTGATTCTTCTTTCTCAAGTAGTTTATCAGTCGCATGTTTGTCGTCAGCATCTGCATCATCATCATCTTTTGGTTTCAGATGAGGAATGCGGTTTTCTAGGATATGATCCCACCGGTAGTTACCATAGGTAGCACCCAAAGTTAGGAGTGTTTTGTAGATGACCTTGTCTGGGTTCTGTAAAAAGTAATAAGTAATTAAAGATCAGAAAAAAAAACACACACACACCATAATATTCGCTTGATGATGATCAGTGTGGTTGTGGTTGGGTAGTACCCCCTATGTTCCTGAATTAATCAATTTCTAAAATCCGTGACAGTTAAACTTTTTTAATTTTGATTAATTTTATAGAAAATATAACAACATCTATGACATAAAATGAGCACAATATAAAAATATATTATATGATAAATCTAGTGATACTAATTTAATATTATAAGTTTTTATATATATTTTTATTTCTAAAAATTCAGTCAAAGTTTATAAAGTTGAACTTTGACTTAAGACAACTATAACTATAGAAATCTATTCTTTTAGGAACAGATTGAGTAGTAATTTATACCCTGCATAGAAAAAACCTTCGTGCTTTCTTCTCCTTGCTATTTCTAGTGCTGTCTCCCCTTTGTCATTCCTTAAATTTAAGCAAACATTAGGGTTCCCCAGCAGAGCCATGACCATGGAAAGATCCTGAGCATCCACAGCTAGGTGCAGCGCAGTGTTGCCATTCCTGTCCTGAATATTCATTATGGGTGCACATTGTTTTGAATGACAAGCTGTTCTTATGACTTTGGATGCCTTGTTCTGGACAGCAACATTAATGAAGGTTCTTCCTAGCTTGTCACGCAAACCCATGCAACCTGGGCATCTCCTCAGGAGAATGCGAATAGCATCAGATTGATTTGTCTTGGCAGCAATGTGCACGGGGAACAAACCTTCAGAATCCTCCCGATAAGCCATAGACGAGTCAGCATCCAGTAGGTGCCAGGTTGGGGTATGCTTTAACCATTTATTGCGACAAATCCGCAAATTCCCTGGACGTAGTTGTTCTACCGATACAGCGAAATGGAGAGGGGTGCTTGTCACACCCGGTCTTAAGAACAAAACCAGATATACCCTATATGTGAGCTCAGAAAGTCAAATCTCACATATAGCCACAGAACAAGGTAATATCAAAAGACAACACTTAAATACATAACATATAAGGCCAAAGAAATAACCTTAAGAGAGAAAACAACGGAAAGACACTCCGATTTTCAGGCGAAGACTCCACTCCACAGGGACCAACTGACTGGTTGATCACAAGCCTAACTGCTCGAGACTCTTGCAATCTGGTACCCATCCGGGATTTTTATCCAAAGATTGAAAAGTAAACAAGTGTAAGTACATCTCGTACTCAACAAGTATATATGGGGTTCATGAGGCTCAAAAAGGTTGACACTGGTTTACTGCGATAAGCATTTTTAATTTATAACAAAACTTTGCAAGTGGTAAATCAGAAGTTATGCTTAAGCCCCCAGTTTAAACTACATGATCATATAAGCAAATGAACAAATAACATAATAGCATGTTAATGTGATTCATAATAATAAGCAACTAGTAAACAAAGTTTTCTGTGAGTTTTTCGGGTCGCTCGTGTCCGTGAGCACGGCTGATATATCGGTTTTTAACACTCTGCAGAGGTTGTACATCTTTACCCACAAGTCGTGATTTGCCCTTTCGCCCGAGGTAGCGAACCTCTTAACCCACTTCCAAGGAAGGTCGGCAGGGTTCACTATGAAGTCTTTCAAAGGGGCTCGCTGACAAACAACAGACACTACGGATCCACGGGTAAGGGGTATACGGGGACCCCTCGATGGTACACACGCGCAGCGGTAGCAACTCCGGCCGTACCCCGCAACCGCTCGTCAATGACAACTTTCGTGAACTGCCACATGCGAGAGAGTGACCCTCATACTTAACTAAAGCCAGAGCCATGTAGCCCTCATGGTTGTACTGTATGTCCCAGCTTTTGCTGACAGATAGGGTCCTAAATCCATGTTGCTAAAAAGTCAAGTTTTACTTTATCATTTCATATAGTCATTAATCAAGATTCAGGATCATGCTTTGTTAAAAAGGAGCACTAGCAATACTACCCAAATGCAAAGATAACTCATAGGATTCCAAGGTTCAAGGTAACAAATCTAGGTAAGTCGTATGGTAACAAGATTAGACACATGCATATGATTTTATTCAAAAACATCATGAATAGGGCATCAAGGAAGATCCCATATAATACTTTCCTTAAACTCTGATCCTTTCTTCAAATCTAGTCTTTAAAGATCTCTAGTAACACCAACTTCTTCTGGATCTCCAACGCAAAACTCACCGATTGGACAATATCTCAAACACCACACAAGTATCTGAACAAACATACAAAGCATACAAATATACCTATATTAGAACAATACACCAATCAGTGAAAAGGATTTAAAAAGAAACCTACGATCACACAAACGCGAAGATCACGCTAATCGAAGCTACTATGATCGAGGTACATCTATCGAAAGATTTGCTTATATAACAAAGAACTATGAGGTTTATTAGTTTTAACTATATAAAAGAGTGTATAAATATTTCAGTGAAACACCTTGGTTTAATTAGGTCAAACTTGCATTTGGATTTTGAAAACGAAAGTAGAAACTATGATTATTTTATGTATAAAACAAGTTGCATATTTGTTAATCAAATTAGGGTTTCACATCATGAAAATCTAGAACTATTAACATGGTAATAAAGATAACTAATGCATAGATTAATTCGTTACGAGACCAACGCAACTGGAACGAGACGAATCGGATCTAAAACGGAGAAGATACGATTTAAACAAGATTTAGAGATTAAACTTGGAATTTAAAAGGCATTAAATAAATAAATATTTTCAAAGTTTATAAACAAAGCCAATTTTCATTTTAACATGTAGATAAAAACTCTACGAATCTAACGCAATTCGAATGGATGAAAACGGATTTAAAACGAATATTTTATGAGCAAAAGAATATCAATGGAAATTTGTAAATTCTGAATTAAACGAAAACTGGGCTGCGGGTTAAAATTACCAAAGCACGGGGGCCTTTTTGCAAAACGCGAAGAGCTGACGACGGGGTCCGGCCGGGTTGCCACGTGGCGCGCAGGGCTGGCTGTCGGCTGTTGGCGGCGGCGCGCGGGGGGGGGGGGAGAGGGGGTTGGGGGGGGGGTTATAAGGGGTGGCGGCTAGGGCTGGGGGGCTGGCGTTGTTGGGCCGGCGGGGGAAAAGGCCTGGGCCTGCTGCGGCTGCTGGGCCGCGCGCGCTAGGGGGCAGGGGAGGGGGAGCGGCCTGGTGCGGGTGGGCCGGCTGGGGTGAGGCCCAAGCGGGAGAGGAGAGGGGGAGGGAGAGTTGGGCTGGGAGGGAAGGCCTTCGGGCCAGAAATAGAGAGAGGAGGGATATATTTTATTTTGATTTATTTCATTTTCTTTCTTTTACTTGAAAACCTTTTTCCCAAAACAAGTTTCCATTTAAACTTTGAAAGGGTTTTTAAGTCCATTTAAATTTCTTTTGCTTGGAAAACTTTTCAAGGTATTTTTATAAATCTTTTTGAAACCTACTTTTGAAATTATTTTGAGTTTTAACAAAACCACACAAACATTAAATCATATGCAGAGGCATGAGTGCACAAACATGTTGCTAATCAAAGGATAAATTTTAATTTAATGGAAAGTTTTTGTTTTCCTATATTTTTATAAGCACAAAATTAAGAATTAAATCAATTTAACTCTATTTTTTCAAAAAGTAAATTTTAGGGTGTTACAGTGCTGCACTCTTCGTCTTTCTTGTTGGTAAGGTCCTTGTTCCAAGCGAGTACATTTGTTGTCATCACTGGAAAAATGTAAACAACATTTGGTGCTAAACATAAAAAAAACTGTTAAAATGTATTACATTTGGTAGGTATGCATTGCTGTTGTGTTGTGGGGTGGGAGGGGAGTGGGTTTCTACTAAGCTTCATCATTTTTATAGTTTTATATTTAATTTCTGTTTTATTAGATCTCTCGACACAATCTACAACTTTATAGTTTATGAGTGGTTTTTTTATTTCAAAATGTTTAGTCCTAAAATATTATTTACATTAAAAAATTTTGAAATTTAAAATTCCTAGCAATCTCGTATGTTAACATGGTTTGTATTAAAGTTATAGTTTGTAATACAATCTACATCTTTGTAGTTGAAGATTTTTTTATTTTAATTTGTTTAGAGTCCCAAATGTGTGTTTTCATTTTATAGGTTTTTAAATTCAAAACTTCGAATTTCTAAATGACCTCGAATCTTTACATAGTTAATTCTAAAGTTATAGTGACCAATCTGATCTACATATTTGCTATTGATAAGCTTTTCATTTGGAATTGTTTCATGTCTTAAATATTTGTTTTATAGTTATAAGAGCATCTCCAAGAGTTTGTCAAATTAACTTGACATCAATAAAATTTTGGCAAAAGATGAAAAAACATCCTCCAACAATTTGGTATCCTAACTTGACAAAAATAGAAACTTGACATATATTTCCTCTCGACGCTCATATATGCGCGCGTGTATATGACTCTCATCTCGTCGGGAGATTGAGGTGAAAGAACCTTCTAGTAAACAGAAACTCTTTGCATATATGCGCGCACGTATACGACTCGCATCCCGTCGGGAGATTGAGGTGGAAGGACCTTTTAGTAAACAAAAACTCTTTATTGTGTTCACTTTATAAAAGTGTCAAAGAGAAGAGTTTATAGATCTTGCCTTATTTGATTTATGAGAAGTTTAGGGTCTCCGATGCAAAACCATTTTTCTTTTATCTTTTCTGTTTGTATAAATTTAGATGGCTGAAAATTTATAGTAATTTAATATAAAAATCGTAAAATAGCACATGAAGACTTTTTGGAATCCTTATGAGTAGATCTATAGAGTGGAATAATAATATGATAGTTTTTACTAGAATGGTTTTACTATTGTTTTTATCTATAATATTTAAGGATAAACTTGTGGGTTTTTTTTAATTTACCAAGTATAAAATAGCAAGATCTTGGAGAGAACCTCTTTTTTTACTTGCCATATTGTTTTAGGAGTTGACAAATCACATGATTTGTCAAGTAAAATTTGGCAAACTCTTTGGAGATACTCTTTCAAATTTTTAAAATTTTCAAATAATCTCATATGGAGACCCATCATATACTAAAGTTATAATGTTTGACAAGATTAAAAACTTTATCGTTAAAACTTTTAGAATTTGAGTTTATTTAGTAGCCAAAATATTCAAATAAGATTTCGGTAGGCAACTATAAAATAAGTTATTCTATAGTCACTTTTTTTTAGATACATATTTATGACAACTGTGAAACTATAACACATGTTGATATTTATCGTAACATTATAGTAAATTATATAGTAAGATGTTACTATAATGTCATAAATTAACATAGTAATTATCGTAACTTAAAGTGGCTACAAAATAAGTAATTCTATAGCAAGTTGCAGAATAGTATCTATATATATACTATGGACTGACCAGAATAAAATGTTGTAGTGAGATGCTAAATAGTATTTAACAGTCAGGCTACTAAATAGTAGTTCTATATTGATTTTCCATAGGGAGCTACTCCTTTTTTTCCCCTTTAATTAGTTGCACTGCGAGAAAGAAATAAATGAACTGTGGGCAAATCTTTTTATTACTAAACAACAAGTTGCGCACCTTCTCCGTGAAGAACAGCAGCGTGCAAGGCATTTTGGCCCCCGGGTCCGGAGTAGGACACGACGGAACAAAGCTCTAAAGCGTCGTGCAGGGGCTCCGCGATGTCCTCGCGCCCCAGAGAGACAGCGAGGTAAATGGGCGAGGTCTCATGGCACACAATTTGAGCAAGCTGTGGATCCACCCACAACATCAGCTCGACCATGTCCCTGTCGCCGACCCTGACCGCCATGTGCAGGGCCGTCTCCTCGCGGTCGTTGATCTTCCTCAGCGCCTGGACCACCACCAGCAGGCCATGGCCGCCGTCGTCGTCCTCGGTACCCACCAACGTGATGAGATGGCAAAACATAGTCAGGTTCCTGGACATTGCAGCCTGGTGCAGCAGTGTGTCCCCGCCAGCCGCCGGCACCTCGTCCCGGAGGTACCGGGTCTTCTCGCAGATCTCCTGCGCACATCTGAAGCAAGAGCGCCCCTCCAACGCAATAAACTCGTCGACGGCGTTCTGCAACACTGCTTGCTCCGCGTCAGGGGAGGACGATCTTGCCGGCGGCGGCCTGAGGAGGTCTTTGTTTATGCACCCGCCATGTACAATGCCAGCAGGGCACAGGAGTGAGGAGAATAGGGTGCATGACCACCACCGGCTGTCGTCTGGACTGCGAATACTTCCACTGCTCAATATAGGAGGCGAAGGTGTGGTCTTCTTTGGCACCCGACATAGACACAAGGGTCCGTTGCCGGGCAGCAGGTTGACCACCGTTGCTGGACGCCATCGATCGCCACCAGCAGCAGCAGTAATGTATACAGTATATTACTGTATGTGGAAAAACTGCAAAACCACTGCACTGAGCTCGCCAAGTCTACCCCCGGCCGGCCGATCAAGCTCCTTAGATGCTCTGCAGGTTTATCTAGATAAAGTATGTACATATATCTTTATCATTATTGTTTATTTAAATGGCTTAAATCCAAAGATCAGTAAAATAATTTTTTGAAGGACAAGATAAAATCTAGAACCACATACAACAAATGCAAATAAAATAACATTTTCCTTCCCTCATCAAGAGAAACAAGTTTATTTGTTTAGTCATTGGGGACGTCCATACCGTCTGGGTATTCATCTCAGCTCCTTGCATAAGCCGAGGAAAATGGACGTCGTCGTAGGTGCCCCGTGTATCCAGATTATGCCTGTGGTACTGATGCTTTCAACAAGACAAGGAGAGACACTTAAATAAGCAGAAACAAAAAAAAACTTGCAGGACACTTCTCAAGAGTTGTGATTACACTCAAGGAACAAGATGCATATAAGCTTAATGACCACAAGAGGAAAGCCTGTTGTAACTTTAATTTGGCTCGCAACATCAAGAATGAAAGTTGCGATGGAGGATTGGATGGGAAGGTTGTCTCCTACTTTTTTTGCTAGCCCAACTTTTTTTTTTTTGAAGAGAACAGGAGGAGCCAGGAGCTCCTACTGTAAATAAACTTAAAACAAAAACAAAGTTTGGTACAAAAACAGAGAAGCAAAACAAAGCAAAGCAGAGAAGAGGAGAGGAGAGACAGGGGACAGAGGGGAGGGAAAGGAAAAGGGAATCAGGGTACATCAAAGGAGAGAAAGAAAAGCCAAGCGATTACAAATTTGAGTTGATCCATGATTCTCATTGGTGACTGACTGAAGTTTTTGTTCTGTGCAATAAAAGAGAGGCTTCGACAGAGATGTATCTCTTGCAAGCAAAGATTGTTGGAGCTTTGTTCTTGAAGATTGCATCATTCCTGACCATCCAGATGGCCCAGCACCAGATGATAAAAATTTCAAGTGAGAAGGTTACCGAAAGCTTTAATTTCCAAACCTGGTAAATTTGCGGAAACGAGAGGTCATTAGGGAATTGAAAGTTTGCTATTCCCCAGCAGGTTTTAGCAAAAGGGCAATAGAATAGCTAGCAGGTGCATATATAACAGTTTCCTCAGGAGTTTGCTGGCATAGGACACACTGATAATCATCCAAGTGCATTCCCCTTCTTCTAATCAAGTCTCTTGTACTCAGCCTATCTCTTAGAGCCAGCCAAAAGAAGATTTTGTGTTTCCCTTGACAAGAAGATTTCCATAAGAGCTTGAAGATTGGGTCAGGTTGTGAATTCCCAATTAGATTTCTATAAGCTTTTGCCACGGAGAATTGAGTGGAGCCCAAATATATTCCCACCTATCATTTAGATCACCAATATTCAGGTTAGCAATTTCCAGCTGCAGATCCTGTGCTTGCTGGTAGGCTTCAACTGATAGAGGTAGAGTGAAAAGATTGAGAAATTCAGGTGCCATAAAAGCTGAATGTACACTGATATAGCCCAGCTAATTCATTCTTCAAAATTCCAGCCTGAACAAAATTATCTCCAGAATTAACATAATTCAGTCTGTTTCAGCACTGAAAGTAGGTGCTACCATGCATATATACAAGCAACGTTATAGCAGTTTATGCTGGCAGATCTGGTGCATTCAGCCAGTCAGCATCGCGCGCTGACACCTTGCCCGTCTACATCTTTTACTGACAAGGAAGGATCTAAGCTGTCTCTACTTTACAAATTGATCGCTATACATATATATATGCATATGTGTCACGAACAGACAGTTAGGCATATCATCCAAAGTTTCCTGACAGCTTGTTTATTATGTACTCGTGGATTGTATCTTTTGCTTCTTCTTTTTTGGTTTCTGGACCTTCAGGATTTGCACAGTGATGATTTTGCTTTCGTCAATTGAACCCATATTTAGGTCTAAATACGGTCCAATTACCGTATTCTCTCTCTATACATTTTTTTTCACAAACGTGCCTGGTATTCTCTTTATATAGAGACTCTGTAGCATTGCAACCCTGCCTCTCTGGGCCTACTTGAGTGACTATTTGTTTTTTCTATAACCTAAAACCCATTTGTTGACTACACATTTATAATGGTCCAAATGGAATGAATCAACTTTGATACTACATGAATTCCGTAGCCCAAAAGTTCCAAAAAGTTCTCCGAAAATTCCGAAGTCCAGAGATCTGAGACAACTCTCCTGGAGTTTCGATGTCTGGAGGTTTTCTTCGGAAGTATTGAAACAGCCTGAAGAACATCACAAGAGAAAGGAGAACAGCAAAAATCAGATCAAACGACCTCGGAATTGGAAGTTGTAGAGGATGAATTATACACCTGATCTCGGAATCAGTGCGGCTGAAAACTCTGAGCATGTCAAATGAGACCCTGTCCACGTTGTCTCACAACTCACAAGTCACAACCATAAGAAGAGGAGCTCACAAGTCACAAGTCACAACCATAAAAATGAGACCCTGTCCCTGTCCACGTTTTCTTTTTGAGACATTAGGCCAAGCCCCCTGTTTTACCGTAAAAGCACTAAGAAGTCTTGCAAACCAGAAATGGGATGGGGAGAACAAAATCCTAAGCAGAACAGATAGACAAAAGGCACTAAAAACTGAAAACCTGTCAGCATTATGATTCACAAACAAGAGACATTCACGATCAGACACATCTTTGCTATCAGAAAGCAGAGCAGCTGTACAGCAACAGGTATCCAAGCTGCTCAACCGCAACAAGCCAGACACATCTTTGCTATCAGAAAGCAGAGCAGCTGTACAGCGGCCATGGTTGAAGGTTACATGGTGGATAATACTTCTAGGACAGAAGTGTCTAATACTTCTTCTTTTTTAAAACTAAAAAAAGAGAAAATTACATATTTAGAACTCTGTGCATCCCGCTTTCGCGTGGATGGCGACACAAAGGAGTAGAAGTGGGTGGAACCGTCTGGGATGGAGCGTGATGAGGCGGGCTGCCGAAAGTACGTCGGGTGATGCGAGTTAGGATAATATCGTGAGCGGGTTCCTTCTCACCCTTTAGGCTATCCGCACTCTCCATCTTCTATATTCATCATCTAAAAGGAGTATTCCATCCTAGTCAGTGACATTTCTTTCTTTATATATATTTTTTTCGCACTCATCATCCTATATAACTCATCATCTATATCAACTACCAACAGTGGGACCCACGTATTTATAAATAAAATTTATCTAAATATATATATGTGAGATCTTATTTTGAAAGATTTATTGAAGCGAATTTAATGGTACAAACGGAATTTTATTTGGATGGTTGGTTTATGAGTTAAAATAATTTTTAGTTGGTTGAAAAAGTCGTGCACGCTTTCCGAGAGAAGACAAATCCAATCCACAGGACCACAGCTGATTCCTCACGTGCGTGCATGCGTTCTTTTCTGTGGCTGCTGCGTCGCAGTGGTGGCGACATCATCAAACCTGCAGCTGTCCTGTTGGTTAGGGGAGACAGATAGAGGAAGCGGTGCGTAGTTTTTTACTGTAAACTTTTCCTCCAGATCTTTTACAGTTTCCCACTGCGGTATTACGGGGGCCGTTGGCCTCTCCTTTTATAGGTTAGAGTCAAGCGCTTTTACATCGATATTCTTTCTTTACATGGTAATATATCACTGATATTCGAACCATCACGCTCACGGCAAAAATAATTTTTGTCCTCAGGCCGAATTCAGCTTAATATCCATCCGCGCGTGGGCCGGCCCACCAACCAGGTCATGTATTGGCCCTGCCTCGCTTTTGCACGCACCCGCTGGACTGATTCCTGCCGCATGCTATTGGTCTCTTTTTTTTCTCCATCGCTGGACTGCTTTCTGCCGCATGCAATTGGGCTACCGCCCTTCTCTTTTTTTTTTGAGAAAATGAAAATGAATAAGCAAGCTAAAAACATCTCAAACTAGAAATCGAACGCATGAGCTGTGGTCCATGGTCCAAGAATGTAATCCTGCATTCCTGCTACAACTACAACATATAAGAAGGTTGGTGTTAGATAAATTAAATCTGTGAATATTATTTATTTCACAATATTTTTTTAAGTTTAAAAAACAAATAACATTCTAAACGAAATATGCTACAGTTAATTTCACCATATATGGAAAAAATGTGTAATACGAAAGGGAGATATATTGAATATGATTTTGCAAATATTTATGACCCCTTAAGGTGTCAAAGGGAGTTGAATGACATTGAAAAAGAGTTGAAAGGTCTGTACAAGAAGTTTGAGACGATGTATCGTCACAAGATGGGTGATGACAATAGCCAAAACAATGCTCAAGCAACCTCATCTTCAAAGGATACAAGCAGCTCACTGGCTTCTATTGTTCAAAGTGAATTCCAGTCCTTTTTGGAATCCAGTGCTGGAGAAAGTTCAAAGTCAGAGGTACTCATTTATCTAGATGAAGCCAATGTGTCGGTACATGAAAAAATTTCAACTTGCTTAATTATTGGAAGGTGAATGCTCACAGGTTTCCTGTTGTATCAAGCATGGCAAAGAGGTTTTTGGTTGTTCCAGCTAGCGGTGTATCTTCTTCAGAGTCTACATTCAGCACTGCGGGTAGAGTTCTTGATGATTATAGGAGTTCTTTGAAGCCGACAACGGTTCAACCATTAATTTGTGCTTCTAGCTGGATACGGGGTTCTCACAGCTCACCTATACTACTGGTATGTCAATATGTCATCCACATTTAGAAAATTGGACTGTTTTCAAATTACTTTGTTCAGCTAAGATTTTGTGTGTATATATGTAATGCTGTTTTTTTACTGTAATTTTAGGGGGAAGATGATGATCAAGATATCGAGTCTGTGGAGTTTCCAAAATGTGTGGTAGCTAGCAATTAGTAAGCAATCAAGAACTTTTGTATGCTCTCTGTTTTGGACTGATTTATCACTATATATAATATTGTTTTCTTGTGTGCTATCCATTTAACATATCCCATGCATTTTCAGGATCTTGAATGGTCTCTGTTTTGTACTTCTGCACAAGGATCTCAAGAGTTAAGACCAAAGATGAGGCTACACTTGCTGGTCTTTTCGTATCATAATAAGCATGCCTTTTAACTTTTTGTATGGCTGTAAGTTTGTACCTCAAACTTTGATGTCGCATGGTTTAATGCTCTATGGCGCCCTTGAATCCTTGATGTTAATGTATGCCTGAATGTACATAAGGAAGTTGGAACATGGATGTTGTAGTAGTTGTAGCCCCTGTAGAGCTGTAGTATGTAGCCCAGTAGAGCTTAATGCTCTATGGTATGATGTATGAACCATGGATGATGGTGTTTTCTGTAGGATATGTCATATGGGTAAGCATATGGCTTTGAATCCTTGATGGTGTTTCCTGTTGTATCAAGTTGATATCAGCACTTGTTAATATTTTTTGTTTGCACGATTACTATTCTTGTAATGGAGAGTTTTATTTATTATTTGGCTCACGAGTCAAACGAGCCAACTCGAGCTCACAAACAAGACGACAGGTTTCTTCTAGCTCGTTAGGATAACGAGCCGAGCCGAGCTGACTCGTTATCTAAACGAGTCATACCGAGCCGAGCCGAGCTGGCTCGATAATCCAGCTTTAGTCGCACCACACTGGGACGACCAACCCACGCCACCCCCACTCCCTGCACAGGTTGGCCACACGGCAAGCAGCCCCGCGCGTCAGCCGCCTGCGTGGCCGAGAGCGGCAGCCAGCCGATAGGCCGGAACAGGCGCGCCGCTTGCACGCGACCGCCCCTCGCGCTGCTCACCTACGACCCACGGCACCCC
The DNA here is from genome assembly GCA_022036555.1 of Microstegium vimineum. Taxonomy (NCBI): domain Eukaryota; kingdom Viridiplantae; phylum Streptophyta; class Magnoliopsida; order Poales; family Poaceae; genus Microstegium; species Microstegium vimineum. The sequence goes on from CM039119.1 coordinate 1,308,758, forward strand.
CACTCCGCCGCCAGGTGGGCCACACGGCAAGCAGGCCTGCGCGTCAGCCGCCAACGTGAATGGCAGCCCACCCCGCTGATAGGCCAGAACAGGCACGCTGCCGCACGCGACCGCCTCGCACTGCTCGCCCACCTCTGCCATGTGGTCCACAGGGAAATTGGACCTGCCCGATAGCCTCTGTGGTAGCCAAACGCGGACATCGCTATACAATACGGCGGAGCACCTGCAAGTACGGCGCAGAGGTGAGCCACCGGATGCAGGATCACGCGGTCAACAGTATTCTTGGTGACGTGGACCCGCGCTTCTAAAGAGAGTAAACACGGCTCAAAGTTGTGCAACTTAGGTTTCAACTCTATCAACTAACCTATCAAGGTAGACTAAAAGGTAAGCACACAACCTAGGAAAATAAGTAAGTGCAAAATTTGATATATCAATCTCCAAATTGATGAGAAAATATTTATAGAGACCGGCAGAGTTACAGCCACCTCTAGAAAATATATTATATAGATTTGCATAGCCACCTCAGTAAATCCTTTTGTAGAGGTGGCTCTTATTCCAGCCGCGTTTAGAAATTGATTTCCAAATGACACTGACGCAGAGCTAGGAGCGGCTGGGTCAAGCGTCCCTACTAATGTTTTCAGCAGTAGTGTAATGTAAATAGATAATAATAACAAACTTCTAAAATATAGATCATGCTTTAAATTCTTTCATTATACGTTCTACACAAGAAACCACACATCGTCGAGTGTTTCTTCAAAATTAGCATCACGTCTTGCCATACAGACTCTTTGAATCCGGATATGAAAACTTGAGACATTCTATCTTCCAGATCCTTCTCCATAAGCATGTGCGTTCTTGATTACATTCAACTCCTTGATGACTTCTTTGGCTGAAATTCTATTTGATGGCATTTCTGCAGAGCAAAGCAATCCTAGGCGAAGTAGTGATATCAATGAGTCGATCCTTCTCTTTCTCGACAGACTACCAACAATTGCATGGTCATTTCCGAGCTCCGTCATCAAGTCCATGTCAATGATGTCCATCACACTATTGTTCATAGCCATCTCAACATACTTGCAAATTCCTGATGTGCCCTCAAATGTGTTCTCAGTCGGCCTTCTTCCAGTGATCATCTCAAGAACAAGAATCCCGTAACTATAGATGTCCCCATGAGTTGAAACTATATTTCCAGCACCATATTCTGTTATACATTGAACAGTGATGATATGAAAACAAACACTCTAAGGATGATATTTGAGGTACATACTAAGCAATATCAGGTAAAATGAATAGAAAGATCTTCACGGGTGTAAATATTTATTCACACAGAGATGATTGGACTACTGAATTTGTTTGGAGGCATTTGGTGCATATTTGTTGTATAACAATACTTTTAATTTTGTTTAATAAACCTGTATTATATGCTCTATTAAAAAAATGAACATGACTAACCTGGTGGAGCATAACCAATTGTCCCTCGGAATCCCATTGAACATGATGATGGTTGGAAAGATGAGCATCCCTCGGCAAGAATCTTGGCAAGTCCAAAATCTCCAACGTGTGCTACCATATCAATATCCAAAAGCACATTACTTGGCTTGAGATCACAATGCACTATTGGTGTTTCACCACTGAAATGAAGATATTCCAATGCATAAGCCACATCAAAGAGTATGTTCACCCTTTGGAGAAGGCTCAAGTGCCTCTCGCCCAACTGGTCATGTGTGCAAGGGTGAAGCCAGCTCTCTAAGCTACCATTGGGCATGAATTCAAGTACAATTGCTTTGAAGTCCTCCCCTTTCATATCAATGCTTGAGCAAGCTGTGGTTGCCTTGACAAGATTCCGGTGTCGTATGTTTCGCATGACCTCACATTCTGCTAGGAAACATTTTACTGCCCAGGCGCTTGAAGTTTTAGTACTTTAACAGCAACAAAACTTGCACTTTCGTCGCATTGTGCATCTAGATTTCCTTTATATACAGCGCTGAAGGTCCCTGCACCTAGCAGGTTCGCTGTTGAGAAACCATCTGTAGCTTTTGCTAATTGCGAGTAAGTGAGTAGTGGGTGGTTCGGCATGGGTGATGCTGAAGGGTTTGTGCTGGTTGAACGTTTCTTGTTCCAAGTAAGGTAGAAAATTAGAAACGAAAGGACACTTATTGTTGCAATGATGGGAACAACAATTGGTATTGCCACTGAGATTTTCTTTGCCTTCTTCGACGATTCAACAGAACATGGAGGCAAATGAAGGTCAAATATACCACCACAAAGCTTAGCGTTGGCGTGGATCGAAAATGCACTAGCATTTGAGAAAACACCAAAAGTTGGCACTTCACCGGTAAAGTTATTGAAGGAGATGTTCAGGTAGATGAGTGTGGTGATGTTCCCAGAAACTTGGGTATCTGCACTGAAAAGCTGTTGTTTGATAGATCAAGAATTTCCAAATTTCTAAGCCCAATTAAAGAATTTGGGAGAGTACCCTTCAAGAAATTATTTTGTAAATGGAGATTCTGGAGAAGTTGGCATTCACCAAGGGTGCTTGGGATTTCACCTGACAGACTGTTTGATTCAGCATGGAAGATGGAAACACTTTTCATGTTGCCAATTTCAGGCGGAATTGACCCTTCCAAATGGTTATGCGACAGATCTAGTTCATGTGTGAGGGAGGGAATTCGTAACAGACTGGCAGGAATACTACCTGTTAATTTATTCCTAGAGAGATCGAATTCCAGCAATGTCTTAAGATTTCCCATTGTGGTCGGTACAGTGCCATTGAAGGAATTATATCCAATATACAGATAATTTAGCTGACTAAGATTTCCGATCAATAGAAGTTCACCCCAAAAATTGTTACTGTAAAGCGACAAATATTGTAGGTTGGCAATCATACTCAACGACGAGGGAAGAGGTCCTCTTAGGTTGTTATTTTCGAGTGCAAGAGTTTGTAAACCTATAAGGTTACCAATGTTCTGTGGTAGGACCCCAGAAATTCGATTACCGCTGAGGGCCAATAACTTTTGTAGTGTAGTGGATAGATTAGAAACCGATGAAGGGAGCTCTCCAACAAAATTATTTGAATCCAACTGCAAATTTAGTAACTGGGAACAATTTGTCAATGCGGTCATGAAGTTCCAATCTTTGGGTTCATTAACTTGTATGGAATTGAAAAACAGAACTAGCCACTGGAGCGCTTGTAACCGTCCTAGGTCAGAAGGGATAGTGCCACTGAGATAATTGTTTCCAGCCTGGAAGGACACAAGGTTGGAAGCATTCACTATTGAACTAGGGATGTGTCCATGAAACTGGTTGGAGCTCATGTATAGGAACCGAATACGAGGAATATTATGGAAGGCATTTGGTGGTATCGTCCCAGTGAGATTGTTTCCAACCACATATAGGGCTGTTAGAGAGGACAAGTTCCTCCAGAGTGTCTCAGGGAGGGACCCAGATAGATTCGTATATGCGAGGTATAGCCGGCCTGGAAAGCTTTGGTAACCGGCCCAAATATATATTGAGGGATTGGTCCTGACAAGGTGTTGAACGTAAGGGCCAGCGCTTGGATGGATGATGATAGGTTTGCCACAGATGGAGGTATCCCCCCAGACAGATTATTGAACCGAAGGTCCAAGAGTGCAAGGTTCTGCAAGGATCCTACCTCAGCAGGGATCTCACCTCGGAGGTGGTTAGTGAAGGACCGAGAACGGCGACCAGAGGGGGGGGGGGTGAATGGGAGCCTCAAATTTCTCTTGAAATATTCGGGCCACTCTTCCCAAAAGCCAAACTCAGTTGTTGGGTGCTCAACCTCCCCCGAGCAACGTGAGCGGGGATTCAGACGAAAACGGAGAAATGAGAGCTCACCGGCAGTGGAGAAAAACTCACCGGAAACTCCAAAGACCAAGTTCTCAACCTCTATGGAAAAGAGGCAAGAACCTAGGCAAAACGGGCGAAAACAGCAAACCAACAGAGGCTCCGGACCAGTTCAGACTGAACCACCGGACCAATGACGAATGGTCCGGTGAGTGGTCCGACGCCTTCACCAGCTGAGACCAAAACGAGCAGAGAGCACCTGACCTCCGGACGACCTGCTCCGGACTAGTCCGATGCTACCTCCGGACCAAGGAGAGTGGTCCGGTGCTCACTTTTCCCACTGCCAAAAGCGAACAAAAAGTCCCTGACCACCGGACCAGACCGTCGGACGACACTGTCGAACTATGTACACTTGTCCGACGCGTAGCCGATTCCCATAGCAGAACCACCGGACTACTTGACAATGGTCCGGAGCTCAAAAGCTGAGTAGTCCGGAGCTAGGTCCGACGCCCTTCGCTGCTTGACACGGCTGAAGTCAAGACCACCGGACCACTTGCTATGGTCCGGAGCTAGAGGAGAGTCGTCCAGAGCCTAGTCCAACGCTTACGAGCAGAAACTCTGAAAGCGCGAAAAACGAATTTCTCTCCACCAAATCTTCCCAAAACTCGACCAAATGATCACCAACTGCAACCAAACTTTGTAGGCATGATCCTAGTGCAATTGGGGAGCTATCCCGAAGAAATCATCGCTTAATTTGGGTCGAATAAACGGGAACACTCGGATTTGGGGGAGAAGGGGGAAAGACAAGAACACCACAAAGAAAACGCCCGATCTGCGTACTCGAGAGGTTTGAGGATGGATCCTTCGGTGCAAAGAAGCTCCTCTCGAATATGGACAACTCGGTTCAAACGGATTTGCAAGAGCTACTCCCTACAAAGAGAAATCATCTCGGGAAAAGAGGGAGCAAAAGCAAAAAACGCGAAGAACACAAGCAAAACGGGACGCAATCACGAAATCGAAGCCGCCATGGCTTACGGAGGTTACGGCCTCCGATTCCTCGCAACAAAATCGAGTTCTTACAAAGGTTGATGAAGCTAACCTAGGGATCTCATGAACTAGAGAGAGGTTAGAGAGAGAGAGATGGGGCAAAGTGATTAGAATTCAAGAGATAGGATTAGGATACCCCTTCATCCTCTATTTATTAGAGGCTTTGGCTATTTCCCAAAGACCCCCCTAGATACAATGAGTGAACTACCTAGCCTAAGCATTGCAGTCCAAGCTCCGGTAAATATCTCCCTCGATTTGAATGGACGGCCCCGCTTCCTGTCAGGAGTTGCCGTCGCCTCGACGCAACCTCCAGGATTCCGCCACGTGCCATCCCCGCTTCCTCAGAAGCTCCGCCCGGGTTTTGAGGCCCAAACCCGCGAAACCCGCCACCAGTAGCTTTCGGCTCAACTACCGAACCCCGAGTTTTGCGGCCCAAACTCGGAAACCGACGCGGATGGTTTTGAGGCCCAAACCACCAAACCACTCGACACGAGCCACCTTGTCTTCGCCCGGTCAGACTCCGAGTCCCCTGAGCCTCCGCTCGACTCGCGCGTCCACCGTCTTGACTTGGTCGACTCGGTCTACCTCCATGTCTTCTCGTACTCGCTGGTGTCAAGTACTAGCCACCACAGCTAGTCCGCCGGCGCCCATGGTCCCTCAGTCCGAGCCCCGCTTCCGCCCTTCACCGCTCTCAGTCCATCAACACGGCAAGCCTCTACTCGACCTTCTCCACGTCATTGACCACTGTCACTAGGCATAGTACCTGCACACCACAAGCCGATAGACAGACACACATTTGCTTTCGCAAAGATTAGTAGTAAGCCACTCAAACTGAAACGTTCAAGTGTTGGGCAATCACTCATCACAAAACTGAACATACATGGATACTTATCCACCATGTGTTCGCAGTTAGCAGCCAGACTCAGCATCGTGAGCTGAGCACAAATTCCCAGAGCTTCCGGGATGCCTCCCTCCAGAGAGCTAGTTGACGCTGAGGTTGAGCAACCGCAGCCTGGCCCAGGCGGCTGAGCTCCGGCGGGATCCGGCCGACGAGGTCGTTTGTTTTTTGAAACAAAACGGGGGGAGAGCTTCCCCACCTGACTTTCAGTCATCATAAGAAGTTCCCAGCAAGCTAGAATGGTTTACAGCAATACAAGAAAGGAAAAAGGAATGCCAGCCGTTCAGACCGGCGAGGTCGTTGTCGCCGAGGTCGAGCGTCCTCAGCATCGACAGGTTGCCCAGGAACGGCGAGACACGGCCACCCAGACCCAGGGAGCTGATGGACAGCGCGACGACCCGCCCGGGGTGCCGGCGGCTGCACGTCACCCCACGCCGCCAGGTGCACATCCGCGTGGACGCGTTCCATGAGGCCAGCGATCCGGACGGGTCTGACAGAGCGGACCTGACAGACAGCAGCGACAGCTCGTCGTTGGAGGCGCCGTCGCCGCTGTTCCCATACCCGCGTCCCGGTCCCGCCGCCGGCGCCGCGGAGGAACGCAGCACGAGCAAAACCAGCAAGCAGGCGCCTATGTAGATCATCATATATAGCAGATCGCTGCTGTGTGTTGAGATGGAGTACGTGCTACTGATATGTGTTCTAGCTATCTATAGAGAAAGAGAAGTGCAAATGGTGATGCAGGCCGGCCTGCATGCGGCCCTCAAGTCGTCGTCGTTGCATGAAAACGCCACCGTCGACCTTCCACGTACATTTTATCAGGTCCATCTCCATTGTTTTCCCTCCACTTGAAAACAATCGCTGTCTCAATGCGTGGAATTGAAGGTCGTGGGCTACCAGCGATCATCAATGGTGTTGGCGACTGGTCACTGGTCATCAAAGGTTCGCTATAAAGTCAGTCGTCTCAATGGTGTAGTTGAGTCTTTGTCCGTTGAATACGTTTTAAAAAAAGACTGACAGCGCAAGCATTTGTAGCCGTACTGCCGTAGCCGATGGGGACTACACTACTACGAATAGGATTTTTGGTCTAGTAGTTATTCCTAGCTGGTGTATGGGAATTAAAGGTTTCAATAATCCAGTCGACCCAACTGTACTACGTGGTTCACTATTATATTACACAGAACATTTTATGAGAACCAAATAAAAATGGTTTTAGGGGAAAATGCTAAACACCACTCGGTTGTTTTAGCTGTGGGCGACACCCGATTTCTCAAGCGTCTGATTCACGCCACAGGAAGAAGGAGGCCGTCCATATATCACACCTGGGATGCTCGTGGTCGTGCCCGCCGCGCCCCCATGTGGCTGTCGGGCCCCTAGATATATAGGGTCTTCACAGTTGAGCAAAATTAATATAAAAACCCATATATACTTTTATTCATAGCGAGGAAAACATGGTAGAGTAGTGGGCCTTTGGCCTTATATAAGATATTTAGAGTTCTATCGTAGTGGTCCTAAGACGTCGTATCTCCATTCTTACAAGTAACTTGGAGTACAGACGTAAACCGTACCTTATCCTTAGCTCATTCCTATAGTGTAATCTTGGTAGTCCTAGTGTAGCTCTCTTGCATAGTTGTATGGTTTTGTCTTCGGATATATTCATGTAGCTTTACTCCTAAAAAAAAACATAGAGTGGAGCGGATTGAGTACAAGCTCTAACTTGCACTACTAAAAAAACTAAATCGTGACGGTTGTTTTAGGTTAACCGGAGCAGTTTTTGCAACCGTCTCGAACTAATCGTCACGATAAATCATGGCTTAACCGTGACGGTTATCTACCTACCTCGGTTAATCAATTAACCAAGACAGACTTAGGAATTTACGATAACCGCCTTGGGGTGGAGGTTAGCTGGACAGCGAAGGTTGTATGTGGAGATGGTTTATGGTGGTGGAAGCGGTTTATGGAGGTGGAGGTGTATAGGCTGGTGGAGGCAGTTTATGGTGGTGGATCAAGTTTAATGGTGGAGATGTACATGCTGGTGCAGGCAGTTTATTGTGTGGTGGAGATGGTGAAGATGGAGGTGGAAGTGGTGAAGTGAATTTTGAAGAACAACTTGAGGATGTGTGAACTCACGTAGACTACCATTGCATTGATGACTTTTCTTTTCACAGGTTCAGTAGGGTTTTATGGCTGAGGATCACTTTTTTGTCCCTCTTTTTTTCTTGCTGTTTTATTTTGTTCTAGGTCATTTACTATTAGCTTGGTGGTTTGTAATCTGTGCTATGGAAGTTCTCTCATAGTTATATCATGTAATTCTCTCTCTTAATGAAGCATGTGCTAAGACACGTTGGCAAAAAAAAAACAAAAGCAGAATGGATTTTTCAGAAGTATGCTGTTAGTATCTATTTATATTACATAATGCACTTTTATGTGACATGCTACTTGTCGACAGACAGCAAAGTTAGCCTAGCCAACTTGGCACTATTCACAGCTAGGCTGTCTTGGCTGTGCCTTGGACGACACTAGGCATTGTTCACTGGTTCAAGCTCTGTTCATGGTCCGAAAATGGGTGAAAGTCATCTTAGTCCAACCCGGTTTTCTCACTACCGCATGCGGCCGCCTCCGCTATCTTATGGCCAAGATTTCTTCAGGATTCACTTACGAAACACGGGAGGGAAAGAACTGAGCCAGCTAAAAAGTTGGGAATGAGTGGACACGAATCGTAAAACAGGTGTTGACGGTGAACGATAAGGCATGCTGTCGCATGCCATTGTGGAGTTGCTCTCTCGCATCTTAGTCGAACCTGGGACCTGAGCAACACTTGACGCCTACCCATGAAAGTCGGTAAGCAATCTTAGTCCCAATCCAAGGCTGATATAAGGAAAACGTTAAGAGCATTTAGGCTCATAATTTAGGTTTCCGTAATTAATAATAATGTTGGTGGACTAGACCTGCTCATGGTCTGCCCGACCCATTGAACCCCATCCGACCCGCTCGAAAAAAACCCATTCAAATCGTCATGTTGGGTGGGCGCGGGTTGTAATTTTCGGCTTGGAGCAAAACACGGGTAATAAGGTCATGAGCTAGCCTAATGACTTGACTAAAAGAAAAATAAAAAGGAAATACAACTTCCTATACTCTGTTGCAGCCCATAAAAAACTCTAGCAGTCCAGCCCAACAAGATAAACCTGCCCATGAAGTCTCCCTTCTCACTCACGTGGTGTCTCTGTTGTTGTAAAGTCCACTCTCTCTAATGTTCCGGCCTTTACTACAATGACTGAATGGAACAAATCTTGAAATTTATTTATTTATTAAAAAAACTTGATGTTGACATGGATAATATACCAAAGCTATAGTTCTTAACACAATCTACAACTTTATAGTTGAAAAGTTTTTGATTTGAAGTTGTTTAAAGTCCTAAATATGTATTTTAAATTCATAGATTGTAATTCAATATTTAGAATTTCCAAAACCAATTTGAATGTCCATATAGTTAATAGCAAAGTTGTAGTATTCAACCTTGTCTGCATGTTTACTACTAATAGGTATTCCCAGGGCCGTCCCTAGGGGCATGCAGCTTGAGCAACGGCACAAGACCTCCAGTTCACTGCAAAACAATCCGCTCGTCGCACTGTAAATATGAAAACCATCCATTTTAAGCACCTCGGGGGTGGTTGGGCTGGTTTGCGCCACTCACTGGGTGGTTTTGACACGCAACGGTGGCAGCGCCCGGCGTAGGATGTTGGTGTGGGTGAGAAAACGGCCTGGCCCGCGAAGCTCACTCCCCCCCCCCCCCCCCCCCCCACTCCGCTCACTTCCTCTCCACGAACCCTAGCCGACAAACTCGTCGTCGCCATCGCATCGACCCCATCCGACGCGACCACATCCTCTCCCCCCCACCAACGTGCGCGTAGGCATCGGTTCCTCCGCCTCCGCCTCCGCCTCCGCCGCCGCACTCACTTGCGGTAATGGAAAACTTGAGCAGATCCAACCTCAGTGTTGCATTGGGACCCAAGATAAGCGATGGCATCGCCATGCCGATTTAGATGGTGATTCCTCCTCTCCCATCCTCTATCGTGAAGGGTCATTGGAGTATGCCCCAGCAATGCTATGCAAATATGGGGCAAAAGCTGATATATTCATTTCATGGAGTGATTTGAATCCAAGTTTGCGGTATTTGAAGTGCACACGGGCTCGGGTAAGTTGTAGTGTTGTGCACGGACAAAATTTGTAGTCTTGCAAGACTGCTTCTTTGAACATACTTCCGTCTCATTGAAAATGTCGTTTTAGCATCTATGCCATCTTCTTTAAACGTTCGTCTTATTCAATTTTTTTGTATAAATATTATTTATTTTTCTGTGACTTGTTTTATCATTAGAGATAATTTAATAATAATTTATTTATTTTATAATTTATAAAAATATTTTGAATAAAACGAATGGTCAAACACAACATCAAAAAGTCAAAAACGTTATTTTCTATGGGACGGAGGGAGTACCTCACAAACTAGTTTGAGTACACATTTATATTTTCTAAGAAAAATGTTGGACCCAAATGGAACAACTCTAAATATTTCATAGACTAAAAGTTCCAAAAGATTCTTTGAAAGCCTGATCAAAAAATTTGAGCAGCAAAAGGTTCTTTGGAAGCCTGATCTCGGAATTAGAACAGCTAAAACCTCTCGACATGTCAAATGAGACCATGTCCATCAGCCCATGTTCTCATAACCAAAGAGAGAGAGAGGTAGATGCTCTCCACTACATTCTATTTCATTCAATAGATCTCAATGGCGCCACTAATTAATGCAACAAAACAAGCCTGACTAAGAACAACACGATGACAAATGATGATCAATTTTTTTTAGAAAGGTGGCAAAAGTTATGCCGAATTTTTATTAGACAATTTTTTACAGAGACCGGATCAGTAAAGGTGCTTGTTGGACCTTGTTGCCAACTGGTACTGTTGAATATCCTCTTTGCAAAGAAGCGTGACTTGCAGCGGTTGTAGAGATTTTTGTTGGAAAGTTTTTCTATTTCGTTCCAGATGTTCCACCAGAAGTAGATCATAATTCCATCTATGTTTTTCTTTGTCTTCTTTGAAACTTGGCACGACATTTGTGCCAGTAATTGTGTAGTGGACCATTTGTTCCTACAGAGTCGAGCACCGAAAGATTTAGCAATTGTTTTAAATATGACCAAACTTGTTTCGAGAAGGGAAAATCTTTACATAGGTGATTTGGTGTTTCTGGATCGTCCCCACACAGTTTGCATATTGGGTCATGTAGCCAATTGCGCTTGCCACTCAAGAACTTACATTTAAGATATTTTGTTTGCTATATGAAGGCTACTAGCTTTGGCGGCTTAACTTGTCACGTGGAAAGTCACTCGGCATCTTGTTCTGCTTCTGGATATGAATAAAGGTTACTCAACGAAGGAATTTCCATTACATAACATAAATAATGAGGGTCTCTCAGACGAACAAGTCAGCAGTAGTTTTGGACAATATGTTAGCCCGACGCATGTGGCTCCATCTTTGCAGTTGGAGCCGTATCTTCTTCATCAAAGGTATTTTGCTCCCTCTCTAGAATGCCAGCGTGGAGAAGCAAGGCCCAAAGATGAGTCAGAAATTCCCCTCCATTTGCCAGATGTTCAATGTGTGTTTTTGCATTGGTTGATGGAGCTATGTACAGCATCATCTCAGTCCAGAAATCTACTAGTATCTTCCAGTGCATGCCATCTCCTATCTCCTCAAGTTGCCGTCCAAGAAGGAACCCATCGGTCAGAATCCGTTCATCTGACGGTTGCACGTTACAAGTTCTCATCTTTCTGTATAGTTCAGTCAAAGCTATATATTTTGGAAACATATTTTGGGCATCGCATCTCGCCGCCTCAAATATGATCCTGGTGTCCAATTCATAATCAGGAAGCAGCTCTGGGACAAATGCCATCAGATATGCACAAGGATAATAATGTTGAACAGTACTGTTCCCAGTAATTGCAGGTTGTAGGCCGGGTCCTACAGTCATGATCCCTCCCTTGGTCTTGGATAAGTCCTACCACCCCCGGCATTTTCTATGTCGTTGGCGACGCGATTCCTCTGACAACCCCTGTGCAGAATGCCAGCGTGGGTGAGCAACGCCCACAAGTGTGTTATAAACTCCCCTCCATTTGCCAGGCTCTGTACATGCACCTTCACATTATCCGATGGCGCTATGTAGAGCAACATCTCTGCCCAGAAATCCGCCAAGACCTTCCAGCGGGTGCCCTCCTCCATCCCCTCAAGCTGCTTCCCCAGCCTCACACCTTTGTGGAAGATCTTCTCGTATGGTCCTGGCACACTTGCTGCGCTTTTAGAAAGTGATTCTGGCAACATTGCCATGGCCTTGTAGTACTCGTCCTGCTCACTTTGTAGAAACCCAACCACTTCCTCTACAACCGCCCGAAACACACAGGATGTGCCATAGTCATTCCCAGGAAGAAGCTTTGGTGCACAAGCCACTAGGTATGTACAGTACTTGGACAGTTTTGTGGCAATGTCAAGATGGCTGTTCATCAGTTCCCCTCGGGCATTTGCTCCCATTTCACAGTAACCTGTTGCGATGTGCCAAGTCAAAATAGCATGCACTTGCAGATTATCGTCCCTTTCCTGGTCGTCGCTGCTCATGCCAGATTCTGGATGCCTGCAAGCCCACAAGAGGTCACTTGCTCCATTGAACAGCAGTGATGACTCCCCATTTGTAAGGATACCTTGAGTACGTTCAAGGGACTGGAGCAGTGCCTCCTTCACTTCTGCAGGCAACGCTATCAGTTTCCCTTTTGTACGAGGTTTTGGACGGAAGAGTGTACTGAAACAGGATGTACTGCTGGGATTGTAGCACACCGATTCAAATAACGAGTACTGCCCAAGCTTGTTTTGCCAGTTGCATTCATTTCCTTGAGGAAACCAGTAGTAGCATTTGTTTGAGATGGATGTACCAATCCTGATAGTAATATGGCTAGGAGTATCTTCACTGCTCCTCAGTGCTTGTTGCTCTCTGACAGAGTGACAAGCCAAATAAACTTTGCCCCAAATGGTCGTCCAGTAATGCAGCAGCTGTAGCAATTCAAGCAGTGCAATGCATGCAAGCATCAGTAGAGTGCCGACGACACTAGTGGTTGTGTTGGTTGCAACAGGTGACTGATTATTCCTGACATTATCGGTGTTTTTTAGGCCTGGAATGAGTGCAAATGCTGCTGACATAAATGCAAGTACGATTAGAGCACAGGTGACAATTGCTGAGATATTCCGTTGTCCATAATAAATAGCAGCATACTTTGTGAAGAAGAAATCATACATAAAAGATAACTCAGTATCAATCACCTTGAACACCCTGTTGCAGTCGATGGCGCCACAATCACTCTTTGCGAGCAGCCCCTTGAACACAAAATCATGTGTCTTTTGTCGCGAAGATTCGTAGCAAGCAAATCCAAAGTAGCGCCTTCTCAGCAGATGAAAAAGAGAGAACGAGAGGCATGCATCCCTTTGCTCTGAGCTTAGTCTCTTGCACTGATATATCTTCTCTATGTCAATGACCTGCGCATCATCTGCTCTGGTTGTTGCTACTTGTGTTTCATATAATGTGCCAGCTTCCACCTTTGACTCGTGGAGAGGACAGTCAACAATGTAATGGTAGCCATTCATGCTGACTGGATCATAAGATGAGCCACTCTTGGTGTGCTCTGAGTACATGTAGTCAGCAACCATTTTAGTCATGTTCAACTTCAATGATCCACTTGCCATTGCACATGCCAAGGACCTCTGCACCCATTTTACACCGGCAAGAACAACCATTTCAATGAATAGGAGCATACTAATATCGTTCCCTAAGAAGGTAACCGCAATCGAAACCAAATAAAACATGCAAAGGAATGCATGATAGATCTGTCCCATTCCTTGGGTGTTATCATCGAGACTATATGCTGTGATAGAGTCAGCAGAACCAAATATGATGTAGATGGATATGGCCCACAAGGGGAACATGCAGCTTTTTACCAGGGAAGATTGCATCAAACCAAGTGTGTATGATACCAGGGAGGATGACTTGTATGTGGCCAAGACAACACTCTGGGCAAGGAAGTTTCGCCTTCGGCGACGCAGGGAACCAAATGTGGCCAGGAATACCATGCTCATAACAACCACCCCTACAAGTGCCTCGATGCGAAACACTGTTCCCCTTTCGCTCTTCCACCAGTCCTTCATGCCATGTGAAAAGGTAGTCCATGCCGTCGTGTTCGTGACCCCAAGATCAGGATCGTCAGCAACCTGCAATGCATTGGGATGTGTGGCATCAAAATTCAAAACACCAAGATACAACTGGACATTTTCCTCTCCCATCTCTCACAATATAATAGAAAATAAATGCAAGATTGGTGGAGTCATGGTTCAAATCCTGGTGTCCAACTATATACTAGATGTTTATTTGTGAGTTTCGTGGTTGTATTGTATATACACATCTCTAGATAATGTGGAAGCAAGAAGTTACACTTCTTTCAATAAAAATGAATCTATATATAATGCAAGGACAAAAATAAAGGGTACAAGGAATAAACAACATATATATTATCATTTTTTTAGAACATGCATAAGCATGTAATTCATTAAGCAGGTAGAAGGTTTGCAAAGTGATTACAGAACGGGGCGGTAACCCAGGTTACCGAGGCCCAAGAAGCAAAAGAACGCGACAGCCGCGAAGCAGCCAAGCTCAAGCACCCAGCACTGAACACGAGCGGAGAAGCTCTCGAAGCTAAGTGAACCCTGCAGCGCACCAAGTCCATGCCTCTGCCCGAATCGCCGCCAACAGCTGATCGACGGTGGAAGGGCGATTGTCGAAGGTCCTGGCGTTTCATTCCTTCCATAGCATCCAGCCTATGAGGAACACAAGAGAGTCGAAACCTCTTCGTTGCAGCTTGGGAATGCGACGACACTGAAGCATCCACCAAGGGAGCACCGGCTCCTCCCTGATTGTGACGGTAGATTGAAGTTGTACCAGGGACAAGCAAGCATGCCAGACCTCTTTGCTGAAGCAGCACCCAAAAATGATATGATCAATAGTTTCGGCGCTTTGGTCGCACATAACGCAGACATTAGAGTCCTGCAGACCATGGCGAAACCTCCGATCCGCCGTCCAGCAGCGACCGTGTAGCACCAGCCAGTAGAAGAATCTAACCCAGGGGGGAGCAGCAGTCTTCCAAAGCTTCTTTGCACCAAAGGCGGTAGTTGAACCAAAGAAGGTCGTTGCGTAAGCCGAGGCGGCCGAGTAGCACTGATTCGATGTCAAGTTCCAGATGATAATGTCTAGTTGAGGAGTGAGCTGGACCTCATCAAGTAAATCACAAATCATGGCGATCTCGACAGCTGCTTGCATCATTACAGGGCCGACATAGTGTGTTGCCCAAGTGTTGTTGAACATAGCTTCAGCAACAGATGCCTTCTTTGAGCGAGGTATGACTGCAGCAAAGACTGTTGGCGCTAGAAACTGAAGGCTTGCGCCACGAAGCCACCTGTCTGTCCAGAAGAACGTGGAAGTGCCATTGCCAATTCTGAAACGAGTTGCCGCCTGAAACAGCGTCAACACCGCACGTTCATTAGATGTAGGGTAGCGCCCCAGCAGGCGTTCTTTCCAAACCCACCGCGCCCTGAGCGCCAAACCAGCACGCCTCAGGTCAGAAACGCCGAGCCCCCCGATGTCCTTTGGCATGCACACAGTCCGCCAAGCAACCTTGCAACGCCCACCGGTTACCTTGTCCGCTCCAGCCCAAATGAAGCTTCTTCTAAGCTTGTCAATGGACTCAATTGCCCATTGCGAAATACCCAGGGCAATCATCATGTGGATGGGGATAGCTGACAACGTCGCTTTGACAAGTGTTGTTCGCCCCGCGTTGTTTAGCAGACTCCCCTTCCAGCCGGGTATGCGGGCAGCCACTTTGTCGATGAGTGGCTGCTCATCAGCTCTCTTTAACCTGTAAACTCAGAGCGGGACCCCTAGATAGCGACAAGATAAATTCCCAATGCTGCAGGCGAGCACCTGAACCACCATCTGAATTTCCTCCTCACTGCAATGCATTGGAATTGCAACCGTTTTGTCGAGGTTGGTTTGCAAACCGGAGGCCAAACCGAAGATGTTAAGAGCAGCCTTTATCCTTCTGAGATCAGTTTTCAATGGCGCCACAAACAGAACAACATCGTCAGCGTACAGACTTACGCGTGATCCGTCCAAGCCCGCGATCGTAGTGAGAAGACCAACAGCCTCTAGCCAACGGAGAAGACAATTGAGAGCTTCCATAACGAGTACAAACAACAGCGGTGAAAGGAGGTCCCCTTTTCTCAGTCCCCGCGCGTGGCAGATACGGCGTCCTGGGCGTCCGTTCAGCGGAATCTTGGTGTTAGAAGTAGCAAGTAAAGCCGAGATCCAGTTCCTCCAGCGTCGATTGAAGCCCATGTGTTGTAAGACCTCCAGGAGAAAAGTCCAGGCCACGGTGTCAAAAGCTTTCGCAATGTCGATCTTTAAGAGGACACATGCTCACCGCCTGCCATGGATCGCCTTACAGGCAAGTTTGACAGCATGAAAATTATCATGGATGCATCTGCCGCGGATAAACGCGCTTTGATTCACTTGTACAAGCTGGTTGATTAGAGGTACAAGCCGCCGCGCCAAGCATTTTGAGATGAGTTTGGCGAAGCTATGCACAAGACTGATAGGTCTGTAGTCCCCAATTGATTCTGGATTATCCTTTTTGCGCGGCAAAATCATATAGGCGCCGTTTAAGTGGTTCAAGCTTCTTGCATCTTGTGCTCAGAAAGCGTTCATTGCATTCATGACGTCCGATTTGATTATCTCCCAAGTTTGCTTGTAAAAAAGGCCCGTGAACCCATCAGGACGCGGCGCTTTATGGCTAGGAAGGTCCTGGATAGCAACGAGGACCTCCCCTTCAGTGAAGAGATGCTCAATAGCCGACAGCTCAATCGAAGGGAGGCCGATGGCTTGAAGGTCAATCCTTCTTGTGCGCACGAAATCAGTACCCAAGATGGAGTTGAAGTGATCATAGAGTGCGCTGGCCATCTGCGGGTCTTGCACCACCGTCATACCCTGGACATGCAGAGATTCAATTCTATTGCGGCGTCGACGATGGCATGCCTGGAGGTGGTAAAACCGTGTGTTAGTGTCGCCCTCGGCGAGGAACAACAGCCTGGAACGTTGTCTGGCGATAGAGCGTGAAAGCGACGTGAGACCAAGCACCCTCATTTTGAGAGAGCGTCTCAGCGCAGCCTCCCAAGGGAGCAACTGGTGGTGCTCCATCTCATCTTCCAGGCACAAGATGGCCTCTCGGACTAGAGTTAGCTGCAGACGGATACTACCAATTTTCTTACAACTCCAACCTTTGAGCTCCTTGGCGACGTTTCTGAGTTTGGTGTCTAAGACTCTGAACGGATCAGCCAGGGGCATGTCCAGCGCCCAAGCTTCGGCGACCAGCACAGTGAAACCTGGGAATTTTGGCCAGTGTGGCTCAAAATGAAATCGCCTTTTGACTCCGTCAAAGGCATCAAACATCAATAACAGGGGGCAATGGTCTGAGCAGTCAGTAGATAGCGGTTTAAGGAGATGACGTGGGAAGGCAGAAAGCCACCCAGCCGACCCAAAGACCCTGTCCAGGAGTTCAAGAGTTGGATTATCCCGCTCATTAGACCAGGAGTAGAGCCGTCCCGCCATGGGGATCTCCTCAAGTTGTGCTCTGTTGATGAATGATCTGAAACATCGCATACACCTTCTGTCGAGCCTATCATTGTTCTTGTCAATTGCCCTGTAGATCATATTGAAGTCGCCGCAAGCAAGCCAATACAGAGACGAACTGGCACCGTAGCCCACGAGCTCTTCGAGGAACGAGGCTCGTTGAGCGTCGTGGTTTGGTCCATAGACCACCGTAATACGCCAAGGGGAAACCGACGCATTGCCCCCCTCCAAGTTAACCAGAGTTGCAGAAAGGGAGGACTGACCCAAGACGATGTCAGACACCGTCCAGTAGTCCCTCAACCATCCAAGGAGGATCCCACCAGAAGCACCGATTGCCGACAAACAGGCGTAATCAAAAGACGAACCTAACATTTCAGTTGCGAGGGAGGCACAGAAAACTGGAATTTTAGTCTCCTGGAGACAGACTAAAGACGGGCTATGAGTGATCAGCAGGTTGCGCACCACATTGCGCCGTGCACGGCTATTGAGGCCACGCACGTTCCACACTAAACAGGTTGGTTTGTACGACATGATCAACAGTTTGGCTGCTACAAAGAAATAGGAGGGGGGGCAATCAAGCCACCGCATCCTCCATCCCTGTCAGCTCTAGATCCATGGGTAACAGGTCGACCTCCCCATTGAGCAAGATCTGCATCACATGCCTTTTTCTTTCCAACAAATTCCCTCTGAACGCCGCTTTGAATTTATGTTCCACATCAACGTCAGTAGCAGTTTCAACTACTTCCATACCGAGCTTCTTGAGCAACATGTTGTGCGTCTGTTTCGTCGCATTTTCCGTGCGCGGGCGCGTCGCAATGCGACCACTTCTCCTAAGCGAATGCACAGAGACCGGTGTCCGAACGCGCCGCCGCCGCGGTCTGGCGCTCAAGACTGGCGTCGCGAGAGGGAGGCAAATAGCAGCCTCCGGTTCCCCCTGCACCTCCTCCTGTGCAGATGGGAAGGCAGTGTCGGGCACCAACAGAGTAGCCCCTAGCGGAAGCACTGAGGCAGGCTCCTGGATGTGCAGCATAATGTCACAGCCTGTTGACGTCTCAGTGAACGGTGGCCCCTGCGCCTCCTGCCCAGCCGCTTCCAAGGAAGTGGCGTGCTCAGTCGGGGAGCTCTGAAAGCGGCAGAGCTCCACCTCGACCAGCTCAGCCCACCAGTCCGAGTGCCCGGTCGACAAGGCCAACTGGGTGCTGACGCCCATCTGCAGAAGGTGCGGTGCTATGTCAATGAATTGGCCGATCAGTCCTTGCGCTGAAGGTGTGCACTTGGACCTGAACGCCGACAAGGACGGTGACGCGAGGGTTGCTTCACACAGCCGCGTGCGGCGTAATGACAGAGGGGGGGAACAACACATGTCAACAACCGGGCAACACAGGTCCCCAATTTGGATTGACGTCCCTAGTTGATCTTGCATTTGTGGATGGTAGCCATTGTAGTTACTATCCCCAGAACCGTCACTATCAGCGTTTCTCCTCGGAGTCGGCCAGTCCTCCACCGCCTCCGCATTTTCAACAATGTCGTTATCCCCTTCCCCATCGCCTCCATTTCCATCATCTTCGGGGTCCCCCGTCATTATCAGGATCAACAGGGGGTGCCTCAGGGGGTGTGCTCCAGTCTTGGTATGCCACAACCCGGATGCGCACAAGATAGCGGAGACCCGGTCGTGAAGTGGGGCCTTCCACGCCATCAAAGTACGGCTCAGGGATGAAGATTATGCTTTCGCGCTGAATAAACGACGGGTGCGAACACCAAGCTGAGACAAAGTACTCTCTATCATCATCATCCGGGACGTCCCTGATATCAGTGTTCTGCACCTCTGCATAGCATGTCCCCAGAATGATCTGCGTTGTCGTAGCGTTTCTTGAGTGCAGTGGAACCCTTGCCAAGGCAACAACGACCTTAAAGCGGAAATTGCCCGCGACTGCTAAAGAAGTCCTTCTCCATGGCCGCCAAATCAGTGTCAAAGCACCACCAGGTGTGGATGTCAACACACATTGTCGGTCTTCGTAAAGCTGGAAGCGGACAACAAAATCTTCAGGGTAATGGCGTCGAACATCCACATCAGCATCAAGAATCCCGAATCGAGAACTAAGGAATTCGACAATCATTGCAGTCGACACCTCCGGTCTAATCCCGCCGACGACAGCCACCAGCGCCCGTCCAAGCAAATCCTCAAACTCCTGAATCTGAGAAGAACGAGGGATAACGACCAAGGAGGCGTGGTCCCGTCCCTGATGCCTACCATCTGCGGCCCGCCTGGGGTGGGATGCGCACCTTGGGTCATCGAGGTGCCTCCGAATAACGTCATGGCCCTCATCCGGCACCCCAGTTGCTGCCGTCTGGGGACGCAAAGGCAGTGGATGGGCGCCGCTTCCCTCAGGGGTCGACAGAGAACCACCAGAGACTGTGCCATCGACGGAGGACGAGAATGGCGCTCTGGCGAACGCCGTTGAGCCACCCGACGGCCCGCTGCGACCCTAGGCGGGGAGCGGGCGCGCTTAGCTCCCACAGCAGGCTTGAGCGGACAGCTCGCCGCCCTGTGCCCCTCTTCCCGACAGTAATAACACCGCTCAGGGTAGCGGCAGTTAGCCTTCACATGGTCCGAACGCAAACATCTGAAGCACATCCCGACGAGATCCGCCGGGCCCTGCGACGCTTGCGAGTGGGCGCGGCAGCCTCTTTCCCCTTGTCCGCCGAAGCTGGGGGTGCCTCGAACTCATCGTCGGAGTAGTCGGAGTAATCCTCCGAGTCACTGAGGGAAAGAATCCCCCCAGGACCGCGGCCGAGGAACTCATCCGAGAGGAGGCCCGGGGAAGCGTGCAGATCTTCCCGCTCCTCGTCTTCCATCACCTCGTCCGCCCAGGAGCGGCGGCGGGAAGGGGACCCGTTCTCCATGGGGAAAGGAGTGGGAGCTAGCGAAGGAGCAGACGGCGGGAGGTCTGGACCAGATCTGGTCCGAGGGCGGGAAGGATTGAGGGCGGAGGGAGGGTGCGGGAGCGGTGGAGCGAGATCCTATAGCGGCAGGCCGAGGCGGCGGTGGAGTACTAAGGAGCCAGCGAGGCCGGCGGGGCCAGGGCGGCCTGGCCGGCGCGGCGGCGGCGGAAGGTGCCCTCAGTCGCCCTGAGCTGGGTTACTGCTACTTTGGTGGCGCCGAATCCCGGCCGGCGTTCCGTCCTGTAAAGCGCGACGAGGAGAGGAAAAGGAGTCTGCCTTTTTGCTAGCCGTAACAACAACGTCCGCCGTAAAAACGGCGCGGGCAATGAGGCTCATCTGTAAAATGGTCCAAGTGCCATATAAATAAAAGTTTCGTTTATTACTTAGTCATAACGCATACCATATGGCTACCCATCTCGCCGAATGAACTGGACAGGAAGCAGTGATGAGAGCTCCTGATTCCCTTCCTGAATAGGCGGTCGCCGATGCCCATTAGGACATGCTAGTTAGAATTCGGAAATGGGGCTATATATACGTGTGGTGGCCGAACATGAGACCAATCGGTCCTTAATCGAGCTCCTAGAAAGGATTTTGTTTTAATCGCAAAAAAAAAAGGGATTTTGTTTTTATGCATGCTGTCAAGAGATGAGTTTATTTGCTTTCTCCACCCACCAAGTTGCACATCAATTACCTAAAGAAACAAGGTACGGTCAAAGCAAAGAGATTGGTTGGGCAAAACTTATATATAAAACGCTAAGGCTTCTATGTACCACATCCGCTTGTCCTTGTTCTGGTCCTTCACAACCATATGGAGGAGATTCCAGTGAAGTTGTCGTATGCCACAATTAGATTCGAAATTTGTTTCTTTTGTTTCAATGCCATCTATAACTTTTCATCTTCAAACTCTACTAATATATATATATATATGCCCAGGGGCCGTCGGAGCCAAGATTCAGATATAGGGGGGGGGGGGGGGGGGGGGGGGCAGTGAGATAGTGGTTCAGATCGAAATGAAGGTTTGGAGATACAGTATAATGTAGCATTCGCATCATCAGAAGCAAGATGCCTGATCCCTTATAGCAAGGAGACGGGATTTCTTGTACCAACACCAAGGGTAGGTATTAACGCCGACGACCTTTGTCAGATTGATGGCATGTGCATTTGTCCTTTTGACGCGCGCGGACTCCACGACGTAACACCAGCAGAAACAATGTGAGCACTGTCCAAGAGAAGTGAACAGAAAACACGCATTGCTTTTAATCGGATTCTTCAGATCGGCCATCCCAGTCGCAATCTCAGCTAAGCCCATCGTCAGAGTTGTTTGGCGCGAACGGATCTTCTTAAGAGAAGATGATGACGGTGTGGTGTGGCATCAGTAGAACAGGATTGCTGATTTATAAGCTCGCAGCCATCCTGCTGGGTGCTGGCAGTCTGACGCCTGGCAACTCCACCACTGAACCTCGGATCAGATTTGACAGTTTGCAGGTGAGGCAGCTCCACCGGCAGCGCCCTTCCGGGCTCTAGCTAGCGGTCCGGCGGCTTGACTGAGTCACCAATCTGGGCCAGACCGGGCCGTCAAAAGGCCGGCCTATGCTATACAGGCCCAGTGAATACTTTCGTGGCAGGGTTTCCTTTTGAGGAAAAAGGTCTTTTATCCCTTATTAAAATAAAGTTTTAGATAATTTGATTTTTTTTCCCACTCTGATTTGTAAACTCGATTTTTAAACCCCTCATCTTTTAAAACTGTTTATGTTTGCACCTGAACGGTTTTGGACAACGTTTTTATCCGAGGTGGTGCCAACTCAAACATGAAAAAGAGGAAATGAATTTATTATTATTATATAAATATATTTTTTCTGATCATTTTATGCACATAAAAAATCCTAAAATCTAGTTTAATCTTAGAAATCCATGGAAAGATTATTTTATCTCATAAAATTATGAAACCAATCTTATATAGTCTTTTAAAATCTAGGCTACCGTCATTTCAATTCCAGAGGATGTTTTTGGTATATAGTGCAAGTCATTTTTAGATGCAACTACTATCAACGAGAGATCTAGCAGTATAAACCATTCCTTTATATACAGGGCAAGCCTAGCGCCTGGATGTCTGGCCTTAGGCATGTGTCGGGACGCAAGCCCTCTGTTTCGCCAAAAGAAACACGCTCCCGGATAGAAAGTAATCCTAAAGTGTGGATAAATAAATAAATGCGCGGATGTGCCATAATACATAAGTATACAAATAAATAAAAGAGATGACAAAATTCAGGGAACTCGATCATATCTTTATTAATTATTTGAAGAATTACAAAGTACATGTTCCCACCAAATTTACATCATATTGCACCTAACACGAATTCGAATGAAGAACGAGAAGAAGTAGATGAAAAAAGAATATAAAGAGAGGTAGTAGATGTGTTTGCATGACGATTGGATAGTTGGGTACTCAATCGGTCAAGATAATATTGTTCCAAATCCGAATTCTAAAGCCCAAATCCAAATTTATCATACTGCTCGGATCAGAATTCAAAAGCCTGAATCCAAACATGAGGTTTTATTAGGTTAGCCAAAATTCCAATGTCTATCGAAACTTTGACCTCCGTCGAAACTTCTGATGTGGGGATGACCTGGGCACCCGAGTAGGGTTTTTCAGTTTCCCGAGAGTTTTGGCGTCTATCGTATATGGGTCGTAAATTCCAGTGATCATCTTCTCGGGGGCGTAACTCCTTTATTCGGACTCTGAATTGGATGTTTCATATATGTTTTTTTTTACCATCTTAGCGAGAGGATTGCAATAATGAGACAACTTCACAAAATAAGCAATTTTGGTTGTCAATATGAAATTTGCCCCAGCTAAAACAATTCATATGGGTCCGCCAATTGCTCTTAACCAAGTATAATTGACTAACTAACAAGAGCAAATAGTTCATTACTAAAGATATGTGTATCTTTTAACTTACTATCTAAGCATGCATGAACTAATAGTTAGATGAGTAATCTCTTAGCTAGCTACCCTAATTTTCACTACGCCACAATGCTTTTTCGTGTCGGTCAAAATCGGTTTATCGCATCGGTCAAAGGCCTGACAAATCATTTCCTTTCGCCGATTGAAACAAGCATATTATTATCACAGTATGACTGTCAATACGCCGCGGCAAATGATTGGATCAGAACGAAAACTTATTGCAATATGTGCATGTTCGACATATTCTATCTTTCATCATTAAACATTGTTGTTCAGTCTTCTCAATGTTTTATACTACTGATTGGGAAGACTCATATCTTGTTTTATGGTGGTGTAATGATGAGGATAGTATATATGTGTTGTGCTCAACATGTATGTATGCTGCTTTATAATTTTTGTCGGTGCCGTGTGCCCGCGTGTGCATGCGAAGATTATGATATGTATTTAGCACCTGTTTGGTACAGCTCAACTTCATTAGTGAAGCTGTTTTTTAAAAAAGAATAGCTTCATGAGCAACTTTATAGGTGAAGCTGAGCTATTTTGGCAAACTTGTTTGGTAAAATAGCTTCACTAATAATTTTCTGCATAGATGAATTAGAGAGATAAATGAGAAAGAAAGGTGAGATAATCTACTTTTTTTTAGGTCTTCATCCCCCTTCATGTCTTTACAAGAGAAGAAGAAAAACAACTTCACTTATAAAACTGTTTTAAAAATAGGTGTTTGACAAAAAAAAACACCTCAGAGCCCATTAGTGTGTTGGCTTCTTCGTTCACTGCCGTGATGCGCAAGCAAATGTAAGGAAATCAGAAAAAGTGTTGTGTGGCGGCATGGCATCATGCACGTGTGAGCTGAGGGACCGAGACGACATTACCTTACGTGAATGAAGAGCAACGCATAAATGAAACAGAATAAAATAAAGAAGGGACAGGGAGGATATATCACATGCTCTGTTCCTGTTCGACAGGCAAAATAAAGCAAGCAAGAGGACGCAGACAAAGACAACAGCAAAGAGGCAAAGGCGACGCGTTGCGCATTGTCTCGAAACAAGAAGCTAACAAGCTGGTACTACTACACTCTTGGAAACTATATATACGCACGTACTCTCTCATGCATACATGTGCATCAACTTGCAATCTTGCATCATCTTATAATAGTTGATCGCTCATATATATAGTAAGAAGACTGAGGTCGTCTTTTAGTAGTATAGTAATACATTTGCAGATAGCCTGCATCATCCAGAGCTTCATGGAGAGTTTATGTGTGCCTCGTTGGACCTGTCGTCAGTAAGGAGCACACGACACGAGCACCAAGAGGAAAGGAATTGAAGGCTCGATCGAGAGGATCATATATATCTGCTACCAACTCCGCGACCAACAACCAGCAGCTGAACCATGGTACGCTACGTACACAACTTTCACGCAATAATAATTTGTATTACTTGTAGCACTCGCAACTTCTTGTCAATTTATCTGTCACATACGATGAGATAGAATGCAATAGAAACAAGGATAGCGAACGTGTTACCTACTCCTAAGGGTCAAAGCAAGCCTTTGAATTCAATTCTTTATTCTTACATTAAAGAATGAATCAAATCTCCCCAAGTAGGATTCGAACCTACGACCAGTCAGTTAACAGCCGACCGCTCTACCACTGAGCTACTGAGGAACAAGGGGAGATTCGACCTCCTAGAGTTCAACTCCCGCTCTCAACCCTGTGAACAATATGAGTCCGAAGCTTCTTTCGTAACTCCCGGAATTTCTTCGTAGTGGCTCCGTTCCATGCCTCATTTCATAGGGAAGCCCAAAGTGGCTCTATTTCATTCTATTTCACTTCCTAGCACTTCCTATCATTTAATATCCATCCCTTTGGTCTTATTGACATAAGAGATGTCATTTATAGTCTATCTCTTTCTATATATGGAAAGTCAAGAAATTCTCATCGAAACATCGAGAAATTGTGCATATAGAAAACTCTAAAGAAAGAAAAAAAGGAGACCCATGCCATGATTTTCAAATCTTTTCTACTTAAGTAGTCTAAAGTAGTCTAAGTTTCTCGATGAGGATAATTAATTCGGTCGTTGTGGTCGGACTCTATTATGGATTTCTGACCACATTCTCCATAGGTCCCTCTTAGATCTTCTTTCTCCAATCTTGGGTTAGGGAAGAAGGAGATATTCGCGACTACTGGCGGTTTCATTATGGGGCAGCTCATGATCTTCATATCGATCTATTATCCACCTCCGCATCTATTCTTTCTTAGCTAAACGGGTGGAAGATCCATCCAATTTGGTTATATCATGGACTCGAAAAACGGATCTGAATGTGACTGAAATGCACGATCTTCACAGGTATCACTTTTCACGATACCTAAACCTAAAAGGTGGAATAGCGATTTTCGAACCATTTCCTATAAGAGAATGGTTTCCATTACTTTGAGAAATGGATTCTATATCAAACTATAGCTATTGCATTAAAGAAGAAAAGAAACTAATAGAAGTCGAAGACGCGGAATAGTAGTGAATAGAGAAAAAGATTCTTCTTATTTTCTTGTTCCTGAAAATATTCGATCTATCTCCTAGACGCCGTATTGAGAATTTTCATGTCTTTCAATTCTCGTACTCGTAATTGGAAAGTTACGGAAGGAGATCCATCATTTTGCAATGAAAACAACATAAAAAACTCTGGACAATTTCGAAATCAGACCAAGCGTCTTAATACATATGCAAAAAAATTCATTATTGGCCCACCATTGATTACAAGATTTAGCTTTTATGAATCGCTATTGGTTTGATACGAATAATGGCAGTCGTTTCAGTATGTTAAGGATACAGATGTATCCACAATTCATTTAGAGTTACTTAATAGCCTATTTCTTATACTATATCTCTATCCCGTGAAATTCTCGAGCCCAAAGATGGATGCATATGCTGTGTTTCATTTTGCTAAATGATATCAATTAAATTGTATATCAATTCTATAAATTGGATATAGCAATAAATAAATCAGCAAAATTCTTTTATTTTAGATAGAAGAAATGTTTCTTCTATCTAAAATAAAAGAATGTACCCTTCTATCCAAATCCAATTTGCATCGATAAAATAAATCCAAATTCCAGATTCCAGCAGTAGATGAATAATTGCAAATTTTTGTGTGTACGAGATTAGAATAACTTAAAAATAACTGACATAATTTTTTATTTTTCCTGATCAGAAAAATACATGAAAAAGAAAGGAGGTAGAAAAATTTGTTGATTTATGGTTAAAGAAGAAAAACAAGAAAACAGGGGTTCTGTTGAATTTCAAGTATTCAGTTTCACCAATAAGATACGGAGACTTGCTTCACATTTAGAATTACACAAAAAAGATTTTTCATCGGAAAGAGGTCTACGAAGACTTTTGGGAAAACGTCAACGTTTGCTGGCTTATTTGGCAAAGAAAAATAGAGTACGTTATAAGAAATTAATCAGTCAGTTGGATATTCGGGAGAAGTAATTTAATCGTTCGAATTTTTTTCTTATTTTATTAGTAGTCTTATAGTAGTCTTAGATTTTGCATTTTGATGAGCCTCGTTTTGAGGAATTCATGGAATAATCCATTTTCATGGAATAAAGAATAAGAACAAGGATACATAACATAAAAAAAAGAATAGATAAGACGATATTCGCCCTCCCCCTACATATTTGATTTCTTCTCCTATACAAAAACCAGCAAGACCTACTCCATTGATAATTCCATCAATGACACCTTTATCAAAAAAATGCGTTAGTTCAGCTAATCTTCTTATACCTAGGATAAAAACCCTAGTATAGAAAAAATCTATATAACCACGATTATATGACCAGCTGTATATATTTTTTTTTACTTCATCCAAAAAGCTCTTTTTTGGATTCTTTTTTACAAGGGAATTTTTAAAATTCAAATTCTGAAAAAAAGAATAAGCAGATCCATAAAAGATATATGCTATGAATAGACCAAAAATTGCTAAACTTACAGAAGAAATTGCATTAGTGAGAAATTCATATGAATTTATGGAAGAATTTTCCTGGAACAAGTTTATTGAAGGAGTTAGCCACTTTGATAATATGGTTAACTCCAATATTCTATTATCTTTTACTCCATTATCAAAACGGATTCCTATGAATCCAATGAACAAAGTAAAAAGTAGTAATATAAGAAGAGGAAATAGCATAGTATTTCCCGTTTCATGAGGATAGACAAAAGTTTTTTTAGCCCCAAAGGGAGTACTAAAGGATCCTATCTTATTTCTTGTATTAGCAGGAATTTTTGGTATATTTTGTGAAAAAAAAGAAACTCCACTCTTCATTGTTGATAAAACAAAATCCCTATTGACTCTTTTGGATATACTTTTTCCCCATAAGGATATTGAATATAACGAACCTTCTTTAGTACTACTGTAATTTTGAAAATGAACACGCAAATACCCATCAAAAGTAAGTAAATATATCCGAAACATATAAAATGCAGTTAATCCCGCAGTAAAAGAGGCTATTATTCCAAAAAAGGGTGAATACAACCAACTATTACTAAGGATTTCATCTTTGGACCAGAAGCAAGCAAGAGGTGGAATACCACAAAGAGAAAGTGTACCACATAAAAAAGTAGTTCTTGTAATTGGAACGTATTTTCTTAAACCACCCATAAGAACCATATTCTGACTTTTATCTGGTGAATATCCAACAAGAGGTTCCATTGAATGAATAACGGATCCAGATCCTAAGAACAATAAAGCTTTCGAATAAGCATGAGTGATCAAATGGAATAAAGCAGCTTGATAAGAACCTATACCTAGAGCTAACATCATATAACCTAATTGAGACATTGTAGAATAGGCTAAGCTTCTTTTAATATCTCTCTGAGCAAGAGCTAAAGTGGCTCCTAAGAAGAGTGTTATTGTACCTACTAAAGAAATGAAACTCATTATCAAGGGTAGGGATATGAAAAGAGGAAGAAGTCTAGCTAGAAGAAAAATCCCCGCAGCAACCATAGTTGCTGCGTGTATAAGAGCCGAAATGGGAGTGGGTCCTTCCATAGCATCAGGTAACCATACGTGAAGAGGAAATTGTGCAGATTTTGCAACTGCACCAAGGAATAATAAAAAAGCACACAAAGTCGTAAGTAAGGAATTAATCCCATTATTAGGAATCCAGTTATTAGCTATTTTGAACAAATCCCGAAACTCCAAACTACCCGTTATCCAAAAAAAACCTAAAATTCCTAATAACAGACCAAAATCCCCTACACGATTAGTTACAAAAGCTTTTTGACAAGCACTCGCTGCAATTGGCCGCGTAAACCAAAAGCCTATCAATAAATAGGAACACATTCCGACAAGTTCCCAAAAAAAATAAATTTGTATCAAATTGGAACTAGTAACCAATCCCAACATGGAAGTATTAAAAAAACTTATATAAACAAAAAATCTCAAATATCCTTCATCGTGAGACATATAATCGTCACTATAAATAAGAACTAAGATTCCTACAGTAGTAATTAGTATTAACATAATAGACGTAAGGGGGTCGACCAAGTATCCAAATTCTAAGGAAAAATCATTATTGATGGTCCAAGACCATAGATATTGATAGATAGAACTTCCATTTATTTGTTGAATAGACAGGTGAAGTGAGAATACCATAGCTATACTTAAGAGTAAAATACTAGGAAAAGCCCATATGCGACGAAGATTTTTTGTTGCTGTGGGAATAAGAAAAAGTCCAAATCCCATTGACATAATAACTGGAAGTGGGAGAAGAGGAATTACCCAGGCATATTGATATGTATGTTCCATAAGAAAAGAAATAGCAATTTTTAGTTTAAATTTATAGTTCAATTTTTCTATAAAATTGTTTCCGATTCACCAAACCTATTCTTATCTCTTTCTAAAGGAATTAAAAAAACAAAATAAGAAAAAATACTGGAATTCTGGATTTTTCAAATTTCTCTCATTAAAATGTTCCAAAATTAAGAATGGGTTTAGTTACTTAAATTCAAAAAGTGAATCAAAGAATTTCGGTATCTAGTTTTTAGTTAAAAAAATATTTATTAAAATACAAAAAAGATTGAATAATTTTACTTTCTAATCATTTTTATATTTATTTCTATTAAAATAAAAGAGCTCTGTTGTTTCGTAATTGATTGATTGAATTCCAAAGAAAACCTATATTTATAGGAAATTATCGAATATTGCTTATTTCCTATAAAAGGAAATCCTAATGACTAGAATTCTCTAAGTTTTAGAATGTCTTGTTTAAGAGACTAAGTATTTTTTTTATTGGAATTCAATTATGGAATAGCTTTCTGAACTTAATTAACTATTTTAATTGAATTTTACCTTCTTTTTATCTCCCCCTCTTATATGAGGGCTTATCCCCCATACCATATATTTATATATGGAGTATATTTGATATATAAATTGATTTAAATAGAAAATCTTAAAAAACTCTTGTCTTATCCACATTAGACAAAATGAACTAAAGAAGAATTTAGAATTTAAGTATCTTTCAGTATCATTTAAGTATCTTTCAGTATCTAAGTATAAATACTAAGAAAAAACGGAAAGAAGGATTGATTTTCGGCAATAGATGTCTTTCACATACAACTAGAAAAAAGTAATTCCCTTTTTGAATGGCAGTTCCAAAAAACGTACTTCGATGTCAAAAAAGCGTATTCGTAAAAATCTTTGGAAAAAAAAGACTTATTTTTCCATAGTACAATCTTATTCTTTAGCAAAATCAAGATCATTTTCTAGCGGCAACGAGCATCCAAAACCAAAAGGTTTTTCTGGGCAACAAGCAAACAAATAATAAGATTTTGAAATAATCTAAATTGAACTATCCAAAAGAAATTCCAATTATTTAATATGAATGAATAATTCGGATTAATTAATAAATGTACTTTATATGTACCGAATTCCTCGGTACAATATTCTTAGAACGAATCCCTCCATTATCATTATATAGAACAAAAGTTTTTGGTATATTGTGTCCTCAGTATTCTTTTCCTATCAAAGAACTTTTTTTTATATTTATAATAGAATCCTCATAAAAACGAGGATTCTATTATAAAAAGTAGACTATTCTTGCAATAGGACTTACAACCTCTACCTAATCTTATCCAAAATTCCCATATAAATGGGTTTAGGACTGGTACATCATATTAATAAGAGTGTAAAGGCTTTCATTCTATAAATTTTTATAAAATACTAAATTCATTTCATTGTAGTTAATGATGAACTTCTAATGTTCCTAAATTCTATGGCCTCTCCCAGTCTCGACGATTCACGATAAAATAACTATTATTCTTTTAAGTTAACTATTATTTTTAATTAGCCGCCATGGTGAAATTGGTAGACACGCTGCTCTTAGGAAGCAGTGCTCAAGCATCTCGGTTCGAATCGAGTGGCGGCATTCTCGAAAAAGAATACAATAAATTAGAAAATGGATTCAATTCGAAATTTCCAATTTTGTAATGGGACCTTATCGTTATGCTATTTGCAACTTTAGAACATATACTAACTCATATCTCTTTCTCAACCATTTCAATTGTGATTACGATTCATTTGATAACCTTATTAGTTCGTGAACTTAGGGGATTACGTGATTCGTCAGAAAAAGGAATGATAGCTACTTTTTTCTCTATAACAGGATTTTTAGTCTCTCGTTGGGTTTCTTCGGGACATTTTCCATTAAGTAATTTATATGAGTCATTGATCTTCCTTTCATGGACTCTGTATATTCTTCATACTATTCCTAAGATACAGAACTCGAAAAATGATTTAAGCACAATAACTACGCCAAGTACTATTTTAACGCAAGGCTTTGCCACGTCGGGTCTTTTAACTGAAATGCATCAATCCACAATACTAGTACCTGCTCTACAATCTCAGTGGTTAATGATGCATGTCAGTATGATGTTACTAAGCTATGCAACTCTTTTGTGTGGATCCTTATTATCCGCCGCTCTTCTAATCATTAGATTTCGAAATTCTTTCGATTTCTTTTCACTAAAGAAAAATGTTTTTCTTAAAACATTTTTCTTTAGTGAGATTGAATATTTATATGCAAAAAGAAGTGCTTTAAAAAACACCTCTTTTCCCGTATTTCCAAATTATTACAAATATCAATTAACTGAGCGTTTGGATTCTTGGAGTTATCGTGTCATTAGTCTAGGGTTTACTCTTTTAACCGTGGGTATTCTTTGTGGAGCAGTATGGGCTAATGAGGCATGGGGATCCTATTGAGGTAGTAGATGTGTTTGCATGACGATTGGATAGTTGGGTACTCAATCGGTCAAGATAATATTGTTCCAAATCCGAATTCTAAAGCCCAAATCCAAATTTATCATACTGCTCGGATCAGAATTCAAAAGCCTGAATCCAAACATGAGGTTTTATTAGGTTAGCCAAAATTCCAATGTCTATCGAAACTTTGACCTCCGTCGAAACTTCTGATGTGGGGATGACCTGGGCACCCGAGTAGGGTTTTTCAGTTTCCCGAGAGTTTTGGCGTCTATCGTATATGGGTCGTAAATTCCAGTGATCATCTTCTCGGGGGCGTAACTCCTTTATTCGGACTCTGAATTGGATGTTTCATATATGTTTTTTTTTACCATCTTAGCGAGAGGATTGCAATAATGAGACAACTTCACAAAATAAGCAATTTTGGTTGTCAATATGAAATTTGCCCCAGCTAAAACAATTCATATGGGTCCGCCAATTGCTCTTAACCAAGTATAACTGACTAACTAACAAGAGCAAATAGTTCATTACTAAAGATATGTGTATCTTTTAACTTACTATCTAAGCATGCATGAACTAATAGTTAGATGAGTAATCTTTAGCTAGCTACCCTAATTTTCACTACGCCACAATGCTTTTTCGTGTCGGTCAAAATCGGTTTATCGCATCGGTCAAAGGCTGACAAATCATTTCCTTTCGCCGATTGAAACAAGCATATTATTATCACAGTATGACTGTCAATACGCCGCGGCAAATGATTGGATCAGAACGAAAACTTATTGCAATATGTGCATGTTCGACATATTCTATCTTTCATCATTAAACATTGTTGTTCAGTCTTCTCAATGTTTTATACTACTGATTGGGAAGACTCATATCTTGTTTTATGGTGGTGTAATGATGAGGATAGTATATATGTGTTGTGCTCAACATGTATGTATGCTGCTTTATAATTTTTGTCGGTGCCGTGTGCCCGCGTGTGCATGCGAAGATTATGATATGTATTTAGCACCTGTTTGGTACAGCTCAACTTCATTAGTGAAGCTGTTTTTTAAAAAAGAATAGCTTCATGAGCAACTTTATAGGTGAAGCTGAGCTATTTTGGCAAACTTGTTTGGTAAAATAGCTTCACTAATAATTTTCTGCATAGATGAATTAGAGAGATAAATGAGAAAGAAAGGTGAGATAATCTACTTTTTTTTAGGTCTTCATCCCCCTTCATGTCTTTACAAGAGAAGAAGAAAAACAACTTCACTTATAAAACTGTTTTAAAAATAGGTGTTTGACAAAAAAAAACACCTCAGAGCCCATTAGTGTGTTGGCTTCTTCGTTCACTGCCGTGATGCGCAAGCAAATGTAAGGAAATCAGAAAAAGTGTTGTGTGGCGGCATGGCATCATGCACGTGTGAGCTGAGGGACCGAGACGACATTACCTTACGTGAATGAAGAGCAACGCATAAATGAAACAGAATAAAATAAAGAAGGGACAGGGAGGATATATCACATGCTCTGTTCCTGTTCGACAGGCAAAATAAAGCAAGCAAGAGGACGCAGACAAAGACAACAGCAAAGAGGCAAAGGCGACGCGTTGCGCATTGTCTCGAAACAAGAAGCTAACAAGCTGGTACTACTACACTCTTGGAAACTATATATACGCACGTACTCTCTCATGCATACATGTGCATCAACTTGCAATCTTGCATCATCTTATAATAGTTGATCGCTCATATATATAGTAAGAAGACTGAGGTCGTCTTTTAGTAGTATAGTAATACATTTGCAGATAGCCTGCATCATCCAGAGCTTCATGGAGAGTTTATGTGTGCCTCGTTGGACCTGTCGTCAGTAAGGAGCACACGACACGAGCACCAAGAGGAAAGGAATTGAAGGCTCGATCGAGAGGATCATATATATCTGCTACCAACTCCGCGACCAACAACCAGCAGCTGAACCATGGTACGCTACGTACACAACTTTCACGCAATAATAATTTGTATTACTTGTAGCACTCGCAACTTCTTGTCAATTTATCTGTCACAAAAACAACTCGATCGCTGCAGCTCTCCCTCCCGTGAACTATGTAAAAAGCACTGCTTTGTTTAAGATGGAAGTGCGTGGACAAATTGGCGATGCTAGCTCTAGTTTTCATATTGTTTGTCGTCCTTTTTCTTTGTTGGGGGGTTGGGGGGGGGGGGGGGGGGGGGGGCTATGTTTTCAGCGTAGGACTTGCTTACGTACATGGCAGGGTCTTTGGTATGCTTTGGGCAAACGATAAGATCGTTGCAACACATTTTCAGAATGCATGGTTTCTGAAATTCGCAAAACAAATGAAAAGATGCCATTACCATTAACAAAAGATGATCTCTATTGCTGCTAACAGTATGTTTTATACTTTGGATTGGTTCAATAGAGTAAAACTTATATGCATCAACCCTTTGGATAATCTCTAGCGGTACTTTGTACTCCTTCCACCCCTAAATGTAAGTGAGCCTAGGATTTATAGGACAGTAAAAGACTCACACATGTACACCCCTTGTTGAAACATGTTTATGCCATTTGATTGGCTCATTTCTTAAGCGCCAGACTTACCTCGGTCTTATTTGGTGTAAAAAATTAATGTGTGACGTCTTATTTTACCTCAATATATTCCTTGTATTTGTCAAATTTCAAACACTTGCTTTGCATCGGGTCCCATATACTAGTAGGATTGCCTGCGGAAATTATATCACCGATGCTAGTATTTTTTTTACATTATGGTACTCATCTTTTTACTTTCTTTTTTTAAGATAAAGGATAGTTAATATTTGGCTTCATCTATGTAAAGTAGAATCAGTCCATTATTATAGAATTGCAGCACCCAAACACACACACAGATCGAGTCCTTACAAAAAAACACTAAAAAGAAACACTCAAAAGTTTAGACTACTAAATACCAATCCGACTAGTAGATAACCATCCATTTGACGCGAAGAAGTGGAAGGCGGACTCTTCGAGGAGGCCACAGACATGCACGAGTACATCTCTATGTTCCTCGTGCCCTTGTAACTACGCCCACACCTAGAGTCAACGTGTTCCCCTAAATAATACATGCAAAAAAGATTTGGGTCTACAATTGTCAAAAATGACTTCGTTTCCCTGAACAATATTTTTTTTACTTTCCTTAGGTAATTGAAGAATATTTAGCTAATTAATCCCCACAAGTGAGAAATCAGTCAAAAAAAATTGGACACATGTTAGTCCTAGTGATTGGATTATCATCAACATCACAAAATCAAACATAAATCATGTAAATGGGCACATGATCCTTACAGGTTGGCGGCAGGCCTTGCTAGTGGCATCTGACCAGAGTAATTGGAGCCTGACAAAAAGGGGTTTGACCCCCTGCCGTGGATCCGCATCAGCGCTACCTTGCGGGCGCGATGGATCTCGGCCTCCCCGAGCGACTGCGAAGCCGAGGAGGCAGAGGAGGAGGCGAGGACGGTGTTGCAGAGGTCCTTGACGATGAGGTCAACGAAGTCGACGTCGAGGCAGTCGAGCGGGGGCCTCGTGGTGGGCGAGTCCCCAGAGCCGAAGAGCAGGTCGTGGAACTCGTCAAGGCAGAGGAGGGAGCTGTCGAGGAGGTGGTGCGTCCAGACGAGGGAGAGGACGTCGTCGGGCGGTGGCGCGAGGAGGTCTGCAACCTCCACGGCGGCGACTGGCCAGCCGCCGGCCTCTACTCCCGGCGCAGCGGCCTCTGCTTCTCCGACGACCGCGAGCACCTTTGCTCCTTTGACGGAGGCGGATAGTCCGTCTTCGGCGGATAGGGCCTTTGCTCCTCCGTGCGCCGGCTGAGTGGGAGAGGGAGAGAGTGAAAAACTGAAAATCCTAACTCGCGGTATATATATTAGGATCGCAGTATCGGGCCGACCAATGTGCTTATTGGGCCCCGACCTTAACGGAGACGGGTCTTATAAGATGCCCGCCACGGTAAATCGATTTACCGTGGCAGACACCTTAAGTTGCCTGCTTCGGTAAATAGGTTATTTACCGTGGCGGACGACTTAAGATGCCCGCCACGGTAAATTGATTTTCCGAGGCGGGCAGAAATGTCCGTCTCGGTAAATAAAAAACGACCGCCTCAATAAATCGTGGGCATTAACCGTGGCGGGCAAAAACTGTGTCCGCATCGGAGACGATTTAGGAGGCGTTTTGTAAAATATTTTTTTGTTGTAGTGTACCCCTTCCCTCATCTGTCTCATCTATATATAGCAGGGCAATTACCTGCAGTTATTTGAGTCTATAAGGATACGCACTACATAATCAAATGACATAAATATAAATCTGGGCATCCATAGTGAGGATCCTATAATTTTTTTACACTCGCACATAGTCTTGTTCTTGCCCATGCTTGTCCTCATCCCTAATCCTGAGAGTCTCCTCTTTTTTTTGTGGTGCAAAGGGTGGGGAAGCTTTCACTGTCTTGTGTTCTGACCAAACCTAGTGCCAACAATATATTAGTGAGGTGTAATCGTGGTTTATAATAGGCATCATCCTTCCTTACTATATTGTAATCTTCTTTTTTCAAGGCCTATTACCGCCGCATGGGCAGCGTACAACAAGAGCATATGGGAGGAAATGCAACATTGATAACCTCATTGCACTATCAGCTCAGAGATCTGTGGAGTAGTCCTAGAGGGACGGTGCTCCGTATAGAGGCATTAGCATTGGTGGCAATCAGCCTCTCCTTTTTCCTTGCTTTCTTTGGGTCTTGCCGCCGCTGGACAAATCGTTGGATTGTCCAAAAGGGTTTCTTGGCTGCACAAGTGTTATCTCTGTCTCTTGGGACTTACAGCATCGGCCTAATGCAGTCTTCAGCAGTGAAGAGCGAGATGTATCCCATATGGGCTGTGTCCTTACTCACCCTCTTTGGCTGCGTCGACCCTGTCACCACCTACATCGGGCTTGACTACAAGGGCCCACTCTCGAAGATGATCTTTCAGCTTTGCCTCTACGTTGGGTATGTCATGCTCATGAGTATGTCAACCATGTCTAGTGATGTTTGTAAGGTAGCCATCGGCATGCTGTCTACCGTCACCTTCATCAAAGGCTTTCATAGGGCACTAGCGTTTGTGCTGCCAGAACAAGTACGGACAAATTTAGTATTAGGATGGATTCATGCTACCGAACCAGCTGCTTTAGCAGGTTGTGGTGAGAAACTAGTAGTCCAATTGCCCATGTACCATCCTAGCATTATGGATGGTGGCATAAGTGAGAGTGATCTCACAACTATGGCAGACATACAGAAGCTAAGTTTGCCAAAGGAAACTCCTGTCAATGTCTTAAAAACGATGCAAGATGTGTGCCTCAGCTATTCATTTTCTCACATATTACGACGGCGTTTCCTTGGGTTGGACAACCGCCCTAGGGAAATGGAGGAAAGGTTCATGTCCTTTGAGAGGTTGGTACCGGACGACCGACTTGCTACAATTGACCTTGAGCGGGAGGTGGTTGAGGTTGAGTTGGGTTTTCTCTTCGAGGTATTTTTCACCAGCAATGAGTTCCTCCATTTTGACCAACCAAAAACTGGAAGCTTCTGGGCATGTGCTTCATTTGTTGGGATATGTTTCGTCGGGGTAGTGGCTGCCATTGTTCCTGCTGGGGCAGTGGCGAGCCGCCGCCACATCATTATGAACTCAACAGCAGCTACTGCAAGTGTTGGCACCACAACCGCTGACCTGATCATCACTCTTGTCATACTAGTGTCCCTGGCTCTACTACAACTGGTGCAGTTGATACGGTGCTGGACGTCAAATTGGGCGAGAGTTGGCATTGCCTGCGAGTTGGCCTTCAAGGCAAAGAAGCAAATGCCGCCGGACCAAGGAGATAGGCCAAATGATGATCCACAGAGGCGCGACAAGGAGGAGGAATCCTCCAAAACTAGAAGCAGCTGCAATCAAATAATCAGACGGTGGGTGATGGGGCTGAGGTTGTTTCTGGTTGCTAGGGTGAGTTGGTTTGACAAGTACCTCTGGCAAGCTCGGCTTGGACAGGATTCACTGCCTGCACTTCTACAGAGCAGAAGGACACAACGTGGCAGAGGATCCGTCTTGGAGAAGGCCTTTTGTTGTTGCGGATATTGCCCACGGGTATGCCATCGGTGGCTTTTGGGGGTTGGGGTGCAGCACTTTTGTAGAGTGGTCGGTACGATGTTGCTCAGAGACACCACCAACCCAGGAGGTGCCGTGGAGCTGCACGACGATGTGAAGGCATCCATCACCGAGTTCCTGGGAACGATCAAGAGCAGAAGAATAGGGGTGGAGTGGTCAGCCTTGTTTGTTGAGAATGGGCTACAAGACTGCTTGGAATGCCTTTCATACATAAACACAAGTGGTGATGAGTCAGACGCCTACACATTCACGCGGTGTGTCATGATATGGCACATTGCGACATGCTACTGCGAAGAAGCAGAGAAGGCAGCAGGAGGCAACAGAGGAGGAGGAGACGGCACCAGCACCACCAGAGAGAAGAATCGGCGTGTTGCCATGGATCTATCCAAGTATTGCATCTACTTGGTGGTGTCTGCACCTGAGCTGCTCCCTGGGCCTATCACAGAGACGGAGAAAGCGTTGAAGAGAGCTCTGTGGGAAATAGAGTACGCTCTGCCCGGGGAAAGCAATACTACAATAACTGTGTTGGAGGCGATGCGACGGGTATCATCGTCACCACCATCATCATCATCAGACGAGAGCACAATTGTTCCAGTTCCAGACTTGGAGTTTGTGATGACTGGTGTTAACCTGGGGAACTGGGGAAGCGGCTTCGCAACGAGGAGACGACGACCCTCGAGCTTGAGCTCGAGCAAGGCCGCCCATGCCCAGCAGGGGTAAGAAATGGGGAAGAAGCAGGGGAACAGAGCACACGGCGCCCACTGGTCTCCAGTGACCACTGGGAGCTGCTGGCGCTTCTATGGGTGCAAACGTTGCTCTACGCGGCGCCGTATGGAGACGTGCAGGCGCACATGCAGCGCCTCGCGCAGGGCGGCGAGTTCATCACCCACCTCTGGGCACTGCTCTACCACCTCGGCATCGACAGGTGGGAAGTTGCAGGCATCGACGAGCTCAAAGCTGCTGGTGCCGCCGCAGCAGTGGCGACAACGACGGAAGTACATGCCAAAGAAGGGGATGCTGCTGCTGTGAGCGGTGGATTAGAAATCCAAGAGATCAATTAATAATCAATCTGTGCTCCACTCGATGGGTTCTCTATCTATTGTATTATATATTGTTACTTCTTCGTCCCGTTATCATCTAAAAAAAAGTGAGAAGCCTACAGCAAACCCTCCTTCTCGCTTCATGCGTACGATTGCCTTGGCCCGTGCGTGAAGTTGCAATCGGCAATCCTCATCTTCTCGAACCCTTGCGTCGCATCGCGCCGCCGCCTACCATTTCCCTACACCCAACCTGATCTGACCAAGCCCTGAACACCACTCCCCACCCGCCGCCACCGCCGCCGCCGCGCTGCCTTCCTCGGCGGCGGCTCCTCGTCCGTCCCCTTCGCCCCCTTCTCCCGCTACGACAAGCTGGGCCGCATCGCCGACTGGACCCGCAACCCGCCAGGCCACGCGGCGTTTGCCGCTGCTCGGGACACCGTCTTCGACTTCGCGGGGCTCGAGGATTCCATCGGGCTCGCATCCGCGGACGACTCGTCCTTCCGCCTTGTCGACGGCAAGCCACCGCCGCGGTTCCCACGGTGCGTGGGGGACGTCTTCAATCCTAGCACACCGGCGCACAAATATATCCCACACCGCCGCCGCCGCAGGTGCCCTTGCCCGCCATGGTTCCCTCGAGCTTGTCCGCCAGGGAGACCGATCACCACAGAGGGCGGAGGCCATTGAGGATCTGTTTGAGCTCGCCGAGGCAAGCAAGCAGGATCTGCTCGCCGGATCACACGCGTGCCACCCCTCCTCACGCGTCTGTCAGGGCCTCACGCGTCGCTGCCTCTACGCACGCCTACCAGGCCACAGACGCCTCCACCCCTATCTTCGGTTCCGGTGCCACCAACACCCGTGACCGCAAGCGCTCTCCCTGCTCACTGACGCCCCAAGGTGGCTGTCGCTTGGGCACAACCTGATGCACGGCCATCTCCAACTCCTCTGCATCCATCGATCTCGATCTACCTTGAGATCTCAACTGCCAAGGTTATCACCGCTTGAGTCCTTCACTGATTTCTATTTGATGCTCGATTTTGTTCCATGTTGTCCTCCGTGATCCCCTCCATAGAGATGGAAAACTCATTGATTGTTGTCACATAGGTTTTTATTGTTGAGATTTTTGCGTTCCTTATTTAGTGTACAGTTTTTTAAATCTTAATCATTTCATTACATCTCTTATGGCGATTAAACTAAATTTGTCAGTTTACATGTATGGTATATTCTCTAATAAGCTTTTGCAAATTTGTTTCTGGTACAAGGGGCATGGTTTTAACATATCAATATCTCTCTGTTCAACCTTTTTCCATTGTATAAAAACTCTATCTTAGCCACATTATTTAATTTTCTTTGGTAGATTATTGTTGCGGACATGAGGAAATTGTTGGCAAAAGTGAAACACTATGATGATCACCTATTCATTGAGATAGGTTTTGGTTGAAAAGGGACATCTACAGCGTCTTGCGCAAGTGCCACTTTGGTCTTTGGGATTGGGTGTCACATCGATGAGGAGACACGTAACAAGCTCAAACCCTCTATGATGCAATTATTACTTTGTTGTTGCTTCCTTTACTCCTCTATGTGATACACGTTTTCTGTGCAGGTAACGTCATGTTTCTTGCACACTGAACTTGATTTTCCATGCATGCAACATTTCCCCATCAGAGCTTAACCCTCCATGTGTTTCAGCCTGAAATTCAAAAATCTACAAACATGTGTTCTTGCGTATGATTTTAGATTGGTCAGGAAGTAATTAGAATGTGTGCTTAGTCTTTTCCTAATGTCGAGGTCAGTGTCCAGCGGTATGGCAGGCATACGACGCCGGCCAACGGGACGACGCAAGCCCAGTGGAGGTTCCCCTATGAACCTTAGAGCCACCCGATTTGATCTAACATATTTGGTTTTGGTTTGGATTTGTGGCTATACTAGCTGTAGATTGGTAACCTGAGCATGAATTAATGCGACTCGAAGTCATCTTTGCACAATTGATAGTCAATAAATGAATACAGATTTTGTCACATTTAGGATCCTGTTTTTTTATGTGGAATTGGGGATTTGGGGACTGTTATCGCTCTAAAGTTGTGGCACATTGCAAAAATTGGGCTAAGGAATTCGGTTCTTGCTGTCGTGGTAGATTTTTCTTCTGTGAAGTTGTTAGGAATTTTTCAGTTAACAGTCTTTCTTTGTTTCCTTCCCCTGTTTCGTGATCCCGGATGTTCTTGCACTGTTTTCTGAGGTAGATTGCAGCCATGTCTCCAATCGTGACAACACACATGCTCATCGTCACTGCAAGCTCAAATGTTTTTTTCAGACTGAAACTTTGCTCCATGAGATGCGGTTTTGTATCTCTCACACATGGTTTATAAATGTCTTGTGATATTCTTATCATTACTGTTAGATGTCATTGATGAATGTTTCATTACTGTTAGATGTCATTAGCTGATACTTCTTTTGGAATCTCTGATGAAGGAATATATGCTTAAGTTGCGACAAATTAGGCCCTGGCACACCTGGAGGGGATCCTAAAAAAACTAAAGGAGTAGTTGAACTTGGGTGTGTTCAGCTAAGGTTCAGTGATAAATACATACAGTTTGGTTATCCAGTGCTCTTGGATCTTGCATCTTTTTTAACCACAGTGCTTGCTAACAGGTTCCTAATGGAGTGGTCATTAAATCTAAAAGGACTAATCACTTCAATCTGAAGGCATTTTAAATCTGCCTTTGAGATCAATGAAATGGGTCCTGCTTAGAAGAATGTTATCTCATGTGGCTTCTTAATGAAACTGTTGAAGGCATTTTGGATTTAACAGATTTTTCACAACGCCTTTGTTACTTGCTTTAATGTTGTAAGTGTACTGGTGCATAGTTACAAAGTTAAGAAAGTTGTTTGATAAAGGGTTTCACTGCTCTATTTGCCATCTGATGTGCACAAGTTTTGTCATTTTGCAGTTCCTAAGCATCTTATGACCCTACTAATTAATGTAGCTCATGTTTCTTTCAGGTGCCTTATATGAACGTTCTGACTTTCTGTGCATCAAAGAAAATGGTATGAATCTAGATCATGGCTTAATTACTTATGTTATTTGTATTTAGGCTGGTGGGTGGTGTGGCGTCGGTGTCAGTGGAGTCACAGAACATCGAAGTTAGCTTGTGAGGGGTGGTCGGAGTGGATCTGGCAATGGAGGACTGTTGCTGATGAGCTGGTGAATTGAGCAAAGGAATGATCAGGGATGCCGTGAAGGATGGGGGGAAGGAAAAATGATGACTCTACGATTGAGATCTAATGATAGTTCATTTTCCATCACCAGTTCATTTCATTAGCATGCCCCTTTTTATCCTTGTCCCGGAGTTAGCTCCAATTTCTATTTTATTCTCATTTGTATTTGAGCTTGCATGTACCTTGTAGTAGTTGTACCTTCTGAAAGTATTTTTTTCTTAAAAAAGAGAATCGTGTAACCTTAAGCATACATGATTAAGTTTTCACCCTCCATAACACCGATTATCTTGATGTACTTTATCTTTAGAAAATCAAACCCCCGCAACTTCTAATTTTTAGATTCTTTGTTGAATGAGTGTGTGGGTTTGAGTTTGTTTGTGTGGGTGCTGAGGTAGCGAGGCTCGCGCGGGGCAGCGTACGGCGTGGCTGGTCGGAGCTGCCAGCACCAAATTAAAGGTGGTTTAGGCGACAGATGGGGAAGTAGTGGTGCCGCAGATCGATGGGTGCTCGGCTGAGGGGGCGCGACAAGGCATAGGGTGTCCATCATCATTTTAGTCTTTCAAGAAATTTCCGATCATTTCTATCAAAAAAGAATTTTAAATTTGTTCATATATTTTGTTCTATTGTAATTACTAATTAGTGAAATGGCAATATAATTGTGGAAAAAGGAAATAATTCATCTGGAAAAGTTGGCTGCAAAGGGTTACATGTTACTGGTTTGTGAAATATTTTTCATGTAGCAAAACATGAGCAATTTTTGGGGTCACTGAAGAAATATAAGTTTTGTCCGCATACTACTTTTCAAAAGTTAAACTCTGCAAAAATAAATTGGCTGATTTATATAGTCTTCCCTAGAAAAAAAACCGTAGCGTTAGCACGGGTATTATACTAGTAAGTTGAGTTTGCGCCTTCGGCGTGATCGCAAAAAAAATATATAAAAAAATAAGTTGAGTTTGAGTATGGATGGATTGTATTGTATTTTATTGTATCTATGCAAACTATATATGTTTTACTCATTAAATAAACAGGGGCATATACATGTTTAACTTGCCGGTTTTAATCCGTACCATAAAACAACAACAAATCAGCTGCAGAAATCAATAGAAGCCGATTTAATACCAGCCCAACACATTTCCACTTCAAAGCAGAGTATGAACGACTACCGACGTGTGACAGTGCTGGAGATGATGCATGTGTTTCTGACTTGGCGAGTGAGTTTCTTCTTCCCAGAAATGGGCGACGACAGTGACTGACAGCCACACCACACACCAGAACCAACTGCACGCAACAACGCAGCAACATGCTCCATACTCCGCCTGGCTTTCAACCGCCAGCGATAGCCAGTGCCCGCTCCAATTCCAGTGGAACCTCGCCCGGATCCAGCCATTCACACTACTACACAAAACTACATCACTACTTGTTCAAAACCCCGCATCACTGTCGGATTTTGAACCGGTATAACTATAACTAAATAAACAGTGATGTGCATCACTGCTGGTTATGTCAAACCGGTATGTCCCTGCCCGCCTATCTCCGTCGCAAGTCGTAAGTCACGCATTTTTTTACGTAAAATCGTGAACTGCGCTCCGGCGGGGATTCGAATCCGCAACCTCAGCCTCCACCCATGACTCACTTGTGTCTAGATTCAGTTTTAGTTCATCTCATTCTATACTAAACCGAGTGTAAATTGATTGTTTGAGCCACTAAACGAATTCAAATGAAAAAGTTGTTAACTACAAAGCGTCATAACTTTTTGAGATCTATAACTTTCATGTAGAAAGTTTTTTCATCCGAGGTCGTTTAAAAAAATAAAATAAAAAATCATTATCCGGGTACATCACTTACAGTTCCAGCCACAAACTGGCAGTGAAGCTCATCATCAGTGC
This sequence comes from Microstegium vimineum, assembly GCA_022036555.1. Lineage (NCBI taxonomy): Eukaryota > Viridiplantae > Streptophyta > Magnoliopsida > Poales > Poaceae > Microstegium > Microstegium vimineum. The sequence continues at coordinate 1,352,717 of CM039119.1, forward strand.
CGGATCGTGGCTGAAGCCGACAGTGAAAATGTCCAAGTTATCACATGCGGTTCCAGCCATGAACCGGCAGTGATGATCACTGCCGGCCCAATACAAACCGACAGTGATGGGCCGGCAGTGATGTTCGAATCTGTAGTAGTGTCAATTACCATTATGCCCTAAGTAATAATAATAATTAAAACTAAAATTTAGAATTAATAATCTTGTTCAATTATGTCCAGAAATAAATCGGAAACCTCAACCCTTGGAGGTACTTTTCCAGCCCTAGTAGAAGAGTTCGCTTGCTTTACTTTTCATTTCTACCTAACTACTTCCTCCATCCCAAATTATAAAAACTATAAGATCTTCCAAAAATCTTAAAAAATCAAAACTTCTCAAGTTTGATCAAACTTATATAACAATATAATGATACTTATGATATCAACTAAGTAACTAAGTATCATTAGATTCTTCATCAATTATATTTTCATAGTATGCATATTTGATATCATAAATCTTTATAAATTTGTCAATAATTTTGGTTAAACTTGAGATGTTTTGATGCCTTATAATTTAGGAGCCAAATGGACAAAATAAGTATTTTTTATGTATCCCTACCCTAAACGGCAGTTAATTTATTTGTGACCCAAAGGAAATATTAATTTTATTGTTTTCCCAACGGATATGTCATCACAACTCACTTCTAAGTACACATAACAATTAAGGCACTTAAGTTTACAACTTGTTGTTCCTTAGTCATCACACAAGATTTAGAGTACTAGCATAAGTTTTTAATTGAACAACATAAGTTTCGATGATGTAAAAGAAGCCACACACAGGGAAATCTTCTTCGAAGTAGAGCAGTTGAAGTTTGATGTTACTATAGGTGTACTAGCATAAGTTTTTAGTAACGTGGACTATAGGTGGAACATCAAGAACTCACACCTGTGTTCTTACTCATAGGGATATTTCTGTAAGAGATTACCCCGAGAAAACAGTACTACCATAAGCTAATGGGTTCTGGCTTGACTCAGTATTAGGCTTTTGCTAGTTTGTGACAACTTACCTGAGAGGACGCAAGAAGGGCTCTGAGATAAAATATTATTAACATTTATATATCTAAATAAGGTTATAATGAAAAGTCTTATTTCATTTAAAAAATTAGCAATAATTTTTTATGTTGGACTAGTGAATATGCATGTGCGGCACGCATATGTTTTAAAAAATCCATTGGTATGGTCTATCTTTATTTGATCTTCATCTCGTCATTGACCACCTAAATAAGTCTACTATATATTACTATAGAAATATATTTTATGATTAATCTAATGATATTTTTTTTAGAAAAATAATCTAATGATACTTATATGGTATCATAATCATTAGTACTTTTGTAATAGATTTAGTTAAACTTGAGATTAAGTACAATCGTAATTTTTTTTGGACCGAAGGAGTACCCAAGGCAGGGCTTAGAGTGAAGCATCAACCAAGAATGAATCCAATTGAACAATCCCATTGAACAAACAGGGCGCTTGGGTTTGAATAACTGAAGCATGATCACTACCCAAATCGAGTCGGAGAAGGAATCCATACAGTTGTTCATGTTTGTAGTCATGTGTTATCCCGTAGTACAAGGGGGACAAAGCATAAGGTAATCATATATACAAATAAATATTTTCTCTGTTTCTGAATAAATCAATTTCTAGAATCCTTGATAGTTAATTTTTTTTTACTTTGACTAACTTTATAAAAAAACAGCACCATGTAAAAATATATCGTATAGACTATAATAAGTCTAATGATACTAATTTGATATCATACATTTTAATGTTTTTTTTAAAAAAAATAGTTAAAATTAAAAAAAAAATAACTTAAGATGACTCTAAAAAACTATTCCTTTAAAGATAGATGGAGTAGTTTATAAAATGGGTTAGTAGCTTAGATTCGTATCCAGTGCATTGGGTCCTCGAGCCATGTGGCTGGCATTTTGAAAAAGCTTTCTCAATCGCCTCTGCGTTTCAGTAATGGAGCTATTATAATACTAGATGAATTATGTGGGATTTAGAGCGGAAATTGCAACGTGAAGAATAATACTAATGAGACATATGTAGGCATAAAATAGTTCGCAAAAGCTTAAAAAATATGTTAGCACAAATTTATTCAACCAAAACAAACATCTTTCATATGTCTATGGTACAAGTAGACTGTTCATATAGCCCCGCTTTGTACCATGTTTGCTCCTCGCATATTGAATTTTTTTTCTTTCTCCTTACTATGTTTTACCTTTCTAGTTCTCTTGATGATAAGGGAATTTTCATCTGTTTTTTTTTAAGAATGTAAATTCATCTGTGTTTTTGTGTTTTGATGTACAGCCTTGTTTAGATTCAAAAGGTAACAAAATTTTAAACTGTAGAGTTTCATTTGTATTTGATAATTTTTATCCAATTATAGAGTAACTAAACTTAAAAGATCTGTCTTATAAATTACAGATAAACTATGCAATTAGTTATATTTTTTATCTATATTTAATGTTTTATGTATACGTTTAAAGATTTGATGTGACTGAGAATCTTGTAAAGTTTTAGAATCTTAAAGTAAACTAAACATGGCCCCACAACAGGGTTGCTGTCAGTGTGTCGTCATCATTTCTATGGAATTGGAGGACGTATTTTTTGGCATTTTGACTCAGCGCTGTTCGATCCTATATAGATATAGGCTCCTCGTCCGTGAGACCGTGACGCAATGAAGGAAAAAATTGGGTGAGGCCCATAGAACTTGGCCCGCACTCCTGGCTGTTGTGATGGGCTTGATTTACATTGTCAATTATAAAACTGATGTTCTAGAGTCCTCCAACTATTAATTAAAACTGATGTACTTCTTCTATTTGCTTGATGACTTCTTTTATTTGCTTGTAACTTGAGACGTTGGCAAAAGATGATCCACGATGAGGACTGAACTATATATCATCAAGACAGCGCCACAAATATTCCTCATTTCAATGCTGCTGAACCATCCCATACCTGAAAATCAAGTGAACCATGCCATCCGGGAACAGAACAAGTGAACCTTTCACACTTCCTGTTGCCTTTCATGAGTAATTAACTATCCTCAATCAAACACCTGACCCATTCCATCTATCAAAAAATAGCCTTGTATGGACTGGTACAATTCGTTAAAATCAACCAAACACAAGCATATTTCATCTACTGACAACATCTCACATTGGATCACCCCATTCAAAGTGAGTCGTCTCATGCATACATTGGAAGAAGGCGCAAATGATCTGGTCGTTGTAACCAATGAAAAAGCTTTACTTGGGTGCTTTTTTTCATCTTGTTTCGTGTTTAATTCCTGCGAGGAAAGTTTGGATAGTTTACTATAGAAATGAATGGTGAATTATCCTTTCGGTATTGAAAGAAGCAGATGTAATATAAAACTGCCGGATTAGCAGTTGGTCAAAAAAAAAAGGAAAACAGAACATAAGGCTAAACAAAGTAGATAGTGTCTTGTATAAAAAACACAGGAATTCTAAACTACACGAATGATTGAAACCTACTACTTGTTTTCTAAACCAGATAAAACCAAATGTCTAGTCATCGAGTCTCAGAATATTCCAAGGATTAAAATACAAGCCGAACCAAGCTTGCAGTGTTCTTTGAATAGGGGCAACCCAGCTCGATCTTCTGTCAATTGGGAGGAGCATTGTAGGCTTTCTCCTAAGGAGGAAGGAGGCCCAGCTCTTCTATCAATTGGGAGGTGATTATTATCCTGTAGGAATTCTGAATTCTGAAGGGGAAACAAGGCTACAGATCATCTATCAACAGAGAGCCTCATCTTTGGCTAGGAATAAGAAGCAGAAATATGGTACGTACGTCACTATAACAAAAACTGAATTTATCTGTCTCAATGAAATCTATTTTGCGAATGCTTTTTTGGAGGCATTTAGTTAATCTCTTGCTTTGCTATGAACTACGTAAATTTATAGTGGTTTTTGGTTTTAAAAAAATCATTACTGCTGCTGTGGTGCTCAGACTCCTTGTGTTTTTGAGAAGAAATGAGACGAACATATTTCACAAAATATTAAAAGAAATAGATAATACAGACATCTATTTTTTTTTATTGATTTCAAGAAACAGAACATTCAATTCATATCAAAGTTTAAGATAGACTTTGTACTTATAATTATAGATGCTATCAAAAAAAGAAAAAAACTGATTCTGGCAGATTAACCTCTACTAGAAGTCTAGATTCAGAACCCAATTCAGTGTATCCTCCTTCTATAAAAAACAAGAGAAAAAATTACTACTAGAACCATAATTCAAAGAGCTTTTCTTAAGAGATGGTAAGCAGAGAAACTGGTAATTCATATACTACTACTGAACTGGGGGCACCTGGTTTGTGGTTAGATTAGCCTGTGTTGCCTCACAACAGATCTTCTGCTTTCTAGGTGGATCATCGACGCATGGGTAATATGGAGCAGCAATTGGTAAATGAAACGTCAGCCACTATCTCACATCAGCTCAGAGATCTTTGGAAGAGACCTAGGGGCACAGTGATCCGTATCGAGGTACTGGCATTGGTGGCCATCCTCCTGTCCTTCATCCTTGCTGCCTTTGGATCCTGTCGCCGCTGGTCCAATCGTTGGATCATCCAAAAGGGCTTCTTCGCTGCAAACGCATTGTCTCTGTCCCTTGGGACATACAGCATTGGTCTAATGCAGTCTTCGTCAGTGAAGAGTGAGATGTATCCCATCTGGGCTGTGTCCTTACTCACCCTCTTTGGCTCCGTTGACTCGATCACCTCCTACAATGGGCTTGACTACAAGAGCCCCCTCTTCAAGGCTCTATTTCAGCTCTGCCTCTACTGTGCATATGTACTGCTTATAAGTATCTCAACCATATCTAGTGACATCCTTAAGATAGCCATCGGCGTGCTGTCTGCCATCACTTTCCTTAAGGGCTTCCACAGGTCACTAGCTTTTGTGCTCCCAAGCAGACTGCAGAATATCCTCAGAAATATTCCTAAGGGAAGTTTTTTCAGAGAGTTTCTTACAGATTACACGCTAGAGGGCCTAGGCCAGCTCGGGCACTTGGTCGTGGATTTGCCTACCAACGAGGTTGACCCTATTTCTGGATTGCCTTCTATGGCAGATGAACGCAGCAGCGGCTGCATAACCATGAACTCGTTAGAGGAATTCGGTGACGGAGCACTTGAATCAGATGCCGCCGCGTGCAAGGGTGTGTGGCCTTTCCATGGCTCTATCTCATCTGTTGCAGCAGCGCTACTTCTTTGGGCTGAACAGTGCCGAGCAAAGCTACTGGACGAGTGACGATGGTGCCTTCGACTTCAGATGGCTTCTCCTCGAAAAGGATGGCATCACTGGCTACGATTGGGCCTTGAAGGTGGTTGAGGTTGAGCTGGCTTTTCTGTACGATGTCTTCTTCAGCAGCAATGCGTTCCTCCACTACTATCAGGCAAAGGGTGCCACCATCTGGACATTTGCTTCAGCACTCGGGATATGTTTCGTTGGAGTAGCAGCGGCCATGCCGGGGGCGAGGAGGAGCAGCGCCGGTGCTTCTCCAGCTGACACCATTGTTGTGGACAGCACGGCAGCAGATGTGGCTATTACACTCGTCGTCCTGGTATCCCTGGCTCTGCTACAGGTCTTGCAGGCACTACGCTGCTGGACCTCCAACTGGGCGAGGGTCGCACTCGCCTGTGATTCCATATGGGATCGTCGTCACAAGATCAATAAGCCTAATTACACTGTTGGATATCGGCTGAAATTGAGAGCCTTTTTCACAAGGATCAACTGGTTTGACAGGCAGCTGTGGCAGAACAAGCTTGGACAGTACTCGGTGATAGATTCGGCCAGCACAACATGGAGCTGCAATTGGCGGCCCGAGGGCCGAGATTCTTGGCGGTCTTTCCTAAGGGTTCTTGTTCGTGTGTTGCTACTCCGGGCCCGTTGTACCGAGGATGCTCGGGATCCAGTACATGGAGAAGGTGTTCTGGGAACTGTTCGGTGGCGCCACGGTGGATACCGTTGGCTTGCACCCTGATGTGAAGGCGTCTCTTGCTCATGTCCTTGGCACGCAGGTGGCGCACGATGGCCGCCGGCAAGGCCCTCTTCTATCGCCCTTGCTCTCGGCACGAGGGCTGGACCTCTTGTCCTCATCATCATCACCAGGCGAATCTGCAGGGCACAGGGTTCCTCGAGCCATGCTCAGGTACGTCGACACGCGCACTAACTACCTGGAGAACATCTGGACGTTCCACGTCGCGACATGCTACTGCGACCTAGCGCAGCAAAAGAGTGGCACTGGCATTGGCACCTTGTTCTTGGACAGCAGCAAGGACGGCGTTGTGAAGAAGGATCACCATGTGGCCACCACCCTGTCCAAGTACTGCGCCTACCTATCGGTCTCTGCGCCGGAGCTGTTCCCTGGAGACGAGAAGCATGGCAGGTACATCCATGGAAGTATCATGAGGGATGCGAGGAGTGATCTCTGTGGTGCCGCAGACAAGTTCGAGGCGATGGAGAAAGGAGAGCCACGCCCCAATCGCGCGGGGGGTGGAGGGTGCTATTGGGCGGGCGTCAACCTCGGGAAGCGTCTCCAGGAGATCGAGGCACCTGAGCGGTGGAGCCTGCTGGCGGATTTCTGGGTCCGCGCGCTGCTCGAGGCCTCACCGTCGGAGAACGCCGGCGAGCACATCCGGCACCTATCGCAGGGAGGCGAGTTCATCACCCACCTCTGGGCATTTCTGTACCACGCCGGCATTGTCAAGTGGCAGCTCCATCAGGAGGGAAGTGACTGATAGCAAGTGAGCAACTCTTGCTGCCTGGTTAGCTTGCCATCTTCCATTGTGTTTGCCTAGCTCTCTCTCTCTCTCTCTCTCTCTCTCTATATATATATATATATATATATATATATATATATATATATATATATAATGATGCTCCAATATTTGGCAACTTTCCTTAAAAAAGGATTAAATGTTCTGTTCCGTGAGAGAACAGAGCATATCGATGTCAGGTACCACCACTATATTTGAGGTGTTATTTTCCGAGATGATACCAAAGCATGCAAGATTAGTACTCTATCACAATCTTGCAGTCATGATGTAGAAGTCAGATCCTGCTACTAATGTTTCTGTACCGTTGTTGCATGCATAGCTTTCTTTTAGCCACTCAAGTTTTGACTTTTGAGTTACATGCATACCTAGCCTATGTAATCCAGTTGAATGCCATACAACAATGGACAACACATAAGCAGAACTATTTATGCGCTTAACTCCAGCTGCACTTGTAATTCACTTAGGATGAATTAGCCAGTCATTTGTGAATCCCTTGCATTTGTATACCTCCAGTTATATTGAATAGTAGTGAAGATTACCTTTGTGTGTTCATGCCCTTTTTCTGAATCAATTTCCACACAAGTCGGTGTCTCTCATGATTGTCACCATATACTTATTTTGCCAGTTGTTTCCTAACATTAACATATGAATTATCCTATTGGTATTGGAAGCAGGCAGATTCTAATATAAAAAGTGTCTGATCAGCATTTCCTTGAAATGGAAGGGCGAAAAAGAACACAGTGCTAAATAAAGTTATGTTGCATAAAATTCAGTAATAGACAAAGAATTGTGAAACCGCAGTCACCTAGATCAAGTAAATCCTTATACGAAGGTGACAATCAAACAACATAGAATTTTTTTTCCAGATGTTGATACAAGCCAAGCAACAAATTCTGAATCCCTACTTTATCGAGATCTTCATCATTGCTACTAGGCAGATTTGGAAGCAAAGAAATAACTGTATCTTTGATAGGGGATGCCCTTCCTTAGATTCTTGGAAGTTCAACTTTTGTAAGGAAGCTCGACTTTTCAGGCCCATAGAATCAGTAATGCTAAGCGTCCTCCTTTCTTATTCTGTATAGATTCCCATTCCCTAGCCTAGTTTCCTTGCCTCTCTCAGGTTTCTTCTAGTTTTCACTTTTTGTTATTTGCTTGTATAGCTTCGTGTGCCTTTGTACAGCTTCTATTCTTTATTTTTAATAAAATTATTACAGTGGGGGGGCTCCCCTGCTGTACTATTTTCAAAAATAAATCAAACAAAGAAGTTGTGTTGTGTACTAGCATAAATGGAAAGGTGACAATTGTATCACATATATACATCAAATGACTCATTTTGCTTCATAGAAATAGCAGCTATATGTAGCATTTCAAGGGAGGTGTACTGTGTACATACCGTGAAATGGTGGTTCAGATCGAAATGCAGGTTTGGAGATGCAATGTAGCATTAGCATCATCAGAAGCAAGATGCATGATCCCTTAGAGGAAGGAGACCAGTTTCTTGCACCCAGGCCCAAGTGTGTTAACGCCGACTTGTGTCAGATTGCCGGCATGCACATTTGTCCTTTCTAGTAGAAAGAAAAGCATGGTGACTCCACGCAAGACAAAAACCAGTGGCTCCATCCATCTGTATAACAGATTTTCAATCATCACTCCTGAAATTTAATCGAAATAACCTACAAAAACTAGGGGAAAAAGAACCAGCAATCATACTGCAATTTGGATGGGTACATTTGGACCGCATCTCTGTGGGATATCTCTTTGTGTGTGTGTGTGTGTCAAGTAATGCCAAGCATAGATCGAAACACCCAACGGAATCAACTACTTTGACCTCCATTTCCACAATCGTGAGTGCATCCAAATACAGGCACAGGGACAAGGACCAAGATCGAAATCGACTACTACTACTACTAGTCGGTTGCGCAAGACAACAATCCTCTCCAACTGAATACAGTAAGGTTCAGAACTCCGCGGGGAAATCGAAGTCGATTCAACTCTGCCGAGGCTAGAGCGCTTCCTTCCTCCTGCGCCGCATCTCAAGCGTGAGGCCGAGGCGAAGGCGGTGCAGTGCAGTGTGTGTACTCACCTTGTTCGACCCATCGGGGTGAGGTAGAAGCCGGCATACCTTCTTCAGCGACGAACTCCACCGAAGCGGAGGGCTACTCGCCGGTGACAGCAGCCATATCCGACAGCTTGTGCACGCGCGGCGAGGAGATGGCCAGGGACGCTTGGGCTCCGCCGCCGCTCCGCCCTCTGTGGCACTAACGGATCAGACTCGCTCTGACCGCAGCCATGTCCGCGCTCGCCGAGGCCGGCGCCGGCGAGAGCGAGGGTCCCACCTGAAAGTGAGATTGGGCCGTTCTGGATGCAGGCTTCTTTTGTCACGGGCTTCTTTTTTTTTTAGGGAATGGGCTCATGGGCTGTATAGATTAGTTCGCATTTTAATTATTTGGACCCTCAACTTTTGTAAACATCAAATGTGGCTTGCATACTAGCAATGAGAGGTATGTATATTACTTTAAATTTATTATTTGACCCGGACATAAATTTTTAAATTAAAGTATTATAAATCTCTAATTTTTGTAAACAAACGAAAATGAAAAAACGCCCAATGTTCTCTATTTCTCTAACTAATCTATGAAAAATGGTATGCATACTAGCAATGGAAGGCATATATACTGTAATGGAATAATTAACCCGATCACAATTTGTAAATTAAAGTATTATAAATTTCTAATTTTTTGTACACAAATTAAATTAAATAATACCCTAAAATCTCTATTTCTCTAACTAAATCATGAAATATAGTAGATATACTAGAAATGAAAGGTGTATATTACTTTTTGGGGTACTACTTTTAATTTCCTTCATCAAAATATTCAAAGCTTAAAATGGCATAGAAATCCTAAAATTAAAAACCATATATATATATATACACACACACACACACCACGAAATGGCATATGCTGCTGTTAAAAGATGAGAGGATGAAGCTAGTAACCTTTCACCAGGTCGATGGCAGCGTAGAAGTGTTGAAATAGATCAATGGCTGGAGATGAGAGCAAGAACAAGGAAGAACACAGTAAGAACTAAGAGCTAGGGCTCAGGATGGGGGAAGAAGAGTTCAAATTGAGATGGGGGCATTTAATCCTGGTCCCTATTATCAACTGGGACTGAAGGCCAACCTTTAGTTTCCTCCTGCATACCTAGCAACGTAGCCATTGGCAGGGGCGAAGCTATTCTATCCTTAGGGGGTGCCTATGCACCTCCCAAATTTTAAAAGAACAGTTATATTGATCAATTTTTCACCATTTAGGCATCCCCCATGATATAAGTCTATGTACCCACAAGTCAAGTGCACCCCCTCACATCTTCTCTAGCTTCGCCACTGGCCATTGAGAGAGAACTTTTAATCCCGATTGGTATTACCAATAGGGACTAAAGAGTTTTTTGGTCCCAGATGTAATTTTTTGCCGAGACTATTGCTCATTGGTAGATCGACCAAACTGTTTTGTAGCGGTGGATATAGATGTTCAAAAAAATAATTAATCATTGGATGCACTGCTCTATAGTATATCCCTAAAAAATATCACATACATACACGTACGCGAATTATTTGAATGAACACAAAAAAAATGCATAATCCATAAAAGCATGCAATCTATCCGAATGGAAGGAGTAATCTTAGCCGCATCCAATCAAATACTACCTAACATATCTATCATGTCCAAGCAGTCCAATACCACAAATTAAAGAGCGAGCGAGCGAGCGATGGAGCACTAGCAAACAAGTTTTAAGCACGGCCAATAATTGAGCTTCATCGATTTATCATCGGGGATACACTACACATATATATAACACATGATGGGGAAAGCAGTATATGTATAGTCACACATCGTGCAAGAAAAGTTGTCCACCTTTATATATTTTGCTCCATCAGAGGACATATCATAGCGGCACAACTTTGTTTTGTTTTATAATCATCACAAAAAAAATGGGTGGGAGATGCATGTTTTTTTTTTTTTTGAGACTGATGATAAGAAAAGGTAGGGAGATGCATGATGTGCCTTTGTTTTATATTAGAAAATCAGAATCAGATAGTTGCTTTTGGGACCCATATATAGGTGGTGGCAGACAGCCGGGGCCCATGGGCTGCCCGAAGCGGGAAGCGCGGATACGTGGGCCACGGAGCTGTGTAGTTCCAGACCAGTTCGTGGGCCCTTGGAACCTTCTTTCAGTTCGTGGACGACAGGGAAAGGCACGTCGAGCTTTCTGGCGGATGCGCAATCATCTTCAGCGATCTAGCTCTTGTTGCTTTCTTCTTCCTCCTCCTTTTTTTCCGTCCTCATACTCAGATCTTTTTCTCTTTTTTTCCCTCAAAAAAGATCTTTTTTCTTTCTTTTCTAAAAAAAGAGACTTTTTTTTCTTTCAGGTTGTGGATCAGATAGGAGCGATCGAGGGGAAATGCTCAATGGCTATATATTGATTTTCAATTTCAACAAGAGCGACTTGGTTCACTTTTCCGGGGGACATCTAGAGAAAAGAAATATGGTCCGTTAAACACATCAAAGGAAATAGATTTTGCATTAAAATATAATATTATATCTAGATATACATAATAAAATAGATAAACTAAAAAGTCAAAGTGACTTATAATTTAGAATGGAGCGAGTAGTAGCTTTTAGTTTGTCTGAAATTTGAACCATGACGAGAGCGTGTGTAGTACAGTTAGCAGCTACTGTTATTTGTTTTGCTTCGATCTACTAGTTGTGGAGTATACACTATACGTAGTCCATGAGTAGAAGCAATTCCATTTCCATGCAATGCATGCATGCATTCCATGAACATGAACATTGCACTGCAGATATTCAAAAAGGAGGAGCAATCGAGAGGCCAATGATTGGCAGTAGGCAGGTCCTTCCTTGTTTATACTCCTACTCTACTCCTAGTAGGGCCAAAAACAAATCCAGTCAGTCACACGTTACAGCTAGGCAGGCAGTTTCTTCTATTGCTGCAGCTGAGCTGCAGCTGTACAAGTACAAGTACACACACACTGTCCTATTGCTGTCCTGTTCCTGTACTTGCTGCTTGCGTTTCAGTCTGCCATTTCAAACGCTAGACAAGTTCTTGTTGTCGACAGGACAGGACCCGGAGCACAGCAAACAGTCTCTTAACGGACCACTACTCGTGTCCATGTTCAGCACAAACCAGAAATACAAAATGAAATGAGATCAGTAGCCGGCCTGTCGACAACGTCCTACAGGACACGATGATTGGGTTTGGTTTTGGAACGGCACCGTTTGTCTGCCAGCCTCAAGGACAGAGTGTCGGCATGGATCATCTTTCATTCTTTGGCAGACAGCTACCGCTTCAGGTGGATGGATGGATGGATGGATGGATATGCCCCCACTTTTAAAAGGGAAAAATATAAATGCCACTCCCCGTTATGTCGGTTTCAGTTTTTTGTTCTTTTTTTTTAATTTTGAGTTTTGTTTCCATGCGCACTCTTCTACTGTGTACATAGACTTACTCTCTCTTAAAATAGATGACGCTATGATCGAGATACGTGCAATCAAATTTTCTCAAGACTACATTTATAAAAAAATATGTGTAATGTTTATATCTCCAAATAAATTTATTATGAAAATATAATCCATGATCTATCTAATGATACTAATTATGTATTATAAATATTATTATTTCTTTTATATATAACTAGTCAAAATTAAAAAAAAAATCTCGAGAAGCAAGAATGACTTCTATTATTTTAAGACGAGGGAGTACACTATATCTAGATACATATAAACCTACTAACTAAAAAAGTTAAGATACTCACTCCTTTGTACTACACACCTACATAATACATATGTATTATGTTTAAACTAGATATATAATAAAATATATGTATGTAGAAAAGTCTGAACGACTTAGTAATTAAAATGCATGGATGGAGAGCCACTAAAGGTTCACCCGGTATCGCAGGCACCATGATTGTTAATTACCCTCTTATGTCAACGGAATAACGACAAATAGAGGTGCATATATATACTTTTGTGATCCTCAACACTACTAAGATAAAATAATGCATATCATGCTATGGGGTCGTTGAACTAGATTTCTCCTTGTTTTTTTTTAGTTCCGAGGTGAACCGTGCAGCATTATATTTATCATAGATATATATAAAAAGAGTTAGTCTTGCGTCGGTACTAAGGGCAGATCCAACAATGACTTCTGAGCTAGATTTAAGCAATTTATTTTATATTTTAATACAAAGATAGAAAAGCTAGCCCTTGGTCCATCAAAAGCGCGCTAGTCTTATAGTACACATTAATTTTAAAATCATGTTCGGTTGTCACATCGACTTAATCATACTATAAGCCATTGCTAAAAGTTATTAACACTATTAGAGGGCTTCTACTTGAGCCCCTACTTAAATATGGGTGCCTAGCCAAAAACATCACTCCAATAAGGCTTTTACTAGACCCCATATTTGGCTAAACACCTAAATTCTCCCACCAGACCCATTCATGTTGGCCCAATAGCACAGACCCCATTAGCTCGTTCCTCCCCCACATCCCCTGCTAGCAGCAACCCCCTCCCCTTTGACGTGCTCCCCTCCCCGACTCACGATGTACCTGCGTCCTCTCTAGCGAGCCCCCCTCATCTCTAGTGTCTCCTCCCCTCTATGTTACACGGATACTCCAAGGGGGGTGACGTATTCGTATCCGATACTCGTCGGATACACGGATACGGATACTCGGATACACCATTTTAGTGGGTTTTCTTTTAAAAAAGTACGTATCCACGTATCCGATACGTATTGTATCGGATACCCGTACCCGTACTCGTGTAACGTAGCCTCCCCTGCTTGCACTCGGCAACGCCCTCCCATCCCGCTCTCCTCTAGCTACGTGGCGATGAGCTCCATTGGTGCCCTTGGCTCCGGCAAGCTGCATCCTCCACCCCGGTGCCCACGGCGGCGCCTTCCCACCGGGTATCGCGCGCTCCCTTTCTCCTCCGGCGGCCGCAGCCTCGCCCATGTTCGTCAGGAGCTAGTCTCGGTGCGGACCCTACCTAGCGGGAGCCCCTGGTTGGCGGGAGCTCCTCCCGACGCAGCCCCTACCCGGGGGACAGCACGATCCTTCCCCGCTCGATGCTCCTCTGCTGCCAGCGAAGGGATAGGAGAGAGAGAGAGAGAGAGAGAGAGAGAGAGAAGAATGACATATGTGAAGAAGAAAGAGTGAATGACGAGCAAGTCCCATTTGTCATTGTCCAATGAAATGCTTCTGGAGGCTCAAATATGGGTGCTGTTGTTGCAGTGAAAACAAAAAAAAAGGCCAACAAAAATAGAAGGGCACCTAAATAAAAAGTAAATGCCCTGATTTAATTTGGGGTCATTGCTGAAATGCTCTTATCTAGCTAGTATTATTGCGGGTGTCCTAATTGGGTCGGATTGCTAAGGGACCCACCCATAACATATGTGGGCGACACTACGGATAACAATAAAACCGTATCGTTGTCACAAGCACTAAAAAAAGCTTCTTTCATCTAGCTAGGGTCATCTTCATCGTCGTCGCTCTCTAAATCCACTACCGTATCTACTATCTACACAATGTACATGGAGCTCTTGTCTTGACGCGCTGATCTTTTCTTTAGGGTGGCTCGATCAATACAATCTACGGCCGTAAACAAAATGAGGTTTGTACTTTGTATGGTGCCATTATTAATTTCTCCTTTTTAATAAAGGTTGTCGTAATCAGTTCGTGCGTGCCTTTTCTGTTGTCACTGCTGCCAATCCAATCAACAATATATAATCATGACCGTGCATGTCAAGTGGCAGTCCACACACACACACACAGCTGCTCGTCGTTTTTGCTCCACTGCCGCTCATGAATCCCTGATGGAGATGTTGAAATGGACCTGCTTTGGAGCTGGACCATGGACACACACAGAAAAAAAAAAGGAAAAACACTAAAAAAACACACCTCAGTACCGATGACAAGGACTACAATTAGTAAATTGGCAAAAGAGCGCGATGGGGCTGAGGAGAACTTGGTGAGAGGACAGAACAGAAGTGCCAATAAGCATCAAGCTAGCTATATATTTTATTATTAATCTAATAATACTTATTAAGTATGGTAAATTAATAGGTTCCAGTTATTTTATGGGCCCGCAAAAATAGTCGCTTAATATAAAGTGATTTGTGGGCGTGTGCCTGCAACTTCCACAAGAGAAACATTTTAGTCCAGACTGAAAGCTACTATATATTAAAAAAAACTAATCCAGGATTACTATGCATGCTTAGCTTCACCTTAGGTCAGTCTCAATGCAAGTTTTATTTGTATTAAAAAGCTTGTCACATAGGTATTTTTTATGACATGATAACATATTTAAAAAGGGAGAGAAGAAATGAGTTTTATCTGGATGGAACTCTCTCAGCACGAGTACCAACTCTGAGTCATGGAATTAAACGACTAGTCTAGAATAAAACTTTGCATTGAAGGAGAGTGTTTCATCCAAGTTTTATTTCATTTGATAGTCTTACAAACAATACTATGACATTATGCACTGAGACTGGCCTTAGATACTCCATCCATCCCAAGAAAAAATACACATCCTGCTTCTCGATAAGTTGGATTTTTTTTAAAAAAATAGTTTGACTGGGTTTATAGAATATGGTACTTGTATCTCAAAATTAATTTTATTACGAATACATATTTTTATTTTAAATTAATCATACTATATAAATTTATTTGTTTATTTTTTGAGCCTTCTATATATTTGGTCACTCTTAAAAATGACTCGTTGGAAAGCAAGACATGAATCTTTTTTTAGGCGGACGAATCTACTAGTACATAGAACCATTGTATGTTGAAACTTGTCCATTGATGTAAAGCGTTACTGTGAGCTGAGAACAGTAGTGTCGCTGTGCAATGACAACATCACCTGTAACAGCAGATTAGAACCGATGGATTAATGATCAGCCATTCAGTTCAGCCCTGATGGCGAATGCATGCAGCATGGTCAAGGGTCTATTTCAGGTTCAGATCCACATGATTGCATTGCCGCTGTGCAGCAGGTGTATAACAACTAGAGCACTCGTACTCCATCCAGCAGAGCAGCAGATTAGCTGCAGAGCACACACACGACAGGCCGCCGGTTACTTCCGCATAGCTCGCCACAGTTTTTCATGTAAACAGCTACTCCAGCTAGCTGCACTGCAACTGCAAGATTTGGACGGCGCCGGCGGAGGAAAGTGATGACAGACAACCGAACTGGGTACGTAGTAGTACAGTGGTACTACCTCAGGCGGCCTTTCTAGCTTCACCATCTTTGATTTGAGGTTGTACTATGATTAGGGGTCTTTTCATCACAGCTAGCTAGGTACTGTAGCATGATTTGGTCATTAGGAGGTTGTTGTATGATAAGATAAACTAGGTTCATAAATATCTTAAATCTAGAGTAATAACAAAATCCTTAACTAAATGCTTAATTTTTTTTCATAACATAGTATAAACATAGACAAAGTCGAGCCTACCTAGAGGTGGATCTAGTGTGGCGGCTATGGGGGCTGAAGGTCCCCTACGCACTAGAGCTCCATAGAGTGGGAGGAGGGAGTGGAAGATGGACGAAAAAAGAGAGGGAGAAGAATGTACGTGTCGTTGCACGTCGAGTATTTTAGTCCATGGCTTTAGAAAAAATAAAGTTGAGAATATGATTATTTATGAAATTTGTTAGTAGAGCAAATGGAAAAAAAACACTTCTATAAGAAGCGTCACAAACGAAGGAAAAACATGGTCAGGAGAAGCATACATTTGGTTCAGCTATTGTATTTTAGTGTAAATAGGGAAAAAGAATAAATACGTACATAAAAAACTCTAAATGTAGTGCAATATTTTACTACTAGTTTTAACTTATTTAAGCCATAAGCAACTCATGAGCCGCCGGACCTAAATACCTAACTATGTGACAAACTTAATGTGGGAAATTGAGGTATCATATCAGTTTCTTTCACATGATAATGAGGATTAACTGCCCTCTAAAATAAGCAAAAAGCCGCAAAGCAAGCATTGGAACATTCCAGTTCGTTAGCAAAAGCTCACATCACTCTTTTTGACAACGGTTGCATTACAAAGCCGAGGTAGAGAGGCAGGACGACACAAATGAAGCAAAACAAAAAGGCATTTCCTTTCCACTAATCATGCTTAATTTAAGCTACTACTAACCACTCTTTTTTTCCCCTCTCTACATCATTACACCCCTCCTGAGAAAATGGGAACAAAAAACTAAAAGATGATGCAACTATGGACAGGTCCTCCTACTCCAAAAAAAAAAAAAAAACACGCCGAAACGCTCATCTCGGCCGTCGGATGCGAGATCAACGGCGGAAACTAACTCCAAACCAGGCAGACGAACACGAAACGCCTAAAACTCCCTGGGGTCGACGAAGATGGAGTCACCGGGCGGCGCCTTGGTCCAGTCACCGATCAGCGCGCATCCATCATCGCCATACCCATCGGCGAGTCTCTTAATACACCAGAGGTCCTCGGCGCCGAGTCTCGGCCAGTGCGGAACAGCGTCACGGAGCGGGTCACACGCGGCGACCTCAGTGGCGACGACGCGCGCGCCGGCGTGTCTTGCCACGTTGTGCGCGTGGCGGCACAGCGCGGTGACCATCCTTGGCGCGTCAGGGCCGGCGCCACCGAGGCCGTAGAGGAAGTGCATCCCGAATGGCTCGAACAGGTTTGGCACGGACGGGACGCGGACGCGGAGGACGCGGAGCAGCGCGCGGTCGGCGGCCCGCGTGGCGCGCGCCGCAACGCGCCATAGCTTCGGCGCGCCTCGGACCTCGAGACGGAACGAGTCCTTGCTGTTCCACACGCTTCCCACGCCCACGACGCCGGCGGCGACGCCAGGAACGCCTCCGCTCCACGCCACGACGCCGACGAAGTCTCCGGGACGGCGAGGAAGGTGCCGAGGGAGAGAGGGTTGGTGAGGACGGCGTCGATGTCGTTTGGGAAGAACTCGACGCCGGCGAACCTTGCGCGGTACAGGACCTCGGCGTCGCGCGGCGGGACGAGGAGCACGCGCACCCGCCGCGGCGGGGAGAGGTCGTGGCGGAACACTGGGTGTACCAGGACGGACGGGGTTCGGAACTTGGCGTAGCCGCAGCGGGAGGTGAAGAGGCGCACCGACGGCTCGTTGTCGCGGTCGGTGGCCACGTACGCGTACTCGGCGCCGGATTGACGGAACCACTCCTCCATTCGCGCCACCAGTGCGCGGCCGATGCCGCGGCGGCGGTGGGTCGGGGAGACGCGGAGGCCTAGGAGGTAGGCGACTTTGGAGAAGAGGTCGCCGTCGCCCTTCCCGCACGCCACCGTCTTGACGCAGCCCCGCACCACGCCGACGACCTCCCCGCCGGCTGTCTCCGCGACCTGTGTGGCAGGCAAGGCATTCGCAGGTGAGTGATGGTTCGATCGAGGAGCTATGGCGATTGACAGGTGACTGACTTAGTGACACGTACGAGCATGAGGAAGGCCGGGGAGTGGCGGACGCGGCAGAGCGGGTCGCCGAGGAGGTCGGTGAAGAGGCAGAGCTTGCCGGCGCAGGGGCCGACCTCGCAGGCGCGCTCCAGCCGCTCGACGGAGGCGCGGTCGCTGGCGCCGTCGAACTCGCGCACCGTCACTGGCCCGCCGCCGCCGTCCTCCTCCACTGCCGCCACCAATACCGCCATTGAAACGGACGCGCAATCGCTGCTTCTCGATCGCTGTGCTAGCTCTGAGCTGCCAGGTGCGCTCTCTGTCACTCGTGTATACAGTATAGGAGTATATATATAGGTGGGAATCTGGCGGCGGGCGCGGGCGGGCGGTTCAGCTCCTCCTCCGAGGTTGAGGAGGAACTGATCGACCCGGAGCAGCAGGAAGAAACTAACGGACGATCGAGGTTGGATTGGAAGTGGAACAGAGAGAAAGGCGGGCCGGGGGAATTGAAACGAGGAGACGACGCCCGCCGTCCCGTTGCTCGATGGAGACGAGTACTAGTGTGGTGTCTAGCTGAGTGGGGGTCGTCGTGCCGCCCGTAGGATTGCTACGTCGGAGGAGGAGTAGGTGGGTCCCACAGGGAGTGGTCGCCCGGGCCCACAGTCCACGCTTGTGCTCTTTCTCTTCCTCCAGTTCCTCCACATTCTCCATTTGAATTGCACCAGCGTTAATTAATCCTTTGTACTAGGTACTGGGCTTTTCTTTTCTTTTTTTGGGTAATAATATACAGAGACTTAAATACTTGCATTGGTATATAGTATACTTATATATCTCACATAAATATATAGTACAAAGCTGCTCTACTTGGCTTTGAGGAGTAGCAACTAGCTACTAAAATGTTTTGTCCTATATTTTTCACTGCTGTAGTAATAAAGTAATTGGCAATAAAGTAATGCCTATTTTCTCTCTTTTTACTTGCCAATACCCTATGCTAGAAAATAATTTTCACAAACCAAATGTGATACTTTGTGACTCTGGTGCAAACTATAGCACATGCTAAATGCATCATAAGAATTTTAGAAAGCTGCTTGTATATGTCACCGAAATTAATTACGGAAACATTAATAGAGCAATTTTGAGTTATAAATACTTTACCAAAAAAGTAAGAAGTGCATTTATATAACTATCATTGTCAATGGACCAAATCACATTTCGGTAGACCGGCTCGAAGCACGGATCACTGTGCTCGGGCCACCTTGATCCAACAACTAGTGTTGTGTGCCAAGGTGTTGGGGATATTACCTCGGCATATCCCTAGGGACCTTATGGGTCTGCCGACCAGAAGACGACCCAGTCTGCGAGGCCTTGCGGCATGCGACCAGCCCACCGTGCTCGCCAAGGACTCCGAAGAAGTCTTGCTCGCCAAGGAAGATCCTAGTAGATAGACTCGGATCCCTTTCCATAGGGAACCGATCGTAATCTGTTAGGATATGAGAATTGTAACCCTGCTCCCCGGCTATATAAGGCGAACAGGGACCCCCCCCTCCAAAAAAGGTCGGACGACCTCTCTCAGATCATCTACGGATTGTGTAACCTAATACGCAAAATCAATCCAGCCACCAAAACACAGGACATAGGGTATTACGGTGATTTGTCGGCCCGAACCTGTATAAATCGTCGTGTCTACGCTCTCTGTGTTACGCTTGATCGCCGTCGCGACGCCTCCGCCTACAATCTACTACCGTAGGGTGCCCCCTAGGTAGACTGCGACGCATATTTCGTCGATAGTTGGCGCGCCAGGTAGGGGGTGTGCATCGACTTCATGGCTCGTCAAGCGGTCACCTTCCCAGATTCGATAGTCCTTCCGGCGCCTGACACCGTGCTCCAGATCGGATCTATATCTTGGACCGTCGGATCCGCGCCATGCGTGGCAAACGCGCCGCCATCTCCACGTCGTCTCACCGTGCCACCTCCACGTCGTTTCGCCATGCCAAAGTACCACCCGCGTAAGAACATAGCATCGACGACCTAGTCGATGCCATCGATCGCAGCAACGCCGGCATCATCGACTGCATCGACCTCGTCCAAGCGGCGCGACGCCGATCGCCCGGCCACCACGGTCGCCGACCGCGCCGTAACCGGGCCCCAGCAAAAGCGACGACCGCGACTAGGCCTCGCGGATATGGCGACCTGGCGTCCCGACCCATCCCCGATCAGATCCCTGCGGCACCCGTCGTGAACACCGTCGTCATCTCCCCGATCTCCAGTGACTTCGACCAGGCGGTGTCCCTCGATGGCACGATCTCGTCAGGCTCAGTCGCCACCACAAGGCCCGTGACACCTGATTCCCCCACATCGACCGACGATTGCCCAGAGTCCCCCCCAGGCTTCAGGGGGATGATTTTTCAAGTCTCCACCGATAGGGCCCCCTGCGACAACGAGACGGAGGCCGATCGTATCGCAAGAGAACAGCGCAACACTGAGCGCGCACAACGGCGCGAACGGGAGCGCATCGAGCAAGAGAAGCGAGACCAGGAGCGCCACGAACGCTAACGGCTTGCACGTGAGCAGCGTGAGCGGGACCAGAGAAACGGAGGTCGCATGCCAGGACGCAATCTCCAGCACGAGTTTGACCAGATAGGCAACGTTCCAGTATACCCAATACCAAGCGCCAACCTGGCCGCAACAACCTGCGAACTGTCCAAACTTCCACCCACGCCAGAGGTCGAGAAGATAGAAGCCCATCTCATGGCAGTAGTAGTCCAGGTAAATAAAGCAGCTCGTCCAACCGAATTTTCCGACTAGTCCCACAGCAGAAACCACTCCACAAGCCCTCCTCGGGAGCACAGACAAAGATCTCCGCCACGCGACGGCGACACCCGCGACAACCTTCGGCGCGAGCGAACACTGGAGCAGGCACGCCGAAGCCCTCCTCGGGAGTACAAACGAAGATCCCCACCACGTGACGGCAATGCCCGCGACAACCTTCGACGCGAGCGAACACCGGAGCCGGCGCGACGAACCCCTCCGAGGGAGTACCGACGCAGATCTCCGTAGTATGACGATAATCAGCGACGCGACCTGACGCCACCACCTATTAGGAACTTGCGCCCTCTCTCCCCTCGCCTGCGTGCTGTTCGGTGGCCCCAGAACTTCAGAGTAACGTCCGTGGACAAGTACGACGGCAAGGTAAACCCAGAGCAATGGGCGTCCACCTACGAGATCGTCGTATACGCTTCGGGAGGAAATCAAGATGTCATGGCCAACTACCTTCCGGTGATGTTGTCGAAATCAACCATCAGTTGGCTCTAGAAGATCCCCGAAGGCACAATCGATAGTTGGGAATAGCTCAAGGAAATCTTCATCAAGACGTACAAAGCCACGTGTGTCTAGCCGGGGACATGCTACGACTTGGAAAGCGTCCGCCAGAGGAGTAACGAGAGTCTCCGCGAGTACATTAGTGCTTCTTCGATAAACGCTTAAGCATCACAGAGATCTCCGACCCGGAGGCCATCGCCATCTTCACCAACGGTCTGCGGGTTGACGAACTCAGAAATAAGTTGGCACAGAAGAACGTGACAACCATAGAGGAAGTCATGACGATTGCGAATCCTTACGCCAACCAAGATGACGCAGCACAAAGCAGGGAGAACAGGCGACGCTACTCCCGCTCCCCGGAGCGCGAAAGGGACAGGACTACCGATCAGACTACCGTAACGATGGAAGGGCTGGTGACTACCGAGACTACCAGTCGGGCAACTCCGAGCGTTACCCGCAGAGGTACGATCACAGGCGAGACAACCGCTATGTTGCCAACACGAACGCTAGACCAAAGAAGAACTACGACGCCAGCTACGAGAAGATCCTCGACGGCCCCTGCCCCATACACAAGAACTCCAAGCATTCCATGCGTGACTGCGACCTTCTTGAATCGGTGGTAAAAGGGAAGAAGCGGCAAGAGAGCAAGAAAGGATGACCCTGACAAGGGAAGAGACCAAGAACCACCAGTACCGGAGTTTCGCCCACCGTCAATGACCTACTCCATTTTCGGAGGTGTAAGGACCTGATTAGCCTAGAAGGGGGGGGTGAATAGGCATTTTTAAAATCACTTAGCAAGTTGCTGTCAGCAACAGGCCAGCAATGCCGGCCACCCCGGCATTGCTGGCCTAAGAGGAGCAGTGCTGGTCACCAGAACAGATATCAACGCAATTCAAAAAGTAAAGACTGAATGTAAATTGTGTTTGAATAGAAACCTTCCTAGAGGTATAAGGAACCTCTAGCACCACTTGAAAGTGGTAGTAACACACCCACAAAGTAGATCGGGTCCAAACCCTAGAAATCACCTTGCACACAAGATATATCAAAGTAAAGTAACAAGCACACGGTGACACAAGATTTGACTCGTGGTTCAACTCGTCACAAAGGCTTGTCTACGTCCACGTTGTTGAGGTGCGCCACACTAGGCTCAAGCTCACCACAAAGGCTAGCTCTTTCCTCGGTCTCAAGTCAAGAGAATGAACTCTTGAGATGAGGGGCAATGTATTAGCAAATTGGTGGTGTTATAAACCTCCCTTGGCTGCCACACAAGTTGGCAAGCTCAAGGGCGACGCCTAGCCAGCTAGGAGCAAATATCCAAGAGTAACAAACTCAAACCGCCGGCCACCATGCGAACCAAATGCTTGAAGGAGTTGAAGATCCGAGGGAGGAGCTTCTTCTCAAGCTTGGAGGCTCAATCTCTCAAAGGATGATCAGAAATCAATGGGGAGAGTGGATGAGCATGAAGGGGGAATGGAGAGCAAGAAGAGAGCTTCTCTTTCCGTTTTCTGCGAAGTGTGAGAGTGAGAATGGTAGAACTAGCCGTTGGGGGGGGTGTGAGGAGGTGTTTAAATACCCCTCACTGCCAACAGGCTGAACAAGTGGCGGTAGTGCCGGCCTGTAGCCCGGCACTGCCGGCCTGGGCAGAACAACAAGGTATAGATCTTCAAGTAGATGGCTGATTTGTCCACTATGTATGTGGAAGTGTGATGTATTTGGATAGATATTGCATTTGGTTCACTTGTTGGCATGCGTGTTGAATCCCTCTTAATAGTACGGCATGCCTAACTCAATTTCAAAGTATAAAAAAAATCAAACTCCTTTGAGCTTGTTGTCATACACTTTTGTAATTGGAGGGGTCTGCCAACCTGTTCATCAACCTTCTTAAGTTTAACCTGCTTGTCATACTTGTAAAGTCTCATTAGTTCTCTAATTGCGTTGTCATGTCACCAAAACCCACTTAAAGCTTGATTGCACTTTCAATCTCCCTCTTTTTGGTGATTGATGACAACACACTTAGAGCTTACAAAAGTGAAGTATAATCTGAGACAATGCAAGTCATGGGTGTAGGATCTCTCCCTAAATGTGTGAATGAGAATTTGAATTTCCAAATTTGGCATGAAAAGCCAAAATTCACACATTGGAGTGAAATTGGGCTCCCCCTACATCCATGGCTGCTGTGGGGTGCTGAAAAGTGTCACAAGAATATACGTGATGCATATGAACCTGTCTCAACACAAATCAGAGTGCTTGCTGTCAGAGCAGCCCGGCACTGCCGGCCTGGAGGCCAACACTGCCGGCCTTCTGCTGGCAGCAAGCCTGCGGAAGCACAAGCACAGCCACACAACGCACTATAAATAAAACTGAAAGTAAACTAAGACAAGCATGATATATATATATATGAGAGAGTACATGTCCACAAATAACACAAACGAGTACTTAAGTGACAATATTACAATAAAATAGATTTGACTGTTGCTCTCTCATCTCACAAACTAAGAACTGAAAAACTAAAATAACTAGCAGCAGCTGCTCCTCCATGACCGTCGAAGATGTTGTACCCCCTTCACTTAGTAATTCTTCCCCTTTGATAACAAGTCACCAAAAAGAGAGAAGAACAAAGCAAAGAGAGATACAAACTAGTCGCTGTCCTCCTCCATGTGGTCCTCATCATCATCATCTTCATATTCCTCATCATCATCTGGAGGTGAAGAGAAGTGAATACCAGGAGCTGAAGCACGCTTGCTCAACCTCCTAGTCTGGGGCTGCTGAGTCTCCTCCTCCTCATCATCCTCATCATCTGAATCACCACCATCATATGTGGACTCCTCACTGAGCTCTGGTGGAGGTGTAGGTGGAGGAATCTGCCTGAGGCCCTGCTCCTGTCTGAGCTGCCTGATCTCTAGTCTGGTCTGGTAAGCATGGTTGTTGGCATAACAGATGCCACTGAAGATCTTCTTCAAAATCCTTCCAAGCTTACCCTTCTTTCTGCCTCTGGTAGCTGCTCTGGAGGACTCAGGAAGGTCAGGAGCTGCTGCCCTGGTCCTGGTACTGCCCTTGGGAGGTGTCTAAATCTCCTTCTGAACTGTGG
The DNA here is from genome assembly GCA_022036555.1 of Microstegium vimineum. Classification (NCBI taxonomy): domain Eukaryota; kingdom Viridiplantae; phylum Streptophyta; class Magnoliopsida; order Poales; family Poaceae; genus Microstegium; species Microstegium vimineum. The sequence goes on from CM039119.1 coordinate 1,377,437, forward strand.
AAGAGACAACCTTCTCTGCTCTGAAGGGCTCATGTGTTGTGTCCTTGTAGAAGATTTTCCCTGTCACCATCTCAATTATGAACATCAGGTAGGGAGCATAAGGAAGCCCCTTCCTGGCATCATCAGCAGCAAGGAAAATCTCATCCCAAAGAAAGCGAGACACTGAAAAGGGTGGAGCTCCACCTCTCATCCTCCTAAGTACATTCTTTGAAAAAGCATAGAGTTTGAGGCGGATCCCACCTTGGGATAGAGAGTGGTCCTAAAGAGGTTGTTCAGAATGTAATATTTGCTCCTTAGCCCCTTCACAAGACCATCTGCATACTGAGGCTCAATGTACAGCTAGGAAATCTCCTCATTTGACAGACCTGTCTAATCATGAATGTTAGAGCAGGCTCTGTCATCTTCTCCAAATCCAAGGAGACGGGCAAAAGTCACATAGTCCAATCTGTAGTGCATGCCCTCTGTCATCCAATGCATTACCATATTCTCCCTATCCAGATAGTAGGTGGAGTAGAACTAATAGATGATCTCTGAGTTCCACCCATTCTGGAATCCCATCCAGTGATACATGCCAAGCTCCCTGCACTGATCAATGACCCTGTCAAATATAGGATCTCTCTTGTTCTCCAAATGCTCCCAATCAACATACTTCATCTTGATGATCTTGGGCCTGGCAGCATGAAACAAGATTGTGGAGTAGTAGTCAGAGTGGAACACATTCTAGAATCTGTAGTCAACACCCATGTCTTTTGGCACATCATAGGGATAGATGACCCTCTGCTCCTGTACAGTCCTCCACTGATTTTGATAACCCACCCTTTGCCTGGGCCGGGTGTCCTAAGGCTCTCTAGGAACAATCTCCTCATCAATCTCAACGAGGTGGTAAGCATTGAACAACCCAAGATCTGGAGGTGTCCAGGGACACACACCATCACTGATTGTTCTTCCTGCCATCTGCAGCTCACTCTCCCTCCTGATCCTTTCCCTAGGATTCAATCCATCATCAGCACCATCTCTGCCTCCTCTTCGAACACGGGCCTTTGTCCTTGTCCCCTTTCCTCTAGCACCAGCACTCGATCCACCAGCGTCCATCTATGAATTTAAAAGAGAGAAGGTTAAGTTGCTGCACTTAGAATAGTAGCTGGAGCTCTAGTGGAGAGATTAAGTCAAAATCTAGAGTCAATGGTTGATTAGAGGAGCATATGAATTGGTGTTGTTGCCCAGAGGCCGGCACTGCCGGCCTGGTGCAGGCAGCCCCAATACAAGCCTTTCTAATCCGCCATGGAATCTAGGTTTTGACCAAATCTAACTACTAGAGATACATCACCATACATAATGCAACTACTAACAACCTAAATCCCATCTCAGAAACCATACATTGCATAGATCGACCCAAGTTAGGGTTTCAAGTTATTACCTTTGAAATAGAGGGAAGGAGACAAAGAAGGTCGGACTTGAATGGAGCTTGACGCAGGGAGGAAGATCCTCCACACCTCCTCTAATGGCAGCACCTCCAAAGGGGCAACACTGCCGGGAAGAAGAGAGGGACCTCCGGGCTCCCTAGGTCTCCTTAGGGTTGAGAGAAGAGAGGAGAGGTGTTTCTATTGAAGGGATATGAATTGGGATGGAGTCCCCTCGGGCTAGGGTTGGAAAGATAAAGCAAAACCCAAGGGCTAGGACTTGGGCCCGACAGGCTCGGTTCCTTTAAGTCTCGGCACTGCTGGCCTGGCCAGGCAGTGAGGCACTATGCCACCTTCATACTATATATTTATGCACTTGTGGACACATACCCCTTGCCATGTGCTGGTCAGTAAGCAAATCAACAACCATACTATGACCAACACATTCAAGTTTCTTTCAAAATGGGTTTTGAAACACATAATTGAAGCTTTTCAAAGTCTTGCCTAAGTCGCTAGGTGGACAAACAAATGTGTGCTATAGATCAAACCACGTTACGAGAGTCAAGTATATTCAGCTCACTACGCAAAGCACAAAACCTTGTCTCATCGAGAGGCTTGGTGAAGATATCGGCTAGTTGCTTTTCGGTGCTCACATGGCGAATTGCGATATCTCCTTTTAATTCGTGGTCTCTCAAGAAGTGACGACGGATGTCTATGTGTTTGGTTCTAGAGTGACTAACCGGTTGTTTGCAAGTTTGATGGCACTCTCGTTGTCACACAAGAGAGGCACCTTGGTGAATTGACATCCGAAATCTTTTAAGGTTTGCCTCATCCAAAGTAGTTGAGCACAACTTTCGCCGGCTGCAACATACTCGACCTCGACGGTGGAAAGGGCTACACAATTTTGCTTCTTAGAACTCCAAGACACTAGGGACCGTCCAAGGAATTGACACGTCCCCGAAGTGCTTTTCGGTCTACTTTGCAACCAGCGTAATCGGAATCCAAATACCCAAGTAGATCGAACTTAGAGCCCTTAGGAAACTATAAGCCAAGGTTAGGAGTGAAGACTAGATATCTCCAGATTCTCTTAACGGCCACTAAGTGGTACTCTTTCGAGTTAGCTTGAAATATAGCACACATGCACACACTAAGCATTATGTCCGGCCTAGATGCACATAAGTAAAGGAGAGAGCCGATCATGGAACGATATACCTTTATGTCCATGGATTTCCCTCCTTCATCAAGATCAAGATGTCCATTAGTTGGCATGAGAGTCTTGATTGGCTTTGCATTCACCATGTCAAACTTTCTCAACATATCATGGGTGTACTTGGTTTGGCATAGAAAAGTCCCTTCCTTGAGTTGCTTGATTTGAAAACCGAGGAAGAACTTTAGCTCACCCATCATAGACATCTCAAATCTCTTAGTCATGATCCTACTAAACTCATCACAAAAGGATTGGTTAGTACTACCAAATATTATGTCATCGACATATATTTGGCACACAAAGATATCATTATTGACTTTATGAGTGAAGAGAGTAGGATCCGCTTTGCCTATTTCAAAGCCTTGTTTGAGCAGAAATTCCTTAAGGCATTCATACCATGCTCCTGGTGCTTGCTTAAGCCCATAGAGTGCCTTATGGAGCTTGAAGACATGATGAGGGAACTTGGGATCTTCAAAATCCGGTGGCTGCTCAACATACACCAACTCTTGGATAGGGCCATTGAGGAATGCACTCTTGACATCCATTTGATATAGCTTGAAGTCATGATGGGCAGCATAGGCGAGAAGCATTCGAATTGCTTCAAGTCTAGCCACCAGTGCATATGTTTCTTCAAAGTCCAAGCCCTCCACTTGAGTAAAGCCTTGAGCCACCAATCTTGCCTTGTTCCTTGTCACCACGAATTGCTCATCTTGCTTGTTGCGGAAGACCCACTTGGTTCCAATCACATTAGTGTTGGGTCTTTCCACCAAGGACCAAACTTGATTTCGCTCAAAGTTGTTGAGCTCTTCTTGCATAGCCATCACCCAATCCGGATCATCTAGAGCTTGCTCAACCTTGAGAGGTTCCAAAGAGGAGACAAAAGAGTAAAATTGACAAAAATTTGCCAAATGTGAACGAGTAGTTACCCCCTTTCGAAGACTCCCAAGTATATTGTCGACAGGATGATCCTTTTGAATTGTTTGCCTCAATCTTGGGTATTATGTGGCTTGTTGCTCAGCTTGGTCATCATAATCATGCTCTTCAAAGATAGGTTGTAGGTTCTTTGGAGTAGTAGGTGAGGGGCTGACTGCTTCCTGTCTGTTGGGGCCGGTAGTGCCGGCCTCAGGGGCAGAGCCCTGACCAGGGAGCACTGCTGGCCCATCTTCTTCCAATCTTGGGGCAATAGCATCACCATCTTGAGGTTCCACTTATGTGGCATGTACTTCTTGTGGCCTGATGTCACCAATGGCCATGTTCTTGATTGCTTCACATGGTGGTTTCTCATTACCTACAATCACTTGATCAATTTGCTCTATTTGAGAGCCGTTAGATTCATCAAATGTCATGTCTATCGCGATTTCAATTTTCCCTAAGGTCTTGTTGAATACATGATAGACATGCTCATTTGATCCATAACCAAGAAGAAAACCTTCATCAACTTTAGGTGCAAACTTAGAGGTTTTGGGTTTCTTATTAAGTATGAAACACTTGCACCCAAAAACTCTAAAGTATGACATATTTGGTTTGTTACCAGTTAGAAGCTCATATGAAGTCTTCTTCAAGATCTTGTGTAAGTAGAGCCGGTTGATGGCATGGCAAGCGGTGTTGACGGCTTCGGCCCAAAAGATATCTGAAGTCTTGTACTCATCTAGCATTGTCCTTGCCATGTCAATGAGTGTCCGGTTCTTCCTCTCTACTACACCATTTTGTTGAGGGGTGTATGGAACTGAAAACTCATGCTTGATGCCCTCATCATCAAGGAACTCTTCCACTTGAGTGTTCTTGAATTCGGTTCCATTGTCACTTCGAACTGAATTCTCTTTGTGCTCTTTTAATGAAGGTTTTCACCTTATCTTGCACTTTGCCTTATCATACATGAAAAACACCCTGTTGACACAAAAAGAGTCAGGATCTGCGAACATCTCGGGCTTATACCCAAAATTCGATATCCGGAGGCGTGCCAGTCAATTTGACCAGTTAATCGACAAGGACGATAACTAGAACAAGATCCAATCCAGACAACGGCGATGCGCCCGGATGCTGGAATTGAGGCTTGATCAGGATAACTAGAGCAGAGCTGAACGAGGCAACAACGATGCGCCCGGATGCCAAAGCTCAGAGGTACTCCCACGCGAAACTTGCAAGGATTTGACGGAGATCAAGCTGATGCAGCCCGTCGAAGCTTGAAGAACTCGTTGATAAACTATAACTAATGCGATAAAGGGTAAATTGCGATAAAAAGTAGAATAAGAATAAAATTGGTTTGTTTGATATTGGATTGATTTTCATACACGTAACCCTCGGGTACATATTTATACTCCCGCATGGAGAGTTGTACAAAGACACGACTCGTATCCTTCCTAAAACAAGCTCCTAACTTTAAGGAAACTGACTCGTGCAGGAGTCGGATCTAAAACAATAATATTATTTTTCTAAACAAACACACCTATTTCAAAGGAAAACAAACGACTCATGCAAGAGTCGGACTCAAACTGCTATAATAATACTGGTATAAAATCACTAGTTTCCCTATGTCTTCCCTTCGATGGAAACTTTCCATCGGCAGATCCCTTCAATCCGTGACTTCCTTCTTTGACCACCGGCAGCCTTCTGCTGACATCGAGCGCTAAGTCACTCTATCGGCACCTCATGCCCATCGGCATCGGCAATATTTCCCAATCGGCAACCTTGTACTGATAACTGTCTTCACCAACCTATCGGCAATCGGCAACCACTCTTCATCGGCAATTGGCAACGTCTCCTTATCGGCAATCGGCATCAGCTTCTCATCGGCAATCGGCATTTATGACTTAAGCTACTCGACTTCACCAACTAACCTTATCGACAAGGACCATCCAGCCTCCATCGGCAATACACTTAGTCTTCCCGCAGCATACTCTCATCGGCAAATACTGGCTCACGATTTCCCGATGCCGATGGAGAACGGCCGCTGACCAGTCAAGCGCTTAGCTCATTTGACACGTGCTGAAAAACGGTGTCAACACATGCCCCCCAGTTTCAGAGCGTATAATACTTTACGTGCCGAAATTCTCTCTACTATAGTCGTTGTTGTAGCCGTTACCTTCGAGATAAATGCACAGTTTCCTCGATCCCCGCGCGCGGAACCACAATTTAATAATAAAATCCCTCGATTGTAGCACAAACAGTTGCAAATTCCCTCGATCATCGCGCGTATCTACCGCGGACCTCTCCATATTCCTGCACAGTGTGAACCAAAACTCCAAAATACCCCTGAGTAAACTTATAAAAGTTACCGGGATCCAATCTGCCTTTTACCCCGAGTCCATTTTCACTTTCACACCTTTTGTCTTCGTCTTCAACCTCCGGCAGCTCCTCCGAAGAACACAAGCCCAAGCAACAGTTCCTTCCGCAATCCAAGGACGAATCGCAAGATCTCTTCCTGCTTCAATGGCGATCCAAGTTGACATCCCCAAGGTAAGACCTAATCCAACCTCCTGCCAGTTCCTTTTCGCACGAATCCATAACTATCCCCGTTCCTTTTCTGATTCTTCCCCTTTTCCTCTTTTTCGAACCCTAGGAACTATACAACAAGGTAGTGATCCCACTTGCTCAATCTAACTTCAGCTGCCTAGGCCCCATGGGGAATCCGGATCCCACCTTCATAATCAACACAGAAACCAACCGAATCCCTTTTAGATCCGAACGTTTCGGTTTAGGACTGTGGAAGGATGCTTTCCGGTCATGGCCCAAGCCTACCAAGGGGTGGAAAAACTGGTACCTCAGGGTTGCTAGGGCGCAGCAAGTATACTGGCAAGAGCGCAACTTGGACCAGTGCATTAGGCTCCCCATTGCCGATATGGAGAAGAATGAGAATATGTTGATGGTTGCCTCCTATTTCTGGTCGGATACCATGAATGCTTTTCTTTTCCGACACGGACCAGCCACCCCTACCCTTGCCGATGTTCATATGTTGACCGGCTTGGACATCTCCTCTGCCGATACCTTTATTTTATTCAACAGAAAAGCTGAGTACAAGGTGAACACCCGGAATATCGGCGGCTGGACAGGCTATATTTATGAGTACCAGAAGACCGGATCGGTAAACCAACGGGAGCACGCCACTTTCCTGAATATGTGGCTGGAGAAATTTATCTTCTGCAGCAGAGCAATTGGACCGACCATTATGCATCTTCCAGCAGCCGAGCTACTTGCCGATGGGACAAGACTTCCCTTGGGCAGATACCTTCTTGGAGCAGTATACCGCCTTTTACATCAAGTATCCCAGAAGTTACTGCTAGGTGAACCCATCGGCAATCTTGGGGGTCCCTAGTGGTTCATCAACATGTGGCTGAACACACATATGCAGAAAGCACTTCAATTCGACTTGTTCGCCCAACAATTCCCGAGGGATATATCGGAAGATTACCGGTATGGGGATGATGAATCGACAACTCGCCCTCCACTCAACTTCGGAGAGGCCATTATAGTGCTGCCAGGGACCGATGCCGATGTAGAGCAATTCGGCGCATTTTTTCAAAAGTTTTATAATGGACTTCCCGCCACGGAACGGCTCTGGTGGCCATATGTCGACGAAAACAATCAGTTCTCGCTGCTATTCAACCTTACCGATGGGAACGTGCCTGAGAACCAAGTAATCATGAAGGCCAGCATCACTCCCCGAGCTATTCCAGTGAACATCTTCGGATCTAGGAAGAATGCCCCTCCATCTTACGAGTTCTACTACCCATCGACAGCAGCGAGACAACTGGCATTTGGCCAACTGCCGATTAAACTCTGCTACTCCAAAGTAGTGAAGCCCAGGCAGACAATCTCTAGTGCTCTAGACTGGAACAAGGTCGTCAATCTTCCTCTCGATGTCGATATATCAGACATTGACCTGTCCTCCTGGTCACCAACCTCCTTCATCACGAATGAGTACAAGTCTTGGTGGCAAGAATGGAGGCGCCAATTATTTGCTAAGTCATCGCACTATTATCGGCACATGATTGACGCCGATCACATCATCCCTGATGACGCGGTAAGTCTTTATCCCGATGCGTTCTTTATTACTTTGCTTCCATCATCGGTACTTAACCTTTTTGTGCTTGACAGACCGATGATCCGATCCCCACGATGAGCAACAGTGGCAAGCCCTTCAACCTTCGGATAATGGGTCCCATATCACTCATCGGCAACAAAGCCCCTACGCTAGCTGCCTTCACTCCTCAACAGGTACCTACGCCGACACCTGCAAGAGCCAATGCTACATCGGCCACCGCTGCTGCCCTGACGCGGGTTCATGCAGTAAACTCATCTTTACCCATACCGATTACATACTGTTTTATCAGCAACATTTTATTTTGTATAACTTGCTTTATATTCTCAGGCAATGTGGTCATCGGCAGCTGCTTCAAGTAGACAAGCACCTCCCAGTCCTGCTGCCGATGCCCCCCAGTCTTCATCAAAACGGGCCGGATCTCCTGCTGCCACGCCAAAGAAGAAAAGGCGTCTGAGGCTGGCCAGCCCATCTTCGCCATCGGCTCCAACTGCACCATCAATTACCGATACGCGACCAACAGGACTGTCATCGGCTCCAGTTGCACCACCAACCGCCGGCGCGCCATCGGCAGAACCCTCATCGACTCCTATCCCTGATCGCCCGTTGGACGATGTTCCTGATCAGGAGATAGTACTGCCCGCTGCAACAATGGAGGCGACATCGGCATCGACACCACTAGCCGAAATTCCCGATGAGAGGACGGTGTCGCCACCACGAGAACCAGCCACTACATCGGAAGCGACTCCAGTGACAACACCACCAGTACCAATAACGTCGACCGCTTCCCCAGCAGAGGCTCAATCATCGGCAACTGCTGCCGATTTCCAAGATGAGGCCGGACCATCCAGTATGCCAAGTCCTCGACAAGAAATTCACTTCAAGATGGTAAGTCGGTTACCTAAAAATTCCAGTATAACTTTATGATCGGCATATTTTGACTTCTTTGTTCTCGGGCCCAAGACTCCCCGGATAGCCTATTCTCCTTCAGCATCAACCCTCAGGACGAGGAGGAACACCAAGAAGGCCCTGCTCGAGCAGACAGCTTATTCTCCTTCGCCATCGACATTCCCGATGATGATGAGGACGAAGAAAACTCTGTTCCAGCTCTATCGGCAGAGGTCAAGCTCAAACTGAAAGAATTGCTCTCCTTGCTGCTACAAGACACGTCCCAGCTTATCCAAGACTCAACCGCAGCAAGGATAGCTTTCAAAGATATCCACGGCCACCTCCCTGCCGATATGGAGGAAATTCTTTTCCAGGCCACCTTCCTCGACAGCAAGCAAATCCAATACCAGAGGCTCTCCCGTCGCATTGCCGATAGGGCTGCCCAATCTCAAACCGAGGAAGAGAAGCTCAAGTTTAAAAGTATTGCCGATGAAAAGCACAAGAGCATCGGCCAAGCAGAAGTCTCCAGCGCCAACCTTGATCAAGAAATCACTCAGCTATCGGCAAAGAAGAAGGAGCTACTAGCTGAGTTACAAAAGGTTGAGGAGGCTTTGACTGCAGCCAACCAGCAGAAAGCCCAACTGTCCGACACCATCAGGGTTCTGCGGCAAGAAAGGGACCAGAATGCCCGACAAGCTATTATGCTGCTGAAGAAGATCAAGCCAGTCGAGGGCTCTGCCGATGCCGATGCCAAAGAGATGGACGAGATAGAACAAATTCGCCTACGTGCGATATCAGCCATCCACTCCTTGTTGTAATTCATTTGTCGTATCGGCAAATGTAACTCTGATACTTGATTTTGGCATCTGTAATATAATGTTTATACGCTTCTACCGATGTATTAAAATTTTCTCTTTCATCGGCATCCAAACGAGCACGCTATGCGTCTACCCATATGCTAGGGTAATACTTTTTTAAGTATTTGCCATTGATCGCTCTAGAGAATGCAACTCCTTCGAGAGTTTCCAAAATGTAAGCATTGCTAGGAGCAGATTTCTTTATCCGATAAGGACCTTCCCAATTAGGAGACCACTTTCCAAACTTAGAGTTCTTAGTCCCGATCGGCAAGATCAACTTCCATACCAGATCGCCATCGGCAAACTCCTTTACCTTCACTTTCTTGTCGTACCATCTGGCAACCCTCTTCTTATTCTCTTCAATGCTGATCAATGCCCTCAACCGATGACCTGCTAAATCCTCTAACTCATCCTTCATCAGAGTAGCGTAATCATCGGTCGTCAGTTGATCCTGAAAAGATAATCGCCTAGAACCAGTTTTAATTTCCCACGGCAGGACAGCATCGTGTCCATAGACCAACTGATACGGCGAGACTTTGGTTGCACCATGACAAGCCATCCAATACGACCATAAGGCCTCGTTTAACACCACATGCCACCTTCTAGGGTTTTCTTCAATCTTGCGCTTTATAAGCTTAATAACTCCCTTATTAGTTGCTTCAGCTTGACCATTAGCTTGAGCACAATAAGGAGAAGAGTTTAACACCTTGAAATCCATACTAACAGCAAACTCATCAAACTCTCCCGATGTGAACATGGTTCCTTGATCGGTAGTAATAGTTTGAGGAATACCGAATCGGTAAACAATGTGTTCTTTAATGAAATCCACCATGTTTGCCGATGTCACTTTCTTCAAGGGAATCGCCTCAACCCATTTAGTGAAGTAATCGGTAGCAACAAGTATAAACTTATGCCCCTTACTTGATGGCGGATAAATTTGGCCGATGAGATCAATAGCCCACCCTTTGAACGGCCAAGGCTTGATTATAGGATTCATTGCCGATGCAGGTGCTCTCTACACATTACCAAACTTCTGACAGTCCTAGCACCCTTTGAAATAGTTGAAGCAATCTTCAAGGATTGTCGGCCAATAATATCCATTCCACCTAACCATCCACTTCATCTTGAATGCCGATTGATGCGCCCCACACACACCTTCATGGATTTCACCCATCAACTCTTTTGATTCCTCTTTACCAAGGCATCTAAGCAAAACTCCACCAATCGTCCGATAATACAATTCATCATCAAGGAGCACGTACTTAGTAGCTTGGAACCTTAGACGCCTTTCAACTTTCTTAGATGGATCCCTTAAGTAATCGGCAATCTCCTTTTTCCAGTTATCGGCAACTGTTACCGATGTCGTGACTTCTTGAATCGGTTGATACCCTGAGGCATTCCGTGCTAACCGATTGGCCTCTTCATTATGCAACCTAGGAATGTGCTCAAGGCGATATTCTTTGAATTATTTTAACAACTGCAAGCACCTTTCATGGGCTGCAATCAAAACTTCACTTCGGCATTCATATGTCCCGATCAATTGGTTAATCACCAACATGGAATCACCGAAGATTTCAACAGCATCGGCACGCACTTCCCTGAGTAATTCTAACCCCTTAAGTAAAGCTTGGTACTCAGCCTGATTGTTTGTTGAAGTAGCAACAATCGGCAACGAGATTTCATACTTCTGTCCTCGGAGTGAAATCAAGAGAATACCGATACCTGCTCCATCCTTGACCCATCAAAGAATAAAGTCCAAGGAGCAATCTCAACAGAGCTCACCATGTTACAATGTTGAGTAACAAAATCGGCCATTACCTGACCCTTAACAGCCTTAGCCGATTCATACCTTAAGTCAAACTTTGAAAGTGCCAGAATCCACTTACCGATTCGTCCACTCAAAATCGGCATTGACAACATGTACTTAACCACATCATCTTTGCAGATAACCGTGCATTCAGCCGACAATAAATAATACCTTAATTTAATGCAAGAGAAATATAAACATAAGCACAATCTCTCTATGGCCGAATACTCAGCATCCACTAACCTTCTACTCAGGTAATATATTATACGTTCCTTCCCTTCAAATTCTTGAATCAAGGCTGACCCGATAACACCGTCATCGGCAGACAGATATAACCTGAAAGGCTTCCCGTGCTGAGGTGGAACTAAGACTGGAGGGTTCACCAGATATCTTTTGATCTCTTCCAAGGCCGACTGCTATCCTTCTCCCCATACAAACTTTTGATCGGCTTTCAACTTCAACAATGGACTAAAAGATTTAATCTTACCAGACAGATTGGATATAAACCTTCTGATGAAATTAATCTTGCCGATCAAGGACTGCAGCTCATTCTTGTTTGTAGGAGCAACCACCTTGTTAATCGCATCAATAGATTTTCTACCAATTTCAATGCCTCTCTGATGCACCATGAAACCCAGAAACTGTCCTGCCGATACGCCAAACGCACACTTGTTAGGATTCATCTTTAACCCATGCTCCCTTGTGCACTCCAATATTTTTTGCAAATCGGCAAGATGTTTCCCGAAGTCTCGAGACTTAACCACCACGTCATCAATGTAGATTTCAACTATCGTGCCGATATACTTATGAAAGATAAAATTCATTGCTCTCTGATAAGTAGCACCGGCATTCTTCAAGCCAAAAGTCATGACTACCCATTCAAATAAGCCAACGTGACCTGAACATCTGAAAGCAGTCTTGGATACGTCTTCTTCAGCCATGAATATTTGATTGTACCCAGCATTACCATCCATGAAGCTAATAATTTGATATATAGCAGCAGCATCGATCAGCAAATCGGCAACGGGCATCGGGTATCCATCCATCGGCGTAGCCTTATTGAGATTCCTGAAATCAATACAAACACAAAGTTTTCCATTCTTTTTATACACAGGAACCACATTAGAAATCCAATCGGCATATCGGCATTGCCGAATGAACCCAGCCTCGATTAACTTTGTAATCTCAGCCTTGATGTCAGGTAGGATAGTATGATTGCATCGGCGCACAGGTTGCCGATGTGGTTGGAAACCAGACTTGATGGGTAACCGATGTTCAACTATCGATCGATCTAAACCAGACATCTCTGTACAATCCCAAGCAAAACAATCTTTATTTTCTTTCAATAAATCGGTTAACTGCTGTTTACACTGGGAATCTAACTTAGCACTAATAAAAGTAGGCCTAGGTTTACTACCGTCGCCGATGTCGATCTCGAGTAAATCATCGGCAGACGTGAAGCCCTGCCCCAGTTTTCCGTCATCAGCGAACCGATCCATCAAAACTCTTCTTCAGGACCGACTGCTTGGATCGGTTTGATGCGGTTATCGGCAACTTTGAGGAACTCCTTGTCCCAAGCTTCACCAGATATGCACCTGGTCTGCTCATAAGTTTCTGATTCTGCCGATGCAACAGTAGATGGGGCTTCACTTCGGACGACTTCAATTCTGTCCCCGATCCACTGTACCAGACTTTGATGCATAATAGAAGGAATATAGCAATTGGCGTGGATACAATCCCTTCCTAGTAGCAAGTTGTAGGTGCCTTTGCCGCTGATCACAAAGAATGTTGTCGGTAAAGTTTTGCTGCCGATGGTTAAGTCAACACATACGGCTCCCATAGCCGTCGACACCTTGCCTTTGAAGTCCTTGAGCTTCATGTCGGTCTTGACTAAGTGTTGACACAAAAAGCGTCAGATCGGTGAACACCTCGGGCTATTACCCAAAGCTCGGTATTCCGGAGGCGTGCCAGTTGATTTGACCAATCAATCGACAAGGATGATAACTAGAACAAACTGAACGAGACGACAACGATGCGCCCGGACGTCAAGGCTCAGATTGATCAAGGATAACTAAGCAAGCTGAACAGCAAACAGCGATGCGCCGGATTGCCAAAGCTCAGAGGTAACTCCCCACACGGAACTAGCAAGGATTTGACGGAGATCAGGATGATGCAGCCCCTCGAAAGCTTGAAGAACTCGTTGATAGTTATAACTAATGCAAAAAGGGTAAATTGCGATAAAAGTAAGATAAAAGTAGAATTGGTTTGTTTTGAATTGGATTGATTCTTTGTTCCATAGCCCTCGGGCACATATTTATACTCCCGCATGGAGGGTTGCACAAAGACACGACACATATCTTTTCTAAAACAAACTCCTACTTTAAAGGAAACTGACTCGCGCAGGAGCCGGATAACAATATTTATTTCCTAAACAAACACACCTATTTTAAAGGAAAATAAACGACTCATGCAAGAGTCGGACTCAAACTACTATAATAATACTGGTACAAAACACCAGTTTCCTTATTCTCTTCCTCGATGAAAACTTTCCATTGGCAGATCCCTTTAATCCGCGCCTTCCTTCTTTTGATCACCGGTAACCTTCTGCTACCGCAAAGCGCTAAGTTACGCCCATCGGCATCGGCAACACTTTCCTGATCGGCAATTGGCAACATTTCCGATTAGCGCCCTTGTGCTAGTAACTCTTCACCAATCACCCCCCATCAGCAATCGGCAACCACCCTTCATCGGCAATCGGCAACCATCCTTCATCGACAATCGGCAATGACCCCTCATCGGCAATCAGCAATGACTCTTCATCGGCCAACGGTAATGATCCCTTCATTGGTACTCAGCTTCAGCAAGACTTCACCAATTAACTTTTGTCGGTAAAGATCATCCAACCTCCATCGGCAACACACTTGGTTCTCTGCAGCAGTCTTCCATTGGCAACATTGGCTCAAAATTTTCCCGATGCCGACGGAGAACGGTCATTGACCAGTCAAGCCTTAGCCCACTTGACACGTGTCGAAAAATGGTGTCAACACATGCCCCCCAATTTCGGGGCGTATAACTTTACGTGCCGAAATTCTCTCCACTGTAGCCGTTGCTGTAGCCGTTACCCCCGAGATAGGTGTACGGTTTTCTCGATCTCCACGTGTGGAACTGCAATTTAATAATAAAATCCCTCGATTGTAGCACAAATAGTTACAGACCACCTCGATCACCGCGCGTATCTACCGCGGGCCTCTCCACATTCCTACACAGTGTGAAACAGAACCCCAAAATACCCCTGAACAGGCTTATAAAAGTTACCGGGATCCACACCGCTCTTTTTACCCGAGCCCATTTTTACTTTCACCCTCCTGCCTTCGTCTTCAACCTCTAGCCGTTCTGAAGAACACAAGCTCGAGCAACAGTACTCCTTCGCAATCCAAGGACGAACCAAGCATCCCTCTGACTCCAAATGGCGATCCAAGTCGACATCCCAAAGGTAAGACTCATCCTCCGCCTAATTCGACCCCTCTGTATGGTTCTGTTCCTCGCAAGAAACCTGGATTTATCCCCATTCTTTCTGATTCGTCCCTTCTCTTTTGAACCCTAGGAACTGTACAATAAGGTAGTCATCCCACTCACTGATTCCAACTTGAGCTGCTTAGGCCCCATGGGCAGTCCAGACCCCACATTCATCATCAATGCAGAAACCAACCGGATTCCATTCAGATCTGAACGTTTTGACCTGGGACTGTGGAAGGATACATTCTGTTCATGGCCCAAGCATACTAAAGGATGGAAGAACTGGTACTTGAGAGTGGTCAGATCACAGCAAGTGTACTGGCAGGAGCGTAACTTGGATCAGTGTATTAGGCTGTCAATTGCCGATGCAGAGAAGAACGAAAACTTAATGATGGCAGCCTCATACTTCTGGTCCGATAGCATGAACGCCTTCCTCTTTAGGCATGGACCAGCTTCCCCAACCCTTGCCGATGTCTACATGCTGACCGGCTTAGACATCACCTCTGCCGATACGTTCACCCTTTTCAACAGAAAACCCGAGTACAAGGTGAACACCCGGAATATCGGCGGTTGGACAGGCTACATTAAAGAGAACCAGAAGACCGGGTCGGTAACTCAACAGGAGCACACCATCTTCTTAAACATGTGGTTGGAAAAATTCATTTTCTGCGGCAAAACCATCGGTCTGACCACCATGCATCTCCCAGCGGCTGAACTGCTTGCCGATGGAACAAGGCTCCCTTTAGGCAGGTATCTCCTTGGATCAGTTTACCGATTGCTGCATCAAGTATCCAATACGTTACTGCTAGGAGAGCCCATCGCCAATCTCGGAGGCCCCTGGTGGTTTGTTAATCTATGGCTGAACGCGCACATGCACAAGGCCCTCCAGTTTGATTTATTTGCCTAACAATTCCCGAGGGACATATCGGAAGATTACCGATACGGGGATGATGAATCGGCAACTCGCCCTCCGCTTAACTTTGGAGAGGCCATCATGGTATTGCCAGGTACTGATGCCGATGCAGAGCACTTCGGCTATTACTTCCAGAAGTTCTACAACGGACTCCCCTCCTTAGAACGGACCTGGTGGCCATATCTGGATGAACACAATCAATTCCCGCTGCTGTTCAACTTGACCGATGTGAGCCTGCCCGAGAATCAAGCAATCATGAGGGCCAGCATAACTCCCCGAGCTATTCCAGTAAATATCTTTGGATCTGGGAAAAATGCCCCATCATCCTACGAGTTCTACTATCCATCGGCGGTAGCAAGACAACTGGGATTTGGCCAACTGCCGATCAAACTCTGCTACTCTAAGGTAGTAAGACCCAGGCAGGCAATCTCCAGTAACTTGGACTGGAATAAAGTCATCAGCCTTCCTGCCGATGCCGACCTGTCAGATCTTGACTTGTCCTCCTGGTCGCCAACCTCCTTCATCACCAACGAGTTAAAGTCTTGGTGGCAAGAGTGGAAGCGCCAGCTACTCGCCAAGTCTTCGCACTATTATCGGTACTTGATCGACGCCGATTACATCATCCCCGATGATGCAGTAAGTCTGCTATCTGATGTATTTTTATTACTTTATTTTTGTCATCGGTACTTAACTCGCACTCGACAGGCCGATGATCCGATCCCCACAATGAGCAACAGTGGGAGGCCCTTCAATCTGCGGATAATGGGCCCTGTATCCATCATCGGCACCAAAGCTCTGATGTTGGCCGCTTTCACGCCTCAACAGGTACCTACGCCGACACCTACAAAAGCCCAGGCTACATCGGGTGCTGCTGTTGCCTTGACACGAGTTTATGCAGTAAACTTTATCTTTACTTGTACCGATTACATACTATTTCATCGGCAACATTCCATCTTGTATAACTTGTTCTAACTTTTCAGGCACTATGGTCATCGGCATCTGCTTCCAGCAGACAAACACCTTCCAGCTCAGGTGCCGATGCCCCCCGATCTTCGTCAAAGCGGGTTGGCTCCCCTACTGCCGCGCTGACAAAGAAGAGGCGTTTGAGGCTGGCTTCTCCTCCACCATCGGCTCCGACTGCGCCATCAGCTGCCGATGCGCCGTCAGCAGGACTGCCTTCGATCCCAATCGTACCAACTGCCGGCGGGTTATCGGCAAGACCTCCATCGGCTTCAGTTGCGCCAACTACCGGTGGGTCATCGGCAGAGCCACCATCGGTAAGTGTACCTGATCAACCGATGGACGACGTCCCGGTTCAAGAGATAACTCCACCCGCCACGATAGCGGAGGCATCGTCATCGGCACAATCGGCCAGACTACCCGGCAAAGAAACAACTCAACCTTCCGCAGCAGCAGCGACGTCGGCATCGGCACCGTCGACTCAAGTCCTCGATGTCAGAGTGGAACCGCCGCAAGAAACTGCCACCACATCGGAGGCGACGCCGGCCACAACCATACCAGCACCAGCGGCGTCGGCTGCCTCTCCAACAAGGGCCCAGTCATCGGCACCTGCTACCGATGTTCAGGATGAAGCTGGACCATCCATTATGCCAAGTCCCAGGCAGGAGATCCACTTCAAGATGGTAAGTCGACTTCCTTAAAGCTTATAGTATAGTTTTACAATCGGCATATTTTAATCTCTTTGTCTTCAGGCTCAAGATTCTCCGGATAGCCTCTTCTCCTACAAGCCTGAACCCTCAGGACGAAGATGAACGCCAAGGCCGCATCCAAGCAGACAGTTTGTTCTCTTTTGCAGTCGACGTCCCCGACGACGAAGAAGAAGAAAGCTCCGTCCCAGCTTTATCGACGGAAATCAAATCCAAACTTGAAGAACTGCTCTCCTTGCTGCTACAAGACACATCTCAACTCGTCCAGGACTCATCGGCAGCAAGGATTACATTCAAGGACATCCAAAGCCATCTTTCCGCCGATGCAGCAGAAGCCCTCCTCCAGGCAACCTTCCTCGACATCAAGCAGATCCAGTACCAGAGGCTTACCCGTCGCATTGCCGATAGGGCCGCCCAAGCCAAGAGCGAGGAAGAGAAGCTCAAATTCAAACACCTTGCCAATGAGAAGCACAGAAGCATTGGTCAAGCAAAAGTCTCCATCGGCAACCTTGACCAAGAAATCTCCCGACTGTCGGCAAGGAAGGAGGAGCTACTGGCGGAACTGCAGAAGGTTGAGGGGGATCTAACGGCTGCCAACCAGCAAAAGTCTCAACTATCTGATTCCATCAGGGTCTTGCGGCAAGAAAGGGACCAGAATGCCCGACAAGCCATCCTATGGAAGAAGAAAATCAAGCCGGTTGAGGGCTCCGCTGACGCTGACGCCAAGGAGATGGACGAAATAGAGCAAATTCGCCTGCGTGCGATATCAGTTATCCACTCCTTACTGTAAAGTTTGTTGTATCGGCGAGAATTGTAACTTGACACTTGATTTTGACTTGTAATATAATGCCAGTTTGTTTTTACCGATGTTTATTCAACTTCTCGTGCATCGGCATTTAACTGAGCACTATGCGTCCACCCATATACTAGGGTAGTACCTCTTTAAGTATTTGCTGTTAATCGCTCTAGAAAACACTACTCCTTCGAGAGTTTCCAAAATGTACGCGTTACCAGGAGCAGACTGTTTTATCCGATAAGGATCCTCCCAATTAGGGGACCACTTTCCAAATTTAGAGCTCTTAGTCCCCATCGGTAAAATCAACTTCCAAACCAAATCGCCATCGGCAAACTCCTTTACCATTACTTTCTTATCATACCATCGGGCAACCCTCTTCTTGTTCTCTTCAATACTAATTAATGCCCTCAACCGATGACCTGCCAAATCTTCTAACTCATCTTTCATCAGAGTAATATAATCATCGGTCATTAATTGATCTTGAAAAGACAATCGCCTAGAACCAGGTTTGATTTCCCAAGGTAGGACAGCATCGTGTCCATAAACCAACTGATACGGCGAGACCTTGGTTGCACCATGACAAGCCATCCGATATGACCACAAAGCTTCGTCTAATACCACATGTCATCTTCTAAGGTTTTCCTCAATCTTACGTTTTATAAGCTTAATGACCCCCTTATTAGTCGCTTCAGCTTGACCATTAGCTTGAGCATAATAAGGAGAAGAATTCAACACCTTGAAACCCATGCTAACAGCAAAGTCATCAAACTCTCCCGATGTGAACATGGTCCCTTGATCGGTAGTGATAGTCTGAGGGATACCGAATCGGTAAACGATGTGCTCCTTAACGAAATCTACCATGTTTGCCGATGTCACCTTCTTCAAGGGGATTGCTTCGACCCACTTGGTAAAGTAATCGGTAGCAACAAGTATGAATTTGTGCCCCTTGCTCGATGGCGGATAAATTTGGCCAATGAGATCAATAGCCCATCCTCTGAAGGGCCAAGGCTTGATTATAGGATTCATTGCCGATGCCGGTGCCCTTTGCACATTACCAAACTTCTGACAATCCTGGCACCCTTTGAAATAATTGAAGCAATCTTCAAGGATTGTTGGCCAATAATATCCATTCCGCCTAATCATCCACTTCATCTTGAATGTCGATTGATGTGCTCCACATACACCTTCATGGATTTCACCCATCAATTCTTTCGATTCCTCTTTGCCAAGACATCTAAGTAAAACCCCATCATTTGTCCGATAATACAACTCATTATCAAGAAGCACATACTTGGCAGCTTGGAACCTTAGACGCCTTTCAACTTTCCTGGATGGATCCCTCAAGTAATCGGCAATCTCCTTTTTTCAGTCATCGGCAACTGTTACCGATGTCGTGACTTCTTGAATCGGCTGATATCCCGAGGCATTCTGTGCTAACCGATTGGCCTCTTCATTATGCAACCTTGGAATGTCTTCAAGGCGGTATTCTTTGAACTCCTTTAACAACCGCAAACACCGCTCATGAATAGCAACCAAGACTTCACTTCGGCACTCATACATCCCGATCAATTGGTTAATCACCAACATAGAATCGCCGAAGATTTCAACAGCATCGGCATGCACTTCCCTAAGTAACTCCAACCCCTTAAGTAAAGTCTGGTATTCAGCCTGATTGTTTGTTGAAGTAGCAACAATCGGCAATGAAATCTCGTACCTCTGTCCTCGGGGTGAAATCAAGAGAATACCGATACCTGCTCCATCCTTACATGTAGACCCATCAAAGAATAGAACCCAAGGAGCAATCTCAACAAAGCTCACCACATTGCAGTGCTGAGTGACAAAATCGGCCATCACCTGACCCTTAACAGACTTAGCCAATTCATACCTCAGGTCAAACTCTGACAGTGCCAAAATCCACTTACCGATTCGTCCACTCAAAATCGGCATTGACAGCATGTATTTGACCACATCATCTTTGCAGACAACAGTGCATTCGGCCGACAGTAAATAATGTCTTAATTTAATGCAAGAGAAGTATAAGCATAAGCACAACCTTTCTATGGCCGAATACCTGGTTTCAACATCCACCAATCTTCTGCTCAGGTAATATATCACACGTTCTTTCCCCTCAAACTCTTGAATCAAGGCTGACCCGATAACACCGTCATCGGCAGACAAATATAACCTGAACGGCTTCCCGTGTTGAGGTGGAACTAAGACTGGAGGATTTACCAAGTATCTTTTAATCTCTTCTAAGGCTGACTGCTGCTCTTCTTTCCATATAAACTCTTGATCGGCTTTCAACTTTAATAGAGGACTGAAAGATTTAATCTTACCAGACAGATTGGATATAAATCTTCTAATGAAATTAATCTTGCTGATCAGAGACTGTAACTCGGTCTTGTTAATAGGAGCAACCACCTTATTAATTGCATCAATAGACTTTCGGCCGATTTCAATGCCTCTCTGATGCACCATGAAACCCAGAAATTGCCCTGCCGATACGCCAAATGCGCACTTGTTAGGATTCATCTTTAACCCATGCTCCCTCGTGCACTCTAATATCTTCCGCAAATCGGCAAGATGCTTTTTGAAGTCTCCAGACTTAACCACCACATCATCAATGTAGATTTCAACTATTGTGTTGATATACTTATGAAAGATAAAATTCATTGTCCTCTGATAAGTAGCACCGGCATTCTTCAAGCCAAAAGTCATGACTACCCACTCAAACAAGCCAATGTGACCTGGACATCGGAAAGCAGTCTTGGATATGTCTTCTTCAGCCATGAATATTTGATTATACCCAGCATTACCATCCATGAAGCTAATAATTTGATGTCCAGCAGCAGCATCGATCAGCAGATCGGCAACGGGCATCGGGTAGCCATCCATCGGCGTAGCCTTGTTCAGATTCCTGAAATCAATGCAAACACGAAGTTTTCCATTCTTTTTATACACAGGAACCACATTAAAGATCCAATTGGCATATCGACATTGCCGAATAAATCCAGCTTTGATTAACTTAGCAATCTCAGCCTTAATGTCAGGTAAGATAGTAGGGTTGCATCGGCGAGCCGGTTGCCGATGTGGCTGGAAGCCAGACTTGATGGGTAACCGATGTTCAACTATTGATCGGTCTAAACCAGGCATCTCTGTATAATCCCAAGCAAAACAATCTTTATTCTCTTTCAATAAATCGGTTAACTGTTGCTTACATTGGGAATCTAATTTAGCACTAATAAAAGTAGGCCTAGGTTTACTACCATCGCCGATGTTGATCTCGAGCAAGTCATCGGCAGACGTAAAGCCCTGCCCCAATTTTCCGTCATCGGCGAACTGATCCATTAAGACTCCTCCTCAGGACCGACTGCTTGGATCGGCTTGATGTGGTAATCGGCAACTTTGAGGAACTCCTTATCCCAGGCTTCGCCGGATATGCACCTGGTCTGCTCATAAGTGTCCAACTCTGCCGATGCAACAGTAGATGGGGCTTCGCCGCGGACGACCTCAATTCTGTCCCCGATCCACTATACCAGACTCTGATGCATAGTAGAAGGGATACAACAATTAGCATGGATCCAATCCCTTCCGAGGAGCAAGTTGTAAGTGCCTTTGCCGCTGATTACAAAGAACGTTGTCGGCAAAGTCTTACTGTCGATGGTTAAGTCAACACATACGGCTCCCATGGCGGTTGACACATTGCCTTCGAAGTCCTTGAGCTTCATGTCGGTTTCGACCAAGTCCTGATCACCTTTGCTAAGCTTTCTAAACACGACATAGGGCATTATATTGATCGATGCGCCACCATCTACCAGCATCTTGGTCATCGGCTGACCATCCACCTTGCCCTTGACAAACAGAGCCCTTAGGTGTTGCCTCTCGTCTTCGGCAGGCTTTTCGAAGATGGCCGTCATCGGATCCAGCACCAACTGCGCCATATCGGCAGCCCCTTCATCATCGCTGACGGGCGCCATGAACTCCATCGGCAACATGACGACCATGTTTACATCTGCCGATGGGTCCCTGTCCTTACGCTTCGGCCTCCATCGCATCTCTCCCGAGGGTTCTGCACTGTCATACAAGTCGTCGCGGCGCTGGCGCTGAATCCTCCTCTTCTGGGTCTTAGTCAAACCCTTAGGGCACCATGGAGGAAGCTTGGTCTTCCAAACAGGTTGGTGCTGCTTTCCACCGCTTACATCGGCACTTCTCCCGATGTTGGGGTCTCTGGAGAATATCTCTTCGTCAGGCACTCTAGCATTGGCCATCTCCTCCAGCTCTCCTTGGTCAACACGCCTGCCAAGCCGATCGTGGGCACTGAGCTTGCCCCCCAGTCGGTCATGTGCCGATCTGTTCTCTCTGAGCGGCCTGGCGTATCTGGGTGCCTGATCATCAAAACAAGGTCTCTTACCTGACCGATCGGCGGCGTAGTACCCATTGCACTCCGGACAGTTATCGGCAGTGGGCAGCTTGATGCCTTCCTCCCAGCAATGAATGAAGAAGGGGCACCTCCAGTGGTCCTTGTGTCGAAGCCATTCCCGATGCTCCTCTTCTTCTTGCCGATACTGCTCTTCACGTGACTGCCGATGATTCCGCCTTGGCTGTTTGTGTGTGATCACAACCCCAGGAGCCCTGTTGGCGCTGTTACCCTCATCGGCAACCTTCTTACCCTTTCTGTCATCGGCAAACCTCCTTGCATCGTGCTCGGGCACTTGGCGGTTAGGGTCCACCGATGAGTTCCTTCTGGCAGCTTCCGATGTCAGCACTCTAGTTTTTTCGCTGATCTCCACCATATTGTTGGGGAACGGATGCTGATCTATCTTCATCGGTTTTTGGACTTTAGAGTTTTCAAACTTGATACGCCTAGATTCAATCTCTGACTACAACTCCTGCCTGAATACTTTGCAGTCATTGGTACTGTGTGAGGTCGCATTATGCCATTTGCAGTACCTAATCTTCTTGAGCTCTTCGGCCGATGGAATTACTTGGTTGGGCGCCAACTTGATTCGCCCCTCTTGCAGCAACAAGTCAAACATCCTATCGGCCTTGGTGATGTCAAAGGCGAACCTTTCAGTCTCCTTATAGCCGAATGGACAAGACACAGGCTTCTTATCCCTCACCCATTCGGCCGCATCGACATTCAGCTCTTCATCCGATCCAGAGTCTTCTTCTTTCCCGATGAAGGTCACCTTCTTGCTCCAAGTCTTCCTGGTTTCAAAGGCTTTGATATCTTGATCGGCAATTCTCTGCACCAGATGACTCAGACTGTCAAACTCTTGGGACGCATACTTGTCCTTGATGTGCGGCAGCAATCCTTGGAAGGCTAACTCTGCTAGTTGCCGATCGTCAAGCACCAGACTGTAGCATTTGTTCTTCACGTCCCGTAGCCTTTGCACAAAGCTTTCCACCGATTCGTCGTTGCGTTGCCTCATCTTAACCAAATCGGTAAGCTTCTTCTCATGTATGCCAGCGAAGAAGTACTTGTGAAATTGCTTCTCCAGATCGACCCATGTAATTATAGAATTTGGAGGCAATGATATGAACCATGTGAATGCCGATCCAGACAATGAGGAAGAGAACAATCTCACCCTTAACTCCTCCCTGCTGGCAGCTTCTCTGCACTAGATGATGAAGCGGTTGATGTGCTCCATCGTTGACGTGTCGTCTTGGCCGGAAAACTTGGTAAAATCGGGCACCTTGTACCGATTTGGAAGAGGAATCAAGTCATATGCGGGAGGATACGAAGTCCGATAAGAGTACGTGTTGACCTTGGGTTTGATGCCGAATTGCTCTTTCATGACTTCGGCAATCTTACCGACCCAGTATGCATCCTGCTCTTGCCGACTCATCGGCTCGTTGTCGACTGGTGGAGTCGGCTGACGTGCCTCTTGAAGATGCGTAGTAGGCGCAGCACCAGTCATCTGAACACTATGCATCGGTTGACTTACCGATGGGTAGTTCTGCACACTTGGCGGATTTGGCTGAGCTGTCACATTCATCGGTTGCTGCACCGATGGTCCGCTCTGAGTGTAAGTTGGGCCTCCATAATAATACCTCGGCGCGCCAGGTTGCTGAGTCGGCGGCTGGTTGACCCATCCAGGATTATAAAGCATCGGCATATGACTTACCGATGGCTGATAGTTGATCGGAGCATGCGACTCTTGAATTCTAGAGCAATTAATCACCAGATTACCCTGGGGAACCGGTACTCCAGCTTGAGAATTCGCCACCAGAGATTGACTACCGGTGGTTATAATATGTTGCATCGGCACAGAGCTTGCCGATGGTGGCATCAGAGGTATCTTGGGGATTACTTGGAGATCATCTGACGGCACTTGCATGGTTGGAGCAGGCGCAGAGTTGTGCATCATATGGGACATCGGCTGTGACTGCATTGCCGATGCCGTAGAGTCCCTCCAGGCTGAACTATCTCCCTGTACTAGATTAGAACCAGCATATAGACTCGGAGGCATACCGTATCCCCACCAGTTAGCGGGGGCTGGTCCTGAAGTTGCCGACGTGGCTGGATCTGCGTTAAGCTTGGTGACGCTGCCGGCGTTCGGCCTCGGTGATGTAGCCACATCGGCAGACGGTTCCACGGGGGTGGAGGACGCCATTGGGGCCGCCGATGGGCTTGTAGATGCTAATCCGGGCTGATGATACGCTGGACCGACATATCGCGGTGCGTGTCCTTCTTTGAATGTTTGCGCGACGGCATTGTAGACGGTATTGGACAGCATGCTGGAGTGGTTGATCAACGCTTGATTTACAACAGTATTAACCATCTCCTGTAGCTTACCAGGGTTGGCATCGTACATGACCTGCCGTGGCAACGGCGGATCTTGCTTCTGAATTGCTTCGCCGCTCCTGCTGAGGCTAAAGGACTTGAGATACAACTGCTTGTATTCCTCCATAGCCCGTTCCATGGCCTGCTTCTAATCATCTTTCAGATCGGCCTCAGAAACTTCAATGACATTCCTCTGGTTGACATCGGCGTGATCACCCATGCCGAATGTGTAGATGGCCTCCTCTACCCTTTGTAACTCAACTAATAATTCTTCCTTCTTAGCCGATAGCTGCGTGATCTCTTGATTGAGGCCGTTAATGGAGACTTCTGCTTGGCCGATGCCCTTGTGCTTTTCATCGGCAATATTCTTGAACTTAAGCTTCTCTTCCTCGCTCTTGGATTGAGCGGCCCTATCGGCAATGCGACAGGAAAGCCGCTGGTATTGAATTTGCTTGATGTCGAGGAAGGTTGCCTGGAGAAGGATTTCTGCCATATCGGCATGGAGATGACTTTGGATGTCTTTGAAAGCAATCCTTGCTGCCGATGAGTCTTGAATGAGCTGGGATGTGTCTTGTAGCAGCAAGGAGAGCAGTACCTCGAGCTTGGTCTTGATCTCTGCCGACAGAGCTGGGACAGAACTCTCTTCCTCCCCATCGTCATCGGGTATGTTGACTGAGAAGGAAAACAGGCTGTCTACTTGGAGGAGGCCTTGGCGTCTATCTTAACCTGCGGGTTGAGGCTGAAGGAGAAAAGACTATCTGGAGAATCTTGGGCCTGAAAACAGAGGGGTTAAAATATGTCGATCGAAAGATTATACTAGAATTTTCAAGTGATTAACTTACCATCTTGAAGCGGATTTCTTGCCCAGGACTTGGTATATTAGATGGTCCAGCCTCGTCTTGGACATCGGTGGCGGTTGCCGATGACTGAGCTTCTGCCAGAGGAGCAGTCGACGCCGTTGGTGACGGTAGTGTTGTCGCTGGCGTTGCTTCCGGCGTGATACTTGGTTGTGGCAGTGATGCCGCTCTTTCATCGGGATCTTCGGTTGGTACCGATGCCGATGTTGCCTTTGCCGCTATGACAGGCGGAGCTGTCTCATCAGCAAGTTCGGCTGACGGTACCGATACTGATGTTACTTCGGCTGCTGCAGTGGGTGCAGTCGCCTCATCAGGGACATCGGCTGATGGTGCCGATGCTGATGCCGCCTCCGCCATTAAGGGTGTTTCTTCATCGGGGACTTCGGCTGATGGTGCCGATGCCGATGTTACTTCCGCTGCCATTGCGGGTGTTTCTTCATTGGGAACTTCGGCTGACGGTGCCAATGCCGATACCGCCTCCGCTTCTGCAGCGGATGGAACTGCCTCTTGACCGAGGACGTCGTCCATCGGCTGATCTGGGATAGGAGCCGATGAAGTTTCTGCCGATGACGCGCCGACAGTTGGTGGTGCGATTTGTGCCGATGACGAAGATGGGCTAGCCAGCCTCAAACGATTCCTCTTCCTTGGCGCAGCAGCGGAAGAAGATCCAGCCCGTTTCGACGAGGACTAGGGGGCATCGGCAGCCGAACTTGGAGGTGCTTGTTTGCTTGGAGCAGTTGTCGATGACCTCATAGCCTGAAAGTATTCAGTACAAGTTATATAAAAATAAATATTGCCGATGAGACTTTATGTAATCGGCGAGTGAAGATGAGTTTACTGCAAACACCCGCGTCAGGGCAGCAGCAGCGGCCGATGTAGCCTTGGCGTTTACAGGTGTCGATGGAGGTACCTGTTGGGGAGTGAAGGCAGCTAACGAGGAGGCTTTGTTACCAATGAGCGATATGGGACTCATCATTCGGAGTTTAAAGGGTTTGCCACTCCTGCTCGTCGGAGGAATCGGATCGTCAACCTGTTAAGTGTGAAGGGGTCAGACACCGATGACAAAGAGTAATAAGGAATGCATCGGAATAAGACTCACTGCGTCATCGGGGACGATGTGATCGGCGTCAATCATGTGCCGATAGTAGTGCGACGACTTGGTGAACAGTTGGCACCTCCATTCTTGCCACCAAGACTTGTACCCATTTGTAATAAAGGAGGTTGGTGACCAGGAGGATAGGTCAAGGTCTGATACATCGGCGTGGGGAGGAAGGTTGACAACCTTGTTCTAGTCTAGAGCGCTGGAGAATGTCTGCCTGGGCTTCACTACCTTTGAATAGCAAAGCTTGATCGGCAGTTGACCAAACGCTAGCTGTCTTGCCACTACCGATGGGTAGTAGAACTCAAATGATGGAGGGGCGTTTTTTTCCGATCTGAAGATGTTCACTGGGATAGCTCGGGGAATGATGCTGGCCTTCATAATTATCTGGTTCTCAGGCACGTTCCCATCGGTAAGATTAAATAGCAATGGGAATTGGTTGTCTTCATCGGCATATGGCCACCAGAGCCGTTCTGTGGTAGGAATTCCATTGTAAAACTTCTGAAAAAAATAGACCGAATTGCTCTGCATCGGCATCGGTCCCTGGCAGCACTATAGTGGCCTCTCCAAAGTTGAGTGGAGGGCGAGTTGCCGATTCATCCTCCCCACACTGGTGGTCTTCTGGTATGTCTCTCGGGAAACATTGAGCGAACAAGTCAAGCTGGAGCGCTTTCTGCATATGTGCGTTCAGCCACATATTGATAAACCACCAGGGACCTCCAAGGTTGCCGATGTGTTCACCTAGCAGTAACTTCTGGGATACTTGATGGAGAATACGATATACCGATCTTAGAAGATATCTGCCCAGGGGAGGTCTTGTCCCATCGGCAAGCAGTTCAGCTGCTGGGAGATACATAGTAGTAAGTCCAACTGCCCTGCCGCAGAAAATGAACTTGTCCAGCCACATGTTCAGGAAAGTGGCATGTTCTCTCTGGTTTACCGATCCTGTTTTCTGATATTCTTGGATGTAGCCCGTCCAACCGCCGATGTTCCGAGTGTTTACTCTGTGCTTAGCTTTCCTGTTGAATAAGGAGAAGGTATTGGCAGAAGAGACGTCTAGGCCGGTCAACATGTGGACATCGGCAAGAGTGGGGGTGGCTGGTCCATGACGGAATAAGAAAGCATTCATAGTGTCTGACCAGAAATAAGAGGCAGCTATTAACATGTTCTCGTTCTTCTCCATATCGGCAATGGAGAGCCTGATGCATTGGTCCAAGCTACGCTCTTGCCAATAAACTTGCTGCGCCCTAGCAACCCTGAGGTACCAGTTTTTCCATCCCTTAGTAGGTTTGGGCCATGATCGGAAAGTGTCCTTCCACAACCCTAAATTGAAGCACTCAGATCTGAATGGGATCCGATTGGTTTCCGCGTTGATTATATAACTGGGATCTGGATTCCCCATGGGGCCTAAGCAACTGAAGGTGGAACCGGCAAGTGGAATCACTACCTTGTCGTACAGTTCCTAAGATTCGAAGGGAAGATGGGGAACAATCAGAAAAGGAACAGAGACAAATCCATATTCGCACGAGGAAAAGCTAGCAGGAGGCTGGATTGGGAAGAGAATAAGTCTTACCTTTGGGATGTCGACCTGGATCGCCATTGGAGTCGAGGGAGGGCTTGCAGTTCGTCCTTGGATTGTGAAAGGGTACTGTTGCTCGAGTTCGTGTTCTTCAGAGCGGCTGGAGGTTGAAGACGAAGGCAAGGAGGTGAAAGTGAAAGTGGACTTAGGGTGAAAAGTAGTGTGGACCCCGGTAACTTTTATAAGCTTACTCAGGGGCATTTTGGGGTTTTGTTTCACACCGTGCAGGAATGTGGAGAAACTCGCGGTAGATACGCGCGGTGATCGAGGTGGTCTGCAACTGTTTGTGCTACAATCGAGGGATTTTATTATTAAATTGCAGTTCCACACGCGGGGATCGAGGAAACCGTACGTCTATCTCGGAGGTAACGGCTACAACAACGGCTACAGTAGAGAGAATTTCGGCACGTAAAGTATTATACGTTCCGAAACTGGGGGGCATGTGTTGACACCATTTTTCGACACGTGTCAAATGGATTGAGGCTTGACTGGTCAGTGGCCGTTCTCCATCGGTATCGGGAAAGTTCTGAGCCGATATTGCCAATGGGAGAGTGTTGCGGGAAGACCAAGTGCGTTGCCGATGGAGGCTGGATGATCCTTGCCGACAAAGGATAATTGGTGAAGTCTTGCTGAAGCTGATTGCCGATGAAGAGCCATTGCCGATTGCCGATGAAGGATGGTTGTCGATTGCCGATGAAGGGTAGTTGTTGATTGCCGATGAAGGGTGGTTGCCGATTGCCGATGGGGGATGATTGGTGAAGAGTTACCAGCACAAGGCCACTAATCGGAAATGTTGCCGATTGCTGATCAGGAAAGTGTTGCCGATGCCGATGGGCGTAACTTAGCGCTTGGTGGCAGTAGAAGGTTACCGGTGGGCAAAAGAAGGAAGGCGCGGATTAAAGGAGTTTGCCGATGGAAAGTTTTCATCGAAGAGGAGTATAAGGAAACTGGTATTTTACCAGTATTGTTATTATGGTAGTTTGAGTCCGGCTCTTGCATAGGTCGTTTAATTTCCTTTAAAATAGGTGTGTTTGTTTAGGAAATAAATATTGTTATCCGGCTCCTGCGTGAGTCAGTTTCCTTTAAAGTAGGAGTTTGTTTTAGGAAGGATATGTGTCG
Organism: Microstegium vimineum; assembly: GCA_022036555.1. Lineage (NCBI taxonomy): Eukaryota > Viridiplantae > Streptophyta > Magnoliopsida > Poales > Poaceae > Microstegium > Microstegium vimineum. The sequence continues at coordinate 1,406,967 of CM039119.1, forward strand.
TGTCTTTGTACAACTCTCCATGCGGGAGTATAAATATGTGCCCAAGGGCTATGGAATAAAAAATCAATCCAATTCAAAACAAACCAATTTTATCTTATTCTACTTTTTATCGCAATTTACCCTTTTTACTGCATTAGCTGTAGTTTTCAACGAGTTCTTCAAGCTTTCGACGGGCTGCATCATCCTGATCTCCGTCAAATCCTTGTTAGTTCCGCGTGGGAGTACCTCTGAGCTTTGGCAATCCGGGCGCATCGCTGTTTGCCTCGTTCAGCTCTGCTCTAGTTACCCTTGATCAAATTTGAGCCTTGACGTCCGGGCGCATCGCTGTCATCTCGTTCAGTTTGTTCTAGTTATCATCCTTGTCGATTGATTGGTCAAATCGACTGGCACGCCTCCGGAATACCGAGCTTTGGGTAATAGCCCGAGGTGTTCACAGATCTGACGCTTTTTGTGTCAACAGTACCTCCTTGGGAGTCCTTATGTATCCTACGCGTGAAGTGGCGCTAGCCCTACGACCTAGACCATTTGAGACCCAAGGCCGAACGATTCGTCGCTACGGCTCACGACTTAGCAGGCACGACAGGACATACAAGTGAAACAAAAGCTCACCGCCCCGGATATATTACAACTTTGTAGTTTTCACTTATACATCCGAATACTTGTATCCTAGATACATATTATCATTGTCCCGCAGCAAAATAGAACATAAAGATAAAGTCGAGACTACGAAGCAGAAGCGACCACACCTAAAAACAAGTCATACTGACGATTACAACCTCATCCTACTGATACGATAAGCGACTACTTCACTAATGTTCCTAGTCCAGAGATCAAATTCATGTCGAAGCTGACATTGCAGGCTACAGTACATAATGATCCCAGGCGTGTTGGTACCAAAACGACGACACTCGTTCTAGACGCACAGATGAGAGCCGACCACGATGACCAGATTTGGCACATCCTCCGGGGCACGAATCCACAACCGCCGCTAGATCCTGTGCATATCATCACGGGAACGCTCCCGAAGACGACGCAGGCTTCGATCACAAAACCGACCATCTGGAAGGGCACCTCTGCCGAGGAAACCAAGAATAGCAAGCGTCTCCGGATTTGCCGAATCAGCGTAGTACAACATCATAGCCCTAAAGTACATTGCAACGTCATCTCCAGCAACCACCGCCCTACCAATAAGCTCCTACCCAACAGGATCCTACCCCCACAACATCAACCGCTCCAAACCACGGAAGAACAAGGCCTCCCGGTGGTCGACATCAAGAAAACGCTGCACGAAGGCAGGCTCCAGGAAAGAGTAGTAAGGCCGGCAAAAGTCCTGAAGACGCCGAAGAGACACGAGCCGAATCGTCGAAGCGTCGTTGCAAAATCGGCAGAAGAGGTGGTAGATTGGGCGAATCCTCGCATACTCACGAACATTGTCGCCGCCGTCGATGACATGAAGAAGAATCCGAAAGACCAAGTACTCCGGCAATGCTAGCAGGGCGAAGAAACCAACCGCAAGGCGCACACCGTCCCCCTCCATCTTCGCCGACCAAACCCTAGCACCGACAGACTCTCCTACTTTTTGCCTAAACCTTGTTGGCGACGCGTGTGGAGATTACTAACAAGACGGATGGAAATCCTCTCGGATCACCAAGTATATATGGCACCGAATCACTAGCTATTCGAATCCTAATCGCTCTAAGTCAAAGAAATGCGACCCTTCCTGTTCCGTCAACCATCGGGATAGCCTTAAATACCAAGCGGCGCGGCGCTTCGACTTCAAGGGTTTTTGGGAAACCGCAACGATCAAATATGGAACCGCCACGCCACCTGCCTGTTGCGCACCAAAAACGGGCCGATAATCACGCATATAGAATACGGCCCATTTACTTCCTTTTCCTTATACATTCACTTATAGTCAATTACATGATTTATGGCTGATAATTTTTTATTTGCAATATCACGAACGCTACAGTCCCGGGGACTGGACGAACATACTTGTTACTCTTATGCAGCAACATCAGATGACTACAGCAGTCTGACCGACAAGTTTCACAGAGTGGACGGCACAAACAAGCTCGGGGACTCCAACGACAGTAACTACCACCCGAGCACTGATCGCATTCCTGACCAGGCTCGGGCCTTTGTCCAACTACGCACCGAGCAAGCCTCGGGGACTGCGGCTAAGGCGCTGAAGGACAACACCCGGGGACTGACGCCCGGGGACTGCGAATGAAAAGCAAATGACCCCGATGCAAGAACCTCTTCAAGCTCCTTCCATCAGGCTCGGGGACTACGGGTATTCGCAGTCGTTTCTTACTAAACTTATACTTCAGTTCTTTAATTTTCAATATATGATCCTGATACAAGAAGCTTCTAGTTTCTTACATCAGGCTCGGGGACTACGGGTACTTGCAGTCGTTTTTTGCAAACTTATGCTTCAATCTTCATACCTTATGCACTATTTTATAAAGCATGGCACCACGTGCATACTTCACCTACTACCATGCTCGGGGACTAAGTGGGTATACTTCACCTTGCGGTGAATGTACTAATTTTCTTTTCGGCAAAGCTCTGCTATTTTCTGTGTTGTTTTTGCAGAGCCTAAGTTGGTACACTTCACCAGGGAAGGACTTTCCAAAAGTTTTTTCTTCTTCAGCACGTCACATTCTTCAAACAAGCAGCCGCAACATCCGGCAAGGTGACCAGCTCGCGCATCAAGCTACGACGTTCTCGACCAGCCCGACCTGGTCGGGAGGCTTCTCCGAGCATCACCTCGACCAACCATCCTGGTCGGGACTCTACAACGACCACTCCGTGTGATGGCGACCAGCTGAACACCCCCAAGGATGACGCTGCAGGCTCGCTAGAAGAATGCAACGTGCTCGGGGACTTGTTGGGGATATTACCTCGGCATATCCCCAGGGACCTTATGGGCCTACCGACCAGAAGACGGCCCAGCCCGCGAGGCCTTGCAGCACGCGACTAGCCTGCCGTGCTCGCCAAGGACTCCGAAGAAGTCTTGCTCGCCAAGGAAGATCCTAGTAGATAGACTCGGATCCCTTTCCATAGGGAACCGATCGTAATATGTTAGGATATGAGAATTGTAACCCTGCTCCCCGGCTATATAAGGCGAGCAAGGACCCCCCTCCAAAAAAGGTCGGACGACCTCTCTCAGATCATCTACGGATCTTGTAACCTAATACGCAAGATCAATCCAGCCACCAAAACACAAGATGTAGGGTATTACGGCGATTTGCCGGCCCGATCCTATATAAATCGTCGTGTCTACTCTCTCTATGTTACGCTTGATCGTCGTCGCCACACCTCCGCCTACAATCTACTACCGTAGGGTACCCCCTAGGTAGACTGTGACGCATATTTCGTCGACATAAGGCGGTTAGACAACCGTTGTCATAATGCTAGCTCGATAAACCATCACATGTATAAATTACCATCTATTGAAAAAACTAGATGACTTGCTCATTTCTTCCCTACTCGTACCCTTAGTTCTAGCAGTCGTCATACCCTTAGTACTAGCAGCCGCCAGTCGCTACCTACAGTTGCCCTCGATATATGATCGAGTCCCTTCCCCGTCTCCAGTCGCTAGCCAACGACCTCCATCATCTTATTCTATCTCTCCCGTGTCTAGCCATCATGTCCGCTAACTCCCTCCATCCTCAAGTCCCTTTTTTTGTCAATGTTTCATAGAGCTGACTAGTCAATTCATAGTTATGTGTATGGCCTCAATGGCTTGATGCTCAAAGACTAGGGTTATGATGATTTAGGAAATGTGCCCTACATATAGTGGCGGTGTTCATTCATGTTCATGAGCTTGAGTGCCTGAAATTTGATAGTAGATTTACAACACAAGAGGTTCGAGTGAGATAGAATTCAAAACGAGAGGGTCTATAAACTAGAGTATCTAGATAGTGTGTAGTTTCAAAAGAGTGAGAGGGGACTCTAGTCTACTATTTAGCTTTGGGACGACAAGTTATATAGGGGAAAAAAGATGAAGGGGGTAATTTGGTCTAGTTTTCCATACAACTCCTCCATCCATCTTTATCTTCTTGGAGCCAAGGAGGCTCCTCCCTATGATTGTATCAAGCGATATAGAGGATAGTGCTTATGCTCTTGACATTACGTTAAGGTGATGGCTTCGTCCTCCTTTGACTATTCTAGGTGAAGGAAAGCCCGTCGCCAAGTCCCTTGTGTGGTACTCGAGCAGCTTTCCCATGAGGGGTCCTAAGTTCTACGAGAGCGCATCCTTCCTAGCAAGGTTGGTCTAGTTGGTGATGGCCCTTAGCACAGGGTCCCTTCTTGGTCGAATGTCTCCATACAAGTTCTTTGAGGAGCTCAGGATTTAGCGAACTCGATCAGGTATCAACTCGATGGTGCAAAAGCTAGATGTCTAGGGGTGAGGGTACCCCTAGTCCACGAACTCATTAGTAGCCCTTGAACCATTTCATGTTAGCTTATGTTGCCTCATCTTGACCTCATCCTCGAAGGTGTGCAAGCGCACCTGCGTTTGCTAGCCCCTAAACCTACGAGTGATTCAAGAAGAATCAGTTGGATGCTAAGTTCAGTTTCCCAATCTTAGTGGTCTGAGGATGCTAATTGATTGCACAATCTTTTTGTTCGATTTTGTGGATTTTGGAGGGATCGTCTAGCTATCCTCATATTGGGATCTTGTGTTTTCCTTCATCTTCTAGACAAATTGTTGACTCCCTCTGCAATGGGTTAGTGTCAAATTGGATCCCTATCATGAGTTGTCTAAGGGGGAGGGGTGGAGCTATCGCATTCCATCTGCTAGGATGCAATGCTTCACTGCCATGTATAAACTAGGTGGCGTGTGTGGGTTGTGCTCAAATTGGCCCATTATTTTGTCGCTCAAGTGGAAGTGTGGCACTACGGTCTGAGACATTTGTTCTTTTTGTGTAGGTGTGGGCAACACGTTTGACATAAAATGAAATGATGGCTCCACATGTCGATCATTTGACCCTTTTGGGAGAAGGCAAATTATCATCCTTGGCGAGCCTATGGTGATGGGGACCCTTGGATAGGCCCCTCTGACTGAGTCATACGATGCGACTTAGCAACATGACATGGGCCCAAAGTGCGACCGAGCTTTGCCTCTGATTTATGTCAAGAAGTTCTACATTTTTCACCATCGAGTCACTCTGAGGGACTCTGAGGTGCGTGCGATCGATGTTCGAGGGCTGGATGATGCATGTATCTATCAATAAGATTGCATGTCTTTTGACCCTTTGTGAGGTCTCGTGGAAGTATCGTTGTACCCAGGGTTGAGATACCCCTTCCCTAGGTATTTGTCACACAACTATGAAGGCCATTAGTGTAGTGGTGCATTTTGGGAAAATGAATTGGTTGGTCGTGTAGTTTTATATATATATATATATATATATATATATATACTTGAAGCATGTGTATACTTTGGATAAACATTGGTCAAAGGTTTTAAAGTGTGTCTAGTACTATGTAAATAACATTGTTTATCCTTTAAGAGGAGAGGTTGTTAGCATGGATAGTCCAACTGATTTTTTAGTACTCCCTTCGTCCACGAAAGAACCAATTCCTATAATCCGTGTTAGTCAAACTTTTTTTTAACTTGGACTAACTTTATAGAAAAATGTAACAACATTTATGACTTAAAATGAGAACCATGTTAAAATATGTTCTTAGCTAAATCTAATGATACTAGCTTGATATCATACTTTTTAATACTGTATTCTAAAAATTTGATTAAAGTTGAAAAAGTTTGACTTAGGACAAACTCAGAAATCCATTCTTTCGTGGACGGAGGGAGTATTATTTTTATGTGTTTTGCAAAGAAAAACTAGTAAAATACCGATAATAAAATGATAACAATGCATGGCAACACATGATTAGCAGAAATAGTAGTAACTAGTGTCCATTCATGATATATTACCAATGTGAAATAATTAAATAAAATATTAGGTAGCTGGCCGTTGTTCCAAATTGATTGAATAAGAGATTTAAATAAACACAAGTTTAAAAAAGAGGTCGAGATCTAGAACGATCTCGGCCACCATTGAGTTTGTAGTTAGCTTATATACTAACTCGTTTGCAGAGTTTTTTATTCTAAATTTAACTATTTATCTTATTAATAAATTTATGTAAGATATAAGGTCTTGAAGAATGACTTAACTATGTTTGCATATAAAACGAAAGGAAAGGAAAGGCGCGCGGGCGGCCCATCAGGGGGGGCGCTTTAATTTGTGTGTAGCGCTAGTATAGCTAGCTCTGCGTTCGTAATCTGTCTCGGCTTCTTCTTCCTCACGATCGAGCCCGGCCGGCCATGCATCCGAACGTCCGGAGCCACGCACGCGCGCGCGCTGGCACTGGCAGCAGCTTCGTTCTACTAGACTACCTCTCCACCGACCGCACCGGATCGGAACATACGGGCTGGCACTGCCAAAGATCGATCGACGTGCGCCCGCGTGCGCGTGCGCTACCGACCGACCGGCCGGCGTTCGAGCGCGAGGCGGCCGACCAGCTGGCCGGCCAACGCCCACGCGAAGAGCGAAGAGGCCGGCCGGCCGGATCGCGATCGTCGGAGATCGTCGATCCACTATACATATATGCGATGCATGCACGGCGCGGCGGTGGTGGTACGGTGTCCGTTCCGTGCGTGCGGCTGCCGCTGCATGCATGCTTGCCGCGGTGAGCGAGAGGATGGTGGAGGGAGGGCCCGGCCGGCCGGCCGGCCGATCGACCGGCGGCACACTGCGCACGAGCGAGCATCGGAGCGACAAGGGGCCCGCGGAGCATTTGCTGTCGGTCGTGGAGATCGAGTGGAATATTAAAGCGTACTGTACGTGGGGGACGCGCGGCGACGCCACGTGCGTGCGTGGGATGGAGGGCAGCAGCATGGGCGTGGACCTCGGCGGCGGCGGATCGGAGGGTGGCGGCGGCGGCGGCACCCGTCCGTTTGCTACCTGACCTGACCTGACCTGGCCTCTATACTAGGTGCAGTGCTGGTCGGCATCACTGGCCGGCCACGTACGGCGCTCCGGATCCACCTCCACTTCACCTCCACCTCAATGGATTTGTCGTGGCGCGCATTAACTTTAACTAATATAATAATCGACCTAGATAGTATTGCTATATGGACTCTCGGAGGAGTCGTAGCCTAGGGCTGCGCGGTAGCGACGAAATTAACGTCGTCCAGCCGCCGCCGCCGCCACTTAAATGCTCATGATTAGCCATATCTAGGACTGGAGGAGTATCTTGCCGCCGGAACAGAGCTAGTAGGATGGTACAGTACCTACCTATTGACACTTGTCTTCATCCAAAAAAAAAACTAATACGTATACTCCCTCCGTAACTCATCTATGAGGGCACCCGCAATGGCTAACTCATAAGCTAGCTCTAAACATTCTTTCTATATTTTAATAGATGAGAGAGAAAAACTAGCTCTTGATCAAGAGCTAGCTCATGCACACATTCTAAGATCATGTGAGTGTATCATGCATACTATGAGCTATTGCTAAAAGATAGTACTATTGGAGAGATTAGCTTAGAGCTAGTGGTTGGCCTATATACCATTGCGGATGCCCTAAGTCATTTAGGACAGAACATAAGACCTCTTGTTTTTTTTTAAAAAAAAAATATTTATGCAATAATGATATATCTTTACTTTTACGAAAGTATTTTTCAAGACAAATCTATTTATATAATTTTCATATTTGCATTCTCAATAGTTTAAAAGTTATTGATGATTTATATTCCCAATGTTTGACCTAAAACTTGTCCAAAACGACTTCTAAACCAGATATGGAGGGAGTACTACTGTACTTTAAATCATCTCGTCATCAGGTTACTAATTATTATAAGGCAGCTAAAAGCGCTATTTCCATGATTTTACACACTCTCACTGGAATGAATTTTGGAGGAAACATTCACTCAATTGATGAAAACTTTGTTCTAAACCAAATGGTTTAATATACATTAATTTTATGACTCATAGCAGCAGGGAGTTGCAGTGGTGGATCTATCCATGTGGAACTCCTCTCTATCCTCTTAAAAACGTTGATGTGTATCATCAAAAGCGCTTATGTGACAGTTCATTAAATGCAGATGAAATTTTCACTAAAGCTGGCCTAAGGAGATCACCATGTTAGCTACATAGACATATATACTTTCCCCACTTTTTGTAAGAAGTTTTCTAGTTTTTTTAGAGTAAAGTACACTAGCGGTCCCTAAATTTCCGCTTCTATGTCATCCCGGTCCTTAAACTCTCAAATCGATCATTTAGGTCCTCAAACTTGTTCATCTGTGTCATCGCGGTCCCTAAACTTGTCCATCTGTGTCATCCCGGTCCCTGAACTTACAAATCGACCGTTAAGGTTCTTAAACTTGTTCAGCTGTGTCAACCCGGTCCATAAACTTGTATTTGAGTCTCACCTGGGTCCAAAAATGATGATCTAAAAACTTGATATCGGAAAATAATTCATAACTTTTTCATATAAATTCGAATGAAGATAAACTTTATATCAAAGTTGTAGCCCTCAATGTGATATACAAGTTTACAATTAAAAAGTTTTTTGTTTGAAATTGTTTATTGACCCAAAATTTAATTTAAAAATTTACATATTTGAAATTTAAAACTTAAAACTAAATTTTGAGATAATAAACAACTTCAAACAAAAAAAATTAACTGTAAAGTTGTAGATCACATTGAAGACTACAACTTTGATATAAAGTTTGCCTTTATTCGAGTTTATATGAAATAGATATGAATTATTTTTCGATATCCGATTTTTAGATGTCTTGTTTGGACCCAGGTGAGACTCAAATATAAGTTTAGGGACCAGGTTGACACAGCTGAACAAGTTTAAGAACCTTAACGGTCGATTTGTAAGTTCAGGGACCGGGATGACACAGATGGACAAGTTTGAGGACCTAAACGGCCGATTTGAGAGTTTAGGGACCGGGATGATACAAAAGCGCAAGTTTAGGGACCGCTGACGCACTTTACTCATTTTTTTATTAAACTCGAAACTCGTTGACTTTCCTTAGCAAAGTCGTCTATTCTAACTTTTCTAGTGAAGTTGGCTATCTCAATTTGTAGGGATCCAATAAATTTTTAGAGTGTGTTTTTTGGCTAAAATCCTAGCCATCACCAACGACATAGAGTCTATTTGATTCCCTCCTAAATTAAGCTATCGATCGGGACCCTGTTTGTTTAGATATTTGTCACTTTTGGGTACTACGCACCTTGCTAAAAGCCAAAGACTACTAGATACTCAGCTCGTCGTCTATATAGGTACTAGAGAAGTCCACGAGTCGCAATGCATGCGTGCAAGGGTGCCACGCCACAAATGGAATGTTGATCGATCCAGCTGTGACCAACTAACTAACGACTTTACATATAGTACGCAAACAGGTACGTACGTACATATGTACTCTCTTTATTTTAATTTATAATTGGTTTGACTTTTTTATGTCAAATTTGACCACCTATCTTACTTAAAAAATTTATTTAAATTATTAATATAGATTATTTATTAAATAAAGAAGTACACTAAATAAAATAATATTTTGTACAAAATTTAAATAAAACGAGTGGTTAAATTTGAAGTTAAAAAAATTAAATGAACTATAATTTGAAACGGAAGGAGTATTTACTAAAGTACGCGAGCTGCTCATCGATCGATCGCAAATTCCGTTCATTCGGATAGGATAGAGGATAGTAGCTAGTGCCCGCTGGATATGTGCATACGTAGTGCTGTGTGGCTTGTGCTTGCATATCTCGGTTTGCTGCACTCCACGTTCCGTTGTCTAGCTTGATCGGTCGACCACTATGATACGATGATGATGATGATCCAAATTCCCTCCCCAATTTTTCATTTCGGCTATGCATGCTTATCTCAAGTTAGTTGTCGTTATTCTAACTTCCTAATATATGTATTTTTTTTGAAGGTCAATGGGGGGAGACGTTCCCCACCAAATTTTGATAATTATCAACAACCTTGTTTTTAGAAAACGAGACAAAAACCTTTCGTTTGGTTAATTTTGGAAGAAAAACTCTGAGAGGTGCAAAAGGAGGGGCGAGAGAGATTACAACAACAAAAGCAACAACGAGCTCAAAGTAAAGCCTGGACACCAATCTAAAGACGCGAACCGAAACGCCAACTTGCACCCGCCACCGAGCAGCATACTCGCCGTTTTCACCATGATCATAAGTCCTCCACCACTCCTCGTAGCTACGCCGCTCCGCTGCCACCCTCCCTCTGAGGGCCTACAAGTGGAATGGGGACTAAGAGAGGTGTCAAACACACAAACCCCGGATCATCGGAAACGAAGACCTCCCTTTGAACTGATGATGGCATCCTCCAGCACATCTGGGCCCACACGTACCACCATCAAACGCCGTCCGAGGGGAGGAATCCTTGGAGGGGAGAGGGGGGGTGACGACAGCGGTGAAGAGACACCCGACATTTGATATTCTGACACCAACAAGCGACCTGTTCGTTTGGCAGGATTATGCACTATTCTGACAGGATTATGCACTGCTGGGTGATTTCTTGTGAGAGAAAAACACTGTTCTGGCTGGATTTAAGCCGGCTGAAAAGCCAAGCGAACAGGCTGAAGGAGATTGCCGACAGAGTAGAGACGTCAGAGGAGAGCACTCGCCGGACGCTCGGCCACGGCCGCCAACTGGCACCAACCTTCCAAGGAGAGGTAACACATCATAGAGAGGAAACAGAGAGGACACAGGCCCGCTGCAAGAGTTGAGGCTTCCTCTGCAATGGTGCCCTCAAGAGGGTCGCGACACCGGCGGCGCTGCCACCAATGGCTCCAGAAAACTAGAGCTAGGTTTTCATCCGGAGGAAAGGAACCAGACTACAGTCTAAGGTTGTGGGGGTTGCACATCAACGTCTCCAAGGAGGGAAACGGCGCCCGGAAGCGTCGTCGTCGACCGCACAAACATGGTCGTGCATGACTTTCGCCTAAGCCCCCCTCAACCCGCATATTACAGCCGGTCACCTCAGAAACTCAAACCTGCACACGGCTGAAGATGAACTTGGAAACTGGAACGACGATGCCGATGGCGGACAGTGTGACACCCTGTGTCAAGCTTGCATTAGGATCATCATTAACCACCAAGCACAAACATTGCATTGCATTCATGTTTGCATATGCTATCATTTCATGGGTGTGTTTATATGTTTTGAAACTAGACTTAAATAGATGTTTTGTGCTCTATCTTGAGATCTATCTGTTAGTTAAACCTTGCTATGCTTAGAGTAAAGTATGGTTTGCTTTATGTTTGCTTACCCTGCTTAGTTTATCTAATAAAAGAAAATGGGAAAAGGAAATCAGGACCGGAACAGGTCGAGCAACGCTCAGCCTCGACTGCCGCTCGATAAAAGGGACGGACCGAGGGTCGATCGAACGACCCCGGGCCAGAGGCTCGATCAGCCAGTCCGTCGACCCCCCCTCGACTTCGACCCCTCGATATGGCGGACATACGGTCGATCGAACGACCCCGCACAGGAGGCTCGACCGAGTCAGAGGCTCGATCAGCCGATCGACCCCTCCCCTCGATATCAGCCTTCCCTCGACATCGATCCTCTTCCGCACGCACGTGCCGCGCACGATCGCGCGCACTCACCCGACCGCGGCTGAACCGTACATCGGCGTCGTCTGCCGCGTGGCCAATGATGCTTGACCGCGGAAGTGGAACACGTCATCGCCGCCGCTGCGGCCCTGCACCGACATCGCTGTTGCCGCCCGCTCTGTCGCAGTCGCGTCCGCACTCGCGCCCGCGCTAACGGCGCTAGGACCGAGCTGCACCGTTTTCCCGCCACTGACACCCCTGCTTCGCCGCCGCAGACCTGCCAGCCGCACTGCCGCGCGCCGCGCCGTCGTTTCACAGTAACGCCGCCGCAGTGCCGCGTCTGATCAGCGCCTCGCCTCGTCTCTTTCGCAATCAAACGCGAATCCGCGCTAACGGCGCATCGACCAAGTCTTGCTCTGCTCCTCGCACACCGCAAACACGCCAGCGCCGCTGCCACCGCCACACATCGCATCACAGCCCCCACTAGCCGCCCCGGTCGGCCATGACCAAGCAAAGAGGAGCGCCTATACCTCCTCCACTTCACACACTCGTTTGCACTCATCCGCACTCGCTCACATTTCTCTGCCTTCTTCGCGCCGAGAGCTCCGAGCATCACCAGCACCCCGTTCTCAAATACACCACCACCCGAGCTTCTCTGCTCGATCCATCTCGCACTAGCTTTCGCCTTCGCCCCGCACACACGCTGCTCGCCTCGCTTTCACCAGCCGAACACTCAAGTCGCCGGAACGCTTCCGCCATTCCCTGGTCTCGAGTCGCCGCCGCACCGACCGAGCAGTGTTCATCCCTCACCATCTCGTCTCCGACGCCTCCATCTTCGTGGACACTTCGCTGGAGTTAGCCGAGGTGAGAACGCCTTTCCCTAGCTCCAGTTCGACCTGTATCAGCACAGCACAAGGTTCCACGGAGTTAGCCATGCGCCATTGCCGCCGCCGCGGAGCTTGCACGTGGCCAAGGTTCCACAGAGGCTCTTCGGCTCAACTAACCCTCGAGCCGCACTCACCACGTCACCAAGATGCTCGCGCAACCTTACGCCGAGCCTCACCTCGCCGGTGATCACCTCGCCGTGTCGCACCGCCACTGCACGCCGCCGGCCATTTTCACGGTCGCGCCGGTTCAACCAACACCACCAGTGGATGCGCGTCACCATCCCGATCCTAGCACGACCACCCCACCGCCGGAAACCTCACCGCCGGCGAGAACACGCCGATCAGCACCGTCCTCTGTTTCCTGCTCGATGGTAGATGGACCTCGAGTAATCGAGGGTCTCGTTTGTCAGTCGCCCCGCACGCCTCTGCGTGTCTCGAGCTACTTTCCGAAATAATTTCCTATTCTTATTTCCAGTAATATGTGTCATGCTTGTTTAATTTATATCTAGAGTTTGGCAAGTTCTAAAATGGTGAAACCATTTTTGTTAGACTCTTTATGTTATGATCTGTCTGTTGTATTTATATAAATGTTTTTGGAGAATGTCTTCAGTGCTAATGTTTAACTAGTTGTTTCCTGTATATATCAAAGTTAAAAATGTGTTCTGTTGTTTTCTTAGATTAATTACTGTGATATATATATATATATATATATATATATATATGTGCCTGTTTAAATCATGGAACTTTCCTGATAAATATGTTTTTAAGTATAGTTTCTGCTAAAGGTAAGCTATAGCATGTTTTACCCTTGTTGTCAATAGCTCTAGTTTTAAGTAGCTTTGTGGTAAGTAATCTGTTAAATGCTTAGAATCTCTTTAGTGTGTTAAACCTTGTTCAAGCATCATCCCTGCATCATCAAGTTACTTATTTATGCATTGCACTCATTTAGGATTCGTGGAGGAACATCAGGAGCCAACAGAGCCAGAAGTCCAGGAGGTACAGGAGCTAAACGAGGAGTACCACAAGCTTGACACTAACCTCCCAGAGTGCCCTGACCACCAGCCCTCCACCTTCACTCAAGGCAAGCCCCGTAGCATTCTTAAGCCTCCCAGCAGTTTATAATTAATCTACTTGAGTATTTTATATTGTGATGCATTAGGTGACAGGAGTTGTTTGAATCCCAATTGATGTATTACCTTCCTTGATTATTATTTTACCTACCTTGTTACCCTGTTAATAAAAGTAAAAGCAACCGCTTAGCCTGCTTAGAGTAAATGGTTACCTTTATATTTATCTTTCGTATTATCCCATGGGGGTAATACTATCACGGTTGGCTATATTTGCTATCGTGGAAAGAACCAATGGTAGTAATGAAATGCGGTCAACTGGAAGGCAAGTGCACCAAGTGGTTTAGACTTGGGGGCAGTCCGTCCATTGGATCGTATAGGTTTGTACACGATGGTGGCCCTCTTACATCTTTGAATGCGCCCTTTCACATAGGGGTCGTTGCGAGTATCGACCCCGAAGCTGAGTAAACACTGTCCGGGCCGGCGCTCAATCTGCTGTGAGCACCCTCTAGTTTGTAGATACGATCTGCCCCGTGGTGGCCAACTGATTTCTACAATTGGGTGGACCAATGCGAGGCCGCGTCGTTACTACCTGGACTTTGTTGAGCGGTAACCCAATGCATGGACCCGACGGGGAAAGTGTGGGTGTGTGTCAAAGGTAATCTTACCAGCTGGTGTATATCGATTCGAATTGCCGCCCCCACTGGATATGGGGGATTATGCTGAGCTTCACCACGGTACAACTCCATGTGACATCGTAATGGTTCTACTAAAATATGGACGAAGGAACTGGATATGTGTTATTATATTGTTTGAGTAGATCAAGTGAGTGCTCTAGTATAGGTGCAAACCTAGAGATAATAATAATAGGATGGAAAGTGGTTGTTTCTTAATCTTTAGTTTCTTTTTGTTCGCTTTTCCGCAAAATCAAGTTTACCCAGATCCACATAAATAGTCTTGCATATCCTTGGAGTCTTTATTTTCAGTTAGACGGGTAAGTCTAGCTGAGTACATTCCCATACTCAGGGTTTATCCCGTTTGTTGCAGATGGCCAAGTATACTTTGGCTATTGTAAGCACTGTCTCTATCCTTTCAAAGGAGAAGAGGAGTAGGCCTTGGACAAAGTCTTCTACGAGCTCATCTTTTGCTGTTATCGGACATGGCATCGTGGGCACCCCTACCTTTTAAAACTTTGGGTTCAAAGTTCCAAACAGTGTTTTATTGTGGCCACAGGTGTTGTGGCATAAGTACTACTTTTATTTGGAACAAAGTGTTGTAATATCTTAATTTGTACTTCAAGTATTTTCGGTTTATTCGTGGCTCGTTCGAATGTGCATACCTGAGTTTGCGCGATCCTTGATTGTTAGAAATCCTTCGAGATTTCCGGACTACCGGGATTATATGAGCTCAAGTGTTTTAAGTGGCAGTTAAATCAGCTACTTTGGTACTTGATCTCTTATAATCTGGATGGTTCCGTCACAGGCAGTACTGGGCTTTCGCCCATCACTAGCCTGCCATCCCGCGTAAACCCTTCTGGAGGGGAACCGACGCGCCGGCTGCACGCAGCAGCCGCACAGCTGCATCGACCGCCACCCCTCCGGTTGGGCACATAGAACCGGCTTCACCTTGCCGCGCGTCACACCACCGCACGCCGAAGCTGTTGCCGGCCGTCGTCGCCAGGCCAGGCACTCGTGGCCAATATATGTATATTTTTCTCTTTCTTTAGTATATCTTTGTCTCTGTCTCCCTCTTTCTCATTTTTTTTGCACTGCACTTTTTTTTCACTTCTGTTTAATTCCTATAATGCGTAGAGCTAAGGGCGTACTCAACGGTGGTGGTCGATCGAATTCATTTGCTAGCATGTGTGAGACTTTATCAAAAGAGAACAAGGAAAAGAAAGAGAAGATAGTCTCGCACAAAGTCCACTATAATAGATTTACGAGACTATCTTTTTAAGTTTGCATAGCACAAGACCTATAAGAGTCTTGAATATTTTTATAGATTTTATTTAAGATTCGAACAAACCCTTGCTCGTGGTTTTTAGCGTACCGAAGAAATGAGCTGCACCCCATGTTCTTTGTCTTAGATTATTACTATTTTTTGCGATCACGGACGCGTTTTTCGTTAAGCAGAAAAATAGACATGCTGGTGATTCAACCCCAAAGGCTCAAAGGCCGAAACCTGTGTATGCCGCAGTGGGCCTATGCGCTAGGCATTCTGGACCTAGCCTCCAAAGTCCAAACTCCAAAACCACCACCGCATGCAAGTGCAACAAGCCGCCCATCATGGGCTTTCAGGCGCGGCGTTCCTTTCTTTCGTGCACCAGTGAGCCCATTGAAAAAATTACAGACCATGAGACCGTGTGTCTTTTTTTTTCTTTTTGAAGTTGTCACTAAATAAAATAATAATAAATAAAATTGTCAAACTAAGCTACACAGAGAGCATGAGCCCATTGACAAAGAAGCCTGCCTTCCGAACGCGGACGCGGACATGGCTGCGGTCAGAGCAAGCCCGACCGATCCGTTGGTGCCACTGCCACAGATGGCATCCCTGCCCGCGTCCTCGAACAAACGGGCATGTCCTTGACTTCGATTTCCCTGCAGAGTTCACATCCTTACTCTACTGTATGTATGTATGTATGTATTTTCATTCAGTTGCATTGCAGCACATCCATCTGCTGGGTCATTGTCCCTGGGCTCTTCTGTTTCCGTTGCGTCTTGTGATCTATGCCCTACTCACGATCACGACTGCACATATGCTTCAGGATTTCATCCATACACCACAAAAACACCAATCGTCTTACTCTTACCTCCACCAAATTTCACTGAAATGGGATATATATATATAGTTGAAAATATCGATTTTTTTTTGTTACTGCCAAAATCTAAAAGTACCTTTCTACTTACTGTAGTAAAAAGTTACTTGTTGTCCTGTACTTACAGCTACATCGTTCAGAACAAATGGCTGCTTCACTTCAGTGAGTAGTGAGAAGTCAGCTGTATGATGACCTGTTCAACTTCCAATTGGATTTTTTTTAATAAACAGATTGCGATGTATGCCTGGGAAAACATAGGAGGGGAATTCCTCAGGAAAATTAGAAACTCAGTCATACCAGCACTGCTTCTATCTAGAACCCCCCCCCCCCCCCCTCTCTGTCTCTCTCTTTAATTCTACCATCGCTGTGCCATATTTCGTAGCAGCAGAGTAACAAACTCATTTAACTGAACTGATCTAGCCATGAATGGCTCACGGCCTCACACCACACCAATCTCTTCTTCAGGATCTTTCTGTGTGAAGGCATTAGTAGCCTTTGTACATCAGTTTTCTCAAGATATATTCATTTATTTAACGAAGCATTGCTTGGTCTGTGATGATGCACCTCTGCTCTGCCTCCTATCAATCAAGAGCAGAGAAATCCAGAAGCATGTTTAGCCATGTTGTATTGCAGAGATGACTATCTCACATATTATGATTATAATGACGCAACAGGCTGTACATGGCCTTTGAAGAGTTATATAGTGTAAAGTCCTTCTCCTTTGCAGGTGGTGCATTATCTTCCTTTTTGTTTGACTACATCTCCCACAGAGCTGTATATATGGCCCACATCTATTGTCAGCTTCTACTATTCTCTGACGGCAAAGAAAGTCAACCAGAACAATCATAACAAGAAGTTGTTCTTTGACCAAGACTATTGGACTGGACTCACCTTGCACTGACCTGCGTAGTCTTAAAACATTATTGCTCTCCTTTCATTCAGAGACATCTCATTCCATTCCACAACTGACAACTCGCTGGTCATTTTCTCCTCCACCTGCTACATTCTCTTACAGAGAAGGGAGGGAGGGATACCAATGGAGATTCTCCTTTCTGTGGTTCTCGGGGAGCTGACCACTCGATCCATAAATTTCCTCATCAGGAAATGCTCAAAGTTGTCGGCGCCAGAATTGGAGGAACGCCTCTGCAGGGTTCTGCTTCGGGCGCAAGTCATCGTTGATGAGTCCATGGGGCGGCACATCACAAACCAAGCTATGCTCCACCAGCTGAACATGCTGAGAGATGGCGTGCACCAAGGCTATTACATGCTAGACACTTTCAGATACCAATCTCACGACGTGGAAGCCACTGAAGATAAGGTTGTGAGTCAAACTCTGTCTCCCTCCATAGTCAATTCTGTAAAAGGTTTGCATTCCTCCAATAGAAACACTGAAATTTTGGAACAGCTACAAAAGGTGCTACACAATTTGAGTTCCATGATCGATGATTCGGAAGAGATGGTCATGTTCTTGATGAGCTACCCTCGCATGTACAGGCAGCCATATAGCATGCATATCCAGCTGGGCAACTGCATGTTTGGCCGCCAGTTGGAAACTGAACTTATCATCAATTTCCTGTTGCAGTCATTGCCTCATGGTTCTGAAGAATTGGAGGTCCTGCCAATTGTTGGTCCTGGTAGAGTGGGCAAGAGCACCCTTGTTGCTCATGTTTGCAAGGATGAAAGAGTCCACGACCATTTCTCAAAAATCATCTTCTTGAAAGGCCATGATTTTACAGATGATGACCTTGCTACATTACGAGAAGGATGTGCAATGGAACACGAAAATCGTGTATCAAACATGAACAAAGATGGGAGATTACTTCTTGTTGTTGAGTTAGTTGATGATCTCGATGAGGACACATGGAATAAGCTGTATTTTGCTTCTAAACAGTGCATGCCATGTAATAGTAAAATCATAGTCACAAGCTGGTCTGAGAAAAATAGAAAGTTTGGAACAACAGAAGCTCTAAGTCTAAAGAATATGTCAGATGAAACATACTGGTATTTCTTCAAGACTCTTACATTTGGAAGCACTGATCCTAAGATGCACAAGAATTTTGTGCACGTGGCCATGGAGATAGTCAAGACGCTAAGCGGATGCCTTATTGGTGCAAACATCACCGCCTATTTATTAAGAGACAACTTTGACATCCACTATTGGTGCAAGATGTTGGCTTTCATGAGAAGGGTTATGCAGAAGCATGCCTCGAAATCTAGTGAGCATCCATTTGACCTTATAAGCGAAAACAAGCTTGCTCATCTTGGGAGAATGGTGGCACCTTCTGAAGATCTTGTGCTTTATCATCAGTCTGAACGCTCTCCACAAGAGGATGTTCCAAATGTAAGAATCCAAGATGTGGTGTACGGAAGTTTAAAGCCTCATGGGAGATTTGATGTCCTAGCATGGACGTCTCCGATTCCACCCTACTATAGCTATGTCAGTACCTGTGAGATTCGAGATCTGAAAGGAACAGCTACCAAGAGAAAGCGTTCTATGAAAAATGGAATCACACTTTATTAATTTTTACTTTATTCATTTTTTGTGATGTTATGATTATGCAGAAAGATATACTACAAATATGCTTTTATTTGATGGGTTGTGACAAATTGTTGTGTTTTTATGATATGAGGTTAGAGGTAACATGTTATAAAATATTGTCAAGATGTACTACTACTTTGTCATAAGTGAAGTGTTGATCAGTAACATAATACTCTCTCCATCGTTGTGTGAGTTCCACCATGTTCACTCTCAAACAATGGACATCTATCGGCAAAGCTCAGCCATGAGCACACAGATAGATGATAACCTCCGCCATATTCGTCTGTTGTGTTAAATATAAGTTTAATATATGCACATTTCAGTTATTTTTTAAATAAGTTGTATTAGGTGTTAGATAGAGTTGGAGTGAAATCTGTATTTTAGGGGCCATCCTGAATAAGGTTAGCAAACCTATCGACGCTCTTCTTCCCCAACCTGCCATCAGAAAGGGAAAAGGTCCAAATGGCCACTGCCCGGGTCTCTGCCTCCCGCAGCAGGAGGGTGGCATGGGCCAGCCCATGTTCTCCTGGGCATGTGATTAGTGAAGCGCAAAAGAGAATAATTTGGAGCCTGGGGGTAGGCTTCAACGAGAAGATTGATTCTACTGTCTAAGATAGCTATAACAAGCTCTACTGTCGATCTTCTGTTGGACGGTGGAAGAAGGGAAACAAGAACGAGTGGTGGAAGAAGGGGAACAAACACACGCTCAGCGTAAGTTTCTCTGTTCGGGTCGTCCTTTTCTTCTGTTGCATTGAATCCTTCTACTGTGTTAGTATGGAATGTATGAGGTCTTAATAAGATGCACCAGCGCAATTCAGTTAGAGATGTTATCTTTTCTGGATGACGCTGAGGTCAAGGACATACACTTTTGGGGGCGCAAATACACCTGGTCTAATGAGAGATTAGCTCCCACACTTGTAAGGATTGATAGAACTTTTTTTGCTTGGATTGGGAGAAGATCTTCTCAGATTCAATTATGGAAAGTGTTTGTTTTAGGTGTGTTTGATTATTATCCCCTTGTTCTTGCTCAGAAGGTTAGATCCTCGGGTAAACATCGGTTTCATTTCGAAAGATTTTGGACTAAGGTCTCTGGTTTTTGTTGAGGTTGTCCTTTAGAATTGGGAGCCACCAGTTCAGTATGAGTGTCCAGTATAACATTTCTTTCTCAAACTTCATTCAATCTAAGTGTCTAGTGGAGTGTCTCTTCCTCAAACTTCAGCGCCTTAGTAAATGGCTACAAAGATGGAGCAAAGAAGAGTGGGAAACATTACACTTAGAAATAGCCAAAAAGATCATCCATAGGCTCGAGATTGCAAAAGATTCTAGGGATCTCTCCCCTAGTGAGGAGTGGATGCACAAAAAGGTCAAGTGCATATCCTTAGTCTGGTCTCTTTGGAACGAATTATTGTCCTGCTGTGTTCTAGAGTTTTGTACATCAGAGAATGCGACGCCCCAACATGACCTTTTTCCATCGACAGACTAGTTTCAAGAATAAGAAAAACTTTATAGCTAAACTTCAGGCATGAGATCAGTTGCTCACTTCACAGGAGGACAAACATTCTGTAGTTCTAGATTTCTTTGAAAATCTTATTAGTACGCCAGAGATGAATGTTACAATCGATCTGGCGAGACTTGGTTTACAACAACAACGAGACAGAAATGGAGTCCACACAATTACTCCAGTATATTAAGGGTTTAGAATCACCTACCATCCTCCTCCTTTGGGGTGGCTCGCTACTCCTTTTATAGGGCGCGGTTACATCATTCGTTGAGTACAAAAATACCTCTAGGGCCACCTGGGCATATCCCGGTATATTCCTATACATCACATTCATACATCCGGGGCACACGAGTCATTTTCTCTTTGCTACCGCCTTAGTCAATGGGCCGCTATCGAGCGTGGGCTCTCGACTCATCACTTGCTACCCAAAGCCTCTAACTAATTTCCATAGAGCCTCGGCCTTCGACTTTTTATCGCAGTCTTCGACTAATCTCCTTTGCGGTCGGACATCTGTCTTCATCCTTAGAACCTCCAGCTCATCTTTATTGCATCTGGGCCTTCGTCTTTTCATCGGAGCCTCTGACTCATCTTCACTGCGTCTGGACCTCCATCTTTTCATCAAAGCCTCCGACTCATCTTCATTACGTCTGGACCTCCGTCTTTTTATCAGAGCCTCCGACTGATCTTCACACTACCACACTAAGTTATGTTCGGCCTCTTCAAGGAGGAGTTAGCCTATATTCTATATAGGCCTCCCAACAGAAATAAAAAATATAGATAATAGAAATTCTTATCAGAACATCCAACTATCAATTTGGTATACTAATCAAAATCAGCAATAATAGTCATCAAATATATTATTTTTTATATAAAATTGTCCACCTCTGCCACTATAAAAAAATTAATAAAGTAACCCCTAAATTATACACCTCTGGAATTATTAAATATAGTTCAAAATAATCTATAAATTTAAATTTGAGTTATCCACTTTTTTATTATGAAAATATTTTAAAATTGCCCTCAAATTCTAATATAAATTACTCAATCCTACCATTTTGAAAGATAATAAAAAGTAATCCCTATGTTTGGCGTACTATAGTAGTTGTAAGGTTTTGCTGTCTTTTTCATATTTTTTTAGTGAACAGGAGGGATCAGAGGCTGATCTCTACAAAATTAAATTAAACCAACAATAGTACACGAACCGAAAACAAGCAGGGAGGGAGAGGGAAACTGGCCCGCAGTTGCTCTGTTTTTGGGCGTCTTTTTTCCCCAGAAATTGGATCACTCCTTTTTCTTCTGATCAATTTTGCAGCATTTGCCTCCCTTTTTTGGAAAAAAAGCTAGAAAAGCTTATGAAAAATTATATTCAAAGCCTAAGAATTCACAATTTGTAATGTAATTAGTTGTATTTTCTGTAAACAGCATATTGAAGGATGCAAAAAAGAAAATGCACATAACATAAACAACGTGTATATTGAGTGTCTGCGTTGTACTGTGTACTCTCAAAAAAAATAAACAACAATTTGCAGTACAATTTATACTTATCGATAAAACAGTATGTTCCATTTGCAGGTACAGAGGATTAAACATTACTAATTTTTAAGGAACCAGCAGAAATAGACCTACTGCAGCAGCAGTAGCAGCAACAACGTACGGACGTTTGTCACCCTCCTGTGTTCCAGAACACTTGATCACCCAAATTACAGTGCGAGCCACTGCACAACCATCTCCCTCAAACACAAACTCACTTTGGTACTTACAAAGTTACAAATAAGCGGATCAGCAAGAACATGCAATGAGTTGAGGCGTCCACAATCGGCACTGCTGACAATCCACCATGGACTCTACCCGCTGCCACAATTCAGTAACAGTTCCCTGTTGCCTAGGAGACAAAAACAATCTAACTTAAAATCTTCCTCTTCTGAACCTGCTTATTCTTGGATACCTTGGGCTCAACCTCAAGGATCTCGCAGCTATATATGTGGTTGTGATATGGCGGCAAGTAAGATTTCCATACTAGTACCTCAAATTTTCCTAGAGGTACTGGAACACTCTTAGAAATAACTTCTAGTAAAGTTATTTTGGGGGAATCTTCATTTTCAAGCCCTATCCTCTGACCATGGTTGTGAACTACACAATATTCAGTAGCTTTAGTTTCTGTCCGGAGAAATATCCTATCATTTTCCATCCCAAAATGACTTGTGCTTGCACTAGACAGAAGTTCATGTTGCTGCCAGTTCTCCCTGAGGCATTGGAAACTCTGGCGCCAAGCCTGTGCACTAACACTACATTTTAGAATGTTAACCACGTTGTTTAAATATATGAAAGGTCCAGTGAATGCCTTATATACATCTTGGTCAAAGTACTCATCAATTATCGCCATTGCGATGGATGCCAGCTTTGGGTGCTCTTCAGGATCTGTGCTTCCAAACACGAGCGTCCTAAAGAAGTACCAATATGCCTCTCGGGACAAAAACTTCAAGTTAAGAGCCTGTGTTGTTCCTAGTTTTTTTATATTCTCTGACCGACTTGTTATTATAACTTTACTGCCTCTTGGGATGCTACTTTGAGAAGCAGAGTGTAACCATCTCCAAGCACTCTCATCAATATCCCCAACTAGTTCAATAACAACAAGAATTTTTTGTTCATTTGATTCACCATGTTTTTGTTTGATTCTACTTCCATCTGTTAATTTAAACTGCTTGTCTTCTCTGAAATCATTACCACATAAGAAGATGATATGGGTAAAGTGATCGCGTACCCTTTCATCGCAGCAAACATGCTCTACAAGTGTAGTCTTTCCAACTTTTCCTGGACCAACAATTGGAAGGATGCCAAAACGGCAACCGCGAGGAGGTTCTTCACGCAGTAAGAATGTGATGATCCGTTCCATTTCCAATTGTCGACCAAACATGCACTTTTCCATAAACAGATATGTGCTGTATGGCTGGCGAAACATAGGCGGGTAGTTCCTCAGAAATATTACGAACTCAGTCATACCAGTAATTGTTGCATCTAGACTTTGAAGCATCTCTTCTAGCTTTCCTGCACCATATTTTCTAGCTGCAGAGGAACAAACTCGTTTAGCTGGACTGAATTTAGACAGGGATAAGAAGCGGCTCACACCATGGTCTTTTTTGTCCTCTTCTTCAGGAACTTGCTGTATGAAGGTGTCAAGCATGTAGTAGCCTCTGTATATCACTGTTCTTAAGATATTGAGTTGCTGAAGCATTGCTTGGTTTGTGATGCACCTCCCCTCTGCCTCCTCAACAGTGAGACGAACCCGCAGCAGCATCCATTGTAGTCTCCTTATGCTGTCCTCCTTGGATGGTGCTGGCTTGAAGTATCTATCAATCAAGAAAGAAAGTGATCTAATGGCAAGTTCACCGATGATTGTAGAGATGACTGTCTCCATTGTGAAACACTACTATTACGAGAAGATGTAATGGGTTATAAATGGGTTCAGAGGAGTTAAATCTCCCAAACAGTTGTATGGTCCAGATCTGTTCTCAACTCCTATTGTTTTCCTGATAGCAACGACGGAGAAAATCAGTCAGAATAATGGGGTGAAGGCTACAGGAACCCCAAAGATCAAACATCGCGTGCATGGACTACTGGACCAGATTGACCTTTTGCATGATTGAACAAGTAATCTTTTGTATGTGGAACAAAACATCTATATTACTGATCCTCAGTAATGGATTATATAGAGTTACAAGACTGGGCAACAAGGGGCCTTTTAGTTATATATAATATGGAAACTGGGGATTACAATCATGAAAATTCTATCTAATCCAGGTTCCTTTATATATTCTATCACACTCATGAAAAATCAAACATCAAGCTATGCTCCAGCAGCTATAGCCAGTAGTCTAGTACATGTTGAGAGATATATCCAGTAGTCTAGCTAGTACATGTTGAGAGAAGGCATGCACCGATGCTAGCTGTTACATGCTCAACGCCTTCAGTTGTGACTTTCCTGAAAATTAGTTACATAATAGTACAACTTTTCTATGATTCACCAATATTAAATAGCAAAAATATAGTAGTCATAATTGCATTTTGGAGAGCGTGTTGACATCTGTAAAGTCACTTGTTTGATATTCCTGGAGAGTGTATAATATAATATTAGAAGGCTAGAAGACACTTTGTATATATAGTCCACACCTAAAACATTTAATTCCCAGTTTGCACAGTTGTTTACCTGGTAACAGAAGCAGTGTTTCAAGTATCTCAGAGCCTATTGTTTTATGCAACATAGACTAGTTAACATTTGGCTTATAAAATTTACTTTGAAAGCTGGCTTAGGGCTTGTTTAGAATGCCAGAAGAAAAAGATACTGAAGTAAGAACATGCGTGCCAAGTTTGGACCTTTAAGCACTTGTTGACCAAAAAAGATTACAGTTTCCGTGGTAACTTCCTTCTGAAGTAGCTGACTGCAGCTTTCCATATTATATTGCACCAAGAACTCCTTACAGAAAGGTACTGCAATGAGAAAGCAAGACTAGGGTGTGCATTTCATTATGTGAAAGTATAAGTACTCTTTGATCAAGTCTCTCCTTAATTTAATTGAGACTAGAAACAGGCGAGAATAAGGAATTCGTTGAAGTAGAACCACATGTTGCAGGACAACTTTTAAATGGAGTTACATAGACAATGGGAAAGCATGCCTAGGGTGTGGATTTCATTATGTGGAAACAAAAGGAGTTGCTAAGGTCAAACATGAAACATCACATATATGGACTATTGAATCTGTCCAAACTTTCCCTATGACTTAGCTAGCTAGTGATATCTCTCTCAGTTGTTCTTTTTCGTCGTTTTTGATATCCTTACAGACTTAACTCAGCTCAAATTCATTCTCTAGAACTGCTGGATCATATTCCCTATGGAGAGAGCCCCGCTAATGGATATTTTCATTCTGTAGTCCTGGGTGAACTGGCATCTAGATCCATAAATTTCTTCATCAGCAAACGCTGCGGACCAAAGGTGCCGGATGTGGAGGACAGCCTGCAAAGGATTCTTCTTGTGGCACAGGTCATAATCGACGAGGCCACAGGACGCCACATCACAAACCAAGCTAAGCTGGACATGCTGAGAGACGCCATGTAGTACCAAGGCAGTTGCATACTTGCCACTTCCAGAAACTGAAGGACCAAAATGATGACTAGAGGGAGGTTGCGGATGGGAGCCAAAAGAAAAGAAAAAAATCTTCACTTCCTCTGCGAGAACTTGGCCCATATCCTTATTGTAGCCTAATATGGCTCTTCTAATTGCCATGATCACACACACAAACTAGTGATATGTCAACCTATGAACAATTCGAAATTTCTCAAAGCAACCCAGAAGTATAGCAAAGAGATGACAAAATAAACGGCTCACTAATTTAGCTTCTAATTCCACAAACAAAAGCAGCTAGGAAAATTGTTACTGAGCAACAGGACTCCATCGGCCAAGGAAGCAACTGACGCTATACTAAAAGGCTAAGATGATTGGAATAAAGAATTACCCAAAGCATGGACGCAAGTAATATTCAAGGATGGGCTACTGTATCATGATAGGATAATTCAAACTGCATACTAGGATGCTGCTCTGAAGGTTTAGTAACAAAAAAAAAAGGAACGAACCGCTTGCTACTGTGCCTTTGGCCCTTTGCTCGAGTGAATCAAAGCTGTAGCTGCACTCTGTAGCTGCACTAGCAGCCTATGTGCTGCTTGCCTGCCTACCAGAATGTCAACGGTGGAGGAACAACTGCTGCAGGACTCTGCCATCCAAGTATCCAAATTGCAATTCAGGCTGAACAAATAAAATAGCAGAGCACCAGCTGAAGTTGCGACCACGAAGACGAAACTACTAAATCAGAATGAGTTCCTGTGCTACTTGAGGACTACTCCTACTAGACAGGGGAGCGTCACACTGCTTCAGGCATGGTGAACGAGAACAGAGAAGATTACTGCAAACGGGAACAAATCAGCAATGAAGCAAACAAACAGAGCTGCAATCCAAAGCCGGAAAAAGTTGAATTGGTCAGGAACCAAAACTCAGGAGAAGAAAAGTTGAATTGGTCAAGCTGCAGC
Source organism: Microstegium vimineum (assembly GCA_022036555.1). Lineage (NCBI taxonomy): Eukaryota > Viridiplantae > Streptophyta > Magnoliopsida > Poales > Poaceae > Microstegium > Microstegium vimineum. The sequence continues at coordinate 1,433,452 of CM039119.1, forward strand.
CGGAAAGGTGTCAGCTATATGGGCCGATAGAGGACCATAGGCCGTAACCGCACACGAGGCCTGCTCAGATCAGTACAAGAGGAGACAGTGAATCAGAGGAGCCATCAAACAAATTATCAAATCAATTACCAATTTAGTATTACTGTTCATCTTCTTCCTCAACTCTCTCGTACTAGTTCTCTATCTTAATCTTCCCTGATCCGATCTCCCTTCCCCTGAGATCCTGTATCCAGCTATTTGAATCGAGTTATATGTTGGTAATCTAGTTGAGGTTGCTAACAAAAGGCGAACCTGAATATCTGAAAAACTGATAGCTTAGCTGTCACTGGAGAAACATAACAGAAAAGAGCTGCAGCCTCAACCATGCAAATAAAAATCCATACTTATGAAATTTAATCCAATCAAACTGAGTTTTTAATTAAGCCGGGCCTCACAGCATCATGCGCAATCCACCCAAGCCAAAAACAGCCTCGCAGATTGCGATTTTAACAAGAATTTCAGAAAATCAGGAAAACCGTAAGAAGAAAGGGGAATTTTGGGGAAATCAAGATCCGTGGTGGTCGAGTAAGAAATTTCACCCTAGCCTAGTTCACACATGTCCTAGCTCTAGTTTGTCCAAGAAATTTCACCCCAGACACAGCCAAAATCGACGAACCAAAAATGTCCAAAAACAGAGATTCACGGAGGCGGTTAAAATTGCCCATGATGATTAATAGAGGTGGTTAAAATTGTCACCCTTGTTAAATTAATTTATTACCAAAGTGGTTAAAAAATAACCATATCCTAAACCAAGCTATGCTGCAGCAGCGGGACATGCTGAGAGATGCCATATGTACCAAGCTAGGCAGTTACATACTTGCCACTTCGATTCCAGAAACTGATGACTAGAAGAAAGAAAGAAAAAAATCTTCGCTAACCAAGCCACGCGAGATACTATGTACCGTCGTCATCTATATATCACCAGCCACGTACTCCCGTGTTCACCAACAATATATTGTGTCTCCACCAACGTACATTAATTGCCAACAACATCATATTTGCACCAATTAATCATGGCGTATTGCGAACACATGGTGGATAAGTACCCATGTATATTCAGTTTTATGATGAGTGATTGCCCAACACTTGAGCGTTTCAGTTTGAGTGGCTTACCCTAACCTCTTTGCGAAAGCAAATGTGTGCCTGTCTATCGGCTTGTGGTGTGCAGGTGTTATGCCTAGTGATAGTGGTCAATGGCGTGGAGAAGGTCGAGTAGAGGCTTGACGTGGAGAGCGGTGAAGGGCGGAAGCGGGGCTCGGACTGAGGGACCATGGGCGCCGGCGGACTAGCTGTGGTGGCAAGTGCCTGGCACCGGCGAGTGCGAGAAGACATGGAGGTAGACCGAGTCGACCAAGTCAAGACGGTGGACGCGCGAGTCGAGCGGAGGCTCAGGGGACTCGGAGTCCGACCGGGCGAAGACAAGGTGGCTCGCGTCGAGTGGTTTGGTGGTTTGGGCCTTAAAACCATCCGCGTCGGTTTCCGAGTTTGGGCCGCAAAACTCGGGGTTCGGTAGTTGAGCCCAAAGCTACTGGTGGCGGGTTTCGCGGGTTTGGGCCTCAAAACCCGGGCGGAGCTTCCGAGGAAGCGGGGATGGCGCGTGGCGGAATCTTGGAGGTTGCGTCGAGGCGACGACAACTCCTGACAGGAAGCGGGGCCGTCCATTCGAATCGAGGGAGATATTTATCGGAGCTTGGACTGCAATGCTTAGGCTAGGTAGTTCACTCATTGTATCTAGGGGGGTCTTTGGGAAATAGTCAAAGCCTCATATAAATAGAGGATGAAGGGGTATCCTTATCCTATCTCTTAAACCCTAATCATTTTGCCCCAACTCTCTCTCTCTAGTTCATGAGATCCCTAGGTTGATTTCACCAACCTCTGTAAGAACTTGAGTTTGTCGTGAGGAATCGGAGGCCGTAACCTCCGTAAGCCATGGTGGCTTCGATTTCTTGATCGTGTCCCCGTTTTGCTTGTGTTCTTCGCATTTTGCTTTTGCTCCCTCTTTTTCCCGAGATGATTTCTCTTTGTAGGGAGTAGCTCTTGCAAATCCGTTTGAACCAAGTTGTTCGTATTCGTGAGGAGCATCTTTGCACCGAAGGAATTCCCCTCAAACCTCACGAGTGCGTAGATCGGGCGATTTCTTTGCGGTGTTCTTCGTTCTTGCCTCTTCTCTCCCAAATCCTCGTTTCCCTTTATTTCTCACCAAATTGAGCGATGATTTCTTAGGATTAGCTCCCCAACTGTACAAGGATCATACCTACAAAGTTTGGTTACAGTTGGAGTTTATTTGGTTGAGTTTTGGGAAGATTTGGAGGAGAAATCACGTTTTTCGGGTTCACTGTGCAGTTTTCGGGAGCGTCGGACGCTCCGAGGGTTTTGCGTCGGACGCTGGGGCGTGCTGACATCAGCGTCCATCGCCTCGCTGATCGATGTTTTTCGATTTTGGCGTTGGACTCTCTTCTCAGCGTCCGTCGCCCTCTGTCAGCGTCCTACGCCAGCGTCTGTCGCCCTCTGTCAGCGTCCTACGCCAGCGTCCGTCGCCCTTCCAGTAGGGGCTGATTTTTCTGGGTGCGTCGGACTCTGGCAACGGACCGTCCAACGCCAGCGTCCGTCGGCCTTCCAGCAAGGATTTTCAGGAGTTTCTTCGTCGCTGTTTTGGCCGTTTCTCCCTCTTCCGGACTCCGAATTGAGTTCCGTTTGTTGCGTTGGTTTCGTAATCACGCAGGGAACTTGATGAAACACTTTTGAGACTAGTTCTCATAAGTATTTTTGGGAGAGCTCTCTTCTCTTCTCCATAGGGTTTGAGAGCCTCACTATCGGTGTCACGGTTTGAGTTCTTGGTTTCCGGAAGATCCGCTGTACGTCTTGGTCTTCGCCAAAGGTATCCACCCTCTCTAGGGTCATGATCTTGCTGGTGGAGTAAGCTTGCTTGCTGGGGTTGTTTTTGGGAAGAGTGGCCCGAATATTTCCGAGTGAAATTTGAGGCTCCCATTCACCCCCCCTCTGGTCGCCGTTCTCGGTCCTTCAATTGGTATCAGAGCCGGTTAAGGATCATTCCACCTTACACGGTTCTTGATCCACGAAGGCGACATGGAGCGAGGTGCTGGCAAACCTCCGTTCTTCGATGGAACGAATTTCGCCTATTGGAAGGTGCGCATGTCCGCTTACCTTCAAGGGCTTGATTCGAAGATTTGGGAGATTTGTGAGAATGAGGACTACGTGGTTCTTGGCGCTCGGATCACTGATCTTCAAGTCACGCAACATGCGTCAAACGCAAGGGCCCGTAGTATTCTCTTCTCGAGTTTGTCTCTTCCTGAGTTTGAGCGGGTTTCGAGTCTCACTACGGCACGAGAGATCTGGCAAACACTTGTGCGATATCATGAGGGCAACCCTCAGATCAAGTCCAGACTCTTCGACACGTACCGTAGGGAGTACGAGAACTTCGTTCAGTTGACCGGCGAATCTGTTGACGGGATGTTCACTCGCTTCCAATCTATCGTCAACAAGATGCGTGCTAATCGAGCCAACTTGCCTTATGATGATCATGAGATGGCTATCAAGCTTTTGCATGCTCTTGATCTGAAGGTGTGGGAGATAAAGGTGGCTGCCATTCAGGAGTCACCGGGCTATGATGCCCTGACCGTGGACGAGCTGTTCAGCAAGCTCAAGTCCTCGGAGATTGACCACCAGACCCGGGCCAAGCTTGAGAACCCGTCGAACCCATCCATGACGTTGGTTTCCGGCCCCGGCGGTGTGTCTTCTTCTTCCTCTAACCCTTCACACTCTTCGTTCGCTTTGTCTTTGATGTCTGTGACAGAGGAACAAGTGGAGGCGCTTGGAGATGATGAGCTGGCCTTGGTCATCACTAAGTTCTCACGGTTTCACAACAACCGTTTGAATAGGCGACGTGGTGGCTCGGCCAAGGGGTGCTACCGTTGCGGTGATGAGGATCACTTCATCGGAAACTGCCCTAAGAAAGCTATGGGTGACTTCACCAAGCGCAAGGACAAGCGCGAGCACCGCTTCGAGGACAAGCACAAGGCCAAGGGTGGCTACAACCGAAGGTCCTCCAAGAAGGTGATCGACAAGGTGAAGGCCAAGCACCGAGCCTTCCTCGCCTCCCTCAGCGACATCGATGCCTCCTCTGACGGGGGCTCTTCCTCAAGCGACGATGAGTCAAAGGGAAAGGTTGAGGAAAAGCTCAATGGCCTCTGCTTCTATGCTGACGCCAAGCGCGGTGGCTTTTGCACCATGGCGATTGAAGAAGGCAAGGTCGGGAAGCGCAAGGATGGCCCCGACTACGACTATGACTCCGATACACCCGAGGTATCACCCACCATCGAATCCCTCTCTCTCGAGCTTGAGTCTCTAAACGGTACCTTGCTTAGTCAGGATGCTTTGCTCAAGCGTGCCGCTTGTGAGAGGAACGATTTCAAGGCGAAGTACCTTAGCACGCTTCATGAGCTAGAGTTTGCTAAGGCACAAGTGGTGGTTACCGAGGAGGTAGAGTGTGATGCTTGTGCCATCCACATGTCTGATCTTGTCACTCTCCAGGACAAGTATGGCACTCTACTTGAGGAGGTTAGTGAGTTGAAGGCTAGGCCTAGCTTACTTGGTGCGTGCAAGTCTTGCTTAGGCTTGCGTTCTGAGCTGGCACAGAAGGATGCTAGGATCGCTGTGCTAGAGAAGGTCAGCTCAGATAGCACTAGAGAGTCGGATCGCTTTGAGGCTTTGGAGCTTGAGATCGCGTCGTGCAGACACGACAAGATGCGTACCGAGGAAGAAAACACATACCTTCGGTCCATCTTGAGCTGGGTGTCTTGCCGAGAGCCGCAGTTGGGGATGATGCTTAGCCAATGCAAAAGGGCTGGCAGCACGGGAGTAGGCTTTGCTGTAGGTGGGAAGGACGATAGCTTGTTCGGTAAGATCGGTGAGTACAGTGGTTTGAGCGAGAGTGAGAAACCCACCACAACTCCCAAGCTTACCAAGATCACTCCACCTAAGCCTACCAACCCCTCTGAGTTTCCTGTGAGAGATGGTGTGTTTGAAGAGCCACCCAAAACCACTCCACAGAAGCAAGTGTGGATTGCCAAATCGAACCATCTTCGCAACCCACTTGACACACTGCCAGACATCTCTAGTGATCCCCTTCCTAAGAAAGCTAGAGCCACCCAACCCAACAAGAGAGTGCCTACCAAGAGTATGGTGAGGTACCATTGTGAGTATTGTGAGCGGGATGGGCACTTGGCTGAGTTTTGCTTTAGGAGGAAGAGAGATGATCGGAGGCAGGATGAGTTGAACAACCGGGACATGTACCACCCCCGAGTTGGGGTGCGTGAACCGGAAGTTTAGAGGCGCACCTCTAGGCCTAGAGGTACAATGCCTCAAGGTGCTAGGCCTCAGGAGGCGAGACCACGCGGTGGTCGTGACCGGCGGGGTATCAGTCATGATCCATATGACTACGGGCCTCGTGGCGGTGGCTTTACTCCTGCTTTCTTTAGCGGACCACGTTTTCCCCATCGTGGTGATCGCTATCCTCCCATGGGACAGGAGATGTTTGGTTTTTCTCCTAACCCATTCTTTGGGCAAGTGGGACAACACTAGTATCCTTCACAGTTTACTAACCCCTGTGTTGGTCCGTTTGCTCACCCTATGTCTTTTTATTGATGTCGGAAGGAGGACTGGAGGAGACTTGGCTTGTGGATTCTGGATGCTCACGCCATATGACCGGAAGTGCCAAGTGGTTCTCCAGCCTCGACCCCGTGCGCCACACCGAGTACATCACATTCGGGGACAAGAGTAAAGGTAAGGTTGTCTCCCGGGGGTCCATCCGAGTCAATTCGTCTTTTGTCCTCAAGGATGTTGCTTTGGTTGCGAATTTGCATTTTAATCTTCTCTCGGTTTCGCAACTCCTTGAAGACGGTTTTGAAGTGAGCTTTAAGCCAAACTTGTCTCGGATTTTGGACTCTCGTGGTGAGCTTGTTTGCCGGATTTTACCCTTCGGGAAGGTTTTTCGTGTGGATTTTTCTATCTCTTCCGGACCTTCTCGTTGTCTTCTCGCCGGCTCTTCTTCCGAGCTTTGGAAGTGGCATAGGAGATTGGGACATTTGAGTTTTGACTTGCTTGCAAGGCTTAGCTCAATGGACCTTATCCAAGGATTACCAAAGCTAAAGTTTGAGAAGGATTTGGTTTGCCATCCTTGCAGACATGGCAAGATGGTTGCTGCTTCCCATCCTCCCGTAACTCAAATTATGACCTCACAACCCGGCGAGCTCTTACACATGGACACAGTTGGTCCAGCTCGGGTTAGGTCGGAAGGAGGGAAGTGGTATGTGATTGTAGTCGTTGATGACTACTCGAGGTACTCTTGGGTGTTCTTTTTGGAGAGTAAGGATGAGGCTTTTATGCATGTGCGTGATCTGATTTTGAGATTACAAAATGAGCTACCTAAGCATGCCATGAGAGCTATTCGCAGTGACAATGGCACAAAATTCAAGAATGCTCAATTTGCATCTTTTTGCTCTTCTTTGGGTCTCGATCACCAGTTTTCCTCTCCTTACACTCCCAGCAGAACGGTGTTGTTGAGCGCAAGAATCGGACCCTTGTTGAGATGGCCAGGATGATGCTCGATGAGCATAGGACTCCTAGGCGGTATTGGGCCGAAGCACTCAGTTCTGCTTGCTATGTTTCCAATCGCATTTTTCTCCGGGCTTTCAAGAAGAAGACATCTTATGAGTTGCGATTTGGGAGACCACCCAAGGTAAGTCACCTACGGGTGTTTGGGTGCAAGTGTTTCATCCTCAAAAAGGGCGGTAAGTTAGATAAATTTGAATCACGGTTTTCTGACGGTATCTTTCTTGGTTATTCTACTCACTCTCGTGCTTATCGTGCACTTAACCTTGAGACTAACCGAGTGATGGAGACTTGTGAGATTACTTTCGATGAGACCATGCCTTGTAGTTCCACTGCTTTTGAGCTTGCAGGTGATGATGAGGTGAACACCAGCATCTTTGTGGAGGAGGAGCAGGACGACGCCGATTGGGGTGATCCCGAGCCGACTCCACCGGCTGCCCCAGTCGACCCTGTGACGTCTACTTCGGCTCACGGCCCGGACCCTTCTACTTCCTCTACATGGGGGCCGTTCTAGCAGCTTTCTCAGCCGGTGCCCGTTGCACCTGAGGGAGCTCCAGCTGCTGTCGAGGGGAGGCGACTTCTTCACGTGTGGCGTTGCTACACATTCAGCATCACCATCCTCCTCAGACTATGATCGGTGACATCAACGAGCGTACCACACACTCCAGGTCGTATCGTATCTCCCACTTTGCTCATTCGGCTTTTGTCGCGTCTTTTGAGCCCGAGATGTTGGACACGCATTGATGGATCCGGATTGGGTTAATGCTATGCATGAGGAGTTAGAGAACTTTGAGCGAAACCGCATTTGGGTCTTAGTGCCACTACCACCAAGTTGCCACCCTATAGGAACCAAGTGGGTTTTCAAAAACAAACAAAGTGAGGATGGGGTGGTAGTGCGTAACAAGGCTAGGTTGGTAGCGCAAGGCTTTTGTCAAAAGGAGGGAATAGACTATGAGGAAACCTTTGTTCCCGTAGCTCGTTTAGAAGCCATTAGAATCCTTCTAGCTTTTGTGGCTTCTAAGGGTTTTAAACTTTTCAAATGGACGTTAAAAGTGCCTTCTTAAACGGCTACATAGAGGAGGAAGTGTATGTTAGACAACCTCCCGATTTTGAAAATCCCAAGTTTCCTAACCATGTTTTTAAACTTCACAAAGCTTTGTATGGTTTGAAACAAGCCCCTAGAGCATGGTATGATAGGTTGAAAACGTTTTTGCTTGCTAAGGGTTTTAAAATGGGATCGGTAGATAAGACATTGTTTCTCCTCAAGCAAGGCAAAGACACTCTTCTTGTCCAAATTTACGTGGATGATATCATCTTTGGTGGTTCTTCTCATGCTCTTGTTGCCAAGTTTGCAGATCTTATGAGCAAGGAATTTGAGATGAGCATGATGGGAGAGTTAACTTTCTTTCTAGGTTTGCAAATCAAGCAAACCCGAGAAGGGACGTTTGTGCACCAAGGCAAGTACACGAAGGATATCTTGAAGAAGTTTGACATGGGCGAGGCAAAGCCCCTCTCGACGCCTATGTCAACTACTACTGCCTTGGATGCGGATGAGGAAGGAGAAGCAGTGGACCAGACGGAGTACCGCAACATGATCGGGTCGCTTCTGTACCTGACGGCGACCCGACCGAACATTCAGTTCGCCGTCTGCCTGTGTGCTCGCTTTCAGGCGTCCCCACGGACATCGCACAAACAGGCGGTGAAATGCATCATGAGGTACTTGCGCTTCACTCCCGAATTTGGACTTTGGTTTTCCGCCTCCTCCTCTCTTGTGCTTTGTGGTTATTCTGATGCCGATTTCGCCGGTTGTCGTCTTGATCGGAAGTCCACTTCTGGGAATTGCCAGTTTCCCGGGTCTAATCTTGTTTCTTGGTCTTCTCGCAAACAGTCTAGCGTGGCACAGTCGACGTGCGAAGCTGAGTACGTTGTCGCGGCTAGCTGTTGCTCTCAGTTGCTTTGGATGATTGCAACTTTGAAGGATTTTGGTCTTGAGCTTACTAAAGTGCCTCTGCTATGTGATAGCACGAGTGCCATTAGTGTGGCCAAAAACCCTGTGCTTCACTCTAAGACCAAGCACATTGATGTTCGATTTCACTTCTTGAGAGATCACTATGAGAAGGGCGACATTGACCTCCGGCATGTCGATACCCAAAACCAGCTTGCGGATATTCTCACAAAACCTCTCGATCAAGCTGTGTTTTCTCGTCTTCGGGGCGAGTTGGGTGTTTGCTTTCCTTTTTAGAGGGGGAAAGTTTTGTGTATCTTAGTTCTTTTGGTTCTTATTTGCCTTTTCTTTCTCTTTCTTTTAATTGGTGTCTTTTTAGTTGTTAATAGGTGTCATTGTATTTTTTGCATCTCATTTGCATTTGTGACATAGTTCATTTTAAGCTTTATATCTATAGCCGATATAATGAATCTATGCTCTGTTTGAGGTGCTTTATGTGTCTATGGTGTTGCCTAACTTAGACTCTCTTTGATCTCTTGATATGCAATAGAGCTAAGTTAGAAAAGCTTTAAATCTGATTTTAATTCCCCATGTCACCTCTGAAATGACACTAGCATGTGTAGGCTTTTGAAGATCCTTCTTGACTGCCTTATATATAGCTCGTAACTATGGCTCTTCATTGTTTCATTCACTTTCATTGAGCACCATGCTTAAAATTGATCTAAAATGAAATTGCTCTTTGTTTTGTGCATTGGAAAGATCGAGTTGGGTTTGCATTGTGAGTACTTCACCGTGTGTTCGAGACTGCTTCCCATTTGGGTTGATACTTGAGCGGTGTCGTGTATGACCAAAACCAGTGTGTTAAGTCCTTTGACTTCGCCAGGTTGGTAAGCAGTGGCATCACTTTGCTTACAACCACTCGCATATAACATAAATGTGTCTAAAACTGAAATTTGGCTGCAAAACTCTAAAATTTGAAAAATTCATTCAGTTGGGTCATTGGCTTGTTGTATGAACTTTGCTAGGGATAGTTTTACTTGCTATACATGAGATTGCTTTGAGATAGGTCCTATCTTGTTTGCCATGTCTAGTTGTCTCTAGGAGGTGATACCCATTCCTTGCTCACACATGTAATGCTCTCTAAAATAGCTTCTAAAGTGATCTTTAGCTCAACCTGAGTCTTAGTTGGGCACGTAGAGCTTTTCCTATTCTCATAGGATCACATCACTTAGAGCATCCTTTCATTGTCTTAGCTCTATGTATGAAGCTTGTTGCACTTATTTTGCATATCATGGTATTTGTGGTCGGTTCTTGAGTTTTGAGCTTTGATGAGATTCATGTGTCAACAAGGGGGAGAGATGTGCATTTCGCTCCATCTACACTTAAGGGGGAGAGTTGTGCATTATGGGAAGAAAGCATGAGGGAGAGATATCTGATCAAGGGGGAGAAAATGTGCATTTTGTGAAAATCTTGCTTCTTTGGCTCTTTTCACCCTTCCTTGGTATCTTGTGTATGTTTTTGCCCAGGGGGAGCTTTTGCTAGATGTGTTGAGCCTTTTCCTCTTCTGGAGGGTCTAGCTTGTGTTTTGGCTCCGACAGGTTTCGATTGACTTCTTGAGTTTTATGCGTTTTAATTGGTATCTTTGAGCTCCCTTAGTGCTTCAATTGGTATTCTGAACTTTGAGAGCTTTGATTGGTATCTTTGGCTTGCTAGCGGTGTTGAGCCCATTTCTGCCTCTTCTTGAGGGCTAGCGTTGTTTTGCTTGGTTGCGTCGAGCCGCTGCCCATGTCTTTGGGAACCAAGTTTTGGATGCGTTTTGCTTCTCTCAAGTGACCCCGTTTTGGCTTTCTTAACTTTTGGTCATTTGGAGAGCTTTACCTTGTGGCTCAAATCTGAAATGCACTTGTGTTGATAATGCACTCATCAAGGGGGAGATTGCGAACACATGGTGGATAAGTACCCATGTATGTTCAGTTTTGTGATGAGTGATTGCCCAACACTTGAGCGTTTCAGTTTGAGTGGCTTACCCTAACCTCTTTGTGAAAGCAAATGTGTGCCTGTCTATCGGCTTGTGGTGTGTAGGTGCTATGCCTAGTGATAGTGGTCAATGGCGTGGAGAAGGTCGAGTAGAGGCTTGCCGTGCCGATGGACTAAGAGCGGTGAAGGGCGGAAGCGGGGCTCGCACTGAGGGACCATGGGCGCCGGCGGACTAGCTGTGGTGGCAAGTGCCTGGCACCGGCGAGTGCGAGAAGACATGGAGGTAGACCGAGTCGACCAAGTCAAGACGGTGGACGAGCAAGTCGAGCGGAGGCTCAAGGGACTCGGAGTCCGACCGAGCGGAGGCTCAAGGGACTCGGAGTCCGACCGGGCGAAGACAAGGTGGCTCGCGTCGAGTGGTTTGGTGGTTTGGGTCTCAAAACCATCCGCGTCGGTTTCCGAGTTTGGGCCGCAAAACTCGGGGTTCGGTAGTTGAGCCCAAAGCTACCGGTGGCGGGTTTCGCGGGTTTGGGCCTCAAAACCCGGGCGGAGCTTCCGAGGAAGCGGGGATGGCACGTGGCGGAATCCTGGAGGTTGCATCGAGGCGACGGCAACTCCTGGCAGGAAGCGGGGCCGTCCATTCAAATCGAGGGAGATATTTACCGGAGCTTGGACTGCAATGCTTAGGCTAGGTAGTTCACTCATTGTATCTAGGGGAGTCTTTGGGAAATAGCCAAAGCCTCATATAAATAGAGGATGAAGGGGTATCCTTATCCTATCTCTTAAACCCTAATCATTTTGTCCCAACTCTCTCTCTCTAGTTCATGAGATCCCTAGGTTGATTTCACCAACCTCTGTAAGAACTTGAGTTTGTCGTGAGGAATCGGAGGCCGTAACCTCCGTAAGCCATGGTGGCTTCGATTTCTTGATCGTGTCCCCGTTTTGCTTGTGTTTTTCGCGTTTTGCTTTTGCTCCCTCCTTTTCCGAGATGATTTCTCTTTGTAGGGAGTAGCTCTTGCAAATCCGTTTGAACCAAGTTGTTCGTATTCGTTAGGAGCATCTTTGTACTGAAGGAATTCCCCTCAAACCTCACGAGTGCGTAGATCGGGCGATTTCGTTGCGGTGTTCTTCGTTCTTGCCCCTTCTCCCCCAAATCCTCGTTTCCCTTTATTTCTCACCAAATTGAGCGATGATTTCTTAGGATTAGCTCCCCAACTGTACAAGGATCATGCCTATAAAGTTTGGTTGCAGTTGGAGTTTATTTGGTTGAGTTTTGGGAAGATTTGGAGGAGAAAATCACATTTTTCGGGTTCACTGTGCAGTTTTCGGGAGCGTCGGACGCTCCGAGGGTTTTGCGTCGGACGCTGGGGCGTGCTGACGTCAGCGTTCGTCACCTCGCTGGTCGACGTTTTTTCGATTTTGGCATCGGACTCTCTTCTCAGCGTCCGTCGCCCTCTGTCAGCGTCCTACGCCAGTGTCCGTCGCCCTTTCAGTAGGGGCTGATTTTTCTGGGTGCGTCGGACTCTGGCAACGGACCGTCCAACGCCAGCGTCCGTCGGCCTTGGAGCAAGGATTTTCTTCGTCGCTGTTTTGGCCGTTTCTCCCTCTTTCGGACTCCGAATTGAGTTCCGTTTGTTGCGTTGGTTTCGTAATCACGCAGGGAACTTGATGAAACACTTTTGAGACCAGTTCTCATAAGTATTTTTGGGAGAGCTCTCTTCTCTTCTCCATAGGGTTTGAGAGCCTCACTATCGGTGTCACGGTTTGAGTTCTTGGTTTCCGGAAGATCCGCTGTACGCCAAAGGTATCCACCCTCTCTAGGGTCGTGATCTTGCTGGTGGAGTAAGCTTGCTTGCTGGGGTTGTTTTTGGGAAGAGTGGCCCGAATATTTTCGAGTGAAATTTGAGGCTCCCATTCACCCCCCTCTGGTCGCCGTTCTCGGTCCTTCACGTATTATCCCATTCTCCTCCACAAATGTCTCCAAAAATACCAACTAGTTTAGGAGACGCACAAATTTTTTTTGCCCGCGCGTCTAAAGATAAAAATGGATGTCTCCTAAAACTTTTTTTAGAGGCACATACGTACAATATGTTAAAAGAAATAGCATCGAGCAGAGAGAGAGACAACAATGTGGCTCACAAATGGTTTATTCTGGTGTACAGAGTGTTACCGGTTAGTAAAACTATCTCAGATATTTCCTCTTGCGATCCTGCTTATTTCTTTTAACCTTGCTCTCAAACTCGAAAATCTCACAGCTACATATGTACTGGTGATACGGTGGCAAGTGTGATTTCCAAACTAATGCCTCAAATTTGCCATGACGTGTAACATTTGAAGAAATAATTTCTATCAGACTTACGTTGGGAGCCTCTTCATCATCAAGGGTTATCCGATTATGGTTGTGAACTACACAATATTGGGTGGTTTCAATTACTCTCCGAAGATATATATGAACATTTACCGACCCAAAGTTACTGAAGCCTTTACTAGACAAGTGTTCATTTTGCTGCCTGTTCTCCCTGACCAATTGTAGTATCTTGAGCCAATTATGAGCACCAGGATTAGCCTTTAACAGGTTAGCTGTGTTGTGTAGATCTATGAAAGGCCCAGTGAATGGTGCATATATGCCTTGGTCAAAATACTCCTGAAGTATTCTCATTGCTATGGATGATAGCTTCGGTTGCTCTTCAGAATTTGCGCTTCCGAATAGAAGTGCCTTGAAGAAGTACCAATATGCCTCTTGTGACAAAAAGTTCAAGCTAAGAGCTTGTGTTGTTCCAAAGTTTATGATATCCCTTGACCGGCTTGTGATTATAATTTTACTGCTCGTTGCGGCACTACATAGATAAGTAGAGTAAAATCTTCTCCAGGCACCCTCGTCAACATTGCCAACTACTTCAACAATAATCAGATCTTTTTCTTCATTGGAGTCTTCATTTTGATGTTTGATTCTACCTTTATCTCTAAAGTTACATTCTCTTTCTTCCTTGAAATCGTAATTGCTTAAGAGAATAATACAAGAAAAGTGATTACGCACCCTTTCATCACGGCAAACATGCTCCACAAGTGTAGTCTTTCCAACTTTTCGTGGACCAACAATTGGTAGAACACCAATGTTTCCATTAACAGGATGTTCTTCATACAACAGGAAGTTAATGGTCCGTTCCATCTCCACTTGGCGACCAAAGATGCAGTTTCCAATAAACAGGTATGTGCTATATGGCTGGCGAAACATAGGAGGGTAATTTCTTAAGAAAACAACAAACTCACTCATGCTAGAGATGGCGGTTGCTACACACTCAAGCATATCTTCTATCTTTTCTACATCATATTTGCTTTGAGAAGAGAAACGAACACGCTTAGCTGGATTATTGAATTTAGACAGGGATAAGGAGCGGCTCGTACCATGGTCATAGTCCTCCTCTTCTTGGTGGTGCTGTACGAAGGTGTCTAGCATGTAGTAGCCTTTGTACATCACCTCTCTCAGCCTGTTCAGCTGCTGAAGCATTGCTTGGTTTGCGATGCGCCTCCCCTCTGCCTCCTTGACAGTGACATGAATCCGCATAAGCATCCATTGTAATCTCTGTATGCTCTCCTCCTTTGATGATGCTGGCTTCAAGTATCTATTAATCAAGAAGGACATGGATCTAGTGACAAGTTCACTCACGACTGCAGAGATGATTGCCTCCATTTCCGGAAACACTGAAGTTCCAGGATGACTGGTCGATAGAAATTATTGATCGAAAAAAAAATGACCGGTGGATCAACCAGGGCTGTGACGACGAGTCATATATGTAACGTCCAGTACAGTCACTCTCTAGGTGGTGCTTGGTCTTCATTTTTTTTTGACTAAGCCTCTCACACGTAATTGAATTGAATCTATCATAACTTAGCAGAAAAGCAAAGGCTCTCTGGAGGCGTGTTGTCCACATCCAACCACAAATATTGTGGTAAACTTCTCTTTAGATAAAAGAAGTGTGTCCTGTCTGGGCTCACGTTTCTCCTCGTAAGTATTTACTTTAGTCCCATATCTGTAACTAGTGGTGGAGAGCATAATAGGTAAGGCATGGGCACTCTTAGACTAATCTTTTGGATTGACTTAAACCTAATAATGTCTTAGATTGTTACGGACTCTGGTGGATCTGTGTCTAGTGTAACACTGACATGATTTGCTATGATACTCGATCTCTAATAACTATGATCCATTTATTTAGTTAGAACAGATGGTTATGATCGTGTATTACTTCTTAGAGGTAATATACAAATACATATTTAAGTAATTTTTAATTATTTAAAACAATATTAAGTTCATTTTTAACTTCTTAACTCTTCAATTTGTCTAATTTTAATCCCCAACTGTAAAACCATCTAATTTGATAACTTAACTATCATAATCGTTGAGTTTTGACCATAGGGCCATCTCAAAACCATAACAAAACACATTGGGGGTGATAGTCGAGATGCTAAAGTTAAACAAAGGCAAGACTTGAGGGGCCAAAAATAAACTCAATAAAGTCCTTAAGTTTTTTAAATATTTATATTTTTAAAAAAATTAGCTTAACTTATTGATAAATATTTGTTGAAATATAACTTTGACTGCTTATTTTTTAAAAATATTTATTGAAATATAATATATGTATATTTTTTTAAAAGTATTTTTCAAGATAAATCTATTGATATAGTTTTTATCTTTCTAAACTTAATAACTTAAAAATTATTCATAATTTATATTCTCAATGTTTGACTCAAACCTTGTCCAAAACAATATCTGATACAAGTAGTTACTAGCCTTTTGGGTTGAAACGTGCATATGAGAAAGTGTCGCCGATGGAGAATTAATGAAGGTCGAATTAATGAAGGTGCGACATGTGCTTTCATTTTGTAAAAACAAACCGAAGTTGTCTTTAATCAAGCCTCTCCTTAATTTGATCAAGACTAGAAAAATGATGAAAGAAAATGAGTTCATAGATGGTGATGGCTCCGGGTCCCTAAGCGAAGGCTTGAAAGTCAAGAGATGTATCTTTCATTCTTCTGAGGCTAGTCTCAATGGGGTTTCATAGAGTTTTATGGGCATTAAATAGGCTGATATGACACCTTATTTATAAAGAGAGATGATAAAAGTTTCATGGAAGTAGAGGGAGTTTCATCCCCATGAAACTATCTAGCACTATTTTCAATACATTAGAGCATTGAATGAAACTCCCCATTGAGGATGCCTCACATGCGGAGAAGTTGCGGTAGGCATGACTTGGACTACTGGACTTGACTGACTTCACGAGTCATCTGTACGTGTCCCACACTCCATTCCCGAATCCCGAGCAGCAGCGCAGATGACTAGTTTTGTCCAAAGTTGGTTCTCTGAAAAGTTTCAGTTCCTCCAGTAAAATGCACAGATTTTGGAAGAAATGTGTACTGTAAGACGCTTGGCATGTTAAGCTGCACGGTCCTTGACCAGTCAGAGCTAATCATATGTTCATGACTAACCATGCCTGTACTGCTACCAGTTTTTATAGCATGGATATCTCTGCTGGACAACGACTTCTACACAAACGATTTTTATAGCTGTCTAGTATATTTTCAGGTGCGGTTCACTTAGTAAATATTGTCTATGCCGATCGAGGAGCACTATATCTTAGACCAACTCCAAGAGTTTATCTAAAATCAATAGCTAAATTCTATAGCTTAGTCATTATGTAAAATACAAAACTCCTCGAAGAAAAGAGACCTACAACAGCATAGCTATTTTCATCTCTATAATGGAAAAGTTGGCGCATCATCAATTTTCACTTGCTTGATTTATTCCTGACGCTAGAAATAGGATCGGATCACATGTGCCAGCCAATCACAGGAGAGGTAGGCACTTGGGACACCAAGTTGAGCGCACATCTTTATCCGGGGGAAAGACAAGTTCCAAGAAAGCATCGGTCTTCTCAATCCATTAATCGGTCTTCGAACCCTGACTTGGGCGGCCCGTGTACATTCATGCCTGATCATCCATCCTCTAACATATATACCAGCGAGTAATGTAACTAGCAATTGCATATACATGATGTTCCTACTGTCTAATAGGTGAGGATAAGTCATAATCCCACCCGTGGTTGCGTAGAGGAGGTTAGTTTTCATGCTCTACTCCTATCCGAGATAAAATTTCGGCAGCACCTCCCCGCTGCTCTCCAGATACACGTCCTACTACGGAGAGTGTGTATATGGAGAACAACAGGGAGGTGACATCGAAACTCTATCTCGGATCAGAGCAGACCATGAAAACTAACCTCCTCTACGCACACACGGGCTGTCCATGGAAACGTGGACAATTCGAAACAGATATGGTTATAGATATGCAAAGAACTGTATATTTCCAACCATATCTCTTTCGAACGGGAGACACCTAACTTGTTACATGATGCATGACCATGATAAGCAAAGAGGGGTTATACCTTTGGTGGCGGGGGAGTCAGGCTAGCGGAGCCGTGGCGAGTCGGTGCAGTGGCGAGGCGACGCGGTGTAGGGAGAGATCGCCTCTGCTCCTTTATCCCCTTCCTTCTGCAAAAGAAAATAATAACGCAAGTCAAAATTTCGGCAGAACCTCCCCTGCACGGTGAGGTTTTCAAAACCTGCAATAAAACAACGACACGATGGCCGACAACCACGTTTATGTCAAAGGCTCGATGGCCGACAACCACACATATATATAGGTTGAATCTATGCTCATAAAGAATCAAGATGGGGCACTACCACTACCGCTATCGCTACCACACTACCGCTACTGCTATCACTACCACTACCACTACCACACACCACAACTACAACTACAACTACAATTACTATCTCTACTAGTTCATATACCTTGATAGCGTCGACAAATCAACGGACTGGGCGGCGAGCAGCGGCGACGGGACGGGGACACTCGTCCTCTCCTTCTCTTCTTCCTCTCCTCTTCCTCTTCTTCTTCCTCCTCTTCTTCCTCTCCTTCTCCTCCTCTTCTTCTCCCCCTCCTCTTCTTCCTCCTCTCCTTCCCCCCTCCTCCTTCTCCTCCTTCCCCTCCCGGCAGCGTGGGGCAGGACGAGCGGGCTCGCCGGCAGCCGGCACTCGGGCGGCTGGCGAGCGGCCGAGGCCGAGTGGGCGCGCGGGAGGGCGGGGCACGGCGGGAGGGCTGGCCAGCGGCCGGCGTGCGGGCGGCTAGGCGCGTAGGCAGCGGCACACGGGCGGGACCGGGTGGGGCTCGGGCGGCAGCGGGTGCGCTGGCGGCGAGCGCGTTTGTGCGTGTGTTTGTGTGTGTTAGCGCGACCGAAAAAACGGCCAAGTCAGTGTTGTAGATCGGCTCTTGGCCGAGTGCCGCCGATCTGGCACTCGGCAAACGCCGCCCTTTGCCGAGTGCCGCCGATCTAGCACTCGATAAACTTGTTTTTTTCTTTCTTTCTTTCTTTCTTTTTCTTTCTTTCTTTCTTTCTTTTTCTTTCTTTTATGTCTTTTAATATACTTTTTCAAATGGAATTTCAAAATACCTTGTCCAATTCCTTTAGCAATATATATTTTATGCTCATATATACAAATATATGACTATTATTTCACGTACTTAGAACTAAAATTCAAATGTTACATAAATAATATAATTGCGACTAAAAATTTAAAAAAATATCAAATGGATTCAAAAAATTACCAAATCTTGACATCACACCATATATGTTTTGTATTGCCTGTACAAAAAGTTTTGAAGTCAAATTTAAATTTTAGCTTCGATTTTAATTCAAATCCTACTCAATCCTACTAAGTGACATGAAACATTATCGGAGATGATTGAATTTGTAAGACATGTATGTGATAACTTATGCGAAATCATCCCAAATTTTTATCACATGTTCTAAGTATGATATAATGAGTTTCTGATAAAATTTATAATTTTTGGAGTCCATTTGCTATTTATAGATTTTTTTAATCAATTCTAACACACGTTTGAGATCATATTTCATGAACAAGATGTGGAGTTTTTGTTTTACTTTACTACATATGAACTCAAATTATGCTTAATAATATGGAT
This sequence comes from Microstegium vimineum, assembly GCA_022036555.1. Classification (NCBI taxonomy): domain Eukaryota; kingdom Viridiplantae; phylum Streptophyta; class Magnoliopsida; order Poales; family Poaceae; genus Microstegium; species Microstegium vimineum. The sequence continues at coordinate 1,452,081 of CM039119.1, forward strand.
AATATTTTTTCAATCAATTTTTTTCATTATTTGAACTCAAATTTTACTTTACTACATATGTGTCACTAAGGTTGAGAAGTCAGAAGATGTACCTTCCAAATCATGCAGGTTTCGTTTTTTTTTATATAAATTCAGCTGGGAGGTTGGTTACATGCAAATACTGGAGTGAACAAAGAAGGGTTTCTGTTCCTCCACTAAAACATAGGGAGATTTCGGATCATTTGGGAAGACTCTTGGCTCCTCCACAGGAGATTATATTGTTCCTTCTCTTAGCTCCACCTACTCTTTTTTTTTTTTTTTGAGCACGACCACCTACTCTGTGATCTTCCTAAAAAGAGCAGGAGTCCTAAAATGGACATGATAACTTCTGCAGTGCTTGGTGAAGTGATCTCTAGATCCATAAGTTTTGTCATCAGCAGAAGCTCCAAGCAGAAGGTGCCAGATGATGTTCAGGACAGCCTGCAAAGGGTTCTCCTTCGGGCACAGATCATCATCGATGAGGCCACAGGACGCCACATCACAAACCAAGGTATGTTGCAGCAGCTGGGCATGCTTAGAGAAGCCATGTACCAAGGCAATTACATACTTGACACTTCCATATACCAACAATCTCATGACTTGGAGGATGGCAAGGATTCTGTTCTGTGAGTCAGTAGAAAGACAGAGATTTTGGAATAATAGCAACATGCTGTTAACAATTTGAGCTCTGACGTGAAAGAGCTTGTTGTGTTCTTGACGAGCTACCCTCGACTGTACCGCAACTGCATGTTTGGCCGCCAGTTGGAAGCACATCATGTTATTAGCTTCCTATTGGATACACAGCCTCGTGATCCTGAAGAATTGGAGGTCCTGCCAATTGTTGGTCCATACGAAGTCGGCAAGACCACCCTTGTTTCTCATGTTTGCAAGGATGAAAGAGTCCGTAACCATTTCTCCAAAAATTCTTTTATTGAGTGGCCATGATTTTACAAATTATGACCTGGCTACACTCAGCAAAGGATGTGCAGTGGAATATCCAAATCATGTGTTGAACTCAAACAGAGGTAGGAGGTTCCTTCTTGTTGTTGAATTAGATGGTAATCTTAATGAAGATTCCTGGAATGAGTTGTTCTCTTCTTATAAACAACATGTGCCAAGGGTAGCAAAATCATAGTCACAAGCCGATCAGACAAGATTATCAAGTTTGGAACAACACCTCCTCTAAATCTGAAGTACCTATCCAGTGAAGCGTATTGGTATTTCTTCAAGACACTTACGTTTCCCAATAAGATGCACCCTCGGTTTGCTCACGTGGCTATGGAGATAGCTAGGATGCTTGGGGCATGCTTCATTCGTGCAAACGTTACTGCTTCTTTGTTGAGGAAGAATTTTGACATTCACTTTTGTTGCAAGGTTTTAACCCACTTAAGACGGGTCATCCAGAAGAATGTCACCGGATATGGTGGGCATCCGTTAGATCTTTTAAACAAAAATAGTCCCGTACGTCTTTGGCCAATGGCCACAGCGTCTGACGAGCTTGTATTGCATTGTTGGTTTCGACGCTCTTCACAAGACAAGATTCCAAAGATCAGCGTCCATGAACGGGTCATAGCATGCATATATCTGCTGGGCAACCACTACTACATAAACGGTTTTTACGGTCGTCTCTATTTTTCTCAGGGAGCGGTTCACTTAGTAAATTGCCTCCAACTAGGCTAGAGAGCACTATGGCTTACAAATCATCATGGAATTTTTTTTTTCAGGGATGACTCTTTCAAGTAAACCACCCCTAGAGTATATCTCCTCTTTCAAGTAAACAACCCCCTAGAGTATATCTTTTTTCAGGAGCGCTCACTTAAGTTGACTGTCTCTGAAGATGTATTTTTTCAAGTAAACAACCCCTAGAGTATATCTTTTTTCAAGAGGTATTGGAAACCTAACAATATAAAGATCATATCTTTACAATTCATGGCATGGTGTCGGTGACCTGCTCCTGAAAACAGTTTTTGACCCACCAAATGACTGCACGTTTGGCCACCAGCTAGCCCCTCCCCGGCCCTCTGCGAGTGACAACAGACCCATCGTGATCTGTCCCTCTTATAATAACTTTAATTGCGAAATTCGAGAGCTAAAAACTCCATCCACACAGTCAAATAATATAGAATACAAGCAATGATTTTGTGTAGAAAATGATCCGCTTCTGCCATAGTCTGCATTTTTTGTTCATGCCTAAAAGGCCAAAATCATCAATGTTTTTTTATGGCGGCTTGGTCACTTGCAAAAAAATTCAGCTCGTGGTTGGTCACATGAAAAAAAAAGTAGCAGTAGGTGGTTTGAACTACTGGAGCGAACTGACTTCACGTGTCATAAGATGCTGCGTTGACATGATCAAATCAACCTACTGCGTTGACTTCATCAAGTCAGAAGATGTACCTTCCTCGACCTGCTGCATTATAACTCTGAAAGATTTCGGATCAACTGGAGGAAAAAATTCTTAGTTCCTCCAAAGAACACACCATTAACTTCTCTGAGCTCATCCACACGCACTGTGTGATCTTCCTGGTAAGAGCAAGAGTACCCAAATGGACGCAATAATTTCTGCAGTCCTTGGTGAGGTGATCACTAGATCCATAAATTTCCTCATCAGCAAAAGCTCCAAGCCGAAGGTGTCGGATGTTGAGGACAACCTGCAAAGGGTTCTACTTCGGGCACAGGTCATCCTCGATGAGGCCACAGGATGCCACATCACGAACAAAGCTATGTTGCAGCAGCTGGGCATGCTGAGAGATGCCATGTACCAAGGCAACTACTTATTTGACACTTCCAGATACCAATCTCAAGATGTGGAGGACACCAAGGATACATCTGTGAGTCATTCTTTGTCTCTGTGCAATGTAAATTCTCTTATTAGAGGAATATCTTATTCCAATAGGAAGACAGAGATTTTGGAACAATTGCAATATTCTGTTGACAACTTGAGCTCTATGATACTTGATGTGAAAGAGCTGGTTGGGTTCTTGATGAGCTACCCTCGGCTGTACCGCCAGCCTTATAGCATGCATCTGCTGCTCAGTAACTGTATGTTTGGCCGGCAGATGGAAGCACATCTTGTTTTTAGTTTCCTGTTGAATACAGAACCTCATGGTTCTGAAGAATTAGAAGTCCTGCCAATTGTTGGTCCATGCCTAGTCGGCAAGAGCACCCTTGTTTCTCATGTTTGCATGGATGAAAGAGTCAGTGATCATTTCTCTGAAATTCTTTTATTGAGCGGCCACGATTTTACAAATGACATCTTTACACTCAGAAAAGGATGTGCAGTGGAACATCAAAAAAATGTGTTGAATACAAACAAAGATAGGAGGTTGCTTGTTGTTGAATTAGCTGATGATGTTCATGAAGATGATTGAATAAGTTGTTCTCTTCTTATAAACAACGTGTGCCAAGCGGTAGTAAAATCATAGTTACAAGCCGATCAGACGAGGTTGTCAAGTTTGGAACAGTACCACCTCTACATCTGAAGTATCTATCTCGTGAAGCATACTGGTATTTCTTTAAAACGCTTACATTTGGAAGCACGGACCCCAAGATGCACCCTCGGTTTGCTCAAGTGGCTATGGAGATAGCTAGGACTACTGTTGGCGTATGCTTCCTTCGTGCAAATATCATTGCTTCTTTGTTGAGGAAGAACTTTGACGTTCAATTTTGGTGCAAGGTTTTAACCCACTCAAGACGGGTCATCCAGAAGAATGTCACTAGATACGGTGATCATCCATTTGATCTTTTAAACCAGAATAGTCCCGTACATTTTTGGCCAATGGCCACACCGTCTGATGAGCTTGTACTGCATTGTTGGTTTCGACGCTCTTCAGAGGACGAGATTCCAAAGATCAACATCCATGATGTGTTGTATGGAAATGTTAAGCCTCAAGGAAAATTTGAGTGCCTGTCATGGAAGTCTCGGATTCCACCTTACTATAGCTATGTTACCTCCTGTGAGATTCAAGAGCAAAAAACTGCAGCTACCAAGAGGAAGCGTTCTGCTAAGTAAAAATGGAATCACATTTGATGAATTTCTTCTGTTGTTGGGCTTATGTAGAGAAACATCTGAGCATGTTTTGATAGGGCCAGTGTCACATACACGTTATAGCATAGTCATGCATGCTTGAGAGGATGTTACATGTTGCAACCTGTGAACTGTACTACTGTTAGTAAGTTACTTACCTTGCCACATGCGTAAAGTGATTTTTTTTCTCCCCCAAAGCATGCAGGAGAGGCATCCATATGTAAAAACCATCAGGGAAACGAGTTGCACAGCCCATCTCTATACATCGATTTTTAGTAGCGGCCTCTTAACCACCTCTGAAAATAGAGATACTTTTAAAGGTGGATCCCTTAAGAGACTATGGCGTCCATCGCTAAAAATTATTCATAAAAATCAGTCTATTCGTTTGATCGTTTTGGTGGCTAATAAGCCAACTATTGTTGTTTTTGACTGTTTTGTTGTGAGAGAAAAACACTATTTCGGTGGCTGATAAGTCAAGCGAATAATTGTTGACTTGTCGTGTACACATAAATACATAAAATGTTTCATTTCATGAATTTGGGTTTGACAAACTCTATATACAAGTAGTTGCCATACATTTATTACAAGCTTTCAAATCTATTTAAAAATATTTTTATATTTCCACAGTCATGTCTACAAGCTATTTATTTCCACCTTATATATACACTGGAGGAAACATTTTCGATCCTATTGTAATTAGCAACATGTATGTGGTGGGACGCTAAGAAAGACACACGATAGCAGGGCAGCGATCTGAGGTTTCAACATTCCTACGAAACGCAAAATTTGGATGCGCTCACATTTCGCTTTGAAAAATCGTGTAGCCTACGAATCCTGCTTGTCGTCTCTGTGATTGTTGCGGCCAGCGGCCAGCACCGCGTCAGTCGGCAAGTTCAGTTTATCAGTTACAGGGAAACATTTGTTTGGTGCTTAGAAATGGGGAAAAAAAGAGAAAAGTTTATAGAATCGCAAAAGGGTAGCATCAACCCAAAGAAGCTTCTCCAAATTGATGCTACTGAAAAACTGATGTGGCCATGAATGAACATCCAAGAAGCACAAGACGTTGGTGTTCCTCCCTCCATGCTATATTATACTCTAGTTACTCTTGTCTCCTTTTAAGCTAAACATAACAAACTTTGACTAAAATTTTTAAAAATACATTACCATCCACAAATTCAAATAGCTCTGCTTGTTGTCCCCGAGAGCCCCAGAGACGGACGGCGATGGAGCGAAATGGCACTCGCCTACAGGATACAGTACGGTAAGGTGGCGCCGCCGCTGCCAGCGAGCGGCTCGCCGACTCTGTTTGTTGTTGCCCGCAAGGACCGACGACCTCCTGGCTCCGGGTATTCCTTCTTCCATACTCTGCATCTTGTTGTCCTTACTCTGAACTCCGATACGAAGCATGACTTTGCATTCTGTTGCAATTTACTAGTACCTTTCAAGATGTTATGTTAAACCGATTCCTGAGGTGATACTTCAAAATAATCGCAAACACATTTATTTTTTTAATAAAAAATTAATCGCAATGCATTTCAAGTGCCATACTGCCAAGGTTACAATGGAAATTGGTGGGAACACTTTGGTATTTGGAAATCTCAAATACACGTCAGATGACTTTATATAGTCTACAGAACAGTCAGCATCGTCTTTGTTTTTCTTTGACTAAACCTCTCACCCGTAATTGAATATCATAATCTAGAAGGCAAACAGAGATGTGCTTCACATTTCTAATGTTTCATTAATGTGCTGTCGTTCATCCTTGACCAACTACCATGACGACTTCTACAGCAGTCCATTCTGGTATTTATCGCTTTGACCCCCAGAAGAAAAAAAATCAGATACACAGGAGGAAGTTCGGGCGTCTTCAATGATCTAGCTTATTGCTAGCTCATAAATTTTTTAATACTATATAATGCAAAAGACAAGAGATTAACGTGGAGTCAAGAGACAGTGTCATATACACTATTGTCTCACAACACAATATTCAAGACAACCTCTCTCCACCATATATAAGTTAGCTTAGAGCTAATAATAACTTATACTGTTGGAGACGTCCTTAAGGAACCAAGAATGGTGACAGCAAAAAAGTGTTCAAAAGGTCAAGCACATGCACTTCGCAAATAAAAAAAAACAAAAAAAACAAGCACATGCACTTTGCAAAAAAAAAAAAGTCAAGCACATGCCGTGTAAGAGCTGACCTTTCGTCTGACTGGATTTCTTCATAAAGTAACCTCTTTCTTCATCCCATTCAACCTTAGTTGTGAACTATGACACCCAGCTGCTGCTTTTGGCTTGCAGAGCAGAGAGTCCCAGAATGGATATTCTCCTTTCTGCAGTTCTTGGCGAGCTAACAAATAGATCCATAAATTTCTTCATCAGAAACAGCTCCAAGCCCACTGCAGAGGATGTGGAGGATCGCCTCTACAGGATCCTTCTCAGGGCACAGGTCATCGTCGATGAGGCCATGGGACGGCAGATCACAAACCAAGCTATGCTCCAGCAGCTGGACATGCTCAGAGAATCCATACACCGAGGTTATTATGTCCTCGACACATTCAGATACCAATCCTGCAACAAAGACGAGGCCAGAGGTCAGGTCCTGAGTCACTCTTTTTTCATGTCCAAAGTAAATCCTCTGCATGGTATATGTTCATCCAGTAGAAGCAAACAGCTTTTGGAACCGATGCATAAATCGATTGATCATTTAAGCTCCATGATCCTTGATGTGGAACAGCTAGTACTATTCATGATGAGTTATCCTCCCATATATCGCCAGCCTTATAGCATGCATCTCCTACTTGACAACTGCATGTTTGGTCGTCAAATGGAGACTGAACTCGTCATAAGCTTCCTGTTGAACACACGCCCCCCTGGTTCTCAAAAATTGGAAGTCCTGCCAATTGTAGGTCCCTTTAGAGTAGGCAAGAGCACTCTTGTTGCTCATGTCTGCAAGGATCAAAAAGTTCGTGATCATTTCTCTGAAATATTGTTCGTGCGGGACCATGATTTTACTCGTGATGACCTCACTATGTTTAGAGAAGGATGTGAAATTAGACATAAATGTCTAGTGTCAAACTCAAACAAAGATGGAAGATTACTAGTTGTTGTTGAGTTAGATGGCGCTCTGACTGAAGATGCATGGAATGGGTTATGTTCTGCTTCTATAGATCATGTTCCAAGTGGTAGTAAAATTGTAGTCACAAGCCGATCTGACAGTATAATAAAATTTGGGACAACACATGCACTACGTTTGAAGTTTCTGTCCCCTGAAGCTTACTGGTATTTGTTTAAGACACTCGCATTTGGAAGCATGCATACCAAGATGCACCCTAGGCTTGCACAGCTGGCCATGGAGATGGCAAGGATTATTAGTCCATGTTTCATTGCTGCAAAACTGATTGCTTGTCTACTGAGGGATAACTCTGACATCCACTTGTGGTACAAGGTTCTGGGCTTCTTGAGAGAGCAAATAAAGGCAAATGTCTCAAAGTTTGGTGGAAATACATTCGATCTTATCAACCAGAAAAGGCCTGCATATATTGGGAGTATGGCTACACCTTCTGATGATGTCATGGTGTATGACGAGCACCAATGCTCTCCGGAAGAGGAGGTTCCAAGGATAACTATTCAAGATGTCATGTGTGGAAGGATTAAAGCTCATGGGAAATTCAAGGTCCTAGCATGGAGGTCTCAAATAGCGCCTTACCATAGCTATATCATTACTTGTGAGATTCGACAGCTAAAAAACCAAGCTCCAAAGAGAAAGCGTTCTATGTGAATATGTTTTAATGTGGTGCCAAAAGTGAAGTGATTGTGATTATTGCATTTTACAGGTTACAACGTTATCAAGCTGTACTACCGCATTTGTCATGTGTAAAGCGTGTTTGTTTTTTTGACAGAAGTAAAGCGTGTTTGTTGTCAACAGAACAATGAGATGTTCTCTCGCAAAAAAAAAAGATAGAATAGTGAAAGATATTGACTCATATATTTTCATGCCATAGTGAATGTCCAGAACTCTCATATTATGACCTTGATTTAAAATTTATTGGTTCATGCAGCTCAATATATTGTCGCTCCTCCAAGTCTTCCTGTTATATTTTGGCTACTTTTTTTCTGAGAACTTGAACAACGCGTGAGAAGATAAACTAAAGGCAAGAAAAAAAATACATACACATATTGCTATCACACAAATTACATCAAAGTTGTGAGCGAATAATATAGGATACACTATACTTGCCATGCAACCCGAGACCCATGCCCCGGGCCATGGCACGACGTTTTGGCCCAGCTCAAACACGGCCCCGGTGACCATCGGGTCCGGGTTGGCACGGCCAGGGGGCCGTGCCTAGGCCACCACCCAGGCCCGTGGCGCCCGATCTAAGAGGATTTCAACGGTTAATTCGGTTAAAATGATTTATGATGACCGATAATTGAGTTGTAACTTGTTAAAAATGATGAATACTTGTGAAAAAACTAAAAATAATGAACATTTATGAAAATTTTGAAGTGTTTCTCGACTAACGGGCAATGGGCCGGCACGGTATGACAAAACGACTCGTGGGCCGTGCCTTGGGCCAGCAGCCAGGTACGAAGCACGGCCAGACACGACGTAGTGCTGGGCTGGTACGGCCTGTCGGGCTGCCGTGTCGGGCTGGCACGTCCCGATGGCAATCTCTTGGATACACCTCTAATTTGGAGATAAGTGTTGTTATTCACTAAACCATATACTTTTCTTTAAGGATTAAGTTCATTTTTTACCTCTCAACAACTGGGTTCGTCTAATTTTGACCCTCAACTATAAAACCGTCTAATACTGGTACCCCAACTGTCAAAACCGTTCACTTTTAGTATCTGGGCATGGGCTGGGTTGTTTTGTCCAACATGGAGCGAGTTTTGACTTTGCTACGCTGCCCCCTCTCTTTTCTCTCATTCATGCACGCGTGAAGGATGCAACGACGGTGGCGCGTGAGCTAGACAGCGACGTGAGTAAGCTAGCTATAGCAGCGGCACATGAGCAGGGCAGCGGCGAGCAGGCTACGACAGTGGTGCGCGAACAGGGCAGCGAATTAACGAACCGCACGGTGGTACTCAAGCAAGTTGCGGCAGCGGCGCCCGAGCAGCACAGTAGCATGCGAGCACGACAGCGACGAACTGGCGCGAGCAAGCTACGACCGCCGCTACATCCATACGCCCCGACCAAGCTCACCCCATTGCCATGGCTGCTCGGTGGTCACAGGCTACCACCGAGCCGAATGAGCGCCAACGCCTGTTCCACCAAGCCCTCACGCATATTACGGGCCTTGTTGCTGGCTCGTTGCATCGTTGTGGCGTCGCAGCCATGGTGTCGCCGCCAAGCAGATTTGAAACTATGGTCTTGTTTGGATACTCTAGCTCAGTTAGAGGTTAGAGTTAGTTTTAGCCAAGGACTAGCCCTGAACTAGCTCTAGCAAAAAATATGTTTGGATGCAAGAGTTAGATTATTAATAAAGGTACTTTTCTTAGTAGTGACCATACCAAAACTAGTACATCCCACTAGAACTCGCTCAATAATCACCTCCTGGTGGGTTTAGATTTTTTTTTGTTGGGCTAGTTGCAACTAGCTCAATCTAGCCCTCATGTTTGGATACTTTTTGGTTAGTTGAGTGTAAACTAGCTCAAACTAGCTCTAACCCCTTGATCCAAACAGAGCCTATATAGGGAAAAAGAATTTGAAGTTTGGATAAATAAGGAAGATTTAAAGTTTTGATGCTAAATAATAATGAGGAAGTTTTTAGTGTAAATAAGGGGGCGTTTTGCAAATATTCCAGGCCGGCAGCGGCCGGCGTGGGCGTGGCTCCGGGCAAGGCCGATGGCTCGCCCCGCCACCAAGAATCCGGCCTCGCCTCTATCCGATCCACGCCTCCAGCTTCTTTTCCGGCGTTACGCGTGGCCGGTCGATGGAGGCCCCAACTACTCTGCCGCGGCAGCGCCGCCGCGCTGTGACCGCCGTGCCCACTGCCCAGAGCCCCGGCCCCCGGAGATGGAGATGGAGCGCAGTGGCACTCACCTATAGGATATAGGACGGTAAGGCGGCGCCGCTGCCGGCGAGCGTCTCAAGGTGTCGCCCCGCTCCCGGCTCCAGGTCTTCCTTCTTCCATACTCTGCATCCTGTTGCACTTGTTCTAAACTCTGCATTCTGTTGCAGTTAATTTCTTCCTCTTCAATTTACTTTGCGTAACGTCACATCAATTTTTTAGATGATAGATCAAAATGATGGCAACACACTTAGTTTTTGGTATAGCTTGATTGCACTGCATTTCAAATGCCACAATGCGAATGAAAAATCTGAAATTGGTGTTAACACCTTGGAAAATCTCAAATACCCTTGTAGTGTCGTTACGACCTCCATAACAAATGGCTGCTTGCGTCAGTTAGTGTTATTTCGAAACTAACTAGCACCACATTTATTTGACCTCCTTTGTATTACCATTTACCAAGTTCAATCTGATCATGGTAATGAACTGCACAGAGTTTCGGTTTTTTCTACCTAGGAAAATAGTGAATGGTGTATACATACCATGTTGAAAATACTCATTAAGATGCTAGCCTCACTTCCTCTCCAGAGTCAGCCATTTCAACAGAAGTGTCTTGAAGAGGTACCAATATGAGTCTTGAGACACAAAGTTCAAGAACTGCCTGTGTTGTTCCCAAGTTTATGATGGCTAGTCTTAGGCCTGCTTAATTTCTTATTTCACTGCTGGTTGAAGCACCACTCTGATAAGCAGAACACAATCTTCTCCACGCACATGTACTCAACAACCCCAACTAGTTCGACAACAACCAAAATTTTTTCTTCAATGGAAACTTGGAGTCGTCAATTCAATGTTTTATTTAACCTTTATCCCTGCACTGCTTTCCTTTTCGAAAGACACAATCGTTACACTTATACCATGGTTGGTGGGTCATAGAGGTCAGAGGAGTTGTATAGTGTGTACAGAACAGTCTCTCTCTCTGTGTCTCTTTCTCTCTCTCTCTCTCACCTAGTGCAAGATCTTCAATTTTCTTTGACTAAACCTCTCACACGTAATCGAAATCATAATCTAGAAGGAAAGCGAAGATTCTGTTGTGCATCGTTGACCAGTTAGCATGATGACTGCTACAGTATTATAGACTTGACTGCCTGCTGAAAAAGATGTAGCAGTAGGAAAAATGAGCCTCTCCTTATTAACATCGTCAACATCAAGACAAAGGTCACAAGCAGAGTAGGAAGTTAAGACTAACCAATGATGGTGATGGCTTTGCATAACCAAGCAATGGCTCCAGAGTCAAGTCAACTAGGGCATCTGGCAAAAGCAAAAGGTGTTCAAAAGGTCAAACACGTGCTGTGTATGAGCAGACCTTTCATATGACTGGACTTCTTTACAAATAATCTCTCTTCATTCCATTCCACCTTCGTTGTGAACTGCAAACACCGAGCTGCTGCTTTTTGCTTCCAGAGCAGAGAGTCCCAGAATGGATATTCTCCTTGCTGTAGTTCTAGGCGAGATAACAAATAGATCCATAAATTTCTTCATCCGAAACAGCTCCAGGCCAACTGCACTGGATGTGGAGGATCGCCTCTGCCGGATCCTGCTCAGGGCACAGGTCATCGTCGATGAGGCCATGGGACGGCAGATCACAAACCATGCTATGCTCCAGCAGCTGGACATGCTCAGAGAAGCCACACACCGAGGTTATTACATCCTCGACACAGTCAGATACCAATCTCGCAACAAAGACGAGGCCAGAGGTCAGGTCCTGAGTCACTCTTTTTTCATGTACAAAGTAAAACTTCTACAGGGTTCATGTACATCCAGTAGAAGCAAACAGATTTTGGAACAGATGCAGAAATCACTTTGCGAACACATGGTTGATATGTGCTTATGATGTTCAGTTTTGATGATGAGTGATTGACCAACACATGAGTGTTTCAGTTTGAGCGTTTACTACTAATCTTTGCGAAAGCAAATGTGTGCCTGTCTATCGGCTTGTGGTGTACAGGTACTATGCCTAGTGACGGTGGTCAATGGCATGGAGAAGGTCGAGTAGAGGCTTGCCGTGCCGATGGACTGAGAGCGGTGAAGGGCGGAAGCGGGGCTCGGACTGAGGGACCATGGGCGCCGGCGGACTAGCTGTGGTGGCTAGTACTTGGCACCGGCGAGCGCGACAAGACATGGAGGTAGACCGAGTCGACCGAGTCAAGACGGCGGACGAGCAAGTCGAGCAGAGGCTCAGGGGACTCGGAGTCCGACCGGGCGAGGACAAGGTGTCTCGAGTCGAGCGGTTTGGTGGTTTGGGCCTCAAAACCATCGGAGGACGGTTTCCGAGTTTGGGCCTCAAAACTTGGGGTTCGGTAATTGAGCCGAAAGCTACCGGTGGCGGGTTTCGCGGGTTTGGGCCTCGAAACCCGGGGTTCGATAGTTGAGCCGAAAGCTACCGGTGGCGGGTTTCGCGGGTTTGGCCTCAAAACCCGGGCGGAGCTTCCGAGGAAGCGGAGATGGCACGTGGCGGAATCCTAGAGGTTGCGTCGAGGCGACGACAACTCCTGGCAGGAAGCGGGGCCGTCCATTCAAAATGCGGGAGATATTTTCCGGAGCTTGGACTGCAATGCTTAGGCTAGGTAGTTCACTCAATGTATCTAGGGGGGTCTTTGGGAAATAGCCAAAGCCTCTGATAAATAGGGGGTGAAGGGGTATCCTCATCCCATCTCTTGAACCCTAATCATTTGCTCCAACTCTCTCTCTCTACTCTCTCTCTCTCTAGTTCATGAGATCCCTAGGTTGATTTCACCAACCTTTGTAAGAACTTGAGCTTGTTGCGAGGAATCGGAGGCCGTAACCTCTGTAAACCATGGTGGCTTCGATTTCTTGATCGTGTCCTCGTTTTGCTTGTGTTCTTCGCGTTTTGCTTTTGCTCCCTTTTTTCCCGAGATGATTTCTCTTTGTAGGGAGTAGCTCTTGCAAATCCGTTTGAACCAAGTTGTTCATATTCGAGAGGAGCATCTTTGCATCGAAGGATCCATCCTCAAACCTCTCGAGTACGCAGATCGAGGGATTTTTTTGTGGTGTTCTTCGTTTTCCCTTTTCTTTCCCAAATCCGAGTGTTAACGTTGATCATTTAAGCTCTATGATCCTTGATGTGGAAGAGCTAGTAATATTCATGATGAGTTATCCTCCCATATATCGCCAGCCTTATAGCATGCATCTCCTACTCGGCAACTGCATGTTTGGCCGTCAAATGGAGACTGAACTCGTCATCAACTTTCTGTTGCATACGCTACCTCACGGTTCTGAAAAATTAGAGGTCCTGCCAATTGTAGGTCCCTATAAAGTTGGCAAGAGCACCCTTGTTGCTCATGTTTTCAAGGATGAAAGAGTCTGTGATCATTTCTCTGAAATACTGTTCTTGCGGGACAATGATATGATAGGTAATTGCCTTGCAAAGTTCAGACAACGATGTGAAATGGAACATCATAGCCTAGTGTCAAACTCAAACAAAGACAGAAGATTACTAGTTGTTGATTTAGTTGGCGATCTCAATGAAGATGCATGGAATGGGTTATATTCTGCTACTCTGCATCATGTGTCAAGTGGTAGTAAAATCATAGTCACAAGTCAATCTGACAATATAATAAAGTTTGGGACAACACAGGCACTCCGTATGAAGTTTTTGTCCCATGAAGCTTACTGGTATTTCTTCAAGACACTCGCATTTGGTAGCATGGATCCCAAGATGCACCCAACACTTGCACACCTGGCTATGGAGATAGCAAAAATGCTTAATCCATGTTTCATTGGTGCAAAAATGACTGCTTGTCATCTGAGGGACAACTTTGACCTCCACTTGTGGTACAAGGTTCTGGGCTTCACGAGAAGGCAAATCAAGACAAATTTGTCAAAATTTGGTGGACATCCGTTTGATCTTATAAACCAGAAAAGGCCTGCATATATTTGGAGAATGCCTACACCTTCTGAATATGTCACGGTTTATTGTGAGCACCAATGCTCTTTGCAAGAGGTGGTTCCGAAGATAACTATTCAAGATGTCATGTATGGAAGCGTTAAAGCTCATGGGAAATTTAAGGCCCTAATATGGAGGTCTCAGATACCACTCTACCATAGCTATATCCTTACTTGCAAGATTCCAGAGCTAAAAACCAGAGCTCCAAAGAGAAAGCGTTCTATGAAAAATTGAGTCACACTTCACTAAATTTCCTAGTGTTATGCTTATGTAGGAATATATGTGAATATGTTTTGATAAGGTGCTAAAATTGAAGTGATTGTGATTATTGCATTTTACAGGTTACAACACTGTCAAGCTGTACTACTGCATTGTCATGTGTAAAGTGTGTTGTCAACAAAATAATGATATGCTCTCTCGCAAAGAAAAGGGCAGAATAATGAGGCGAAGATTTTAAATATCATAGTGAATGCCCACAACTCTCATACTATAACCTTGATTTAAATTTACAACCTTTGCAAGATGTTATGTTAAACCGATTCCTGAGGTGATACTTCAAAACAATCGTAAACACATTTATTTTATTTCTTTTTTAAAAAAAAAAACTAATCGCAATGCATTTCAAGTTCCATACTGCGAAGTTTACATTGGAAATTGGTGGGAACACCTTGGAAATCTCAAATACACGTCAGAGGACAGGACTTGCATAGTCTACAGAACAGTCTCTGGCTCTCTCTGTTATGTTGCAGCATCGTCTTTGTTTTTCTTTGACTAAACCTCACACGTAATTGAATACCATAATCTAGTAGAAGGCAAGCAGAGAATCTGTAGATGTGCTTCACATTTCTAATGTTTCACTTTCATTCATTAATGTGCTGTTGTTCATCGTTGACCAACTACATGATGACTTCTACAGCAGCACGTTCTGGTATTAATCGCTTTGATCGCCAGAAGAAAAAGACATGGGAGTACTAGGAAAAAAATGAGTCTCCTGAATTTGGTCAACATCGGAGAAAAAAGATCAGATACACAGGAGGAAGTTAAGGAACCAAGAATGGTGATAGCAAAAGGTGTGCAAAAGGTCAAGCACATGCTGTGTATGAGCTGACCTTTCATATGACTGAATTTCTTCACGAGTAATCTCTCTCTTGATCCCATTCCACCTTAGTTGTGAACTATAACACCCAGCTGCTGCTTTTTGCTTCCAGATCACAGAGTCCCAGAATGGATATTCTCCTTTCTGCAGTTCTAGGCGAGCTAACAAATAGATCCATAAATTTCTTCATCAGAAATAGCTCCAAGCCCACTGCACAGGATGTGGAGGATCGCCTCTACAGGATCCTGCTCAGGGCACAGGTCATCGTCGATGAGGCCATGGGACGGCAGATCACGAACCAAGCTATGCTCCAGCAGCTGGACATGCTCAGAGAAGCCATACACCGAGGTTATTACATCCTCGACACCTTCAGATACCAATCCTACAACAAAGACGAGGCCAGAGGTCAGGTCCTGAGTCACTCTTTTTTCATGTCCAAAGTAAATCCTCTACAGGGTATATGTTCATTCAGTAGAAGCAAACAACTCTTGGAACCGATGCACAAATCGATTGATCATTTAAGCTCCATGCTCCTTGATGTAGAACAGCTAGTACTATTCATAATGAGTTATCCTCCCATATATCGCCAGCCTTATAGCATGCATCTCCTACTTGACAACTGCATGTTTGGCCGTCAAATGGAGACTGAACTCGTCATAAGCTTCCTGTTGAACACACGACCCCCTGGTTCTCAAAAATTGGAAGTCCTGCCAATTGTAGGTCCCCGTAGAGTAGGCAAGAGCACTCTGGTTGCTCATGTCTGCAAGGATCAAAGGGTCCGTGATCATTTCTCTGAAATATTTTTCTTGCGGGATCAAGATTTTACTCGTGATGACCTCACTATGTTTAGAGAAGGATGTGAAATTAAACATAAAAGTCTAGTGTCAAACTCAAACAAAGATGGAAGATTACTAGTTGTTGTTGAGTTAAATGACGCTCTGACTGAAGATGCATGGAATGGGTTTTGTTCTGCTTCTATACATCATGTGCCAAGTGGTAGTAAAATTATAGCCACAAGCCAATCTGACAGTATAATAAAATTTGGGACAACACATGCACTACGTTTGAAGTTTCTGTCCCCTGAAGCTTATTGGTATTTCTTCAAGACACTCACATTTGGAAGCATGGATACGAAGATGCACCAGAGATTTGCACAGCTGGCCATGGAAATGGCAAGGATTCTTAGTCCATGTTTCATTGCTGCAAAAATGTTTGCTTGTTTTCTGAGGGACAACATTGACATCCACTTGTGGTACAAGGTTCTGGGCTTCTTTAGAGAACAAATCAAGACAAATTTCTCAAAATTTGGTGGACATATATTGGATCTTATCAACGAGAAAAGGACTGCATATATTGGGAGAATGGCTACACCTTCAGATGATGTCGTGCTGTATGACGAGCACCAATTCTCTTCGGAAGAGGAGGTTCCAAGGATAACTGTTCAAGATGTCATGTATGGAAGTGTTAAAGTTCATGGGAAATTCAAGGTCCTAGGATGGAGGTCTCAAATACCGCCGTACCATAGCTTTGTCTATACTTGTGAGTTTCAAGAGCTCAAAACCAGAGCTTCAAAGAGAAAACGTTCTATGAATAATTGAGTCACACTTCATTAGATTTTCTATTGTTAAGCTTATGTTGGAAGAAATGTCAATTTGTTGGCATATGGTGCCAAAAGTGATGGCATTGCCATGATTAGGTTTTACCGGTTGTAACATTATCAAGTTGTACTACTGCATTGTCTTGTGTAAAGTGTTTTTGTTTTCAACGATAATGCGTCTGTGGCAAATAAAGAGATAGAATAATGGAAGATACTAAGGCATAGATTTTCATGTTATCAATCTAAAAAAAAGATTTTCATGTTATATTGAATGTGCACAATTCCCGTATTATAACCTTGATTCACTTTTGTTTTTTGACTGTCAACGGGGGGAGGCGTTCCTCACCTGAATTGAATTATCAAAGTGCCCAAATGGCTTGTTTGAGGATTACAGGTTGCTGATTACAGGGGCTCAGAGAGCTCATAAAGAGAGAGAGGTTGGGGGGATTACATAAGGCTTAGAAGGAGCTTTAGCCTTGGCCTTGTCTTGCCATCCTGAAGGTAGCGCACCAAGAGTCATTGATATGTTTCTTCTTTTTTGGAAACCGAGGTCTCCATTGCCTTGCAGCTAAGTTGCATTGGTTCAGTAGTTGCTGAGCTGTGGTTGTTTCGTTCCGAAAGATTTTTGCATTTCTAGCTTTCCAGAGCTGCCAGCAGACGAGAGCGATGAAAGCTGGGAAGAGGTCCTGGGCCAAACCCCCCGGGGGGCTGAGGGAGAGTAGGAAGCTTATATCTGAGTTCGGCGGGAAGGTGATACCAAGTTGTAGCCAGGTCTGTTTTGGGACCTCGCAGCCCCAGACGACATGCTCCGGAGTCTCATCTTCAGAGTTGCAGAGTTGGCATAGTGGACTGTCCACTATATGTTTCCTGAACAATATAGTGCGGCATTGGATTCTCTTTTGGAGTAGCAGCCAGACAAAGAGTTGCACCTGCGGAGGAGCAGGCGTTTTCCACACAAAAACTGAATTGGCGTCTTGGGCCTGGTTCTTGGCTTTGAGCAATCGATAGATGGCTCCACTGTCCAAGCTTTGATCGTCCTTGCAGAAGAGGGATAGCCGCTGATCCCTGGACTGGGAGGGCACATGAGATGAGATGTCCCGTTGCAAAGAGATCAGATCAGAACTGGCTTGGGGTGACAGACGCGAAACCAGCGTTTTTGTTGGCGCATGCGTCTCAATATAATGTCGCTGCAATCAAGCAGGAGATGGAACTTAGATAGCTACCAAACGAAAGCATCTTGGTCATTTATAATTCACGAGCTGTTTGGTTGTCAGGTTGGTAACACAAACGTAAATAAAAGAAGTTCATTTACATTTATGTTACTAGTGAATGAACCAAACAGCACGAAGG
This sequence comes from Microstegium vimineum, assembly GCA_022036555.1. Taxonomy (NCBI): domain Eukaryota; kingdom Viridiplantae; phylum Streptophyta; class Magnoliopsida; order Poales; family Poaceae; genus Microstegium; species Microstegium vimineum. Next base: position 1,470,147 of record CM039119.1, read on the forward strand.
CACACTCAGGAACGTGCGCGACAGGTGCTCATGAAGCGTCTCGGCGTCCTGGAAGAAGACGGCCTCACCACTGATGATCAGTTCCTGCGCTACGTCGACCTCTTCCAGGGTCCGCTCAACGACTCCGCCGTCATGGCCTTGGCGGCCTTGTGCGGCCTCGACGACACCACGGGAACAACTGTTCTTCATGATTAGTTGTTGTGTATCCACGCTTCAGGGTCCCGGTCCCTCATCCGTGGTAGTCGTCATGCATTGTTTAGCTTCCTGCACTGCTGCACTGTTTCCTTTAGTTTCCTGCAGGTTCATGGTCGTCAAAGCTGGTTTCTGCTCACTTGATCAGGGGTCACGCAGGGTGACAGCCAGGGGCCTCAAGTCACCGCTGCTGCAGCCTTGTGTATCAGTACGCCCAGTTGTTCGTTGTCATCGTCGTCGTCGTCCTACGTGCTTTGTTGTACTGCTACAGTGCGTCTCCATGCCAGAAAAATTGTTTTGCTTCCAGTTCACCATTGCTTCGGTTGTGCAACTATTTCGACTGCTCTGTGATCTCTCTCCAGGTTGTCCACGCCCAGACACTGCTTGTACTGTTGTTGTGGGGTTTTCAAATCTGATTTAAATGGCACAACGAGATTGTCGACTTCTGAACTGGAACGTGAGGGGACTGAACGACGGCGCCAGGCAAGACACAGTGAACGAACTTGTGAGAGACACAGGTGCCACCATTGTTTGCCTCCAAGAGACAAAGCTGCAATTAATGGACCAACGGGCAGTAACCCGGACGGTAGGCCCAAAATTCGCCAATTCTTTTGCAGTGCTGCTAGCGCCGCATACCAGAGGCGGCATTCTACTTGCCGTTAATGAAGATTTCTTCGATTTATCAAACATACAGCTGTCCACAAATGCAATCACCGCGACGATTGTCATGAGGGCAGATGGGACACAGTGGTAAATCACGGTGGTCTACGGACCGCAAAGGGATGATGACAAGATCCAATTCCTTCAGGAATTAAGAAACATTCCCCCTCCTGACCACAACAAATGGCTCATCCTAGGTGACTTCAACCTTATCTACCAAGCGCAAGATAAAAATAATTCAAACCTCAATCGGCGGTTAATGAGTTCCTTCAAGGCAGCCATAGATTATCTACGGCTGAAGGAGATTAAGTTAAATGGACGGCGCTTCACTTGGAGTAATGAACAGTCCACCCCGACACTAACAAGAATTGACAGGTTCCTGTGCACCCCCGAGTGGGAATTGTCATTTCCAACATGTCTCCTACACTCCTTGCCATCGCTCATGTTAGATCATACGCCGCTCCTGCTGCAAGGACAACTCGACCACTACTGTAACCCGTCCTTCTGCTTTGAGAATTTTTGGATCGATATGCAGGGTTTCCAGGAAGTGGTCCAGGAGGCTTGGGGCAGACCGGTTAATACTGTGCTGCTTATCAAACGTCTGCACATCAAATTGGCAAGAGTAGCAAAAAACATCAAAAAATGGCGCAAGGAAAAAATAGGGAACACAAAGCTACAGCTAGCCATAATAAAAGAAGTCATTCTGCAACTAGAAGCAGCCCAGGAGTCTAGAGCTCTCACAAGCCAGGAGGCGAGCTTAGACGCCGCCTCAAAATTCGATGCACCGGCCTAACAGCCATTGAGAAATCAAAGATCAGGCAAAGATCGAGGCTCACCTATATCCGCTGTGGAGATGCCAACACTAAATTTTTTCACATCAGAGCAAACGCACGTCGGAGAAAAAATTACATACACTGCCTACACAAAGATGGGGGAATAGCGTTTGCACATGCGGAGAAAGAAAAAATTATTGTGGAGTATTTCCAAAATCACTTGGGCAAATCGACCGCAAGAGATAGGACCTTGGATTGGCAGTCTCTTGGATACACGTCACAGAACCTTGGGGAATGAGAAATGCCCTTCACAAAGGAGGAAATCCGGGGCGTGATCAACACGATGCCATCAGACAAAGCCCGGGCCTTGACGGTTTTACTGGAGCTTTTTTCAAAGCTTGCTGGGAAACCATCAAAGAGGACGTCACAACCGCCATAAATAAACTATTTGAAATGAACTCCCAAGGCTTCGAGCTGATGAACTCGGCGAACATCGTTCTTCTCCCAAAAAAAGAAGACGCATTAAGGATCACAGATTATAGACCCATCAGCCTCATACATAGCTTTGCTAAACTCTTTGCAAAGCTTCTAGCCAACAGGCTCGCCCCACTCCTCAACTCCTTGGTCTCAAATTGCCAGAGTGCATTCATCAAGAAAAGGAACATCCATGACAACTTCTTATATGTGCAAACCACTGTTAGAAAATTGCACAAGCAAAAGACGCCGACCCTTTTCATGAAGCTCGACATCCATAAAGCTTTCGACACAATAAATTGGAGCTACATGCTAGAGGTGCTCCAGGCTTTGGGTTTTGGACTGCGCTGGCGGGAATGGGTGTCCATACTATTTCGCACGGCCACTTCGAGGGTACTACTCAATGGGCAACATGGACCTACTTTCGATCATGCCAGAGGAGTTCGACAGGGCGACCCTCTATCGTCCATGCTCTTCATCCTTGCCATGGACCCTTTGCAACGTCTTCTCGACTTAGCGACCTAGCACGGGTCACTCTCCCCCCTTCCCTGACCGCTGCTAGATGGAGAACCTCCTTATATGCGGATGATGTGGCCATTTTTTTAAACCCGCGGAAAGAAGACCTAGAGGCGGTCAAAGCGATCCTGCAGGCATTTGGAATTTTCTCAGGCCTCCACATCAATCTAGAAAAAAGCTCCATCCACCCAATTAGATGCGAGGAGGTCGACTTGGTTCATGTGCTCTCCTCCTTTATAGGGGTCAGAGGCACCTTCCCTTGCCGTTATCTTGGGTTGCAACTTCACACACGTACGCTTCGAAAGATCCACGTGCCGCCCCTCATAGAGCGCATCAGTCAAAGGCTCCCCGGATGGAAAGGAAGATGGCTCAATAGAGCTGGCCGCCTCACTTTAGTCTCGTCAGTCCTCTCTTCCATGCCAACTTACTACCTCACGGTGTTCCCGCTCGCAGCTTGGGCAAGGAAAAAATTTGACAAAATTAGAAGATCCTTCCTATGGAAAGGGGAAGAAAACACAAATGAGGGACACTGCTTGGTTAATTGGCCAACAGTATCAAGACCCAAAGATCTTGGCGGACTAGGGATACTTGACTTGGAAAAATTTGGAAGAGCTCTTCGCCTATGCTGGTTGTGGCAAGATTGGGTGGATGTGTCCAAACCTTGGGCAGGTGTGGAATTACCTTGCAACGAGCTAAACCGGCTACTCTTCAATGCATCAACAAAGGTCACAATTTGGGATGGCGAAAAGGCACGCTTTTGGCACAGCAATTGGTTGGATGGTGAGGCCCCAAGACATCTAGCGCCCCACTTGTTCAAGCTACTCAAAAGAAAAAACAAATCAGTCAAGTTGGAACTTCGTAACAATAGTTGGATCCGATCGCTTAGTGGCCGAATCACCACTGCTGTCCAAGTGGAGGAATTTGTATCCTTGTGGATCAGAATCCAAAACATTCACCTCACACAGGGCGTACGAGACTCCATTGTATGGAGATGGACAAATGATGACACTTATTCCACCAGGTCAGCTTATAGGATCCAATTTAGTGGTTCCTATGGGGGCTTCCGGAGCGACCTCATATGGAAAGCGCATGTCGAGGGCAAGTGCAAAGTGTTCGCTTGGATTTTGGTGAGAGAAAAAATACTCACGGCGGATAATTTGCAGAAGAGAGGTTGGCCCCATCAAGATCATTGTGCTTTGTGCAACGGACCGCTTGAGACAGGATTACACTTGGCGCTACTTTGTCCGTTCGCCAAAGTAGTATGGAGCCTCATTCTTTCCTGGGAGCACTTTGATGCCCTGTTCATCCTACCACCTCAGGAACCGGCTCATTTAATCTCATGGTGGGAGAAGGCCGAAATCAAAATAACCAAGGGGGAAAGAAAACGCTTCAACGGAATGGTGATATATATATTATGGAACCTTTGGAAGGAGAGGAATAGAAGAATTTTCAATAATGCTCATGAATCGGCAATACAAGTGGCTTCAAGAGTTAAAGAGGATATTGAGCAAAGGAAGAGGGCATTAACTTGGAGGGGTAATCAACTTAAAATATGTAATATTGTGGCTAGTGTTTCTCGCTATTTCTCTATTCGAGGAGAGTGTCCCTCCTCCAAATGTACATATAAACCTCTTTTCCTCTCTTAATTGAAAGGCAGAGCTCCTGTCATTATCTTAAAAAAAACAAAGATATGGTTGCTCGATTTTGACATTTGGTTGTATTTGGTGGTGCCAAGCCAATATTATGGCTCCCAGCTAATCTCGGTACGAATGCACTGCTACAGGCCACCTCTGAGACCCCTCCCGCTAAGCCCTTCATTCTCGCCTCCCTCCAGCCTTCTCTGTGTTGGCAGCTGAAGAGCTTGGGCAGGAACTGAGGAACAGAACAAGGACGCAAAACAGAGGAGCTATTAACAGAGGAACAGAGCTGCGCACGTTAGCTTGTTCTCCATCAATTTCTTGAGCTCTTCTTATCTGTTCATTTAGAATATTACCCAATTACATGTATCGTAACACTTCTATTCATAGACCACTCAACCGACATACATTGGCCTACTATTTCATCGATTACTAGAAAGACCGTGCGGCTTTGCCGCGCATCCTTTGTATCAGCCACTGATATATACAGTACGTGCCTATCCACTATTTTCTCTGTATATTTCGACATTCTTGTCTTTGTATTATTATGTTAAGAATATTAAGTATAAGTCTTTAGCAATAGAAATATGACAATATTAATACATGCAAGGTTCAACTTATTATCCAATATGTTTCGTTTGATTAAAATTTTAAATTAAATTAATAGCATGCAAATTTGTATTTTTCTTTTGGCTTAAGGCTCCCTCAAATTGACCATTTGCTGTAGAAGTAGAACTCTTTGAAGTCTTTGAAGGATTATACCTTCAGAGTGTAGATGGTAGTGCTATTCAGAGGACTAGTGATTTTGAGCTAAAACTATATTTGCTGATATCAAGTGTTTGAAGATAGAGTAACAGTTTATCGTGTTCTACATTGAGAAATTAATATTTACAGCTAACTTCTTTTTATTTATTGTTATATGGTTATCTTGTTAACGTTGTTCATCGAAATGATATCAAGATGTAGATAATGAATTTCAAAAGGTATATACGTTGTTCATCGAAATGATATCAAGATGTAGATAATGAATTTCAAAAGGTATATTAATGTTCTAAGTAGATTAGTAGATTATAGTAATGAGGCAAAGTAACTTTTCTTTAGAAAAAAATATGTATCATCATCATTGATGAATCTGAGTAATCTGCATTATCGTTAGATTTTGTAGGTACGAATCTTTTAGTCTAAGGTGGAATTGATAGGATTAACCATGTTCTTTTTTTGGACAAACAAGCAGTAGATGAGTGGTATTTGAACATTATTTAAATAGTGTCAACAATACTTAACATGATTTGTGCAATGACCAGTGTTCGAGCCTAAACAGTGGGCTGGCGAGGTTTAATAATTTAATAAAGGCATGAACTAAGACAATAAGTATACATATAAGAGCGAGTTAAACACATAGATCATGGCCATAGTAAGTATTTATATGGCATAACAACATCATGCAAGGGTATTGCAACCACGTATTATATTTTTACACACTTTTCTTGTCTATAAACCATATAGGCTTGAAATAGTTAAATCAGTAACTCTGCCATACTGTATCCAATGAACTTGAAAATTTTACCATAGCTGAAGCGTGCAATCTCTAGTCTACCATAAAAACTTCATAGCAATTGAAGCAATATATTTGTCAATATGAATTTAAACATAGAAAATCCTAAAAACGTAAATATAAATCTACAGTAAAAACTTTAAACTAAGACATATCATATTATGTGTTTGCTGAATAGATGTACTCGCGAGGAATTCAAATAATATACTATGCATTTTTAAAGGTTCGGCTAGATTATTGATAAAAGAAAATCAGAAAACAATATATGGCATATGCTTTACGTTTAAGCCCTTGAGTTTTTCAAAAGTTATCCTGCAGTACAACCGATATTATTCATTTTGAGTCTACAAACTTGCATTTGGGTTCCTGAAAAAAACTTCTAATTATTTTTCAACCCCATCCTTCTACTTTTCCTGTATGCAGATTGCAGAGAGCATAGCACTATGTTCCAAGAGAGAGAGAGAGAGAGCAGCGGACGTCGGGGATGAGCCGGTGCCGGCCGGTTGGCGGGCGGCGTCGGCGGGGAAGCAGCGCTGGGTGGTCTCGAGGCAGCAGGCAGGCTGCTCTCAGGTGGCCTCAGCCCGGACAGAGCTAGTGTGGGCTGGCCTGGCCACGCGCGCACACAGGCTGCAGCTGCAGCCAGCTGCTCGACTGAGGTGCTGGCCGGCGGCGGCGGCTTCCAGACGGGCGGTCACGGTGGCAGTGGTTGGGCGGCCGTCGAGCTGCGCCAGGCACGAGCGGTCGTAGGGCCGCTCACTGCTCGACTGGAGGCGGGCCGTATCTTGCTGGCCACGCACGTCGTCGCTGCGGCAACGGTTCAGCACGGCCACGACGGCGGCGGGGACGGCGAGAGCGAGGCAGGAGGGGTGGAGGGCGATGAGAAGGGAACAAACTCGGTAGGGATTAGGGAAGGTGCTCGCCGCCGTGTGCGGAAGGCCGAGGCCCGAGGCCCGAGGCGGGGGTAGCCAGGAGTTCGAGTGAAAGCTCTCGAAAGGCCGGTTTCTGTTCCAAGGAACAGTGCAGTTTACCGGTGTTTGAGCCGTCCATTCGAGATCCAACCGTTTATGATTTCCAGCAGACGTGGCCCAATGACACGCCAGATTCTTTCCTGCAGATTCGTGTTTAGAAGATCTGCATAGTAGTTTTCTCCAGAACACATACACGTTATACTAGTATATACACCCGTATTTGTTGGAATTGGGGCCCTTTTTTTTAATAAAATTCACGTTTAGACCATTGGGAAACATAAACTTAAATTTGGACCCTGCGGATGGGCGGCATGACTCACACGCCGAGGTAACACGCTGAGGTATCCGTCACCGGACTGTGTGGTTAAGCGTAGGTTGCCGACGTGGCAGTAACCTTGACGCCAAGTGCCGCAGATCTGAATAAGTCGCAAGAACCAACCCCAGTTGTGTTTGTTTTCCCTCTCCACCAAAGTGATAACAACCACATCTTTGGCATCCGCCTCACAGTTGACTAATGGGGGGGGGGGGGTCATAAGGTGTTGGATTCTCCTGTTCCGACGAAAAACCATGATGTGGTGAATACCCATGAGGGGTGGGATCAATGGACAACTTTTGCACAACCAAATCTAAACATTGAAAGTCATTATTTATGACAGTTTTGACATATTTCTCCTAGTCACGCTCATGTGCAATTGGGACACACCGCCAAAAAATTCAGTCTAATTAACCGTAGTTAAGTATCCCATTAACTGAGTGGCATCCTCATTTAAATTGCAGTGAAGCTCATGACGAGCCCTACCAACCAACTCACTAAACAATAGCCGATGATCGAATATCAGATGCACCCTTTACATTCTAAGAAAACTAATATTCCCAAACTCATTTTCCTTTGTGCTTCCTCCATAGAACAAGGTGACTACGTTGTCCATATAGTTGTAGTACACAACAGGAAAGTTATTACGAGTATAATATACAAGGTGAAAACTAACAACGTTGTCTAATTATCTACATTTTCTAACTAACTAAATTACCTAACTATATTTGCTAACTAATTTACCTAACTATATATCAATTTAACAATGTAACTATCTAACTAAATTTGCTAACTAACAAAATAATCTAACAATATTTACTATATCTAACTATCTATGTAACTATCTAAATAAATTTGCTAACTGTCTAGATGAATTTGCTAACTACATTACCTAATTATGCACTAATTATATAAACTAAATAACCCAAAATAATTTGACTAAATAAAAAACATGCCTAAGGCAACAGAGGGGGTGACGGGGAGGTGCAGAGAGAGGGGAGGGGGCACTAGGAGCGGGGCATGAAGGCCCGCCTGCCCACGGGTCCACCGGCAAGCGGTGGAGGGGGCTGCCCTCGCTGACGGTGCTCGAGGAGGTACCGACGGGGCGACGAGGGCGTCCAAGGAGGAGGGCAGCCAAGGACGAGGACGATGATCGGCGATGGCGAGGGTGGTGGCAATAGGTGGCCGCACTAGTGGTCGAGCTAGTAACGAATAAGAGAGAAGAGAAGAGAAGAGAAGAGAGCCACAAACTTGGTGCCTTGGTATATTTACCACCTCGGCACCAATATCTATGGTGCCAAGGTCGATGTCGGGGCCTATGATGCTGACATCAGGGCCAAGATCTCTGGCGCTGAGGTCAGCGTCGTGACACGTGGTAGCTACCTCAGCGCCAAGATCTATGGCGCCAAGGTTACTGCCACGTCGACAATCGATGCTTGTGCCACGTTGTCCAGTGGAAGATACCTCGGCGCCATGACTCATTGCGCCAAGATGTGTTAGTTCGGCACCGTGAATCATGACACCGACCCATAGGGTTCAAATTTGAGTTTATGTTTCTTAGGGGGTCTAAACGTGAAATTTGTTCAAAAAAGGGCCAAAATGCAAAAATTTGGTATATGCACTCTAGAACTGACATACTATGCCATTACACCAACAGTGCATAGTGTCTTGTACCGTACATTGCACATTTCTACGTGTATGTATTCATCCATAGATTTCAAAAACTGAACTCTAGTTGCATTGCTTGTAGCCTGAACTCAAATCTGAAGCAAGAATCTCCCTATATTAACTATGATCACAAAAGATTAGTGGGTCAAAAAAGATTGTGATGGGTTATTGGAGCAGAGTATCTCCCTTTTTCAGGTGTATTTGTTGTTCATTTTATTTTTAACTAGATTTTTTCTTCATTGGAGACTGGGGGTCATCATTGGAGACTATGTGATGCTCTGATTTCATTGTGGGGTTCATATTTTTTTTAGACATAGCTACTACGCTGTGAAGGGCCTAAGGAACCAATGATGGCGATGGCTTTGGTTTAGTAAGGAATGGCTCCATAGTCAAGACAAAGACAATCACAGTAGGAGTTCAAACTGTCAAGAAATTCACTGATATTTTAGGAACCGGCCATGTATTTTACTCTTATGTTTAACTAGATTTTTTTTCTTCATTGGAGACGGGGTCATCATTGGAGACTATGATGCTCTGATTTCATTGTGGGGTTCATTTTTTTTTTGGACATAGCTACTACGCTGTGAAGGGCCTAAAAGGAACCAATGATGGTGATGGCTTTGGTTCAGTAAGAAATGGCTCCATAGTCAAGACAAAGACAATCACAATAGGAGTTCAAACTGTCAAGCACATGGTGTGCATGAGCTAACTTTTCGTAGGACGGGATTTTTGAGGAAACTGGAGGAGCTTCCCTCCATATAGAGAAAATAAAACAAACGTAAGCTTACAAGTTTACAGTAGAGAAAATTCTTTATTCAACACCCAGAAAACTTGCTCTACCCAATTTAGCACCTAAAGTCCAAACCTTCCTTATATAGCACCAATTGGAATTTTTTATTACCAAACTAACACTATTGTGACTGATGCACTTAAGGTCTTATTTGGATATCGTCGGATTAACTTCAATCTACTTGTGATGGGGTAGATTGGAGTGGAATTTAGTTCAAGTTCCACTTTAACCCATCCCAACAAATGTAGGTTGATGCAAATACGACTGTATCCGAACAAAGCCTAACACTGTTAAATTGCATTGTGAAAGGACATTTTTGCCCCTCCATGTGTTCTAGTTATTTTTTTGGCTAGTTTTTTTGTGAGCACTTGAACAAAGCGTGAGAAGATTAACTAAAGGCATAAAAAGAGTACATACACATATTGTGATCGCAAAAATTATATCAATGCAGTGAGCGAATAATATGTGCTACACCCTCTAATCTGAAGATAAGTATTATTGTTATTCACTAAACTATATACTTTTCTTAAATCTGCTTAACCCATCAACAGCCAAGCAGATTTAAACTATATAGGGGGAAAATTGAAGCTTGGACAAATAGAGAGGATTTAAAGTTTTGATGCTAAGTAATGAAGAGGAAGTTTTTTTTTGTGTCAAATAATGAATTTTTTCAAGAAGAAAACAGGGCTGGGCGTTTTGCAATATTGGAACATGATTAAAACAAGGGGGCGTTTTGCAAATATTTTAGGCCGGCGGCGGCCGGCGTGGTTCCGGGCAAGGTCGACGGCCCGGCAGCCATTAGCCCCGCCACCAAGAATCTCGCCTCTATCGGATCCACGCCCCGAGCTTCTAATCCAGCCTTGCACGCGGCCAGCCGATGGAGACCCCAACTACTCTGCCGCGGCAGCGCCGTCGCGCTGTGAGCGCGGTGCCCACTGCCCAGAACCCCGCGGATGGGGACGGAGCGCAGTGGCACTCACCTATAGGATACGGCGAGCCGCGAGCTTCTCAAGGTGTCGCCCCGTCCACGCAAGGACCGGCGGTCTCCCGGCTCCAGGTCTTCCTTCTTCCATACTCTGCATCCTGTTGCACTTGTTCTGAACTCTGCATTCTGTTACAGTTAATTTACTCCTCTTCAATTTACTTTGCATAAGGTCACACCGGTTTTTTTATATGATATATGAAAATGATTGCAACATGTTTTGTTTTTGAATAATAACTTAATAGCACTGCGTTTCAAATCAAATGCCACAATGGGAATGGAAAATCGGAAATTGGTGGGATCTCAAATACCCTTGCAGTGTCGTTACGTAGTACAATACCCTTCAGTTACTGTTAGTTGTCAATGTATTCCTAGAGGATTTCGAAGATTTTTTTCCATGGGGTGGAAGTGGAACCCAAAGTATTTTTTGGGACCCTTTAAATTACCATGTCCTATCTGATGATTGGTAATGAACTGAACAGTTTTGAATAGTCTCGGTTTTTCCTACCTAGAAATATGGTGAATGGTTTATACATACCTTGTTAAAAATACTCATCAAGATGCCTCACGTCCTCTTCGGATTATGCGCTTCCAACAAAAGTGTCTTGAAGAGATACCAATATGTGTCTTTCTTGAGATAAAAAGTTCAAGAAGAGCATGTGTTGCCCAAAGTCTTAGGTCAGCTTTAATTATAATTTAACTGCTGGTTTGTTAAAAAAAACTAACTAACTAACTGCTTGTTGAAGCACTACTCTGATAAGACGAATGCAGTCTTCTCTATGGACATGCACTCAACAACCCCAACTAGTTCGACAACAACCAGAATTTTTTCTTCAATGGATCTCGATGTTTTATTCAACCTTTATCTCTTAAGGTGCACTGCTTTCCTTTTCTGAAGCCATAATCGTTACACTTGTACCATGGTTGGTGGGTCATACAGGTCAAAGGAGTTATATAGTGTGTACAAAACAGTCCCTCTCTCTCTCTCTCTCTCTCTCTCACACACACACACACACACACACACACACAGTGCAAAATCTTCAATTTTCTTCGACTAAACCTCACATGTAATTGAATATCATAATCTAGAAGAAAAGCAAAGATTCTATAGATGTGCTTCACGTTTCTAATGCTTTGTTTGTGTGCAGTTGTGCATCGTTGACCAGTTAGCATGATGACTGCTTCAACATTACAGCTTTGACTGCTGGCGGAAAAAGACGTAGAACTAGGAAAAATGAGCCTCTCCTTAACATGATCAACACCAAGAAAAAGATCAGAAACAGAGGAGGAAGTTAAGAAACCAAAGATGGTGATGGCTTTGCATGACTAAGCAATGGCTCCAGTGTCAAGACAATCAGGGTATCACACGAAGGAAAGAGGTGTTCAAAAGTTCAAGCACATGTTGTGTATGAGCAGACCTTTCATATGACTGGCCTTGTTCACAAGTAATCTCTCTTCAGTCCATTCCACCTTCGTTGTGAACTGCAACACCGAGCTGCTGCTTTTGGCTTCCAGAGCACAGAGTCCCAGAATGGATATTCTCCTTTCTGCAGTTCTAGGCGAGCTAACAAATAGATCCATAAATTTCTTAATCAGAAACAGCTCCAAGCCAACTGCACAGGATGTGGAGGATCGCCTTTGCAGGATCCTTCTCAGGGCACAGGTCATCGCTGATGAGGCCATGGGACGACAGATCACAAACCAAGCTTTGCTCCAGCAGCTGGACATTCTCAGAGAAGCCATACACCGAGGTTATTATATCCTCGACACCTTCAGATACCAATCCCGCAACAAAGACGAGGCTAGAGGTCAGGTCCTGAGTCACTCTTTTTTCATGTCCAAAGTAAATCCTCTGCAAGGTATATGTTCATCCAGTAGAAGCAAACAACTTTTGGAACCGATGCACAAATCGATTGATCATTTAAGCTCCATGATCCTTGATGTGGAACAACTAGTACTATTCATGATGAGATCCTCCCATATATCGCCAACCTTATAGCATGCATCTCTTAGTTGGCAACTGCATGTTTGGCCGTCAAATGGAGACTGAACTCGTCATCAGCTTCCTGTTGAACACTCGCCCCCTTGGTTCTAAAAAATTGGAAGTCCTGCCAATTGTAGGTCCCCGTAAAGTAGGCAAGAGCACTCTTGTTGCTCATGTCTGCAAGGATCAAAGGGTCCGTGACCATTTCTCTAAAATATTGTTCTTGCGGGATCATGATTTTACTAGTGATGACCTCACTATGTTTAGAGAAGGATGTGAAATCGAACATAAAAGTCTAGTGTCAAACTCGAACAAAGATGGAAGATTACTAGTTGTTGTTGAGTTGGTTGGCGATCTCAATGAAGATGCTTGGAATGGGTTATGTTCTGCTTCTATGCATCATGTGCCAAGTGGTAGTAAAATTATAGTCACAAGCCAATCTGACAATATAATAAAATTTGGGACAACACATGCACTACGTTTGAAGTTTTTGTCCCATGAAGCTTACTGGTATTTCTTCAAAACACTTGCATTTGGAAGCACGGATCCCAAGATGTACCCGAGGCTTGCACACCTGGCCATGGAGATAGCAAAGTTGCTTAATCGATGCTTGGTTGCTGCAAATATAACCGCTTGTCATCTGAGGGACAATTCTGACATCCAGTTGTGGTACAAGGTTCTGGGCTTCTTGAGAGAACAAATAAAGGCAAATGTCTCAAAATTTGGTGGACATACATCTGATCTTGTAAACCAGAATAGGCCTGCATATATTGGGAGAATGGCTACACCATCTGAACATGCCGTGCTTTATTGTGAGCACCCATGCTTTTCAGAAGAGGAGGTTCCGAAGATAAGTATTCAAGATTTCATGTATGGAAGTGTTAAAATTCATGGAAATTCAAGGTCCTAGGATGGAGGTCTCAGATACCACCCTACCATAGCTATATTGATACTTGTGAGCTTCATCAAGAGCTCAAAACCAGATCTCCAAAGAGAAAGCGTTGTATAAAAAATTGAGTCACATTTCACTATAGTTTTTATTGTTAGGCTTATGTAGGAAGACATATGAATATGATTTGACATGGTGCCAAAGCTGACAGCATTGTTATTATTACAGTTTATAGTTACAACATTATCAATCTACACTACTGCCTTGTCATGTGTAAAATGTATTTATTGTCAGCAGAATGATTACGTGTTCTTTCTCAACAAAAAATCAGAGAATAATGCAAGATATTGATGCATAGATTTTCATGATACAGTGTTATAAGGTTTTGAGTTAAACTCTCTATGCATGCAGCTCAATGTATTGTCGCTATGGAACTTATGATTGCTACCAAACCAAAGTATCTTGGTCATTTAGAACTGCAAGAAAATGGAGACAAGGCTGCTCGATTTCAGTAATTGGTTGTTTTCTTTTCTGTACAATTCATAAAGGGTAAATTCCAAGCCTCCGAATTTGCACTAGGACTAGCAGCTTCATTTGGTGGTGGCACCACAGCTGTAGAAGACAGAAAATAACCAATGCAGCAGAGCTGAAAATATGCTGGGTCGGCGACATAGCACTCCGCGTGGTTGCGCCGCCACCAGCCATGTACGGGCCCCACCTTTGTGACCCCTCCCGGCTCCCGGCTCCCGCCAAACACCCATGCTCTCCTTCACATTGACATCAAGGATGCTGCCTCCAGCCTTGTCTGCATTGGCATATAAAGAGCTTGGGAGGAACAAGGAGGAAAAACAGAGGAGCTACTCTGGAAAACAGAGCTGCGCACGTTAGTTTCCTATCCATCCATTAACCTATTGAGCTTTTCTTCTCTGTTCGTCCAGGGTTTTTTTTTGTGAGGAATCTGGAGTGGCCTTACCCTGTACAGAACACTCCCTCTCTCTTTCTCTGTTTCAGATGGTGTATAGTCTTCATTTTTCTTTGACTATAAACCTCTCACATAATTGAATATCATAACCTAGAAGACAGGCAAGTAATTCCAATAACACCCAGAATGGACCTCCTTTCTGCAGTTCTAAGCGAGCTAATAAATATATCCATAAATTTCTTCATAAGAAACAGCTCCAATCCAACTGCACTGGATGTGGTGTTCTTGGCCAGCTACTGATTGAAAGCCTACTGAACATTGAATATATTTTGTTACAGTGCTAAAAGTCACGGTATTGTCATTATTGGATTTCACAGGTTACAACATTATCATGCTTTATTACTTCCTCAGTTCCTTGCCATGTTCTCTCTCTCTCTCTAAAAAAAACAGAGAGACGCTGCATTTGGTGGTGGGAGCACTGCTGTGGTAGAAGAAGGAAAATAAAGCCAATGCAATCAGAGCAGACACTTGCAACGGCCATGGGCCAGCTCTGAGATACCTCCCGCCAAACACCCCACGCTCCCGTGTTAAATTAGTAAATGAAGCCAGTTATATACTAAACATGGCTGATATTAGACTAATATTCGACACTGGAGAACCAAGTTGTAAAATTGGTTGAATACTAAAATATATAATTTGTCTTGTTTATTCGGCTACAGTGGTTTTGGTACACGGGAAAAGAAAGTGGCTGTGCTAAGACTTATCAGCATACAACCAGAGTATGTATATTATAGGGTTATTATTGGTGTGAGTCGTTGGCTGACTTGAGAATTCATATCGACGTTGTTGTTTGAGGATTCTAACACGGTGAGAAAAGACAAAGATAGTGATAATCGACAGAGATTCGGTTGAATATTTCGTTCCCAAATTATTTCGTGTCAGACCAAGTCATAGTCTGCATTGTTATTTTATCGTTAACGCCCAAACAAATGTTTCAGTCAAGACAGCTAATGTTTTACTAGTCAATTGTCTAGTAAAGGGAGGTGCAGCGTGTGCCTTCAGTCCAAGGGAAGTTTCATTGGATTTAATTTAGAACAGGGACCTTTTGCATTTACAATAGACACTACTATTCTTTATATATTCTCTTGCTTTCCAAGAACTTCACACTCGTAGACTCTTAAGCAATTCCACAACTCACTGTTCATTATCTCCTCTGCCTGCTGTGTGTCCTTCTTGACAAGAGACCCTAAAATGGAGATGATACTTTCTGCAGTTCTTAGTGAGGCGATCACTCGATCCATAAATTTCTTCATTGGCAAATGCACCAAGCTACAGGCACATCAAGTGGAGGGCCGTCTCCGCAGAGTCCTTCTCCGGGCACAGGTCATTATCGATGAGGCCATGGCACGGCACATCACAAATCAAGCTATGCTCTAGCAGCTGGACATGTTGAGAGGTGCCATGCATCGAGGCTATGTTAGCAAATAAGTCTGTTGCCGGATATGTACAGTAGGATAGCTGAATTATGTTAGCTTTCTGTTAGCGCAAGGTAGCCGCACACGTCGTACTCGTCGTGTGCGTTTTCCACGGCACGTCCCAGCGACTTGGGATGGCACTTCGTGAGCACGAACGTGCCGTGATTGTCTCGACCACTAAGGCCTTGTATTGCCTTTATTTACTGCAATCTAAATCGAAAACGCTGCCAGTTGACAGCACCAAAAACCTGCCTGTTCAGAGTTCGTCTTCCAGTTCATAGCGTGAGAGAGAGAGAGAGAGTTCACCGGAGTTTCTTTCTCCGGCGATCTTCTGACAACTGGTATCAGAGCTGGGTTGATCCACCATGCCCCCGACGCCTCCACTGGCTTCAGCCGGCGATGAGGGCGAACTGGGTTCCGGTGCCGCTCAGTCGCGCTCGCCGCGACGCCGTCGTAATCGCCGCTAGAGTCTTTCGCGCACCCGGGACGCCGGGCACCGCGAAGTCGTCGTCGAGCGGGTGATCGAGCGCGGATCAAGCACCATCCAGTACCCGATGCTCACGCGCACCAACTACCAGGAATGGGCGTTGGTCATGAAGGTGAACCTCCAGGCGGCGTAGTACTGGGAGGCCATCAACCCCGACGACTGCAACGATCACACCGATCGACTTGCGCTCGCGGCGATCCTGCGTGGAGTCCCTCCGGAGATGTGGAGTCCGCTGGCCAAGAAGGAAACGGCCAAAGAGGCCTGGGAAGCGGTGAAGACCATGAGGGTCGGCGTCGATCGTGTGCGCGAGGCGAACGCGCAGCAGCTGAGACGCGACCTCAACGCCATCGCCTTCAAGCCTGGTGAGTCCGTGGATGATTTTTCGGTTCGGCTCACTACGCTCACCGAGCACCTTCGGTCCCTCGGTGACGGCATCACGGATGTCGAGATCATGAAGAAACTCCTCCAGGTGGTGCCGAAGAAGCTCAATCAGGCGGTGGTTGCGATCGAGATGATACTCGATCTCAACAATACCCCGGTCGAGGAGGTCATCGGCCGTCTACGGGTGTTCGAGCAGCGCACGGAGCCGGAGGCCAAGCAGGTCACTGACTCGCTGGGCCGGCTGATGCTGTGCGAGGAAGATTGGGAGGCACGCTGCAAGGCTCGCAATGAGCACGATCGCGGCGGTTCCAGCTCCGGGTTTGGCGGGCGCGGAAAGCGTCAAGGCCGCGGACGTGGACGTGGACGCGGGAGTGGCAAATCCCGCGACGCCCCTTCCTCAGGCTCCAGCAAGCCACCGCCGGACGATAGGTGCCGCAAGTGCGGCAAAACCGGCCACTGGGCCAAAGAATGCAGGTCCAAGAAGAAGGGAGAAGTGCACATGGCGCAGGCCGACGATGAAGATTTGGCCCTGATGCTCGCCACGGTGGAGTTGATTCCGGCGCACACCGTCCGCCCACAACAGTTCGATCCACACCGCGTCGAGCTGGCGGAGGCCAAGGTCTTCGCCCAGCTTGATGGGCCAGCCGAGAAGACCGGCGGCCGATGGATCCTCGACACCGGCGCCACTAACCATATGACAGGCTCTAAGAACATGTTCGCGGAGCTGGACACTGCCGTGTGCGAGTCAATCCGATTCGGGGATGGCTCCCTGGTGGACATCAAGGGGCGTGGCACGGTGCTCTTCTCCTGCAAGTCCGGAGAGCATCGGCGCTCACCAGAGTGTACTACATCCCGCGTCTCACTGCTAACATCATTAGCATTGGGCAGTTGGACGACGCGGGGAGCAAAGTCGACATCGAGAACGGCCTGCTTCGTCTCTACGATCCGGAGCGCCTCCTCCTTGCCAAGGTGCGCCGGACATCGAACAGGCTCTACTACCTCAACCTCGACATTGCCCAGCCAGTGTGTCTGGCGGCGTGCGATAGCGAACCGGCGTGGCTGTGGCATGCACGTTACGGCCATCTCAACTTCCAGGCGCTTCGTCGGCTGTCCACACAGTCGATAGTGCGTGGCCTTCCTCCGGTCGACCACATGAACCAGCTCTGCGATGCATGCCTGGTTGGGAAGCAGAAGAGGATGTCTTTCCCACAGCAAGCTCTTCACCGCGCCGACGACCACATGGAACTAGTTCATGGCGACATCTGTGGGCCGATCGAGCCCACAACTCCAGGAGGCAAGCGGTACTTCCTTTTGCTAATCGATGATATGAGCCGCTTCATGTGGCTCACCCTGATCGCCACCAAGGATCAAGCTGCCACTGCCATCAAGCAGTTCAAGGCCCGCGCAGAGCTGGAGAGCGGGCGAAAGCTGAAGGCCTTGTGCACAGATCGTGGCGGCGAATTTACCTCCATCGAGTTTGGCAAGTACCTGGCGGATCATGGTGTGCAGCGCCAACTGATGGCCCCCTTCTCGCCCCAACAAAATGGGGTCGTCGAGCGCCGTAACCAGAGCATGGTCGTCACGGCCCGCAGCATGATGAAGGCCAAGGGCGTCCCAGGGAGGTTCTGGGGGGAGGCTGTGCACACCGCTGTATACCTCCTGAACCGCTCCCCTACGAAGGCGTTGGATGGCGTGACTCCGTTCGAGGCGTGGTATGGCAAGAAGCCGGCAGTACACCACTTCCGTACGTTCGGCTGTGTCGGGCATGTCAAGAACACGCGCCCACACCCGAAGAAGCTCGATGATCGCTCTACTCCGATGGTTCTTCTCGGCTACGAGGCAGGTAGCAAGGCTTATCACCTCTATGACCCTGTTGCTGATCGTGTGAACGTGTCGCACGACGTCGTGTTTGATGAGGGTGCGAGCTGGGACTGGGGCGCTGCATTGACCCCGGCGGCTGGGGGAGAACCGTTCATCGTCGAGTACATGTCCCTACCTGCAAGAGGTGGGGAACGGGAGCCTGCACCCGCAGCGGCGGTTTCAGCATCGCCACCAGCGGCTTCACCACCGCATGTTGAACCAGCTTCGCCATCGACGGCTTCACCGCCACCCGCTACGCCATTGGGGAGTGCTGGGTCGTACTCTCCACAGGATGGCATTGAGTTCGCGACGCCACCGTCATTCGATGACGCACTCGATGCCGCCATGGACGACGACGAACCTCAGCGCTATCGCCTCATCGACAATGTGATCGGTGACCACACTCCACCAGGGTACGCACCTCGGCCGCCGCTCAATTTTGATGAGCTTCATGCAGTCACAGCCGAGGAGCCAGGCTCGTACAAGGAGGCAACACATGCACCGGAGTGATAGCAAGCCATGAAGGAGGAGATGGACGCCATCGTCGGCAACGGGACATGGAGTCTCACTGAGCTCCCTGCTGGCCACCGGGCCATTGGCCTCAAGTGGGTCTATAAGGTGAAGCGGGATCAACGGGGTGTCATTGTTCGTCACAAGGCGCGATTGGTGGCGAAAGGCTATGTTCAGCGCCAAGGGGTGGACTTCGAGGAGGTGTTCGCGCCAGTGGCGCGTCTCGAGTCCGTCCGCCTCATGCTCGCCATCGCCGCGCACTGGAACTGGCCGATACATCATATGGATGTGAAATCGGCGTTCCTGAACGGAGACCTCAAGGAGGAGGTCTACGTCGCCCAACCACCAGGCTTCGTCGACAAACACCGTCCGGGGCAGGTGTTGCGCCTCCACAAGGCGTTGTTACGGTTTGCGTCAAGCCCCCCGTGCGTGGAACACCAAGCTGGATGCGACGCTGCTCTCCCTCGGATTCAAGCGCAGCGAGAATGAACATGGTGTCTACACGTGCGACAAGGCCCAGAAACGTCTGATTGTTGGCATTTATGTCAACGATCTTATCATCACGGGCAACAACATGGCGGAGCTCCAGGCGTTCAAGGAGGACATGAAGCACAGGTTCCTGATGAGTGACCTGGGTGCACTGTCTTACTATCTCGGTATTGAGGTGCTCCAGGCACAATCAGGGATCACCATCTCCCAGGAGCGCTACGCCCAGAAGCTGGTGGAAAGGGGTGACATGCTTGGATGCAATCCGAGCTCGACGCCGATGGAGTCACGGCTCAAACTTGTTAAAGAGAGCACTGCTCCAAGTGTTGATGCCACCGCCTACAGAAGCATCGTTGGGGGGCTCAGGTATTTGCTCCACACTCGGCCGGATCTCGCATATAGTGTTGGCTATGTGAGCCGCTTTATGGAGGCGCCTACGGAAGAACACCAGGCTGCTGTCAAGCGCATACTGCGCTATGTGGCAGGAACAACGAGCCTGGGTATCCACTACAGGGCTGGGAACAAGAAGAAGCTGTCGCTGCTGCACGACTTCAGCGACAGTGACTTCGCCGGCGACGTCAACGATCGCAAAAGTACCGGCGGAGTCATCTACTTCCTCGACGACGCACCAATCTCGTGGCAGTCAAGCAAGCAACGGGTTGGGGCGCTCTCGTCGTGTGAAGCTGAGTACATCGCGGCGGCGACCGCGACCTGTCAAGGAGTTTGGCTTGCGCGCCTCTTTGCAGACCTGCTTGACATCGAGGCCTGCGCTCCAACTCTGAGGGTGGACAATAAGTCTGCCATCTCTCTGATCAAGAACCCAGTGCACCACGATCGGACTAAACACATCGACGTTAAGTACCACTACGTCTGGGAGTGTGCAGATCGGGGCTTGATTCATGTTCGGTTCATCGGAACGACGGAACAGCTTGGTGACATCTTCACCAAAGCACTCGGACGTCTCAAGTACGAAGAACTTCGCAGCAAGATCGGCCTCACCAAGCTCCTCACAACCGGCAGCAGGACTTAGGGAGTGATTTGTTAGCAAATAAGTCTGTTGCCGGATATGTACAGTAGGATAGCTGAATTCTGTTAGCTTTCTGTTAGCGCAAGGTAGCCGCACACGTCGTACTCGTCGTGTGCGTTTTCCACGGTACGTCCCAGCGACTTGGGATGGCACTTCGTGAGCACGAACGTGCCGTGATTGTCTCGGCCACTAAGGCCTTGTATTGCCTTTATTTACTGCAATCTAAATCGAAAACGCTGCCAGTTGACAGCACCAAAAACCTGCCTGTTCAGAGTTCGTCTTCCAGTTCATAGCGTGAGAGAGAGAGAGAGAGTTCACCGGAGTTTCTTTCTCTGACAGGCTATTGAATAAGGATGCCAAACATCAGGTCTTGAGTTCATCTTTATCTCTCTCAAAAGTTAATTATTTTAAAGATTTATGTTACTCCAATAGAAACACACAGATTTTGGAAGAGGTACAAAAGGCACTTGATAACTTGCGCTCCATGATCATTGACATGGAAGAGGTGTTCATGTTCTTGGCCAGCTACCATCGCCTGTACCGCCAACCTTATAGCATGCATATCCTACTAGGCAACTGCATGTTTGGTCGTCAAATGGAAACAGAACTTGCAGTAAAGTTTCTGTTGCACACACAACATGAGGATTATGAAGAACTGGAGGTGATGCCAGTTGTTGGTCCTAGTAAAGTAGGAAAGAGCACCTTTGTTACTCACGTTTGCAAGGATGAAAGAGTTTGTGATTATTTCTCAAAAATCTTATGGTTGTGTGACCATGACTTTACTGATGATGAACTAGCTTTTCGAGAAGGATGTTCAATGATCTTGAACAAAGACGAGAGATTACTAGTTATTGTTGAGTTAGTAGGGGACCTCAATGAAAATGTCTGGAATAAGTTGTATTCTCATTCCAAAAGATGCATGGCAAGGGGTAGTAAGATCATAGTCACAAGCCGATCAGATAAGGTTGTTAGGTTTGGAACAACACGGGCTCTAACTCTGATGCATCTTCCCCAAGAGTCATTCTGGTATTTGTTCAAGACACTTGCATTTGGAATCATGGATCCTGACATCCACCCAAGGCATATGCATGTGGCCATGGAAATGGCCGAGATTTTGGACAGTAGCCTCAATGGTGCACATGTTGTGTCTACTTTACTAAGGGACAACTTTGATATACAATTTTGGTGCAAGATTCGTAGCTTCATGAGAATGTTGGTCCAGAAGAATATCTCCAGATTTGGAGAACATCCATCCGATCTTCTGAGACAAAATAGATTTGCACAGTTTGGAAGAATGGCAATACCTTCTGAATCATTTGTTGGTTGTCTTCAATATGAACTCTCTTCACAGGAGGAAATCCCTAAGATAACAATGAAAGATGTGTTGTTTGGAACCGGTAATCTTGAAATATCTGATATCCTGCTATGGACCTCCCAGATTCCACCATACTATAGTTATGTCTATAGTTGCTTTGCTGTGCCAGAACAAAAATGCATCGGAGGCAAGAGGAAGCGTTCTATGAAGAATGGAGTCACAGCTTGTTAATTTTTTTGGTTATGTGATGGATGAAGCCGAAGAATTTATTGTATACTATTTCTAACCATTGCGTGTTATTTGGTGTCATGTTTTTTCCCCTCTATTTTTATAATAATTATATGCACTGTACACCTTAGCTGTGCAGAGGCAGAAGTGGTCTTAATATGATTTTTTTCTTCATTCTGATGTAATTATCTAAGATTATAAAAAAAAACTGGTTAATGTAGGACGATCATAAATCTATCTGATACTCATGACAGGATGCCGCAACTAACCAACCTAGACTATTTTTAGTTTTACAGAATAAATGCATGATGTTGAGGGATACCTCTTCAAAAGCTAAAGCGAAATTCTTGGCGTTTGTTTTGCTCTAGATAGTTCAATGCAGCTGGATGAGGAGAGAAACGGTCAATTTTGCAGTTCAGCACGCCGAAACAGAAAGCACACAACAATGGTCCTTGTCAAATTCAACGCCCTGTCCAAAAAAAAGTCAAACAAGACTGCACAATCGCCTTGCACTTGTCTGTAAAACCTGCCAGCTTATATCTGTGCTGTTTGTTGCTCCAACAACTCCCAACACGCCAACACTTAATCACTCTCAAGACTCAAGAGCTCCATTTGTAAAATCTGCCACTGTTCACAGCTCCATTTGTAAAAAGAAGATAGCGAGGAAAGAATGGCATCCCAGGCCATCGAGAGCCAGCTTGCCCATACAGAGATCGTCACCGGAGACGCTGCGTGTAGGAAGAAGTCTGTCGAGCTGCTCCAGGAGCTCGGCCTCCCCAAGGGCCTGCTTCCAATGGAGGGCATCCAGGAGTTCGGGTACGACAGTGACACGGGGTTCATGTGGCTGGTGCAGGGGAAGAAGAAGGTGGAGCACACCTTCAAGAAGATCAAGCAGACTGTATCCTACACCAATGAGGTCACGGCATTCGCAGAGAAAGGCAAGCTGAGGAAGATCACTGGCATCAAGACCAAGGAGATGATGCTCTGGCTCAGCGTCGTCGAGGTCTATGTCCCTGAGGCCTCGCCGGAGAAGGTCACCTTCAAGACTGGCACTGGCCTCTCCGACGGCTTCAATGCCTCTGCCTTTGCTCTTGGGGAATGATGCGCATGCGAAAACCACAGTTTAGCTATTGCAGAAACTACACACCGCATGAGCTCTGTGTTCTACTCTGTATTTTGAATTCCTTTTGCCTTTTCCAGATATGAATAAATCATATGTTCTCTTTTATATATGAAACCAACAAGGATAGTATTGGCGCTGTCCATTCAATTGATTTAAACGACAATTTCATGTACCGGCCTCAAGTTGTTGAGGATGACAAAGACGCCCCCTGTCGCAACTCACGCGCGACACTAGAGGACTCCGCGCTGCCACCAAAATTACCGGCGCTCCAAAGCTATGTCCAGTGGGGGACCCAGGATTTGGCTAAGACTAGGGCTAAATCCTGACGGTCAACCTAAATTATTGACTATAAGACCATTTATATATACATATGTCACGAAAACAAATATTCTCAAATAATGTTTGCAAATTTAGAAAAAAAATTGAACTATATAATAAGGAATTACTCCTAAAAAATCTAGGCCACGACTAGGGCCATAGCCCTGTTGGCCCTAGGCCTAGGCCCGCCCCTGGCTATGTCTATATAGTGATGAAATCCAGTAACTGACGGCCAAAGCTGCCAAGAGAATGTTAAGCGTTGTATGAAAAATGGAGTGGTATCTCTGTCCTAAAATAATTTCATATCTTATTTTTCTAAGTTATTTTTTAAAAAAGTTTGATTAAATATAAAGAAAAATGTACTAATATTTATGATGTATAATAAAAATATGATTTGATTGCTACGGAATATATTTATATAATATACTTATTTTAAGATATACAAATGATGATATTTTTTTATATATATTTCTAGTTAAACTTCAAAAAATTTGATTACTGGTAAAGTGAGATATGTATTTTTTTTTGGGATGTTTGGCGGTTATTATTAGGATTACACATCTTTTCCGTGTATGTCCACGTGTCGATATAGAGGCCAGATTTTTATCTATTATCTAAAAAATCAGGCTTATACAGCTGCGTATCTGTACGTACTCTGAATTTGATGCGGACTCTGTCCTGATTTTTTTCATGTTCATGTACAGGCGACTTGGCTCTGTTTTTATGTGCATTTGTTCTATTTTTTCATCTGGAATTTTAATTTCATTGACACGATTTGGTAGGAAGCAGGTTCTAAATCACAATAAATCGAACGTACTAAAATAACCATACAAGTATAGATTTATTGCAGGTAGACATGAAGAGAAATGGTCAAATCTGAAGTTCAGCATGCCATAATGGACAGCACACCACAATGGTCCTTGTCAAATTCAATCAACGCCCTTTGCCAACAAAGTCAAACAAGAACTGCCCGTCGTCTTGCACTGCATCTCTCTGCAGCCTACCTATATATATGTGCTGTTGTCGTTCACTCGTTCCATCTCCCATCACACAAACACTTCATCACTCTCAAAAGCAACCAGCTAAATTACAAAAGTGCACTCTTTCTGTCCACTGCACTACTCGGAGCTCCATTTGTCGGCCATGGCGTCTCAGGCCATCGAGAGCCACCGCGCCGGTGCAGAGGTCGTCACCGGAGACGCCACATGCAGGAAGAATTCCATTGAGCTGCTGGAGGAGCTCGGCCTCCCCAAGGGCCTGCTCCCAATGGAGGACATCCAGGAGTTCGGGTACAACCGCGAGACAGGCTTCATGTGGCTGGTGCAGGGCAAGAAGAAGGTCGAGCACACCTTCAAGAAGATCAAGCAGACGGTGTCCTATGCCGCTGAGGTGACGGCGTTCGTCGAGAAGGGCAAGCTGAAGAAGATCACTGGTGTCAAGACCAAGGAACTGATGCTCTGGCTCAGCGTCGTCGAGGTATATGTTCCTGAGGCATCGCCAGAGAAAGTCACCTTCAAGACCGGCACTGGCCTGTCTGACACCTTTGAAGCCACTGCCTTTGCACTTGGGGAATAAGGGGTTACCCCAGGTGAGACAGAAAATGATTGGCATGTGAAAACCTCAGTCTGCTTAATGCTGAAAAACATACTGCATGAGATCTGTGTTTTCGAAATTAAAAATCTGTATAATTGCTTCTTGGAGACTGTATTTTGTATTCCTTTTCCTCTTTGCAGAAATGAATGAATGATATGTTTTTTTATATAAAACCAAAAAGTATTGTTTTGGCGCTGTTCATTCATCAATTGATTTGCATGACAATTTCTACTTCGAGCCTCACATTGTTGAGAATGGCAAAGACCAAACCGTTGGTCGCTCTGTGTCTCTGTTCAAAGCAAACTCTGCACAGGGTGTCAGGGTCCAAATTTATCTGGTAGAAGTGTACAGAGCTTGGGACAACTACAAGAAGCGCTTGATCTTTTGAGCACCGCAATAAATGATGTTAAATTACTTGTATTCTTCATGATTTACAGTCAGCCTTTACAGCATGCATCTCCTGCAGGATAGTTGGTTGTTTGACCGTCAGGTGGAATTGTGGAAACAGAATATGTCTTCAATTTCCACCGGAGTCATGCCTATTGTTGGTCTTGGCAGAGTCGGGAAGAGCACCCTTGCCACTCATATCTGCAAGGATTAAAGAATCCGCACAAAAAGCAGAAGCTTCTTGTCTCAGTCATGAGACAGATCGGAACAAATTGTCAGCTTGTAGGTCCGAGCAGAGTGTTATGACTGAGGGCCCGTTTGAGACTACTCCGCTCCTATTTTTCCAGCTTCACAGTGCCAAACATCTCCAGCTCCATGAACTCTGCTTCCAAAAAAATATAGAGCTGGGGTCAACTCCACCTTTTTTGGAGTATCTCAAGGGGTACTCCATTTTTTAGATTTTTCTACTCTCACATGGAGTTGTAAGATAATTACCCACATTGTCACTCAGTAGTTATAGATTATTTTCTCCTAATCCCTTCCCACCCGTGAAAACAACGACATTTCCTCTTCGCGCCCCTTCTCTTCCCGCGTCGCCGCCGTTTCCTCTTCGCGCCCCCATCTCTTCCCGCATCGCCGCCGCCATGGATGGCTCGGATGGTCAAGAAGACCGTATTCCGGACGAGCTCATATTTGGGGATCACATGTTCTCTCCGCCCTTCTCCTCTGCGCCACCGACGGGCGGCCCTTCCTCTGCGCCCCCGCCGTCGGGCGTGTACGCCGCTGCATCGGCTGGGGCGCCGTACGGCGCGCCCCCGCGGCCGTCCGCGCTCGGCGCGTCTCCGCGACCGTCCCCGCTCGGCATGGCCCCGCGGCCGACCCAGCACGGCGTGGCATCGCGGCCGAATCCGCTCGAGGCGTCCCCGCGGCCTCCCCAGCACGGCGCGGCTCCGACTCCGTACCCGTACGGCGACTCCCCGACTCAGCACTCGTTCGCCGGGGCCCCCGCTCCGGGCTCGTACGGCTACGACGCACCCCCGCCTTCGGGCTCGTACGCAGCGACCCCATACGGCACGCTCCCGCCGCCGTCGTCGTATGGGACGCCTCCTACGCCAAGCAGTCGCGTGCAAGTCTCTACCGGCCAGGGCAATGGAAGGCAGGGCAATGTTGCAAGCCGGCCGAGCGCCACAGCGGGCACGGGAAGGAAGCGTGCAGCACCAACAAAGAAGAAGGACGAGGTATTGATTTGCTTGTGTTGATTGGTTGTCTTTCTTGCGTCTGCGAGCCAGGAGCGGCGGGGATGTGAGTACTGGACGGGCGGCTCTCAACGAGTAGTCCTCCTTTGCATCAGCCCTGTCCCTGTTGGTCTGCGTACAGGCTACAGGCTAAAGCCATTTGATTTCTTATTATTTTTCCTTGCTTCCTGACTAGAATTGATAGGTTATATACTTTACATAGATAATTGAGTGATGTTTTGTACTCCATTGAGAGCTTCTGTTACTTTTTCATTAGAGAATTTTAGATGCTTAGATATTTTATTTGCCCTAAACCAGTAGTCCCCAAATTACATAATGCATACCATCAGCAGATCAGCTAGTTTTGTAGAGTTACATTTAAGATCTCTTTTGCAATTTTGTAGGTACATATGAGCAAATAAAAATCCACTCATTCATGAACAAAATAGACCATACAGTCATCTTTATTTTGTTTATTGTGACCTCATTATACGAGACTAATTTGTCCTGTACATGTGTACTGCCCCCCCCCCCCCCCCCCCCACACACACAGTATACTTTGGTTTTGGCTTCCCCACTGATTGCTTGCAATGCTTCAATGGATTACTGTAACATATGCTCAGGGTGATCAAATGGAATGGACTGATTCAAATTTGACAATAGCTTGTGAGTTCATGGCTGAACAAGTTAGGAAGGGGAATCGTCCAAACACGCATTTGAACTGTGTAGGTTACACTGAGGTATCCGATAGGTTCTTTCAGCTTACCGGAATTAGGTTGTCGAAGACGCAAATAAAAAACAAGTGGGATAAGTTAAAGATTGATTTCACTACTTGGCAAAAATTGAAGAGAAGGCAAACAGGCACAGGTTGGGACTATGCACGGGGTACAATTTCCATGGACAACGAGTGGTGGAAGAAGGTCAAAGCTGTGAGTGCTATATAAATTTTTTCAATCCATAAGTCGACTCTATTTTTTTCATATGTTATTGTAATGATATTTGTGGTATAAATATATGTGCAGGATATTCCAGGAAGTGGGAAGTTTAGAAAAAAAGCTCTCCAAAATGAGGAATTGCTTACTGATATGTTTAAGGACATCACTAATGAGGATGCAGATCATTGGAATCCTATGAGTGATAATCCAATTATTCCTGAGTCACAAGAACCTTTTGATGTTGACAATGAAAATAGAGGTGGAGGAACCGACTCGCAAGAACCTGTTGATGCACACAATGTTGGAGAAGAAGAGGATGTTCAGGAGGTCAGTGCACCTAGTGCTAGTGCAGGAAAAAGGCCTCGTGTTGGTGCTGATCCAAAAAAAAAAGGCTAAGTCAACCACTGCAATTGTTATGCAAGATGCAATTACAAAGATATCTGACACTACTGCTGCTTTTATTGCCAAGAAGCAAGAGGGGGTGTCGATCAAGGATGTCATGGACCTTGTGATTGACTGTGGTGCGGATTTTGGTTCCGATGAGCATGACATAGCGACTCAGTTATTTATTAAGAAAGATGCTAGGGAGATGTTTATGACCTTTCCTACTAGAGAGATTAGGTTCAATTGGCTTAGGAAGAGATACAACGATAAGTATGACAACTAGGATTACTTCATTTGGTTGTATCATGTTAGCCATTTGGATTTTGGATTTTGGCTCTACGTGAACTCTTAGGATTGTTTATTTGGCTATGTGTGGTACAACTTTTGTTATCTCTTTGTGCTACAAAATTGTTTTTTCCTTGCTGCGTGTATGCTGATTTTATTTGTTTGTACATCTTTGCAGCTATATGCAAGTGAAAGTGATAGTGACGACTCTGACTGTGAGGCCATTGTTTTTGTCAATTTTGTCACTTGTGGTGCTAAAATTGCTCAAACATATCTGGATACATATATTGACAAAAACCCACCTAGGACATCAAACCTAAGTGGTATGGGGTGGTTGATGGAGACACTTCGCACACCTGGTGAGTGTCATTCGCAGCTTCGAATAAGCACGACCATGTTCTATGACCTTCATGATTTATTGGTTGCAAGGTATAATCTGAAACCATCACTGCATATGAACACCTATGAGATGCTTGCAATATTCTTGTTCATATGTTCTGGAAATGAGTCTAATAGAAGAGGACAAAATCGGTTCAAACACTCTGGTGAAACCATAAGTAGAAAATTTGATAAGGTCCTCAAAATGTTCTAGCAGTTTGTGACTTTGATATGAGGTTTACTTACATGTCGACGGGACAACCGGGATCTATGCATGATACTAGTGTGCTGTACGATGCGATAAGAGTCGATGCAAAAAATTTTCCACATCCTCCCAAAAGGTAATATTTATATGAATATATTTATTGCAATGTTCATTTGAGATGATTACAATTGGAAACTAATATTATCATGAATTTATAGGCAAGTATTACGTTGTTGATGCGGGATATCCTAATCGTCCGGGCTATCTTTGTCCTTATAAGGGTGAGAGGTATCATACTCCCGAGTGGCATAGAGGAACAAAACCGAAGACTCCTAAAGAAAAGTTCAATCGTGTTCACTCTTCTATCTGTAATGTTATTGAGAGGTCATTTGGACTCCTAAAAATGAAGTGGCAAATTCTGTACAAGATGCCTCCGTACCCGATGTTCAAGCAAAAAATGATTGTTGTGGCTACTATGGTGCTTCATAACTTCATTCGTGAGCATGATGGTGTTGACTTGGACTTTGCTCGGTTCGATCGCGATCCAAATTTTATCCCAACAATCCCAGAAAGGTATCACAAATATGTAGCGCCATCAAATAGGTCTACTGCAGAACCCAACGCTCCTACTATGGATGCATTCCGTGATGAGTTGGCCACCGCTCTGTCTCTTGCTTGGGTCTAGAATTCGTAGTTGTCATGCTTACGTATGGACATTATTTGCATTCGAATAATGGTGTTTGTTTAATTTATGGACGATTATTTTATTTGAATTATGACCTCTAATGTTAGATCAAATGTATGAGATAATTATTTGGATTTGAATTATGACTTATTTTTTATTTTTTGTAATGTTCGATTGAAATGTATACTGCTCTCTTAGAGATAGGTGTTCAAATATATGGAGTGCAATTTTAATCAGGGGCATAATAGACCGTTCGCATGAAAACAACTCATTACATAAGTTGGAGCAGAGCTGCGTGCCAAACACTACCACTTGCTCCACAAACTCCACGGTGGAGCAGCTCCATGGTGGAGTTCATGGAGCGGAGCTAGAAAAACGAGAGCGGAGAGCCCTGAACCACACATTTGTGACCGGGCTTCTCCAGTGGTCGACTCGTCGTCCGACGTGGACTAGCCAAAGCGACTCACCACCACTGGAGAGCGCAGGAGAAGTATTGATTCATTTCCTTATAATTAACTGCAGCTAGCTGGGACAAGGAGAGAAGCGGTCAATTTTGCAGTTCAGCACGCTGGAACAGAAAGCACACCACGGTGGTCCTTGTCAAATCAACGCCTTCAGCCAACAAAGTCAAACAAGACTGCAGATCGTCTAGCCCTGCTTCTCTGTACAACCTGCCTGCCTGCCTGCCTATATATGTGATGTTGCTCCATCTCCGATCACACAAGCACTTCATCACTCTCAAAAGAAAACCAGCTAGTACAGTTTACAAGTACAGTCTCTTTCTTGCCTCCGCTCACAGCTCCATTTGTCAACCAACCATGGCGTCCCAGGCGATCGAAAGCCACCGCGCTGGTGCAGCGGTCGTCACCGGAGACGCTGAATGCAGGAAGAAGTCCGTTGAGCTGCTGGAAGAGATCGGACTCCCCAAGGGCCTGCTTCCAATGGAGCACATCCAGGAGTTCGGGTACAACCGGGACACGGGGTTCATGTGGCTGGTGCAGGGGAAGAAGAAGGTGGAGCACACCTTCAAGAAGATCAAGCAGACGGTGTCCTACGCCGCAGAGGTGACGGCGTTCGCCGAGAAAGGCAAGCTGAGGAAGATCAACGGCGTGAAGACCAAGGAGCTGATGCTCTGGCTCAGCGTCGTCGAGGTCTACGTTCCGGAGGCCTCGCCGGAGAAGGTCACCTTCAAGACCGGCACCGGCCTCTCCGACACCTTCGATGCCCCTGCCTTTGCTCTTGGAGAATGAGGAATCACCGGATGAGACATATATATAACTGATGTGCATGAAAAAAAAACAACATTCTTGTTCTTAAAGGCTAATAAACATGCGTGCTCTTATATGATATTTCTATCATCACAAGTCTGTATAATTACTTGTCGGGCTCTCTATTTTTTTCTCGTTTTCCCCTTTTTTCCGAAATGATGTTGTTTTGTAAAACAAAAAGGATTGTGTTTCGGCTCGGCTAATTCAATTGATTTGCATGGAAATTTGTACGTTTACCTTGACAGAAGTGTACAAGTGCTTCGTGAAACAAAATGATAATGAGATTACGCCAAAAAAAAAACAAAATGATAATGAGGACGGAGGAAATCATTGACTTTTCAATGTCTCCATGGTTGACAAGTATGTTTTTTTAATTAACAGCCCATCTGTTTCTCCCCAAAAAAATAGACAGCATGCGAGGACATTCCCATTTACTGATCAGCCCATCCTTAATTCTTGATATGGGCCTGGGCCTGGGCCTGGGCCTGGGGCTAGAAACAAATCCTGAGAGCAAGTTATGCCCCTCAAGGCCCAACCAAGCAGTCTCTCCCACGTTTCTCCTGGGTTGCTACTAACTGCTGAGCCCTGCTCCTAAAAAAACAATATGGGACATCCAGTTGGTTCCTCCCCTTTATTATTTTTCTTTCTCATTTGATTTACTAAATTAAACCGAATTTATTTTTTTTCTTTTTCGGGCAGACGTACAATAGAACAGGACGTGCAATTAAATCTAAAATTACTAACATCAACACATGTTCCGTACTTTTTAACTAAAAAAGGCCATAACTCATAAACCAAGCACCATCGCATTTCTTCCAATGAAATCTTTAAAACAAGACCCCACATAAATATATTTTGACAAAAAATAACGAATACTTATGTTATGATGAACATATATTTAAATACAATCATAGAACAGCACATCAACACTCAGAAAAATAACATCATCTGTATCCTACGTGAACATCACATATATTATGAAACGTAAAAAATCGTTATGTAAATAATTATAGTCAAACAGAAAGAAGAAATTATACTACCAAACATTAAAAATACATCGTAGAATATCATATTAACACTGCACGAACATTACATGCAAATCTCTTACAATGTACCCCAGTCGGTCACATATAACTTTGTTTGGAAGGTGCACATACATTTTACAAATCATACCCTTAGGCTCATGGGGGGGGGTGGGGGGGGGGGAGTGAGGGACCACGAACCTAATAGGATTTAATGTAGGAGTGGAAGTCATGGATGACCCTAAGAAATTTGCGTACCTGGCTATAGAATAACTTATTAGTCATTTTGAATTACGATTACTATACTAATTTACTTCTTACTAAGTGGTTTACTGTAATGTAATGTTATGGTAAATATCCCCATGTGATTAGTAACACAACTATGTAAATATGTATTCACTTTATCATAAATTACTATATAAAATTATCGTAAATGAAGGTGACAATGCATGGGGTCTTAGGTTCAAATCGTAGGAATGGAAGGCATTAATTTTTTAGCCTAAGGGCCTGTTCAGTTACAGTTGAACCAGCCCAAGATTTATTCCACCTGTTAAACCTTATATAAATTTTACTAGCATGCCAGACAGGAATTTTTCCAGGTTCTCGTTCCATGCGAAACGAACGAGGCCTTAGAGTACCTTTACTCTCGATTGAGGCAAGTCTCAAATCCGTAATCCAGGTTTGAAAAACCAAAACTAATTAAAGGCGGGTTCCAACTGGGAATAAAAGACACACTTATCTACAAACATGGATCATGAGTCCTCAACCTTGAGCATGAAGGGTAGTGGTTCTACAAACATGGATCACGACTCCTCAACCTCGATCATGGAGGGTAGTGGTTGGCATACCTACAGTGGCGGAGCTAGAAGTAATGTATAAGGCACTCGGCAAAGAAATTGTTTTTCTTTTTTTAAAAAATCTTTGCCGAGTGCCAGGAAGAGGCACTCGGCAACGAAATTTTGTGCCTTTTTTTAAAAAAAATCTTTGCCATGACTATATATATATATATATATATATATATATATATATATATATATATATATATATATATATAATATATAATAAAAACCACAATTCAACAGCAATATATCACAAACCACATTTATATATCACAAATAACCAAATTTGTCCGAAATCCACAATATATTACAAACCACAAGTTCAAAGTCCACATTGATGTAATAAATATTGAATCACAGCTGAAACTTAAAGTTAACTGGGCTTAATCACAGATAACAGAAAATGTGTACTGCAAACCTGAAGTACTATAGCTGTCCGACAGCACACTAACCTCTGAACTGAACCAAAAAGGCATCTAAGTAATCTCTGAACTTATATATATACTGAAAATAGACCCAAACACAATTAATTAAATCTGAACTGAAACTAGATTCTACTGGACTGTTCTATGAAGCAACATCTCAACTAAAATGAGTGGACACTCATACACTGAAAAGAATTTGATGGTTGTATGCAGCCACTTCAGCACAAGCTAAATATGCAAGCAAACTAGATATTCTGTACTACGTGCAAACTGCAAACAAATTTATACAGTTGAGGTAGCAACCATAAACAGGAAAGATACATCACTTGCATATCAACATCAACATCAACAAAGCCTGTAGTCCCAAGCAAGTTGCATATGCCATAAACAAATCAACACGGCATAGGCCTCACATTTATAAACCAAAAAAAATAAAAAGGAGTGTTCTGTACAAATAGGATAGTTGTCTAGTTGTCACACAACATTAGCACTGATACAAAACTTGGGAGCACTTTCAGCTTTCCTTCACAAAGCTTAGTTTCACAGACAAGTCAGAGGATTAAAAGTGACTAATCTGAAATTATACATACTTGATGTTGGATCCATGAAAAAATTACAGACAAATGAGTATCACTGCACTAAGAAACTAAAGAAAGCAACTATCTAGTTTGCATATTTACCAAGGCACAAGAAACAGGCAAGCTTCAGAACAAACACCAAGTAGACAGCGCAAACCATATGGCACCGAGGTCAGTTACTAAGATGAAATTAAGCTGCTAGGAGAATCTCAACTTTCACTATTTAACATGCTTCAGAATACAAAACAGTTTCTAGCAGTCCTAATGAAGATAATATGCAACTTGCCAAACACTTATCTTCTTGCTTCGTAATGAGATCTGTCATTCAGAAGAATTCAACTTCGAAGTTGTGATGCAAATCCTTTTTGTAGTAGGGAATTCCGTGGTGGATTAGCTAGTCACAGCTAAGGTATGATCAATCTAGTTGTAGTGCCCCCTTCCATCTATATGATTGGACCATAATCATCATAGCTTAAATCAAAATTGAATAAATTCCAAAAATTCCTAGTGCAATCCCCTAATCTGAACTCCTACGGTTGATAAGGAGTTCTTAAGTGCAAATTGAAAATACAAAAAAATTACTAAATGGGTAGGTGCAGTAAATGGGTAGGTGCGTCTGCTATGGGTAGGCTTTTCCCTGACCATTCCCTATCTATCGTCTTTCAATCAGTTCAGTAAATGGGTTGGAAAATGCTAGATGACTTTCGCTCTGATTAGAAAATCCAGTTCACTTGTGCTTGTGCCAAGAAATGCTGATCCTACGAACTCACGACAACATGACATGCCGCCTCTATCTATCAAGAAAAGCGAGAAAGGAATCCGAAAAGTGGCTAGCTGTTGGGGGGGCTGCATCAGTGCAGTTGATTCTCACTCGGGTCGTTGTTGGAGAGCTCGGCGGTGCCGGAGAAGACGCAGGCCTGCGGGTTCTGGTTGTTGCGCTGGTAGAAGCTGTTGACGGCGTAGGAGCAGTGCGCCTTGACGGTGTCCGGCGCGAAGCAGCCGCCGTTCTGCAGGATGGGCTTGCAGTCGGCGCCGCCGCCGAACGCGTAGTCCAGCGTCTTCTGCAGCGGGCTGTCCGCCAGGTCCGTGCGGCACACGCACCACGCGCCGTCTTCCCCGTCGTCCCTCAAGGTCAGGTCCACGGAGACGCCGTCGTGAGGCGGGGGTAGGTGCGTGGCCCACGACGACGACGCGTAAGGCTTCTTCGAGAGGAAGCCCCCGATCTGAGTGGTGGCAGAGGAGAAGCTGGAGGGAACTCCGGCCATCCCGGCGGCAGCTGCTGCGGCGGCGTCGGCTTCGGCTTCACAAGGCTCTTCACCGTCTCCATCTCCCCCACTCCGATCTCGCTCTCTTCAGAGGCAGCCGCGCGCGGGCGGGCGGATGCGGCGCGGGCGGGCGGGCGGACGCGGCGCGGGCCAGCGCGGCCGGCGCGGCGGAGCTGCGGCGGCGGGCGCGTGAGGGTCGGCGGGGCGCGCACGGGGAAGCGAGCGGCGGCGGCGGCGCAGCGGGGCAGGGGCGTGGGGGGCGCGCGGGATAGGGTTTGGGGATGGTAAGGGATAAAGGCCGGCTGGGCCTAATTAGGTCTGGCCGTCCCTTTTTTTTTTAATATCTTCGCCGAGTGCTGCGGAAAAGGGAACTCGGCAACGAATTTTCTTCTTTTCTTTTTTGAATTTCTTTATTATAGACTTTGTTTTCAAATTTGAGACAATTTTGACTTTTTTATATATATTTGGTTCATTTTTTGTTTCATTGAATTTTATGGAATATTTCAAATTTGAACTGCAGGTGCATAGAATAATCGATTTTGGTGGTTCAAAAAATGATATTCATGATATTTGGTGTATGTTGGGACCGTATCCAGAAACTCACATGAAATTTCAAGCATCTCGTTGACGTAACACGTCGAGGTACTTGCAGGGAAAGTGATTTTAAATTATATAAAATCCAAACAAAGTCCAAAAATCGCGAAACTTATCGAGGCGTCATGTTATCACATGTAGAGGCTACGATAAAAAATTGAGAATGTTTCAAGCAAGTTGCAACGTCGGATGCCTAAAACACAAACATCTCCACATGTGATACTTAGATGCATTTGATGGAGATGTGTGGTTTTTAAGTATCCGACGTCGCAACTTGCTCGAAACATTCTCAATTTTTTATCACAACCTACACATGCAATAACATGACACCCATACAAGTTTCGTGATTTTCGGACTTCGTTCGGATTTTATATAATTTTAAAACACTTTTTCCGCAATTACCTCGCCATGTTATCTCTACAAGATGCTCGATATTTCATGTGGGTTCCTGGATACGATTTCAACATACACCAAGTATCTCGACTATCATTTTTTGAACGGTGAAATTCCACTATTCCATGTACCTGCAGTTCAAATTTGAAATATTCGAAAATATACAAAGAAAAAAAAAAACTATATATAGCAAAAAAATTCAAACTTGCCCCAAATTTGAACACTGAGTTTTAAATAATGTGGTAAGTCCTTAAAAAAATTGGGTCAAGAAATCCAAAAAAAACTTTGCCGAGTGTCGTGAGAGGCACTCGGCAAAGGCTCCTCGTTGCCGAGTGTATTTTCCTGGCACTCGGCAAAGGCTCCTCGTCGCCGAGTGCCGTGGATGGCACTCGGCAAAGGCTACTCATCGCCGAGTGCTTTACCTTTGCGCTCGGCGATTTTTTTTTAAGTTTGACGGCGCGGTTGGTTCGACTGTTACGCCGTGATTTTTTTTGTCGAGAGTAATTCTTCGCCGAGTGCTGCACTTGGCAAAGGCTGGCGTTGCCGAGTGCTGCACTCGGCAAAGGCTGGCGTTGCCGAGTGCTTTTATTTGCCGAGAGCTGTGTAACATATGACACTCGGCACAGATTTCGTCGCCGAGTGTTTTGGTGTCGCTGAGTGCATTTTTACGACACTCGGCAAAGAAAGCTCGTCGCCTAAGGCACTCGGCAACACTGGTTTCTCCCGTAGTGCTCGCTCATGCAGGATTATATCGATCCGATAATTATATATAATATACATGTGCATCACGTAGTGTACGTGGTCTGGCAGCATTGTTGTGCACTCGCGGTGGTCGTTTGTTTTTTTTAATAAAAAAAAGAAGCTCGACATCGACGTGGTCCGGCAGCTTGTTGCGTGTGTGGGGGTGGGGGTATACTGTGTGGGAACATCGACGACCTAGACCTATCACCTATGTGTGTTTTGTACGATGACTAGTGAGCACATGCAAGCTGATGAGTGATGATGACAAGAGACGAACTAGCCGATATTTCTTGGTTTGGAATATAATTAAGCTTATAATATTATATATGACGTTTGAAACAGTCTCCTAGATTGGTCCAGCTTTAGTTGTAAAACTACCTAGAGCGTTCATCAAAAGTGTGTTTAAACTCTTCTTCGTAATTAAAATGATACACAAATCTTTTGTGTATTCGAGAAAAAAATATTATATATAACCAATGCCAGTCACCTTTTGTTTATTATGAATTAGCCGAGAAGTAGCTGACAGTAGTGGATATCAAAACTTATGTTTACAAAATATATTATGTGTACATAAATTACAATGAACTAAAACAGTAATTTTAGTATAAAATATATGCAATAACTGTCGCCTGAACAAAAACTAAATTTCATGCACCTGAAATTTAGCAAATCCTAATTTTAAATGGCTACCTAGCTTATATGGCACATTGGATTACAACATCGTGCATATATTAATGGTTGCAAAACATATTTTGAAAACAGTGAAATGACACTCACCATCGAGAGACCTAGTTTCATTTTTAAATTTAATTTTGTAAAACTAACGTTACAGTCTTGGAAACAGTGAGTAGCCGACAGTATATATATTATGAACTATCCGAAGTAGCCGACATTATATATTATGAATTTTCATCATCACCTTTTGTTTTTACAATGATGTATCCTAGCTAATGATTAATTCATTGTTAGACGACTACTTAAGTAGTATAGTACAGCTACGTGAATGAAAATTGAAAATCAATAATGTGCGACTCCCCCACACGGGACTCACGTGTGAATGGGGCGAACCCCGGTCCAGAGCGGACGTACTATACGTTCCGATCGACAGCAACACGTACCCTTTATTTGGACCGCCATGCATTTCGTCGACGACAGCCCCGCGAACGTCCAAAACGTGTGGCACGCCACGCCTTGGTCCCATGTGTCTCGATGGCGAAATCGGTCTCCTCCATGCAAGTTTTAATAGAGTTTCATCAAAATTTCATAAATGATATTAAATATGTTAAATATGTTGATATGTCACTATATTGATGAAAAGAAAGATGATAAAAGTTTCGTGAGATTAGAGAAAAAGTTTTATGGAATAAAAATCTTTTGTTTTTTTTTTCAAACTAATATGGCTGCTTTGGAAATTGCCGCTCTGGCCAGTTTTAATGGAGTTTCATCGAAGTTTTATGGATATTAAATATACTGATATGACACAATAATATTGATGAAGAGAAAGATAATGAAAGTTTCATAGAACTAGAGAAATTAAGTTTTATGTGGATGAAACTCTTCTGTACTGTTTTTAAAATATGGTTGTTTTGAAAACTGGAACATGAAACTCCCATTGAGGATGGTCTTAGTCCTGTTTCAATAAAAAATTTAATGAAAGTAATTTTATGAAAGTTAAGGAGCTAGCAGATTTAATTTTTGGAAAGCCTAATTGTTACCTGTATAGAGTGTTCAAAAACTGTGTATATACGAAATGTAATCCCTTTTTTGATCATTTTAATACATGCGTATGCACCAATTAATATTAATAGATTATTTAATACATTGAGGCTATCCCGTCCTAGATCAACGACCGTCGCGTACGTTGAGGCTATCGATCACGCCATGCACCGTCGTCGATCTGTCTATAAATTGGACACGCTGGCCATTCTCCTTGAGACATCCATCCACCTTCCTTAGTTTTGCCCAAGTGAAAAATTAAAGAAGCAACACACATAACTAGCCTACTAGCCATAATGCTCACGGCCACGCACCCTCTAGTAGGAGCAGTGCTCTCCCCGAGCCATCATGGCCCTACTTCTTCCTCCTCCTCTTTCCTAAGCAGCACAGCCTCGCCAGGCCAGTGGGCGCCTTGGCGTGGCGGCATCGTCTTACCATCGAAGCAGGTAAGCTCCACCCGCGTCAGCGTGGCCGAGGTCGTCAATGGCGCCGCCACAGGCGTCGACCAAGAGGAGGCCGGCCGCCTTCTCAGCAAGCACCACCACGAGAAGGCCGAGCACGTCAGGCTGAATGCCACAGTGACGGTGCGCTTGGACGAGGCATGGTCCACTCCCACGAACGTGGCGGACATGGCCCATCGACCCTGGCTGCTCATTCAGTTTGGTAGCTCGGAGTTGGATCCTGGTGAGGGAACCAATGCAACTAACCAATATCTTTACTAGTAATTAAAAACTGAGTTGTACCAAACAGATCCTAATCCTGTGTGTCTCTCTCTGGCTCCGCTGCAGAGGGCAACGAGATGAGCACAGACCCCTACCACTGCAGCTACTCGCGCACGGACGACACCGGTTCCTTCATATTCCATGTCAGCGTTCCGTCCTGGTTTGGCGACATCGGCGCCGTGCTTGTCGAGAACAGCTATAGCAGCGAGGTGTACATCTCGGACATTGAGGTCGACGTTGTCCACGACGACGGGTCCAGCGCCGCCGTCACCTTTAGCTGTAGCTCCTGGGTCACCAACCATGCCGACAACCGGCGGCTCTTCTTCCCTCAGAATAAGGTCAGCCCTAGCTAGCTAGCATGCGCAGTTCTACAAATTCTAATTAATTATATTAATTAATTAGCTACAGTCTAACACTGATCTGATGTTGCGCGCAGTCGTACCTCCCGTCGCAGACGCCCTGGGGCTTGCGGAGGCTGCGCGAAATAGAGCTGGAGGCCAAACGCGGGGACGGCAAAGGCGAGCGCATGCCGTGGCATCGCATCTACGACTACGACGTGTACAACGACCTCGGCGACCCCGACAATGGCGCCGGCCTCCGGCGGCCAGTGCTCGGCGGCAAGGAGCACCCGTACCCGCGGCGCTGCCGCACGGGGCGACCCCGCAGCGCGGCGGATCCGTCGTCTGAGTCGCGGCCGGCCAAGGGCAGCGAAATCTACGTGCCCCGGGACGAGGAGTTCACGGCACGCAAGGCAGGGGCGTTCCAGACCAAGAAGGTGATGTCGGGGCTGTCCGCCTTGGCCACGTCTCTGGAGGTGGCCGGCGACAAGCAGCGGAGCTTCCCGTCCTTGGCCGCCATCGACGCGCTGTACGAGGACGGCTACAAGAACCAGCCCGGCGAGCAGCCGGACGACCTCAACGCCTACTTCACGGAGCTGCTCAAGACGCAGGCGGAGCTGCTGCTCGCCGGCGAGGTGGAGACGGTCAAGGAGGACATACGCAGAGTGTTCAAGTTCCAAACGCCGGAGATTCACCAGAGTACGTAAATTCATTCATTTAGTTATATATTGTCCGGTAGCTATAGAGAGACAGAAAAAAAAATGAATGGACCGAAAAAGATGGCTGGAAATTGATTTTTTATTATATATATATATATATATATATCGTATATTTGATTTGAATCTGCTGCATGCACACAGAGGACAAGCTTGCGTGGTTCAGAGACGAGGAGTTCGCGCGAGAAACCCTGGCAGGAATGAACCCGCTGAGCATCGAACTAGTCAGGGCACGTTCTTTCTTTTCTTTCTTTCTTTCTGGATCGACGATGATCTTTTGTACTGAAGCATGGAACATGAAACATGCAGGTGCTCCCTATCACCAGCAAGCTCGACGAGGAAACCTACGGCCCAAGGGACTCTCTCATCACCAAAGAGCTGATCGAAAAGCAGATAAACGGTGTCATGACAGCCGAGGAGGTGATGGATCGTTCATCAATGCTTGCACTTGCATAGAACAGAAGATTGCATGCATCACTAGTAGAGGACTGCTCTTTAGTCTCGGCTGGGAATGACCTTCGGTAGTAAAGATCCTCCCATCTAGTAGCATTGTAGTGCATATATGCATCACTAGTAGAGGACTGTCCTTTAGTCCCGATTGAGAAGGGCCTTCGGGAGTAAAGATCCCTTAAAGTCTCGGTTGGGAATGGGTTGGGAATGGCCTTCGGTAGTAAAGATCCTCCCATTTAGTAGTATTGCATTGCATGCATCACTAGTAGAGGACTGCCCTTTAGTCCCGATTGGGAAGAGCCTTCGAGAGTAAAGATCCTCCCCTTTAGTCTCGGTTAGTTTTATAAAAATAATAATGTCTCCCACCACTGCACCGCATTGTCTCAGCTTACCACCCAACCTACAAAACACATATGACAATGAATGCGACGTTTTCCTTTTGATCCAACTCATCAAGAGATCTTTATTCCCGGTTCGTAACACCAACCGGGAATAAAGGGTCTACCTTAAATCCCGGTTGATGTTATCAACCGGGATTATTAAAGGGTATGGTACCCTTCAGTCCTAGTTTATAATACCGACCGAAACTAAAAGAGACTCTTTAGTCCCGGGATTAAATGTACCGTAGCCGTTAGGCAGAGAACTTTAGTCCCGATCAGTATATTGAACCGGAACAATTTGTCTTTATTTCCGGACACAAAATTCGTTGAGATTATTGTACATCGACAAAAGGCCTGTTTTCTAGCATTGCATACACGCCAGATAGCTGATTGCTGATTGATTATGACATATATACATATATATATATATATATATATATATATATATATATATATATATATATATATATATACCGTGTAATGTGATGTGTGCAGGCACTTGCGAAGAAGAAGCTCTTCATGCTGGACTACCACGACATTCTGCTGCCATATGTGCACCAGGTGCGCGAGCAGGATAACACCACGCTCTACGCGTCGCGAACGGTCTTCTTCCTGGAAGAGGAGCTGGGCACGCTGAGGCCGGTCGCCATCGAGCTCACCAGGCCCAAGTCCCCCAACACGCCGCAGTGGCGCCAGGTGTTCACGCCGGGGTCCAGCGTCACGGAATCGTGGCTGTGGCAGCTCGCCAAGACCCAAGTCCTAGCCCATGACACAGGCTACCACCAGCTCATCAGCCACTGGTACGTGCACTGCACCGCGATGAATCGATGTCAGCTGGCACCGATCATCATCCACATCACACACACATTAACACACACACACACACACCACACACACACACACACATATATATATAATGATAATGATGACACAGGTTGAGGACGCACTGCTGCGTTGAGCCGTACGTGATCGCGGCGAACCGTCAGTTGAGCCAGATGCACCCGATCTACCGGCTGCTGCACCCACACTTCCGCTTCACCATGGAGATCAACTCCCAGGCGCGTGCGTCGCTCATCAACGCGGATGGCTTCATCGAGAGCAGCTTCTCGCCGGCCAAGTACAGCATGCTGCTCAGCTCCGGGGTTTACGACAAGTTCTGGCGGTTCGATGCCGAGGCTCTGCCGGCCGATCTCATCCGAAGGGGCATGGCGGCGTTCGTCCCTCCGGAGCACGGCGACGATGGCAAGAAGCTGCAGCTGACCATAGAGGACTACCCGTACGCCAACGACGGCCTGCTCATCTGGGACGCCATCAGAAGCTGGGTGTCAGACTACGTGAACCACTACTACCCGTCGGCGGCGGACATCATCGGTGACGAGGAGCTCCAGGAGTTCTGGAACGACGTGCGCACGAGAGGCCACGCTGACAAGCAGCACGAGACGTGGTGGCCTAGGCTGGACAGCCACGAGAGCACGGTCGAGGTCCTGACCACCATCATCTGGGTCGCGTCCGGCCACCACGCGGCCGTCAACTTCCCCCAGTACCCCTACGGCGGCTACTTCCCCAACCGCCCCACCATCGCTCGGAGGAACATGCCGACGGAGGACCAGCAGGCGGGCTGCGGCTGCGGTGGCAGCGGCGGCGAGGACATGCGCTCGTTCCTGCAGGACCCGGAGAAGGTGCTGCTGGACACGCTCCCGTCGCAGTACCAGAGCACCCTCGTCCTCACTGCGCTCAACCTCCTATCGTCGCACTCCCCCGGCGAGGAGTACCTGGGCGTACACTCGGAGCCGGCGTGGATGGCGGATGCGGAGATCAGGGCCGCCTTCTCGAGGTTTAACGCTCGGATGATGGAGATCGCTGAGATCATCGACTGTCGGAACAAGGACCCGGAGCTGAAGAACCGGAACGGCCCCGGCGTGGTGCCGTATGTGCAGCTCAAGCCCAACTACGGTGACGTCAAGGACATGACGTCGGTGATGGAGATGGGCATCCCCACCAGCATCTCCATTTGAGCTCATCCCGTCCATCGATAACCAATATCTATCTATAGAATGTGTCTACTATGCCTTGGCCATTTATAATATAAATATAATATCAAAAATACTCCACTGCAGCCGGTGACCGAGCCATATATAGAGGGTATGCCAGGTATGCCTCGGCATACCTTTGTGACCGGCAAGTAAACAGTAACATACGTATTATACATCAGTATTTGTATGGAAAAAATGGAAAAAAATCACTTGGATATCCATTCATGCCATCAGCTTATGTTTCCGCTCTCGTTTTGGTTTTGTCAGAGCGGCTAGTAGGTGTTGAGTGGTGCTATCAGATCCCTGTGATGCTGTAATCCTGTTTTGTTTATTTTTTTCTTTCTTTCGTCTAATAAAAATCCGACAAAAGCTTTTTGCCGCCCTTCGAAAAAAAAAATTCACGCCATCAACTCATCACGGAAGCAAGTCACTAGGCCCAGGACGTGGCCCACGCAGCAAGGTTGTTCTCAGACCTCATTTTGCCTTTTGCCCACGCGGAAGCAAGTCAGTTTTGCCGTCGATCGGAGCTGAGTCTCGCGCCGCCCTGACACCGATGGGCGTGACGGTGATGCCCTAGTCCTGCCCTCTGCTGGCCGGACGGCCAGTGCCCTCTGGCCTCTAACGTGCTTTCCTCCGAATCTCCAGTTACTCCTATACAGTTTGCAGTTTGCACAGCCGCGCAGTCACAGAGGCTCGTAGATTTGCTATTTTTTAAGGTAAAATTTAATTTTATGTTCTTCGTCTTTTTAATAGAAGTTTATTATCTACTTTTT
Organism: Microstegium vimineum; assembly: GCA_022036555.1. Classification (NCBI taxonomy): domain Eukaryota; kingdom Viridiplantae; phylum Streptophyta; class Magnoliopsida; order Poales; family Poaceae; genus Microstegium; species Microstegium vimineum. The sequence goes on from CM039119.1 coordinate 1,514,020, forward strand.
GTAGCTATTTGTTAACATCACCAATAACAAATTGTTTAATTATATACAGTTATGAAGATATACTCAGATATTGCGTCTATTTTAAGAAGCATACAACCAAAAAAATAAGATGAGGCAGCAGTGGCTACTTTTAATTGTTCCAAACCTACTTCTAATTGTTACCCTGATCTAGTTGAATTTGTGGTGGAAGAGTAGACTCATGAGAAAGTAATTGAGGAATAAAGTAGTCAGAAAAATAGCATTGTAAGTATCTGGTACTCTTTTATACTTATATTTCAATTATGGGTATTTCTTTTGAACTATTTATATTGTATTTAGTGGATGGTTTCAACTTAATCCAAGAATTTAATCCTTAACATGTTACTTAGTGCATATATATAATTAATCATGTAGTTAATTTTACAATTACTATTATTGAATTGTTAAAATAAATTTACAAACTTGTATATGAAAATTTTTTAGAGGCATACCCTTAGTTAAAATTCTAGATTCGTCACTGACCGCAGCTACTGATTTTCCCCTTATCCGTTAGTCGCACACCCAAGCTTCTTCTACCTCCCTCCCACCGCCTCTCTCCCTAGCGCCGTGAGATCTCGCCGGCGAGCCCCGGCCCCCGGTAGCTCCTCCCCATGCTCCATCCTTTCTCTGACTGAAATCTTGCTAGATTCTGAAAGAATGGCATTACATTCAATACACAATGAAACACACAATAAATATAGTCTGTTGGAGTTGAATGGATCATGTGGATTGTAGATAGGAATAGGATACCGTACCTCTCACGGAATTCGTCATTCGGCAGGTCATTCACAAGTTTCGCTCCGCTGGAGATCTTTAACGCTTTAGTCTTTTTTTTTTGGCTGCACTCCTATGCATCTAAATGCACATGAAAATGAACTAATTTCTACCCCAATTTACTATAATAACACACGTGAATTGAGGTAGATATAAAAACAGCCAAACAACCTCTAATTTTGGATAATAAAGAGTGGGGATTCTTTTCTCTAAAAAAAAAGGTGCTGAAGGTGACGATGACAGTGCAGCTGCTGATATGACAACAACCTCTAACTTAGGAAAATGTCATGCCAAATATGCCCTCAATTATACTTTGTAAACCATTATTTAAAAAGTCATTTGAGTAAAAATCATTTTCTATAATTTTATACCCTGTAATAGCTTTTGTTTATGTTATGCAGTTTAGAGAGCCATCTTTGGGCCCTTGGCTTTGAATCAAGACACAAGTATATCGCCGGCCCGGAGCAAGATCTATCCCATGCTACTTGCAGTACCGTGGCCGCCCTCTCCTTCAACCACCGCTAGTCCCCCTCCCTCACCCTCCGGCGGAGATCGGAGGGAGAAGAGATCCATCGTTTTAATAAGTTTTTTCAATAGATTGAGTCTTTATGGTTAGAGTCTTTCCATGCCAAGTCTCTTGGTATTGGGGATTTATCTTCTCCTCCTCCACTCCCGTGACGACAAGAGAAGGGGGGCGTGGAATCATTTTCTCCATGACAGATCTGTTGAAGATGATGTGACAACTAAAACATCAGCATCCTCACCGGTACGACGTCATGAAGATTTTTATTTTTGGACGCCGACATCAAGACGGAGATGGTGTCACCACCCTGGAATAATTTTCTTCGGTCTCTTCTCCGTTTTTATGGTTAAATCTAACCATGATAAAGGACTAGGGGGAACAAGTTCTAGACCAGTCTTCCTTATTATTCGATGACTGAAAGAAGCAAGAAAAAAATTCTTAATTCCGCCTGCGTAAATGTTGGCCATCGTTCGTTAGACATGTGTTCTAAGGTCTGTTACCGAGTGTTTGCCTGTGCGGTCATCTATACTGCAAAGCGTCGTATAAATTTGATTTTGAGATCTAGAGCTATTCATAGTGTGGGTACTATTTAGATAAAAAAACAATTTCTGTGCCCAGCAACAGTGCCCAACATATATAGCACGATCCGTAGTATGTAGTTGGCGATCTGCCTGTTTATAACGTTATTTATTTTATATTTGAAATTCTAAGAATTTTGACTCATTCTAAGTATTTTTTATTGTCGAGTCATAATAATTGCACATATTAAAGAAACTAGAAGAATTAGGGCAGTCTTAATGAGATTTTATAGAGTGTTTCATACACATTAAATAAGATGTCACATCAGCAGATTTATATTTTTTTTTGCATGAAACGATGAGGAGAGAGAAGAGAAAGATATCATGGTGACGTTGTTTCAAAAACATTGAAAACCGTGTGAAATCCCTACTGAGAGCCTTCTTAATTTCATGGGATGCATGCAGAGTAAATGTATGGTGGAGATGAGAGAGAAAAGGAAGAGAGATACATTGATAACCGTATGAAACTAATAAACTATGCATTGAGAGAGAGACTCATTTCATGTTAAGTTTCATATAACTAGAAAAGCGTGCGATGAAACTTTGCATTGAGACCGGTCTTAGAAAAATGAGTTAAAATGGAAGATAAAAATCAGTTGCTAAATGAATCCCAATTCATTGAACGTTATTTATGAGACCTTGTTTTACTATTTGGTTTGATGTTGTAGCCCAAAAACTTCCATATCTCACACGTTCCGAGAGCTGAGAGAAGCTAGTCAGATCAATGACGATATGCGTGCTTTAGTATAACTAGCACAGGGGGCGCGCTACGCTGCGCCGGTTCTGGCTAAACATTTGTTGCAAGCGGTAAAAAGAGTTATTTTTTTGCTGAAATAATATATGTACAATAACATGGATAAATACTCAAAATTGTTGTTATGGTCTAATAACAGTCGAATATAAAGATGCACGGGCCTGATAGAAATATTATAAACTCTTTATTGTCATGATTGATATGAAGCACCATACTACACGTACTTTGTAGCGTGTGATCATTGCTTGTATAAAACAAAAGATAAAAAAAATAAATGAGAAAAAAGAATAAGAAATCTTAAATAAATTTTAAATTAAAAAATAATAAAAGATTTTGGGAAGTAAAAACTTAAAAAAATAAAAAATATCTCTAAACAGTTCAATATAAAGCTATATTGGTCTGATAGAAAGATCACAATACATGCTCTTTATTGCTATAATTGATATAGACTACCACACTGCATACACTTCGATGCGTAGGATGATATAGGTATAAAACAAAAGATTAAAAATAGAAATATTACAGGCTCTTTATCGCTTGCTTCGATTGATGTAGAACATATTATATGACTTTATGTACTCCGTTGAATAGGGTCATGTATCAAACAAAAGATTAAAAATAGTTAAGATAAAATAAAGTAAAAATAAATAAAATTGGAACTAAGAATAAAAGAAAATAGTAAAAATAAATAAAATTGGAACTAAGAATAAAAGAAAATAAAAAAATTTAATATAAAATTCAACAATTGTAATTAAAAACTTAAAATTAAAAATAAATAAAAATAAATAAATAAATAAATAAATAAATAAATAAAAAATAAAAAAAGTCAAATCGATGAACACTGGACGCGTGGACACCGCGGTTGAGGAGGAATTTATTGGGCTTTGAAAGATAATCTTATGGCTACTATATCTTTTCTTTTTTGTCATATATGAAATAGCTTTATTTATCTATGTCTCGCTCTGATCGCAATATGCCTCACTCTATCTTGCTGACTTAAACACACCATGAGAGAACCATGGGCATTAGTTTAATTTTAATTTTAAGTCATAAAATCCCTTGCGTTGCTTATAATAATAAGATGCATAGTAGGGAGATGGAACCTTGGTGGGCAAACAAATTCTTTATGATATGCATGACTAGTTAATCAACCCATGCGCTCCGGCCTAGAATCTTGTTACACTACTACAAAAACTTTATGGAGGCGAACACTATTTATTTTTTTGGAGGCGGGCAACTCCAACCTCCTCCAATCAAAAGTCTCGGTTAATCCCGATTGATGGAGGCGGTTGTTTTTTTCCCACCTCCAAAAATAAATAAAAAAAATAAAAAAGAAACCCTAACCAAGCTCGAACCAGGATCTAGGCCTGTCGGGCCCAGTTGCGCCGCCGGATCCGTTGCAGCCACGATGCCGCTGTCGATCTGTCGCCACACCTAGCCTCCTTGTCGCGAGCCTGCTGGAGGGGCTGAGGGGGGTTGGAGCACGAGCTTGACGGCGACATCAGCGCTCCGCTGCCGCCTTTTTTTTTTGCTATGGTTGTCGTCATTGCATTCGTTTGGGTAGTAGAGGAGCTCCCACTTGCGGCCGCCGACACGGAACACGGACTCAATGCTCTTTCCTGGGCACACCTTGCCGTCGATGCGCGAGTACGCGGAAGACGTGCGGTGGTGAACGGACGCGCCCAGGGCTCCACCCTCCACCTCGTCATGCCCACCACGCCGCCACGTCGGAGGAGGATGAGACGGCCGCGTCACATCCGCACGGATCCGGCCTCCACGCTACTGGATCCGTGGCCGCCGGTGCCGGATCCAGAGGCTCCACCATGCCCGGCGCTATAGAGGCGGTGGAGCGTGGGGGAGGGAAAGAGGGCGCCAGTGGTGGAGCGTGGGAGGGATCCATGGTCGACGAGAGAGAGCGAGCGAGAGAGAGGAGCGTGGGGGAGGGATCCATGGCCGAGAGAGAGACGTCCACACCGCGAACTCTCGCGAGAGAGCCGGCTGCCCGACTCCGTGAGAGAGAGAGAGAGCAGTCCACCCAGAGGAATATATATGAGTCCGATAAAAATAAAATAAAGTTTGGGCTTTGCAAGCTGGGCCAAAATTAACCGAGGCGGTTGTTGTGTTGCTGCCCGCCTCCGTAAATCTATTTTACGACCGCCTCGATAAATAAAAATGTCCGTCTTCGTTAATAGCCTAGATTTTTGGAAGCGGTTAAATTTTATGCCCGCCTCGGTTAAGTTTTGGATGGTGTCTTGTGAAATCAATTATGTTGTAGTGTTACATGATTAGGGATAATTTAATTAGCCTAATGTTAAGGTACGATACGATCCAATAATCTGGTTGATATGAATTTGTTACTTATTTGATATATATGGGATTCTATGTATCCTTTGTATTAATTGCATTTCTTTAAGGGAGAGAGACATGTACCTACAAAAGCAGGAGCATACACACATGTACGCACCCACGTTCCGTGATATATATTTGCGTGCTTCATCAGTATCTCTCAATATCTTCTTTTTTTATTGGTTGTCAGCTGCATGCATATAGATGTACCTACGTGCACCCACGTTCGCTGATATGCGTATTTCAGTATCTCAATATCTTTTTTTTTGGGTTGTTATTAGTAACATGCATATAGGTGTATGTAGACGGTCAGTCGGTCACACACAATATATGTGAAGACTCTGCTCGCTTGAACTTATAAGGCAGAATTAATATATTTTTAGCCATGTATAAAATTAATAATATTTATCTATTACAACAAAATCAGGCCTTCACATCAGCTGTAACCACAGCAAATCCTGTCGAAAGCCTGCTGCATAGTTGACAAGGAACCAGTATATAGATAGCTCTCAACCAGGAATAAAATGGAGATCGATGGGAGCATCCGCGTGGATTCACCCTACAACTTTTACTGTATACCACCGGTTAGTGCTCCGATTTTGTTACTGTTCAGCCCGGTTTTGACTGCCACCAGCCCATTTGCACGATCAGGTCGGATCAGCCTGCCACGTTTGCCTGCCGCTTTTTGTAGAAAAAGGTAAAATGGGCTGCACCACGCCTCTCCACGTACGCCTCCCCGATCCCCATCCATCGTCCGGCCCCTTCCGTCGCCTCGCCTCCTCCGCTCCCGTCCATGCCGCATTTTTTTTGTGTGACCGCGCTTACTCTCCCCCGGCCAAGGTGCATCAAGGCAGCTTGCAGCCCTGCCGGCGGCTGCAGCTGGGACGCGGCCGCAGGCCCTGCTCGCGGATGTGCACCTGAAAGAAGACACGGCGCCTCTTCTACATCTACTGCAGGTCAGCAGTGCCGGTTCGTGCTGCCAGTACGGCTCCTACACCTCCGCGTTTTTTCGCCTGGAACGTCAGCGCTCTTCTTGGCCGGATTCCCTAATCTGATGGGTCAGTATAAATTTCTCTCTCAGATCCTCTCTCTCTTTATCTTTCTCTCTCTTTATTTCTGCAGATCCACCGTCTTCCACTCTTCATTGTGCACAATTTGTACTTCCCCATTTTGCATAGAGTTGTATCGGTAAAAGCTTACCATATTGGCTATGCATCATCTTTTCTCATGGATTCTATTAGGGTATAAAAAGGAGCTACAAGAAAGATTGGTGCATATAATATATGTTACTCCTTTACTTTACCTCTATGATTATTTTTTCCCTACCCTAACATAACTTTGATTTTCCATATTTTTGTGATGCCATACACAGCTTATATAGGTGTCACTATGGCTACTACAGATCCCAAGTACGTACCTGCTTTGGGGTGTCCACTTGGTTTATTTAGTTTGTATACAATCAGGCTTTGGTGGTGTCCTCGATCTCTTATTATATTTCCAGCAGTCTAGAATAGCAAAATATATTGAACAAAAATTTTCACTATTTTGAATGGCTTCATGGTGGACGAAATAACACAAATATGATACTTATGTTTTATATTAAGGCTTACTGTCATCTCAATTATTCGATTACTATGGCATAGAACTTTGGGAACTCAAAGTAGCACGTCACTAGCTATTACTGATCAGTTGATAAGTCTGCATGTTATGACCGGGTGATGGTAAGCGGTGTCACCATTTTAGAACCTTTTGTTTCATATAATCAGCACCAGAATTCACATGACACTCACCATTTTAGCTCATATAAAACTCATCTGAATTTATATGGCTACTTTACAACAGTGAGTTAAAATGGAACACATTCTCTGTTCTCACTCCTTTATCTATCCTTTCCGTAGGATCAGGTAGTCACTAACTTTAAATTTGATGTCAGGATTCAGGTTGTGTCTGTTGTACCTGTCTTATTTGTTCAGTCATCTTTATTGAGAACATGGCAGAAGGCTAGAGATTACAAAGAGCTATGTGCAGTTTGTGTCTTTGTCTGAAAGGTACTTCTTAGGGTAATAATCATTTCCTTTCTTTAGTTAATTTGCATGGTACAAGAAATTTATGTGTTCTTCTATTTATCTATTTATTCATTGACACTTATTTGGTCATCTACCGCTAAAGTTTCCTACATATAACTTTTTTTACGAGCACATCATTATATGTTCTTCCTCTACACAACATAACTGCTTCTTTCCTATTAACGTTTGTGCCCTGAGACTTTAACTCTGTTTTTCAGCTTTGGAATGCACATAGTTTGAAATCCAGTCTCACCACACAGAGCCATGCTGACTACATGCAACCAATGGGTTGACAAAGAAACACCGGATATCTCAGAGGTTCAAAAGTCTATTTCCCCTTTACATATCATACTCATCATGGTGGCAAACTGCAACTTCCTTATTCTCCACGACAGAGGTGATATACGACTATTTATTGTATACATGAAAATATGTTCTCTGTATGATATATACCTAAAACAATATCATTGTTATTTCCTCTTCATTGCCACTATGATCATGCAGCCAAAATTAAGGATTCATTAGAAAGACAGCTGGTCATTTTACCCACAGCTGCCACAACTACTGCAATGTCCTTCATCTTCTGATGCAAATTCGACCTTCATTTTCTTGACAGCAACCAAATTTATTGTATGCCTTTAGTATGTACACCCTTGCCTTCCTATACGTGTGGCAACACAATCATGTAGAGAGCATTTTATCTATGTAATAGCTTGGATACACTCTAAATACATGTAAACATCTACCATGATTGGTCTTCAAGAAATGGCTGGTTCATGTAAATCGCATCTACAGTCCTGTCCAAATAAAGGTCAATGTTGCAGTATGAAATACTTTGCGGTAAGCCGATAATCCAAAGCTTAGAGCATTGTTTCACCGCCAACAAGAATGGTTGAGCTACACATGTTCCAGACGATATAATAAAGCAACTGGATAGATCTTCTAGCTTCGAGACAAATATAGCTAAGTGACTTATTAATCGATCTTCCACCCCATGAAGTCAAGCCTCGAAGAGAAATAGATTAATTGGCACCATTGTTCCAAATACATCTATTTGACCACACCCATCCCAGTGACCTCTTACAACACAAGATCAGTGTCGGCGCAGCGAAGCGCGCCCCACTATGCTAGTAATGTAGTTAAGCATACCGCGAGTTCCATCTGCGCGGTTTTTTAGTGCTAATTCTGTATACACGCACCCCCTATATGGGGGTGTTTAGATGGTGAAAAGGGGGTGAAAAAATCCTGTAGCACTTGTCACGTCACACTGTAGTAATTTTGTTTTTATTTGGTAATAATTGTCCAAACATTGATTAATTAGGCTTAAAATGTTCGTCTCGCAAAGTACAACAAAACCATGTAATTAGTTTTTTATTTCATCTATATTTAGTACTCTATATTTGTGCCGGTATTTTGATGTGACGAGGAATAGAAATTCGATGTGATGGGGAATCTTGTAAATTGTTGGAATTTTGGATGGGTTTTCGCGGATCTAAACACAGCCTATATAGCGCGCTGCCTGTGCAACAGTGTGCAAGCAAAAGCCAAGCAAAACAGTTGGTAAGAGAGAGAGAGAGTAGGGCTAGCTGTACGTGGTAAGAGAGAGATCGAATGGCGGCGACTAATACCAGCAGCAGGAAGCAGCTGGCGGTGGTGATGATGATGCTGCTGCTGCTGCTGCTGGTGGCAACATCAGCAACAGCAAGACCTGGGGAGTCGTCGTCCAGCATCCACCACCTGGCCGGGGCAAGAAAGCTGCTGGAGACTGATGATCGCGAATGCCCTGATAGCTGGTTTTGTGGTAGCTTTTCGGGGATATGCTTTCCATTTTAGCATATCATAATATATATCATGGCCGCGCCGTGTGAGGCAGGTTTGTGTGCTGCCACCAGGGGCATTGCAGCGCTTTACTTCAATTTACTTTGTGTGGTATTTATTCATCATGCATTTTACTTCGTTTGACAAGTTGTAATCGATCGAGTGCTGTTGTGCTCTCCTTTTCCTCTCTCTCTCTCTCTCTTTCATAACGATTGAATAAAGCAATGCCATGTATTATTGTGTGTATTATTCCAACTGAGGCACGCCTTAGCTTGCTATATGCGTTGAGTTGGACAATTTGCTAAAGGGGAATTTTGCTCAGCGACATTGCAAAAACGTCTAATATACCGCTGGACACCACCAACTCCAAAATATGTCCAGTACCATTATTTTTTTAAAAAAAAAATGACGCCGATGGCACAGCCAGCAACCCGCGGTTGTCGACACCACCTAGACTACTGGAGGAAGCCAAGGAACGATTACATAAATACACATCTGCTAGGAGAGAGCCAGCAAGCAACCCAGCACAAGGGGGTCAGTCAAGCACACCCAACAGCACCCTAATCTTGCTGAAGCCCGCCATGCCCCAGCAGGCTCCCTCGGCCAGGAGTTCCTAAACTAGCTGCCGAGGTGAGGAGGCAATGCCATCAAAGGTGCGTTGATTCCGCTGCTTCCGGAGATTCCAGCCAACCAGAAAAAAAGGGAGTCAAAAGACGAACGCATCGTCTTGCAGAACGTCTTTCTTGCGCCCAACCACCAAATGATCGCCGAGTCCGCATGGAGAGATGTCTTTGGTCTCTCAACTAGTTCCCAAACTTGATTTCTAGTGAAGTTGTTGAGCTCTTCATGCATAGCATTCACCCAATCAATATCTTGCAAAGCTTCTTCAATCTGGGTTGGCTCAATAGATGACACAAATGAATAGGGTTCACAAAATGAAGCCAATCTTAATCTTGTTTGCACACATCTTGTGATATCTCCAATAATGTGATCCAAAGGATGATCCCTTGCAATAGATGTTGGTTGGAGTGTTGGAAGTTGATTGCTTGTACTTGGTTGGTCATTGGATTGAGATGATGAACTAGCCTCTTGTTGATCTTGAGTTGGAGAGGATGAACTAGCTTGATTGTCATTTGATTGCTCATTGGATGGAGCATTCACTAGATAGTCATTGTCTTGCTCTTCATCCACTTGCCTCGGCCTAATGTCTCCAATATGCATATTCTTCATTGCATTGGCCAATGGTTCACCTCTCACATCATCATGATTGTCACTCTCATCTTGAGAGCCTTGTGTTTCATCAAACTCCACATCATGTACCTCTTCAACTATGCCATGAGTAAGATTCCATACTCTATATGTTTTGCTTGTACTTGAGTAACCAAGTAGGAAGCCTTCATCATATTTCTTCTCAAATTTACTCAATCTTGCACCTTTCTTCAAGATATAGCACTTACAACCAAATACTCTAAAGTATGCAATATTTGGCTTTCTTCTATTCAATAGCTCATAAGGTGTCTTCTCAAGCATCTTGTGGTAATAGAGTCGGTTGCTATAATAGCAAGCCGTGTTGATAGCTTCGGCCCAAAAAGAATCACTCACATTGTATTCACTAAGCATAGATCTTGCCATATCAATGACACTAGTAGAAATATGATCTTCAGTGACGATTGTCTAGTGACGCTGGTAACTTTGGTCACAGAATGATATCTTTCTATGACAAAATTTTTTGTTTCATCACAAGTTACTTGGGACGAAGTTTTAGCTTGACTTTTAATGATGAAAGCGGTAGGAACGTCATGTATTACCAAATGGGAATCATCATAGATCATGTTGTCGGTGCGCTTGTAATGATAAAAATATTCGTCATAGATTATGTTTTGATATGGTCATAGATACTTTGCCACGTTTGGTCCACGTAGTGACGAAATGAATGGGTCACAGATCAGTTTTTTAACGTGCACCACTTGACGGTGTTTGATGCGTGGGCCACATACCCCGGTTAACAGCAGCCTGGACCTTTTATTTTGGCAAAAAACTACGCGGGTCGAGCTTTGAACTCGCGCCCCAACGCTAGGCGGGTAACAGCGTTACCACTGGGCTACTCGACCACTCTTGAAAAAAGAAAGAAAGTTTGTGCATTTGTAAGGTTCCAACATGACAATTAAATGGATCACATGACCTGGGCCATAGATAGACCCATGATCGGCCATCATCGACAACGTGACCTAAACCCCCCATTGATGACGCGGCGGCCTGAGGACTGGAGAACTACGCCGACATTCATTGCGCAGGAAAAGCAGGGGATTTGGTCGCAGGTACATAAGGTTTGATTTGTGTTCGAATTTTATTGATATATACATGAGTTAGATGTGGTTTTGATCGAATTGTGTTTACTTCAATCACAGTTAGGGAGTTAATACAAGCTAGGTTACTTTTATTGTGACAACAGATGGATAGAAGTTGGGTTTTTGGGAAACAATTCACTCCTGCATATGTGAAGGGAGTTGAAGAGTTTATGAAATTTGTTAGTGAAAGATACCCCGAAGACGAACACATCCGTTGTCCGTGCATCAATTGTCATAATCGAAGGCTGATGCTTCAGACTCAAGTAGAAACCCATATACACATTTATGGAATGTCACCTACATACACCAGGTGGATTCATCATGGGGAGCCTGTAGATGTTGTAATTGATGATGACGATTTAGATCAGGAGGCCGAAGGACATGATCATGACTTTAGGATACATGTGGATGGGGACGATGATGTTTACGATGATGATCATGGAGTACCAGAAATGATAGGTGTACTGTTTGCAGCAGCAGAGGCTGATGGAGAACAGCCAAGTTTTGGAAGAGTTCTTGAAGATGCGAAGAAGGCTCTTAGCCCAGGTTCTAGCCATTCAAAAATTTTCCTTTATGGTTAGGATGTTGTATATGAAGTCTCGTTATCGAATCAGCAATATAGAATTTACCGCAATGATGAAGCTTCTGTCAGATGGATACCCTCAGAGTGAGTTGCCAAAATCATATGACGAGGCCAAAAAATATCTTAAAGAATTGGGCCTTGCATTCGAAAACATCCATGTCTGCACCAACAATTATGTGTTGTTTCATAAGGATTATGCTAACTTCAATGCGTGCCTAGTATGGAAGGAATCCAGATGGAAAGATGAAATAGGGACGAAGAAGGTTCCACATAAGGTTTTGAGGCACTTTCCACTCTTGCCAAGGGTGAAAAGAATTTATGCTTCGAAACGAACTTCTGAGGAAACACAATGGCACAAGAAAGTGAGGAAGCCAGTCGACAACATGATGAGCCATCCAGCTGATGGGGAAGCATGGAAGGACTTTGACAGGAGGGAACCGACTTTTGCAGCTGATTCAAGGAACCTGAGGCTTTCCTTAGCTACCGACGGATTCAATCCATTTGGCAACATGCGTACACAATACAGTATGTGGTCAGTGCTTCTGACACCGCTGAATCTCCCACCATGAGAATGTGTGAATCCAGCAAACTACTTTATGTCTTTACTCATCCCAGGTCCAAGATCTCCAGGAAAGGATTTTGATTTGTTCCTTGAGCCCCTAATCGAAGAACTGCTCCAGCTATGGAAGGGTGTCAGTACCTTAGATGCATGTACATGTAAGAAGTTCAAGCTTCGTGCTGCTGTGCTGTGGTGTGTACATGATTATCCAGCGTTGGGCACGTTATCTGGGCGAACAACAAACGGGTATTATACATGTATTCATTGCGACAAGGATCCGTTGTCTCAGGGAATAAGGAACAAGATATGCTACATTGGACATTGTCGTTACCTTAAAATGACACACGAATGGCGGAACAGCTTGGCTTTTGATGGTAAGCGTGAAAAGAAAGATCAGGCTAGCAAGTTTACTATGGAGGAGGTCCGACAGGAGCTAGACAAGGTGAAAGATGTCAGGCTAGGGAAGCATGACGACATTATTACTGGAAATAAAAGGAAGCGCAGTGATGGTCCAAAGATTTATAGCCGCAAAAGTGGGTTGTGGAGATTGCCATATTGGGAACATTTGAAGCTTCGACATAATCTCGATGTGATGCACATTGAGAAGAATGTATGTGAAAATATTCTTGGCACATTACTCAATATAGTAGGCAAGTCCAAGGACACACAAAATGCTAGGCTAGATTTGTATGATATGGGCATAAGACATAAATTGCACTTGCAGCAAGATAGAAACTCTGTCTGCAAGGCTCCACCTGCTCCATATGTGTTGGGAAAGGATCAGAAAGTCGAGTTTTGCAAGTTTCTCAAAGGTATCAAGTTTCCTGATGGATATGCAGCTAACCTAGCAAGATACATAAGTGAAGATGGTTCAAGGGTGGTTGGAAAGCTGAAGACACATTCTTGCCACATACTCCTGCAAAGAATCATACCCGCTAGCCTTAGAGGACTAGTGAGGAAGGATGTATATGAAGCAATTGCAGAGCTGGGGACCTTCTTCAGGGAATTATGCAGTAGAAATCTAAGGATAGATCTTGTGAAACGACTGAAAGAAGAAATTCCATTGATCCTATGCAAGCTTGAGAAAATCTTTCCACCTACCTTCTTTGATGTCATAGTGCACCTATGTGTCTACCTTCCCGATGAGGCACTGCTTAGAGGACCTATTCAGTATGGATGTATGTACCCAATAGAAAGGCGACTAGGCACTTTGAAGAATTTTGGGGCTAGGCCGGAAGGATCAATTGCTGAGACATATATGGCAAGTGACACCTTGACCTTTTGTTCTAGGTACATGGAGGATGTTGACACTAAATTTAACCAGGGCGATGATAGTGGTATAGAGATGCCATTACCTAATGACATATCTGTTTTTAAGCATGGTGCTGCTCTTGTTGGAGCTAGTAGGACCGAGTACATTGATCATGCTGTCATGAATAAGTTAGTTTGGTATGTGCTGCATAATGCTGAAGAAGCAAATGAATATTTGGAGTAAGTATGTTTGAGATTTAGTTTGTGTTTTATTTTTTAAATTTGGAATCATTCTTACGAATCGATTTTTTTCCTACAGCATACATAGGGACGAGGTAGTTTAGCAAGGTGCACCTCCAGATGAAGTAGATCAAATGGTCGAACAGGGATTTGCAAAGTGGTTTAAGACCCATGTAAGTCACTCAATATTTTGTTTATAGGCATAGTAAATGCATTATTATCCATATGTAAATGGTGGTCTGAGTAATTTTGTTGCAACAGATTGAAAAGAAGCGCAGTGAGAATCCAGAATCAGTTAGCGAAGGACTATGGGCACTGTCATGTGGTCCAGTTCAGCGAGTTAGGATTAGTGCAGGTTGCAAGATTAATGGTAGTGCGGTATAGCACTGCAGATTGTGAGAAGTTCATATAGACACAAAACAGTGGTGTAGTGACTGAAGGTTCACATGATGGAAAGAGCATAGATTTTTATGGTGTCCTTAAAGAGGTTATTGAATTGCTATATCCCTCAGATTATCAAGTTCGTCGGACAGTGGTTCTATTTCGATGCGATTGGTACAACCAAGTAGGCAAGAATGTAGGCCTACGAGATGGCAAACATTTCAAATCCATCAATGTGCAATCATTTTGGTACAAGACTGATCCTTTCATCTTGGCAGAGCAAGCAAAATAGGTATTTTACCTGCAAGATACAACCCCACAATGTAGAGATTGGCGAGTTGTGAGAAATTTGAACATATGAATATTTATGATGTGGTTGAAACAGAACAGGGCAGTCATGATGTGCATCAGGATGATGATTGTTCTGATACTGAGTATGTAGTGCAAGAAGGTGATGATAATGAGGTTTTGCACAATGTTGAAGGTGGACAAGCCAATATAATTGAAGGCAATTTACAGGAACTTATAAGAAACAAGAAGGAAGCTGCTATTAATCTTGAAGAGAGTGAGGATGAGGATGATACAGTGGAGCAATATTGTAGTGATGGTGGCATTGACAACAATGATGTCATATCCACAGATGATGAAGATGAAGATTTGTAGTATGGATACTGGGCTATACTTTATGCACATAGTTCAGTAGAGTTTATTTTTGTTGAGTTCAGTTTTTCCCTCAGAATTATAGTTGACATTATTTGACAACAGAGAATTATATGAGTTGAGATTATATTACATCACATAATTATATGACTTCTGATTATTGTACATCACAGTTATATATAAGATCACTGGAAACACAAAATACCATCAGGCTGCTATGACACAAGGCAGATTAGATAAACATTACTGCTATTAGGTTCTTACATCCATCACCAAGTGAGACTTAAGTTCATACATCCATCACCAGTTCCTAAGTTATTCATATTTCCATCACCATATCCTAAAAGACTACATAATAGCACCACATTTTGAGCTAGGACTACCAAGCAAAAGCCCTCTAGGTGCTTCATAGTAGTCTGCATCATATATGTACAATTAGGCGTCGAGGTGCTTCCACCAGATTTGCCTGAACTACTTCTTCTTTTCCAGTTGCTTCACCCGACGCTTCAGCCGCTCTATCGTCCTGTCCTTCTCCTTCAACTCCTCCACAAGACATTCTACGCAAAACTGCACAGAGATGTCAACAAGTGTATCACTTATAGACAAACACAACAGATAAGATGCACACAGGAACAAAACAACAACTCCAATTTCACTCATCTCATTTGATCAGATCTACAAGTGGGGAATCTCACCTTAGGGTCATGGTCTTCATCCGTTTCCCATTCGGAGTCGTCGGTGGAGGAGTATCCGGACATTCCGGAGTCGTCGATCTCGATAATGGGAACACCCCTCCATTTTGAGGCTTCTGCGAGGTTGGTCCTCACCTAAAAGGCGTCCAGGGGAGTACGCTGCACCGCCGAGACAGGATTCCGGGCCTGTACTCCGCCTCGGCGACGACTCGTCTCCGCCGCGGCCGAGGGCGGGGTGGCCGGCAACGCCAGGCCTTTGAACCTGCCCTTTGCATCCCGCTGCTATGATTTTGCCCGCTCTAACTGCTCTGGATTGCATTTCCTAAGTGCCATTCTACCTCAGCGGTGGCGGCGGTTGTGGAAAACCCTAGGCGGCGGTTGCAGCGGCGGATGTGGAAAACCCCAGGGGGAGGCTGCAGCGGCGGATGTGGAGGGAGAGGGAGGGTAATGAATGCGGGTTCTGTATATGTAACTAGCACCATGGGTTTTGGTTAAATAAGGTCATGCCCGAGTCCTTACGACAACACCTCAATGGCAAAATGGTTTGAGTAACACAATTTTATCCTCAGCGCCTGAGTTCGAAGCTTACAAGAGCCAATTTTTTGTGTATATTTTCCTTTATGACTTTTTGTTTTTTTTCTAGGTGGCAAAATTTTATATAGCGCAATGATTATTACTAATTTTCATAAAGTTAAATTCCTAGCTATGTCACTGATCCTATGAAAAGGATTCACATTGTTTGGACAACATATAAAAGATAAATATATATATTGCATAATTAAGGTACGACTTAAGTTCGCCAATTACATAAGAACAGAGTGCCAGTACTTCAATTACATACTAATTTCTAGGATTAGCCACCAAAATACTTCTTCGCCTTCTTCCTAATCAGGGTTACTTCTTCGGCCTTCTTTCTAACCAGGCTTAGTCGTCCAATCTATCGAAAATACTTGCGCTTGAGGAGGACACGAACATTCTCGGCCTTCTTCCTGATCTGTCAATTCACAAATGGGCAAGTTAGCATCTATATAATTGAAATTTACTAAATTTATGTTGGGGAGCCATATATCACCTCTCTGTTCCTCGCCATTGGCCATTCTTTTGTCTCCTCATCGCTGTCATGACTAAATGAGCAATGAATCATAATCTTCTCACTGATTACGATCACATGGTTGTGCTCAGTATCCTTCATGAACAAAATCATAGTATGTAATCACGAAACATACATCACGAACCCAATGAACATGTATTGAACCAATCAACTCAGTATTGAACTAATTCCAAGCACACAGAAAACCCCAAGTAGCACACAGAAAACCCCAAAGTTTCGAACCCTAACCTCTTCCTAGGGAAGCACCTCGGGAACCACATTGGGATGCCCATCCGCCTGAATGCGTGTGGCCGTCGACGTCCTCCTCCTTGGACGCGCATCCTGGTACCAGCGGCGCCGACGATGAACCTCCCATACTCGTCGCGTTTCTGCTTAGCAGAGTGGTGCTCCACTGGAGGCGCATCAATGGCGGCGGCGGCAGCAGGAGGGGAGGCTGGGAAATCATAATCGAAGATGCGGGAGCGGGTTGCCCTAACCATGGTCGCGATGGAGGAAGACGATGCTAGAGAAGGAGGCAGCAATGGAGCGGGAGTTGATGGGACAGATTGGGAGTTGAATTGGGTGCAAGCCGCCGCCGCTGCTCCATTGATGCAGGTAAAGGGAGACGCATTTAGTGATCTTTCACTGAATCATGGGCCCCATCAACATTGGACCTAGGCGTCATTGAGGCTTCACAGAGCCAATTGGGTATGTCATGTTATCGGCAAGAACATGGTGCAAATTGCATGCAGAGTTGATCATCCATCGCTCACACGTACCCTTGTCACTAAGAAGCGAGAGATGTACCACTTTCTTTGAATCATTTGAAACTTTTTTGGATGATTATGGAGGCGTCCCATGATGTTGTATGTATTTGTGCAATTTTTAGAACTAGTTTACCTATCAATGTAATTATGTTTTGATTTACTCAAGATTAAATGGAAAAAAACCACTAAGGTAAGTACAAAAATCTGATAACTTGCTTGGGCGCTTCATTTTGGTGTATAATGTTACTAAACATATTTCAAATCATTTCAAACTTTTTTGGGATCTTTGTAAACTTTCTCCGAATCGGTATTTGCAAGGAAACAATTAAGTTTGCACTATGATTAATTTGTTCTTTCATAACCATCAAGCAGCATGCGCTCAGCTAATCACCAAAGATAAGAAGGTCATGTGTAGTACCACTTTCTCTGATTTATTTGAAACTTTTTTGGGATGATTATGGAGGCCTCCCATTATGTTGTGTGCATTTGTGCATTTTTTAGAACTAGTTTACCTATTAATGGGATTAAATTTTGATTTAATAAAGAATAAATGGGAAAAATCCCTAAGGTAAGTACAAAAATCTGAAAACTTGCATAGACACTTCATTGTGGTGTATAATGTTGTACAAAAAATTTCAAATTATTCTGATAAAGTGGTGATGTACATCCTCACAGAGTCATTCATCTCTCACACATAGTCATGTCACTCAACAAGAGATGTTCATCCTTGTGGGGAATGTGTAGTATCACTTTCTCCAAATCATTTCAAACTTTTTTAGGATGATTATGGAGGCCTCCCATTATGTTTTGTGCATTTGTGTATTTTTAGAACTAGTTTACCTATTAATGAGATTAAATTTTGATTTAATGAAGAATAAATAGGAAAAAATCCCTAAGGTAAGTACAAAAATCTGAAAACTTGCATAGACACTTCATTGTGGTGTATAATGTTGTACAAAAAATTTCAAATCATTCTGAGAAAGTGTTGATGTACATCCTCACAGAGTCATCCATAGCTCACACATACCCATGTCACTCAACAAGAGATGTTCATCCTTGTGGGGAATGTGTAGTATCACTTTCTCCGAATCATTTCAAACTTTTTTGGGATGATCATACACCATAACATGTTAGTGCTAAACCAAAATATACATGGATCCAAAAAAAGACATAGGAAAAAAATAGTGAAGATCAAAAAAATATTAGAAAACAAAAAGTAGCCTCCCAAAGGATTCGAACCCACGAGCATGGCACCAAAATCAACATGCCTTACCACTGCGATATCAAAGCGATTTTAGCACTATTTCGATGCGGTTTTAGTTAACTACGACATACCCATCTTGTGCCAATAAAAAGAGCGCCAAAAAATTAGCCCCCTTAATTTATCCCGCCACTAATTAGTCCCCAGCTTGTTGTACCGAAAATTTATCCCGCCACTAATCACCCATTTATCCCCTTAATTCGTTTCATTCTTGGCATTCCCTCCATTTCTCATACCCTAGCCGCCGCAGCCGCTGCCTGCAGTCAACCGCCATCGACGAGCTGCTTACTCGACCACGACGACTAGGTACCTCATCGCCCAGGCGGAACACAACCACCGTCGACGAGTTGTTCCCCTCCCCCTTTCCACCTATCTTCGACCCCACCAAAGCGGCAGACTACTTCGTTGCCTACCATAGCCGGCGACGAGTTGCGTCGTCACCGAGTACTTCGGTCGCTGCATCCCTTTCTATCTCGTCCCAAGAACATTCTAGCCACATTCGCATTTCACTCGCAATGATGTAACCCTAACCATCGCAGGATTTGGGTCATCGCCGAGGACTTCGCACTGGATCTGCTTTGTCGTCGACAAGGGTTCACCGCACCAGCTCCGTTTCCCCTTTGAGGACCTCGATGGTTGCAACTAGGGGGCAACACAAAAAGCAACCTGCACTAGAAGAAGGTAATACACCTCCACTATTCACAAATTTAGTTTTCTCTCATTCGTACAGTTCCTACTCCCCTTTAGCTTTGCATAGGCCGTGCAAATTAATAATTTATATACAGATTTGGAATATCTATGCCCTCAATCTCACCTCAAAGTAGTAATTCATGAAGTACTGTTACTTCACATATCAGCCTGGTTTCTTCCTTCGCTCTAATTTGTTTGTAATAATGAACAACCATATGCATTAGTCGATGCAGAAGCTAGGATATTAATATAGCCCCTTTTTAAAAAAACCATCACCTCTCTTTCTTAGTAAACTTCTTCCCTCTTATGTATCCAATTAGTATGACCTCGTAGTTCTTAGTAAACTCCTTTTTATGAACTAATAGGCTGCGGGATAGACGTGTGGCGGAGAATTTAAAGAAAATGCAAGCAATGGGACTGCACCATCTAGCTGCTGAGGTTAATAATTCTGTACCACAACCTTCATCAACCAAGGGGAAAAATCAGGAAACAAGAAAACCAACAGTTCAGATTCGGAGTCATCAGAGTATCTCCTTGGCGATGATGATCAAGGAGATAGTGATGATGACACTGAATCTGATGAGCAGCCACAACCCTTGGCAATTAAGGTGCTTTTTTGACCTTTCAAGTAGTGGATGGGGAATATTTGAATTGCATTGGAATGTTTTCAATCTGATCTTTAATATATGATCCTGCTTTCAGATTCATCTTGTTTATTTGATACCTATAATTAATATATGGTCTTGCTTAATATTGCACATGGCTGACTTTTTTTGCATAGTATCCTACTAGGGGTACAAGGAAAACCCTCGCTTCAAAGAAGAGAAATCCTAACATGCTGCTAGGAAGTAGGAACAAGAGGGTGAGGGCAGCTGCAGAATCATAGGTGTAACATTCTAGAGTCGAAAGAAGATCATCAAAAAAGGTTTAATAGTGAAGCTACAAATGTGGACAATGTAGAGGCTCCTACAGATGCTGGTGATGCTAGACCAGACAACTATACTACACCTGGAGTTACTGATGATGAGAGACAACCTGCAACTGAAGATAGTGGAGCTGCTGCTGATCTTGACAGTACAGGTGCTGATAAAGGCAATGTAGATGGAGGTGAAGGAACTTCAGGTAAGTTATAGTTTTTTTCATTGAACTATGACATCTCTTTTGCTCATTGACATGAAACTAAAACATTTCATCAAATGTGGCTTCTATTTTGTAGCTACTGCAGAGCGAGCTCCAAGGAGACCTAGGCAAGCAACTAAGGAAAAACAGCTGGACAAGATGACTAAAGCTATGAAAAGGAGATTGCCCATAGCTGTTGATGAAGGCAACAAAAGGCCTCATGATCCTGTTCAAGCTGCCAAGTTTGCATCAGAGGCTGGCATCATTGTTCGGGAAAACATGCATGTCCTATCTCATTGGAAAGATTACAATAAATACAATAAATACTACAAGACTTTTGTAACGCAGCTAAATGTAAGTGTATTACTGCTTTTATGCTTAACTTGTATACATGCTTAACCTGAATTGATTAACTAACGATGGAATTGTCATTTACCTAGGGATGCTTGACCATTCCTAACAATGATTCAACAACTCAAGCTTGCACTGATATGATGCGCTCTGCGATAAAACAAAATCGTTATAGGCTAAAGAACAAATACTTCAATAGTGTACCTACAACTTCTCCTGTTCCTTACATGACTGATGAAGAGTGGAGAGAACTAACTGCAAAGTGGTCTGATCCAAAGAACATGGTATGGATATCTTGTCATATATGCTTGTTTCACAATCAGTTTCCAAAGATCTCTTCGTTTTGAACCTATAATCTCATCTTACATGTTAATTCTCTTGTAGGAAACCTGTGAAAAGAACAAACAGACCCGCAGTAAAGTCAAGTTTCAACAGGCTACGGGTTCTCGCTGCTACGTGGCACACTTGCATGAATATGTAAGTTCAAAGTACATTGAACTAGTCTCCATACACATTTGCACTGAGCAAATTCTCTTGCATGAAATCTGAGACAAATTTTGCTGTCATTGTTTATCCACGAAACAGAAGAAGAAGAGAATCCGAGAAGAACCCAGCTTAGATCTGAGTGAAGAACTAGATGCGGTGGAGGCCTTCCAGACCTGCCATTATAGCACGAAACATGGTCTCAGTTATGAAGCAATGGACACAATCGTAAGTTAATTTGTTTGCTATATTCATCTTGTGTCACATGTCTTCCTCAAATTATTGCAATAAGTAACATCTCTCATCTTGTTCTTTGTCAACCATTAACATGTAACTATTTTATGTCCATGATATTTCAGGTTGAGATGAAAAACTTGAGGGGTGAACCTGTTGATGAAGGTGGGATGGCACCATCAAGTGTGGAGCTTGTGTCCAAGGTGCTCTCCCAGAGCAGCTCAAACCAGTTCCTGAAGAGAGCTGGCATGAAAACACCGACATCCTGCAAGTCAAAATCATCAGATGAAAGCGAGCTTCGGGAATGACTTGCAGCTGAAGCAGAGGCTACTGTTCAAGGTGAACTCGATGAGCTCAGGAAGAGAGGTGAAGTAGCTGAGGAAAGCCTGGCGAAGACACAGAGAGACGTGGAGGAGTACAAGGCACTGACCGAGAATAAGTTCAAGACGATGGAGGAGACCAATGCCCTCATTAAGAGGCCCTTCGTGGGCAATGGTAATGCTTCTTTGTCGACATGAGGGCTCCTGGTCAGTATTGTTGTGTTTGAACTTTGATTTTGGGTACTCAGAAACTTAAGTTGCTCGTGGCTGGCAACATTTTATTGTATGCTGTTGTGTTATGTGAACTGGTGATGGTGTGAACTGAGCTGTATGCTCGTTGGAAGTGAACTGAGTATGTAATTATGTGGTTTTTCTAGTATAATTTCCGAATTGCAATTAAACTATTATCTACACTTCTCTGACAAAAATGATGGCATCTTCGGTGACGATTACAAACCGCAATTTGTAACAATTTCAAATCAATAGCTGTGACGAACATCTTCCATGTTCAGTGATGATTTCAAACAACAATATGTGACCAAATAATAACCAATCAGAATAAGACACCTGGCTGAATTTGATTGGTCCACGTGGCGGCAACGCATCACAAGCTATGACCAAACTCTTTCATCTTCCCTGACGATTTCAAACAGCAATGATGTGGCAGAATCTGATTGGTCCACGTGGCTGCAACGCAGCATCTGGGTCAGCGATGACATCATGCGCCACGTCAGCAATGACGTCATCAGCCATGTCAGCATTCTACGTGGCAAGCGCCGTCGGACCGTTACCAAACGGGCCGTTATGACGATACCAGAGGTCAATCTGTGACCAAACCGGATCGTCACAGGTTACAAATGCCGTTAACGGCGACGTTAACATCGCCGTTTTGGAGCGACGGTGGACGCTGGATCATGACCAAAACTGATCGTCACTGAAAAGAAATCACATCCATGATGATAGTGTTTTCGTCATAGACTAGAGACACATCTGTGACAAAAAAATCCATTTTGTCACCGTAGATCAAATGTGACGTGACCTCTACGACGATCCCATTTTCATCACAAATTCGTCATAGATTACACTTGGTGACATTTTTAGCATCTTCAGTGACGATCTGAGTACGTCACAGATGGTCAGATCCCTACTAGTGAGTGTCCTATTCTTCCTCTCAAGGGAAGTAAATGCACTATCAACCAAGATTGATGATTTACTCCATTGGCTTGACTAGAGGGCCAAATATAAAGAAGATCGAAGGGCCATTGAAATGGCATAACAATGCCCACATCAACCTACTCCAAGTCAATCCAATAGCAAAGGTATGAATCCAGGTAGTACTTTAAAGCAATCTACCTTGAGGAATTTAATTGCGCAACAAACAAAAATCAATTCAAATCTTGAGCAAAGGCTAGATACAATGAATCTTCTTTAAAAGATATACATAATAAAATGGATTTTCTAATATCTGCTTTTGATGAACAAAATATCCTTAATAAAAAGGTAGAGCTTAAGTTAGCGAACCTAGCTGTTGTTTTGCCTGTTGCCACTAACATTGAGCAGGTAAAGAATATAACTACAAGAGGAGGGAAATCCACCAGAGATCCCCCTCACCCAAGAGGAACAAGGAGAGCACCGGCAACACCAACAGTAGTAGAAGAAGAAAATCCCAATGAAGCAGAAGAATTGCTACAAGCACCAAATGACCAAGAAATGAGAAAAGATTACCATAACACCAACTATTTACCATTTCCTAGAAGAAACAGAGGACTACAGTCGGATAAGCAGTTTGGTAAAATTATAGAGGTTATCCAGAAGTTATATGTCAACATACCTCTACTTGATGCCATACAGGTCCCTACATATGCAAAGTACATCAGAGATATCCTTGGCAAGAAGAGACCACTGCCAACCACTGAGGTGATCAAGCTGACAGAAGAATGTAGTGCGACCATCCTGAATAAGTTACCAAAGAAGAAAGAAGATCTAGGATACCCCACTATTGATTGCTCGATCGGGAACTAACACTTCAACAATGCACTTTGTGATCTTGGAGCAAGTGTCAGTGTGATGCCTTCATCAGTCTAGAAGAAGCTTGATTATGCAACACTAGAACCAATATCAATGCGCTTACAACTAGCAGATCAAACAATTCGATACCCATTGGGTGTGGCTGAGAACATTCCAGTCAAGATAAGAGATTTCTTTGTGCCAGTAGACTTCGTGGTACTAGACATGAGCCCTGACTCTAAAGTGTCCATCATCCTTGGAAGGCCATTCCTGAGCACCACCAATGCCCACATTGATGTCGGAAAGGGAGAAATCAAGTTCAACATAAATGGTCAAGAACACTTCACATTCAATCCTAGACCAGAAAACAAATCCACGGTGAAGGAAGTTCATCAAGAAGAATCACCAGAGGCATCACCTGTGGAATTGAATACATCAGAAGAATGAAAATAATTTGGAGGTCCAGTTTGGGGGACCTTAAAATCTCGAACCCTCGCCGGAAGGTAAATCGGTATTTATCCATATCTCTTGCATATTTAATTCTTGCATTAATCATGTTTACTTCTATAATACCCAAAAGCCCCACATAAATAATCTTTATGGTGTGTTACAACCCATATCTATTAATTATAGTGGTGGCACAAAAATACATTTTGCTTAATCATCCTTCGTAAGTTTTCTTTCTTTAATTCCTGCATGTTTATTTACCAAGTTTCTAGAAGCATGACCCACATTCTTTGGACCCACATGTCATAGACTCCACCTCACATACATCACATCACATTATTTCATCCACCTACACCCATTACAACCACCAGACATCTTCCACCATCCAAATTCCACCCACGACCAATAATTCTGCATGAAGGCACACCATGTGAGGTGGAGGGCAAGTTTCAACCTTTTTGGGGCCCAGAGTGGGGCGGCGGCCCAGGCCACTAGGGCGCCCGCCTTGTCCCCTTCACCTCCAATAAAATTCTTCCTCCAGCCTCTTCTTCACACCACACACACTCCAGAAAACATCTCCAACCTCGAGTTTCTGAGTTCAGTAGTTCTGCTCTTTTGAGAGATGAAAGAAGAGAGTGGAAAGGAGAAATAGAAATAATTTTTGAAGAGAGAAGTGAGAAGTAGGAATCACTTAGAAGATAGTGACCAAATTGTCCAAGCATAACTAAAATTGTTTAGGGGAAAATGTTGCTGAAGTTCCAATAAAATTTTGTCTTGAATGACTAACCCCCGAACGACTAACATCTGGACGGCTGACTGCTAACCATCTCACATTCTCCACGAGTTTTTGTTTTTGTCATCAAGTTTTGCAGGATGTTTTAGAAAGCCGCGAGAGCCGCCAAGGAAGCCATGAAGAGTGTTGGGACAAGACACTTGTCTCGGCTCTCCTCTCGTCACTCTGACATGAGCGTCGATCCGCCGGCCGAACAAACACCATCATCATCATCAGGTAATACAAGGAAGGTCCTTCTGAAAACAAGTGATCTTGGATTAATTTCTCGGCGAGAGAAAGAAGTCTTCCAGAAGCTGAAAAACAAATATTTCATCCACACACCTACCATCGATCCTACCCTGCTAGAAGACACAGGTATGGATTCTGAACTTGATCTTATCTTTCAAATGATTGGGTGGACAGACTTTTGGAATGACACCGAATTAGGATCCCGTCTTTTAACCATTGAGTTTCTTTGAACCTTACAATTAAGTGAGGGCGGGATCGCTTTTCGGTTGTTCAAACAAAAATTTGTTTTGTCATGGAGGGAATTGAGTAACCACCTCGGTTTCTCTACAAGAGCTATCCTAGACTTAGATGCTGATCTTACAAATTTTGATAAAAACCAGTTCTGGTGGGAAATTTCTAGAGACCAACACTTTTTGCAACCCCGAACTAGTGACATAGAGTATCCCACACTTCGTATGTTTCATAAATGGATAGGATATGTTCTGTTCCCTTGAGATGACATCAGGAAGGTGAGAGTAGGAGATCTGCAACTTCTTTTTGCTGCTATTAATAAAGTACATGTTTCGCCTGTAACTTTATTAGTTGCACATTGGCTGAGCACACCAAACCTGCTAGGTCCTGTTGGTTGCACACCAAACCTGCTAGGTCCTATTAGAAGGCTCGTCGCTTAACTTCATTGATGAGTTCCGACCTTATTATGGCTATGATTCATTTAGACAAGGAAGAATGTTAAAGAAAAAACACAATATTATGTATATGCTTTATGATAAGGGCAAGGTCCGATTACCTAACCTGGGCCTTGGGCTCTATACTGTCCAAAGTTATTTGGTTGAAATTGATGCAGAGCCAGTAAACCAGAGAACGCCACTATCGGTGAGAACGTGTCTACTCTACTTCAATTCTTCAAACTTCAATAAAGCCATCCGCAGCATCATCCAGCTTGGGGGAGTGCCTCCCCCAATTATCAAGGTAAGTTTCATATTTCCTTTAGTTTTTCCATAATCATTTTCTATCCTATCGCCTTTATAAAAAAATCTAAAAACTTAGAAAACCCAATAAATATTTTCTTTCTTAATCATGAAAACCAAATAAAAAGAGTATGTAGATAAGTGTGCTTTATTTTGCTAAGTTTAATCTGTCTTGAATAAAATGTTAGCACGATAAAAATAATGAACAGTTGCACTGTTTACTTTCTTGCAAGAACCTAGCTTTCAATATAAAGCTCTCCCAATAAATGCTAAAACAATGATCTAAAAACCTGTGGGAGCATAAGCCTAAACTAAGTCTAGGTAATTGACTGACATGACATGAAAGTTTCAGTTACTGTTTATCATGTTCTTGCAACACTAAATTCTGGAGATTTATTTTTGAAAACTAAAGAAAATACCACATGATGAGTTCCTGTATGACGAGAGTTTAAATTTCTACCACAGCCATATATACATGTCTACTAGATTAGGAAACCACATATTTATATACTGCTTATGAGCATTGAGTGTGGTCAAGCTGTGTGATCCTCGGGAACTAGTCATGCGGTCGGAATCAAGATTCACTTACACTACACCTACATACACTACTTCTATCCTAGAAGTATGCATCCATATACACTCCATCCATACATGCTGCTTCTATCCTAGAAGTACGCATCCACATATATCCACTCATTTCTATCTCCAGATCCATCCACCAAATATTGTATCACTCATCATCCCACAAGAGTGTTACTCTCTCGCTACAAAGGTTCAAATTTAGAAAGAGCGTGGGCAATGCAAAAATAAATATATATATATCCGAGGAAATAAAAAGAGGCAAGTGCCCGGACCCTCGAAAAAGAAGAAGAAAAAGAAAAAAAAAGAAATATATATATGAGCAAGCGTCCGACACTAGAATTAGGGGTATCTACCTACCCATTTAAAAAAATCTACAAAAGATAGCCCATGTTCTCCCAAAAAGCAAAGATAAGACAGTTATCATCACCACTACCTTACCATCATTATCGTACACCATTCATTCACCACACATGCACATCTTGATTTTGACTTATTGACTTGTTCCTTTGGATCCATGGTTTGACTATGCAACATATGTCTTGTAAGTATGTATTCGCTATCTCCCACCTATGAGCTCCAGATATTAGCCTTATTAGAAGTAGGGTGAGAGAAGGCAATACCACAATTGTAACACCCTAAAATTTGAAATAGAAATTAGATTTGAATTTAAATTAGATTTGATTTATTTCAAGCAAATTTTGTGATCATAGAATTAAACAAATAAAATTAAATTAAATATCTCATCTTAGGGTTCAACATGTTGTGCATCTCATGCTATTGCATTTTCTTGTGTGCTTGGTTTATAAAACTCAAAGAATATATTTCAAAACCCTTTTGAAAAATCAGTTTGAAAAATATTTGGAAAAGCAAAAGAAAGGAAAAAAAGAAAATAGAAAACCCTCTCTCACCCTCCCCTCCCTCCTTTCGGCCTCTGGCCCAACCGAGTGGCCCAGCCAGCCTGCTCCCTCTCCCCCCTCACCCTCCCTTTCCCGCTTGGGCCAGCCACCTCCCCCGCCACGGCCCAGCGCGCCAGCTCGCCTCGGCCCAGCTCCCGCGCAGCGCAGCGCCCTCCCCCTTCTCTCTCTGAAGCACCGGGCCTGCCCGTCAGCGCCTCCTCCTTCCTCTAGCCGAGTCCGCTCCGGACTCTGTTCCGCCGCCGAACCCCGCAACCGCCACGCGTGTTCCCCACTCTCGGCTCCGCGTGGGACTCCGCCCTTTGCCCCTTTAAATAGTGCCCCACGCGCCGCCTCTCCCTCGTCCTCGCATCGCCTCGCAAGCCGCATCAGCGCTCCACCGAACCGAGCTCTGTCGCCGACCCGAGCACCGTCGTCCAACTGCCGTTCTGCGGCTCCAGCCGCCTCAAGCTCTCCGTCGAGCGTCGCACCAGCTTCACGTATGTGCGGAACACATCATCTCCCTATCCACCTCTCGGTACAAGCCGTAACCGCGTGTGCCGCCGTGTGCAGGAGCCCGACACCGCAGTTCAACGCTGGCCGCCATCCTCGTCCGTCCCCGAGTCCCACTGAGCTCCCAGGTGAGTTCGCCTCCTCCTCCTCTCTCTCCCAGTGCTCCCGGATTGGAAACCTGGGCACCAGAGCCCCGATCGACCTGCGCCGGCGAGCTCCGGCTCTGGCCAGCCATGGAGCCGCCGTGGCCACCTCTGCTCAGGTGGGAGAACCACCGCATCCACCCCCTTTCTAATCTCACCCCTCCATCTCAGATCCAACGGATCAAATCAGTGCATACCCCTTCGCGTGACTCTTTTGCTAAAGAGACCTCGGCTTGTTTTAAGTCTCAACCCGCGGTCCTAAAGCGGTTTCCAGCTATACGCTTCTCCCTCTGGAAAGCGTATTCCTTTTTCCATCTGTTTTAATTCAATTTTAAATGAAAATAGCTATTTACAGTTTTGCCACTGATCTTTAAATGCTAATAACTTGCTTGTTTTAGATCTGATTAAATCCGTTCAAGTTGCGTTAGATTCGTAATTTTATGCTCTATCCAGTAGTATAGATTTAATCTATGTTAATTACTTTTGAAAATCAAGATTTAATTAATTCTTTTAATGCTTTAATCTTGCTCTTTAAAATCTTGTTTAAGCTATAGTTTATTCGTTTTAGATCCGTTTAGCGTGAATTTCGCATCTTTGTGACCGTAGTATAATATAGATCTGTTTTAAAACCTTTTCATAACCTATTTATTGTTTATGGTGTAATGTTCTAATTATATCTTGGTTGCTTCATGTATGATTATTTGGATGATTGCGTGGTGATGTTGATCGAGTACAACCGGTGAGAGTTTCGGTGTTCCAGAGTTCTTTGCAGCAGATCAGGACCACCAGGAGTTTTTTGATCAAGGCAAGTTTAACATGGAATCATCCTTGTTACCTATTCACCTTAATTCACCTAGTCATGATTGCATGTGTCTCAATTGATTCCTATTTAGATCTTTACCATAGCTTGTTACCTTGTACCTTGTCACCCTGGGATACTATTGCATATGGGTAGATCTGCTATGCTTTATGAATTATGAGAAGAATCTTGACTAATGATACATGCAACAATGAGATAAAATTGGCTTTTGAAGCAACATGGAATAGGACACCATTGTAGGGCAAAAGCTGGGATAATAACGCAACCACAAGTGCTAACATGGCTCTGGTTTTAGTCAATTATGGAAGTTGGACTAGCATGATTGTAGTTCGTGAAAGGCACCTTTCCCGAGCTGGTTATGGGGTATACCTTGTGTGGGGACCGCTGCGGGTGGTACCATCGGGGTGTCCCATATACCCCTTTGCATTGGGTCCATAGGGTCTACTACTTGCTAGAAAGACTTTTTGAAAGACTTCATAGTGTACCCTACCCACTCACCTTGGCAGTGTTTTGGGAGTTGCAAACCCGGGCATATGGGCAACACAGCTTGTGGGTAAAGTGCGTAACCTCTCCAGAGTGTAAATCTATCATGATAGCCGTGCTCACAGTCACGAGCGGCCTGGAAAACTCACAGTGTAGATGATCATGTTGTTTAATTGTTAATGTTGATTATTAATCTTATCATGTGGTTATTAATTGGGTTTTGCATAACTAAAGCTAAGTGTTGGTAAAACTTGACCAAGCTAAAAGCAACCGCAGTTCAGACAGTGTCAGCTTTTGAGCTTCATAACCCTGTGTTACTCTTGCTGAGTACTTTAAGTGCTCACCCTTGCTTTAACATCCTCATCAGTTGGCTATGAAGACTACCGTGAGGAGTACTAGGCTAGTGGTCAACCAGTCGGCGTTCCCTGTGAAGTGGAGCTTCGTCGCGAGAGTTATCTTTATTTCCGTTGTTATGTTTAAGAATATTATTCGTTATGTAATAAGCACTCAATGATGGTACTATTTAAAGATTTGTCGGCTTATGTGTGTGATTGATCTCTGGGCACACATGAGTTATTCGCATTCAATTTTATTCTTAAAATTGGGTGTGACAAATTGGTATCAAAGCAAATGTTGACTGTAGGACGCAAGCCTAGTTAGAATGGTCTTCTTATCTTGTCTTTACCTTCTCTTTTCATGCTTACATTCTTGTATATATATTTTCTCAAACTGTTTATGCTACTCTTGACTTATTCTTTTATGAAAATGTTGTTCTAATCTATCTCTATCTTTGTCATGTTCAAGATGTCTAACCTTCGTCGGTCAGCCCGCATCAGCACCGGAGGACGTGCCCCTCACCTCCAGATTGCCTCTCCTGAACCTCAAGCGCCAATGGTGGAATCTCAGGAAGAACCAGAGGAGGAGGTCCAGGAAATCTCCAGTGGCGAAGAGTACCACGGGGAAGGGAGCCCCCATGCCCCAAGTGCTGACGTTAATTCCTCTACTCCTGATGTTGTCGGAGAAGACTTGCCAGAAGAGCCAGGGTGGATCTGCACTAAGTATATCCGAGGAGGAGCGCACAACAACTACGCTCACTCCCAGCTGGTGGACCTTGTGATAGAATGCCACCCAGGACCCGTGATTACAACCATGTACACTTGCAAGGAATTCAAACACCCCTTTGCCAACACCTACTGGAAGGCGAGGATCTATATCTGTGGAAGTGTTAATGGGAAAGCAGCTGAACGTGTGGATTATACCTTCCATAGCTGTGTTGCTCATCCTACCATGGAAGCAAGCATGAAGGACACCGCGTTCTCTGCTTATATGGACATCCACAACAAATTCAGGGAAAGGATCGCCAACACCCGGTGCTATTACATCCCTCGTTTCGATGCGGAGCAAGGTTGGATAATCACCGAACCTAACGGGGAAGGCGGACCCGTCTTGAATGAGCTCGTCAACTTCGTTCAGGAGATGATGAGCATGTATGGTCATCTCATAGTAGAAGCAAGGGAGCTGCGCAAGGACCTCAAGCGCAGTTACCAACAATAAGATGAGCTTCGGGAAGAGCTTGGGCTGTCAATGAACTTCAAGAAGATCAAGAAGAATTAGGACTAGGAGTCCCTTTATAGTTTATTCGCTAGTTCGTGAGTCGTGTGTGCTAGTGTTCCCTAAGTGTTTAGTTGTTTGTGCTTTTGCTAGTGTGTGAGTTGGTTCTTTGTAATGATTGTTGAGGTTGTGGGCCTGTCCGTAACACTCATAGCTTAGGTTGGGTTTCTTGAAAAGTTGAATAATAAATAAAGTTGCACTTTTCGTTAATCTGTCTTTTCAGACCTCCCTGTTTTGTTATTTTTCCCTAGTTAATTCTGAACGTCCTAAAATCACGAAACTTTAACTGGAAACAGTAGACTTCCTCACCTTTCCATGGCCGCAAGAAGCACCTTCATATCTGTTTGGAGTTAAGAGAAACAATTCTTGCAAGTTGATGTTTCTGCGCAGTTCGGTGTTCTGGATAGATCTGTTTAAACGTAAGTTATGATTAAGTTAATATCAGAATCAGAAAAAATCGGTATTGCGAAAGTTGTAGATAATTTCTTTATATTTCCAACCAAGTAAGCTTTGCCTCTATTTGAGTTCAGAAACTTCAGATATGACTATTTTTCCAGACTGTTGTTGTGCTGAAAATCCAGAAAAGTTACAGACTTATCTCATGTCAGGTTTTAAATTTGCTCTTATGTTCTATATGACAGGTGCCTCGCACTAGGACCAACTCCGGATCCAACACCAGTGGCAATGGAAGTCAGGATGACAATAACAACAACAACAACAACAATAACCAGCACCCACTACCTCCACCACCTGCGATGACTCCAGAGCAGATGCAGGCTCAGATGATGCAGACAATGCAAGCTATGATGCAGTTCATGTAGAACCAACCCCACCAACCTGCTGGAGCTCCACCTGTCAACAAGCGGAGGGAATTTCTGCAAGGACTCCCTCCTGTTTTCTCTCATGCTAGTGATCCGTTGGAGGCGGATGATTGGTTGCGTGCGGTGGAGAAGCAACTCAACATCGCCCAGTGCAATGACCAGGAGAAAGTGTTGTATGCTTCTGGTCAACTTCAAGGTGCAGCTCAGACTTGGTGGGAGACGTATCAAGATGCTCGCCCCGACAATGCTCCCGCTATCACCTGGGAAGAGTTTTCCCGGGACTTCAAGGCATGCCACATTCCAGAGGGAATCATAGAGCTGAAGCAGGAGGAATTCAGGAACCTTCGGTTGGGACAGATGTCAGTCAGCGAGTACCATGACAAGTTCTCGCAGCTAGCTCGCTATGCTCCCAATGAAGTAATGGATGATGCTGATAAGCAACGTCTCTTCTTAAAGGGGATCTACTATGAACTCCGGTTGCAGCTGAAGGGTAATACATACCCGAATTTCCAATCCCTGGTGAATCGTGCAATCGTCTTGGACAATGAACGCAGGGAGATGGATAAGAAGAGGAAGCTTAGGGGACAAGCTTCTGGGAGAAACACTCGCCAGCGTCCCAACTATCCTCAGCAGGGTTACCAGCAGAGGTACCAAGGTACATCTAACTATGGGAACCGTAATCCGAACCAACAACGTCCACCATTCTAGCAGCAGGGTGGTTACTCAGGACCTCGTCAAGGCTCATCTAGCAGTACCCCAGCAAATACTAATGTTCCCAATACCCCCATCAAGTGTTTTGGTTGTGGTGAACCCGGACATCTCTCCTATAACTGCCCCAAGAAGCAAAACTCACCAAACCCTCCAAGTCAGAACAACAACAACCAGAGAGGAAGGTACCAACCGCCCTCACATAATAGGAGCGTGAACCATGTGTCTGCAGAAGCAGCTCAGGAAGCACCATAAGTGATGATGGGTACGTTCCATGTCAACTCCATCCCTGCTACTGCTCTTTTTGATTCTGGAGCATCACATTCTTTCATATCGCAAGCTTTTGTTAGAATGCATAGAATATCTTTGTTAGCAATGCAAAATCCTATAATCGTAAATTCACCGGGTGGGGTTATGAGAACCGATTGTTATTGTCCATCGGTTACTGTTACTCTAAGGGGGGTAGACTTCAAAGCTCAGCTTACAGTTTTGAGGACCGCTGGGATCGATGTTATATTGGGTTTGGACTGGATGAGAAAGCAAGATGCAATGATCAAGTGTGATAAGAAGATAGTTGAATTGTCTACACCTACAAGGGGTAGGATCAGTGTTGATGTGGTTATGCAACCTCCACCGACATCCGCCGTCAATCAGCTTGAGGAGAATGACAACCCAGCAGAGCGGGTTGTTGATGAATTTCCAGATGTGTTCCCTAAAGATTTGCCAGGTATGCCTCCCGATCGTGACATTGAGTTTATAATTGAGTTATTACCTGGAACTGCACCTATAGCTAAAATACCATATAGGATGGGAGTAAAAGAATTAGAAAAACTTAAGAAACAAATTAAAGAGTTGTCGGATAAAGGTTTTATTCGTCCTAGCTCTTCACCTTGGGGTGCACCGGTTATTTTTGTTAACAAGAAAGATGGCAGTCAGAGGATGTGTGTTGATTATCGGTCACTCAATGAGGTGACTATCAAGAACAAGTATCCTTTGCCCAGAATCGATGATTTGTTTGATCAGTTGAAGGGTGCTTGTGTGTTCTCCAAGATTGATCTTTGGTCTGGTTATCATCAGTTGAAGATCCGTGCTTCAGATGTTCTCAAGACAGCATTCACTACGAGGTATGGGTTGTATGAATATACGGCGATGTCTTTCGGTCTTACCAATGCACCTGCATACTTCATGTATTTGATGAACAAGGTCTTTATGGAATATCTGGATAAGTTTGTGGTGGTATTCATTGATGATATTCTGATCTACTCCAAGAACGATGATGAACATGCTGAACACTTGAGATTGGTATTACAGAAGCTTAGAGAGCACCAGTTGTATGCTAAAAGAAGTAAGTGTGAATTTTGGTTGAAAGAAGTTGCTTTTCTTGGCCATGTTGTGTCTAACGGAGGTATATCAGTTGATCCTAGTAAGGTGGAAGATGTGCTGAATTGGAAAACCCCAACCAATGTCAGTGAGATTCGCAGTTTTCTTAGCTTAGCTGGATATTATAGAAGGTTCATTGAAGGATTATCTAAGCTAGCTAAACCTATGACCGTGCTACTTGAGAAGGATGTCAAGTTTGTTTGGTCAGAGAAGTGTCAAGCTAACTTTGAAGATTTGAAAAAGAGACTGACTACAGCTCCTGTGTTGACCTTGCCAGACTTGAGTCAGAAGTTCTATATTTATTGTGATGCCTCTCGTCTTGGTTTGGGTTGTGTACTTATGCAAGAAGGAAGAGTTGTTGTGTATGCTTCGCGACAACTGAGGAAGCATGAGTTGAATTATCCGACTCATGATTTGGAGTTAGCAGCTGTGGTTCATGAATTGAAGATATGGAGACATTATCTTATTGGTCATAAGTGTGAAATCTACACCGACCATAAGAGCTTGAAATACATCTTTACTCAATCATATTTGAATTTGAGGCAACGCCGTTGGTTGGAGCTGATCAAGGATTATGACTTAGATGTTCACTATCATCCTGGTAAAGCCAATGTTGTGGCCGATGCTCTTAGCAGGAAGAGTTATGCTAATGAGATTTGGACAATACCCATGCCTGAAGAGTTGTGTGCTGAACTTGAGCATTGTTGCTAATTCTATGGAGATGGTAGTGGAGCCTACACTAGAGAGGAGATTCGTGAAGGACAGTTGCAGGATAAGAATCTACAGTTAATAGTTGAGAACATGAAGGAAGGAAGATCACCAGGTTTCTGGTTAGATGATAATGGTACATTGTGGTATGGAAAGAGGATCTGTGTCCCCAACATCAAGTCTATTCGAGAGACAATTCTGCGAGAAGCTCATGAGTCAACCTACTCAATACATCCTGGAAGCACTAAGATGTACTTAGATCTTAAAGAGAAATATTGGTGGGTTGCATTGAAACGTGACGTGGCAAAATATGTAGCAATATGTGATACATGTCAGAGGGTTAAAGCAGAACATCAGAGACCTGCAGGACTGTTGCAAACGATGAAGATACCTGAATGGAAGTGGGACGAGGTTGGTATGGATTTCATAGTTGGGTTACCGCTTACTCGGAAAGGTTATGACTCAATCTGGGTCATAGTTGATCGCTTGACTAAGGTAACTCACTTCTTGCCAGTTCGAACCACTTATACGGGAGCACAATTAGCGGAGTTGTACATGGAAAGGATAGTATGCCAGCATGCAGTTCCAAAGAAGATTGTGTCAGATAGAGGAACCCAGTTCACTTCGCACTTTTGGAAGAAAGTGCATGAGTCCCTTGGAACAGTGTTGAATTTTAGCTCAGCCTATCACCCTCAAACAGATGGACAGACAAAAAGAACCAATAAAGTGCTAGAAGATATGCTGAGAGCTTGTGCCTTGCAGTATGGTACGAGTTGGGACAAGAGTTTGCCCTATGTTGAGTTCTCATATAACAACAGTTATCAGGAAAGTCTTAAGATGGCGCCGTTTGAAGGTTTGTATGGACGGAAGTGCAGAACTCCGTTGTTCTGGAATCAAACGGGAGAAACTCAAGTGTTTGGACCAGATGTTCTGAGAGATGCAGAAGAACAAGTCTGAGTAATCAGAGATAATTTGAAGATAGCACAGTCCCGACAGAAGAGTTACACTGATAACCGAAGAAGAGATTTGTCTTTTGAGGTAGGTGAGTATGTTTACTTGAAAGTGTCACCTATGAGAAGTGTGAAACGGCTCAATATGAAAGGAAAGTTAGCGCCCAAATATATTGGTCCATTCAAGATTCTTGAGAGACGTGGAGAAGTTGCTTATCGGTTAGAGTTATCAGAAAGTTTGTTAGGAGTTCACGATGTGTTTCATGTATCTCAGCTCAAGAAGTGTTTGCGAGTACCCGAAGAACAGATACCGTTGGAGGAACTCATAGTCAAGGAAGATTTGACCTATGAGGAATATCCGGTTAAGGTTTTGGAAACAACTCAAAGAATTACAAGGAGTAAGGTCATCAAGATGTGCAAGGTGCAGTGGAATCGATATACCGAGAAAGAGGCCACTTGGGAAAGAGAGGAAGATCTAAGAAAAACCTACCCTCAACTCTTTAACTAAGTAAAATCTGGGAATCTCGGGTCGAGATTCTTTTAAGGGGGGTAGATTTGTAACACCCTAAAATTTGAAATAGAAATTAGATTTGAATTTAAATTAAATTTGATTTATTTCAAGAAAATTTTGTGATCATAGAATTAAAAAAATTAAATTAAATTAAATATCTCATCTTAGGGTTCAACATGTTGTGCATCTCATGTTGTTGCATTTTCTTGTGTGCTTGGTTTATAAAACTCAAAGAATATATTTCAAAACCCTTTTGAAAAATCAGTTTGAAAAATATTTGGAAAAGCAAAAGAAAGGAAAAAAAAGAAAATAGAAAACCCTCTCTCACCCTCCCCTCCCTCCTTTCGGCCTCTGGCCCAACCGAGTGGCCCAGCCGGCCTGCTCCCTCTCCCCCCTCACCTTTCCCGCTTGGGCCAGCCACCTCCCCCGCCACGGCCCAGCGCGCCAGCTCGCCACGGCCCAGCTCCCGCGCAGCGTAGCGCCCTCCCCCTTCTCTCTCTGAAGCACCGGGCCCGCCCATCAGCGCCTCCTCCTTCTCTAGCCGAGTCCGCTCCAGACTCTGTTCCGTCACCGAACCCCGCAACCGCCGCGCGCGTTCCCCACTCTCGGCTCCGCGTGGGACTCTGCCCTCTGCCCCTTTAAATAGTACCCCATGCGCCGCCTCTCCCTTGTCCTCGCATCGCCTCGCAAGCCGCAGCAGCGCTCCACCGAACCGAGCTCTGTCGCCGAGCCGAGCACCGCCGTCCAACCGCCGTTCCGCACCTCCGGCCGCCTCAAGCTCTCCGTCGAGCGTCGCACCAGCTTCACGTACGTGCGGAACACCTCATCTCCCTCTCCTCCTCTCGGTACAAGCCGTAACCACGCGCGCCGCCGTGTGCAGGAGCCCGACGCCGCTGTTCCACGCCGGCCGCCATCCTCGTCCGTCCCCGAGTCCCACCGAGCTTCCAGGTGAGTTCGCCTCCTCCTCCTCTCTCTCCCGGTGCTCCCGGATTGGAAAACCGGGCACCAGAGCCCCGATTGACCTGCGTCGGCGAGCTCCGGCTCTGGCCGGCCATGGAGCCGCCGCGGCCACCTCTGCTCAGGTGGGAGAACCACCGCATCCCCCCCTTTCTAATCTCACCCCTCCATCTCAGATCCAACGGATCAAATCAGTGCATACCCCTTCGCGTGGTTCTTTTGCTAAAGAGACCTCGGCTTCTTTTAAGTCTCAACCCGCGGTCCTAAAGCGGTTTCCAGCTATACGCTTCTCCCTCTGGAAAGCGTATTCCTTTTTCGATCGGTTTTAATTCGATTTTAAATGAAAATAGCTATTTACAGTTTTGCCACTGATCTTTAAATGCTAATAACTCGCTCGTTTTAGATCTGATTAAATCCGTTCAAGTTGCGTTAGATTCGTAATTTTATGCTCTATCTAGTAGTATAGATTTAATCTATGTTAATTACTTTTGAAAATCAAGATTTGATTAATTCTTTTAATGCTTTAATCTTGCTCTTTAAAATCTTGTTTAAGCTATAGTTTATTCGTTTTAGATCCGTTTAGCGTGAATTTCGCGTCTTTGTGACCGTAGTATAATATAGATCTGTTTTAAATCCTTTTCATAACCTCTTTATTGTTTATGGTGTAATGTTCTAATTATATCTTGGTTGCTTCGTGTATGATTGTTCGGATGATTGCGTGGTGATGTTGATCGAGTACAGCCGGTTAGAGTTTCGGTGTTCCAGAGTTCTTTGCAGTAGATCAGGACCACCAGGAGTTTTGTGATCAAGGCAAGTTTAACATGGGATCATCCTTGTTACCTATTCACCTTAATTCACCTAGTCATGATTGCATGTGTCTCAATTGATTCCTATTTAGATCTTTACCATAGCTTGCTACCTTGTACATTGTCACCCTGGGATACTATTGCATATGGGTAGATCTGCTATGCTTTATGAATTATGAGAAGAATCTTGACTAATGATATATGAAACAATGAGATAAAATTGGCTTTTGTAGCAACATGGAATAGGACATCATTGTAGGGCAAAAGCTGGGATAATAACGCAACCACAAGTGCTAACATGGCTCTGGTTTTAGTCAATTATGGAAGTTGGACTAGCATGATTGTAGTTCGTGAAAGGCACCTTTCCCGAGCTGGTTATGGGGTATAGCTTGTGTGGGGACCGCTGCGGGTGGTACCATCGGGGTGTCCCATATACCCCTTTGCATTGGGTCCGTAGGGTCTACTACTTGCTAGAAAGAATTTTTGAAAGACTTCATAGTGTACCCTGCCCACTCACCTTGGCAGTGTTTTGGGAGTTGCAAACCTGGGCATATGGGCAACACGGCTTGTGGGTAAAGTGCGTAAGCTCTGTAGAGTGTAAATATATCATGATAGCCGTGCTCACGGTCACGAGCGGTCTGGAAAACTCACAGTGTAGATGATCATGTTGTTTAATTGTTAATGTTGATTATTAATCTTATCATGTGGTTATTAATTGGGTTTTGCATAACTAAATCTAAGTGTTGGTAAAACTTGACCAAGCTAAAAGCAACCGCAGTTCAGACAGTGTCAGCCTTTGAGCTTCATAACCCTGTGTTACTCTTGCTGAGTACTTTAAGTGCTCACCCTTGCTTTAACATCCTCATCAGATGGCTATGAAGACTACCGTGAGGAGTACTAGGCTAGTGGTCAACCAGTCGGCGTTCCCTGTGAAGTGGAGCTTCGTCGCGAGAGTTATCTTTATTTTCGCTGTTATGTTTAAGAATATTATTCGTTATGTAATAAGCACTCAGTGATGGTACTATTTAAAGATTTGTCGGCTTATGTGTGTGATTGATCTCTGGGCACACATGAGTTATTCACATTCCATTTTATTCTTAAAATTGGGTGTGACAACAATGCCTTATACCACAAATACCACATATCAGAGAGAAAGGCATACACCATTAATGCCTTGGTAAGGATCCAGAAATACCACATATGAGAGACTTGAGAGAGTCATACTAAGGAACTCTGAGTTTTATTTGAAAATTTATGAAAACTCTAGAACAGAGGTGAAGTACAGAGCATGAAACATAGTTCTTGACTTGATTATTTTATCTTTCAATTACTCAAGACTCAAGTGCATGTACTAAGCCCCATGGTACGTCACTCTAATCTGGAGGAGAATTTTATGTTGAAAGCATGTGTGCTTGTTAGAAGGTGAATTTTTGAAGCAACCCCTAATCTCTGAGTTAGCTGTTTGCTCAGGGACGAGCAAAGGGTAAGCTTGGGGGAGCTTGTTGACGGTCGTTAAGTATCAATTTCTATATGTCAACAAGAGCTTAAAAGGACTTAATTGAATCACCACCATAGACTTAGGTGGTCCAACTGACAGATTTCCACAAGTTTTGGTGAGTTTATGTTTTTACAAGGAGTTAT
The DNA here is from genome assembly GCA_022036555.1 of Microstegium vimineum. Classification (NCBI taxonomy): domain Eukaryota; kingdom Viridiplantae; phylum Streptophyta; class Magnoliopsida; order Poales; family Poaceae; genus Microstegium; species Microstegium vimineum. Next base: position 1,553,896 of record CM039119.1, read on the forward strand.
CAGGAAAAGAGCAAAAGAAGGTCCACATGTCATGTTTACATAGAGATAAAGGACCTCCGAACAATCAAGAATACTCAGGAAGGCTCTAAAAGAGACTGGACCAAGCCGAAGGCCGAGAGGGCCCACCCCCAGGGCGCCCGCCCTACCCCTGTGGCCAATCAGGGCGAAGTTCGAGGATTATGCCAAACCGCCTTTAAGGATGAATCTAAACCACTCGATTAAGGTCGGTTTGATCCGACGGTCCACGTTCATTTGAGGAGGCTATATAAGGAAGGCCCTGCCACCCCTGAGAAACAAGAGAAATCATTATTAGAGGAAGCCATCAAAGCTAGGGTTTCATATCCCTCTCTCCACCAGAGAATTAGAATAGCTACTCCCATTTCCTTCAAGTTCTATAGGATTGATTAGATAGATCTAGAGAAGTAGAGCATCGCGCTCTGGATTTCGGATCATCGTCATAAAGATCGGTATTATCTTGTATCTTTCTCTATGACTTTATTCTTAATATCATTATGTTTCTATTTATTATGTTCTTAGTTTGTTCTAGTTCTATACTTGATATAGTTATGATTGATAATGAGTTTATGTATGAGTTTGCAAAGAGCTTAGCTCTTACCTTGAGGGAGTTAAGTGGTAGATCACATGTAAGCGTGGTGCTTAGATGCTATTTACCTGCAAATGTATCCTATTGGCCGGGTCACGTGGTAGTTCGTGGAAGTGACAGTTCCATTGATTCTTATATAGTCCACCCCCATTGGTAGGACAGGCAAAATTGGTATTGCGGAGTAAGTCTTGTTATATCCTGGCTTACTTTAGCGATGTTCCTTATACATAGATGAAGAGTCCTTTATTTACTATATATGATTGTATATGTGTTAGAGTAGATTATGACTTAATAGATTAGAATACACTTAGAAGTTATTCTCTTACTAATCCGACGTCACCTTACATTTATATGGAGTAGTCTATCTCTAATCTCTGTGTTATTTATCTTTGAGCTTACACTTCAATATCATTATTATTATTATGGCTTACCCCCTACCGAAGAAAGTGATTATGTGATTGAGTTTCTCATAAGTAATCATGCTCTGCAAATCCATCTCTAGTCTACACCTTTGATAGTTCATGCCACCAATGTTTGCTTTTCCTTTAGCAAAATTATAAATAAACGATACCTGAAAATTACATCCTGGTGAAGTGCTACAATTGGTATTTTATTTGTGCGCTTACGGATAGAATAAACATATTTTCTAGAGAGCCTTTACATTCATAAATACCACCGCACATTTCTAGCGCCATGCTGGAGATGACAACCCAATATTCAAAGTGGTGTTAAGAAATGTCAACAATCACACCCTCTATGGTGTCTTGATCACCAAACCGAAAAGGATTCCTATTTCACCTTTGCCTTGAATCCCTTTTCCATTTCCTCCACCATGCTAGAGCTTATGCAATCACCACCTTGATCCATTTGCTCATCACATGGCATGTACCAACCTATCTCATGATTCACACTTAGAGATTAAGGTTAGTTCTTAGGTGGGTTTCATCAATTACTCAAAACCAAACACATGGGGACTCTCAGAACCTAGATAGCAGGAGAGGCTCTACCGGCCCGGCGCCGCAGCACCGGCGGCGAGGACGCCCGCCGCAGGGAGTCGCCTAGGAGTCGCCATCGCGAGCAAGACGGAAGGAGGAGTCGATGACTTGTCGCTGGCTGAGCCCTCCAGTACCATTATAAAATCGTGATTCTTTGCTGCTAGACACCGCACCTATTAAAATATTCATTTTCGTGGTTCGGGAGAGAGAAAGGACGGTGAATAGACCCAATTGCCCTTGCAAGCCATCTTCAATCTTTGTCCATGGCTGAGGGTTGTGCGTGTGGGTGTAGGGGAGGGTTGGGTGGCTCCAACAGGGTTATGCTAGCAGCACGACAGTGCCGAGCAGGGTGCGGGCACGGCCTTGCCGGCGTCGTGGCTATGGTGGACACCGGCCATGGCTTGGGGTGGGCGCGACGTCGCCTGGGGCACGTGACCTCGCCGGGGATGCGAGGTGGTTAGGATGGAGAATCGGGAGCTCAGGTTATGCTCCATTAATGGCGGCGGCGGTGATCCTTGAGGGCTCTGTGGCGAGGGAGAGGACTGGGGCCGGGGAGGGGATTGGTGGATGCGGCGTGTGCTCCTGAGGAGCCGAGGCCCTGCTTTTCTAGGAGAGATGAGGAGGGGTCGGGTTGTAGAGCTCGCGTCCACGCCGGCTAGGGTGGCCAGAGGATGCACGCGCACTGGATGGTGAGGGCGTTGCTGAAACACGACATCGGTGGAGCGGCTCTGCGGGCCAGCGAGCGCTCGGCGGCGGCGCTGTTGTGCTGCTGGAGCAGCCCTGCTGGAGCAGTCCCCCACACGTACACATCCACACGCATAGCCCTCGCCATGGACAGAGGTTGAAGATGACTTGTAGGGGTAACTTCGTCTATTCCCCGTCCTTTCTCTCTCCCGGACCATGAAAATGAATATTTTAATAGGTGCGGTGTCCAATAGCAAAGAACCACGATTTCATAATGGTACTGAGCATATTTTGGAGTTGACGATGTCCATCGGCATATTAGACTTTTTCGCAATGTCCCTGATCGAGCAAAATTCCCCAAAAGAATTTTATGAGCAAACGAGTCTCAGAGTGTTTTTACTTTGATAAGTTGTATTGCGTGTTCTCATGGGGAACCACAACATTTATTAATTATATTGTCATGGAATTCATAAGCATGTGTGTTGCTGCCAATATGGTGAAAATTAGATTAATATAACTGTTTTTAAAATTTTGGGGTGTATAGGCACCCCCTGTCTCAACAGAGCTTTGCTCCTGTGTGTATATATATATTTTCTCTTTCTATATATATATGAATGAATTGAATAAAGCAGCAGTACGTGCCATATATATATCATGCAATTATACTGTAATTATGCATGGTTGGAAACAGCTAGCGCAACTGTGCATGCATGTCGATCGGTGCCGAATCAGAGGCAGAAGACGCTTGGGTGTGCGACTGACGGATAAGGGAAAATCAGTAGCTGCAGTGGAGTATTTTTTTTATATTATATTTTTATTATAAATGGCCAAGGCCAACTAGTAGACAAATTCTATAGATAGATATTGGTCATCAATGGATGGGATGAGCTCAAATGGAGATGCTGGTGGGGATGCACATCTCCATCACCGACGTCATGTCCTTGACGTTCGCCGTAGTTGGGCTTGAGCTGCACATACGGCACCACGCCGGGGCCGTTCCGGTTCTTGAGCTCCGGGTCCTTGTTCCGACAGTTTTTTGAGGGAAACTGGAGGGGTTTGCACCCCTACAGAGCTTAAATTAAAAAGAAGGTTTTAAGGAATACAAGGAGCTAAAACAGAAAAGGACTAGGCCTTCCTGAAAACAGGAAGGTACAAAGAAGCTCGAACAGGGCTTCAGGAAACCCAAAAGGAGAAGAAGAAAATAAGAAGGATAACTGAAAAAATTCTAGCTAAAGCCGATTTGCAGTCCATAGATCAATTTGGGGTGAGTAAGCTCGCTTTGCTCTAAGCAGCAACAGTTTCCATTTCTGTAAGAAGGTGGCCTTAGCCAGTTGAACCGTCGGGTTACGCTGCCTGAAAATGAAGTTATTCCTCGATTGCCATATCGACCAAGCCATCAAAACTATGATCTCCATGAAGAACTGAACATTTAGTTGGTCCCTGAAGCTCATCAAGATGCTGTTAGGGTCAAGGTCCGAGTGCACCTGTAGGTCAAGCCATCTCCAGCACTGAATGGAGAAAGGACAGTGACGGAGGAGGTGGGCCAAAGACTCCTCCATTGCTAAGCTGCACAGGACACAATTATAACTCTGAAGATGAAAGTTTTTCCTTCTAAGAAGCTCTTTTGTGCTTATCCTGTCCTTTAAAACTAACCAAAAGAACACCTTGTGTTTACTCTGTAGAGAGGATGCCCAAATCCAATTAAAAGCTGGGTGCACCGCCTGATGCCCTTTAAGTTGCCTGTAAGGTTTTTTGACTGAGAATTTTGCACTGTTCCAGATTTAAGATCAAATATCCATTTCTTCCAAGATAGGCGCTTGTTCAAGTGTTGTCTGAAACTGAAGAAACTGGTTGTGAGCCTGTTGTGAGAGAGGAAGATGAAAAAGGTTGTGAATGGGGTTCTCCAGAATCGCAGCCGCCACATTTATCCTTTTGTCCTTCGCATAGGAGAACAATTCAGGCCAGTTCTGTTGCAGCACGTCATCATTCCACAAATCATCCCAAAGGAGACAAGATTCACCATTTTTTATATCGACCCTAGCCATGCCCTTGAACTTATGCAGAAGTTTTAGTATCCCTTTCCACCAGAAAGAGCCCTTCTTCTGCACTCCAGGTAATTTTCCATTACTGTAGTATTTCTCCCACACTAGCTGTACCCAAGGCACCTGATCCCTGTTGAAAAAATTGTGCAAGTGTTTAATGAGAAGGGCTTCATTCTGAGCTTTAAGATCCAGAACACCTAGTCCTCCTTGACCTTTCTCTTTGCAAACCATTTTCCATGCAGCTTTTGGTTTCTGCCTAGCATTGATATCAGCACCTCTCCAAAGGCATAACTTCCTAAACTTGTCAATCTGACCAATAACATTTTGCTGTAATAGGAAGGTGCTCATACAGAAAATTGGCATAGCAGTTAGCACTGAGTTGGTAATTTCAAGCCTTCCTGCTTGGTTCAGAAACAAAGAGGTTGCTGCTAGCCTTCTTTCACATTTGGTGATGAGTGGAGAGAAGTCAATTGCTTTTGGTTTAGTCGATGATCTCGGCGATCTCCATCATCCGCGCGTTGAACCTCGAGAAGGCGGCCCTGAGCTTGTCATCCGCCATCCACGTCGGCTCCGAGTGCACGCCCAGGTACTCCTCGCCGGCAGAGTGCGACGACAGGAGGTTGAGCGTAGGCAGGACGAGGATGGTCTGGAACTTTGACGGGAGCGTGTCCAGCAGCACCTTCTCCGGGTCCCGCAGGAACGAGCGCATGTCCTCGCCGGCGCAGGACCCCGCCGGCTGCGGCTCCTCCGACGTCGGCATGTTCCTCCGGGCGACCGTGGGGCGGTTGGGGAAGTAGCCAGCGTAGGGTAGTGCGGGAAGTTGACGGCGGCGTGGTGGCCGGAGGCGACCCAGATGATGGTGGTCAGGACCTGGACCGTGCACTCGTGGCTGTCCAGCCTGGGCCACCACGGTTCGTCCTGCTTGTCTTCGTGGCCTTTCGTGCGCACCTCCGTCCAAAACTGCTGGAGCTCCTCGTCGCCGACGATGTCCGCCGCCGACGGGTAGTAGTGCTGCACATAGTCTGACACCCAGGCCTTGATGGCGTCCCAGATGAGCAGGCCGTCGTTGGCGTACGGGTAGTCCTGTATGGTCAGCTGCAGCTTCTTGTTGCCATCCTCCGGACGTCGGAACCCTCGGAACGCCATGCCCCTTCTGATGAGATCCGCCGGCAGAGCCTCCATGTCGAACCGCCAGAAGGTGTCGTAAACCCCTGAGTTGAGCTGCATGCAGTACTTCCCCGGCGAGAAGCTGCTCTCGATGATCCCGCCCGCCTGGGCGTTGATCTCCATCGTGAAGCGGAAGTGTGGGTGCAGCAGCCGGTAGATTGGGTGCATCTGGCTCAGCTGCCGGTTCGCCGCGATCACGTACGGCTCAACGGAGCAGTGCGTCCTCAGCCTGCATAATCATCGTATATCATTTTCATTTATATATATATATATATATATATATATATATATATATATATATATATATATATATATATACTGCGCTAATTGATACCAGAGCCCAGGAAAGAGGTCAGATCGTCATAGAGCAGTCGACCGCCCATAGACGAGACGCACTCGGCATGCCTGGCCGCCCATGCTCGTGGATTTCTTCTCTTCCCCTGATTTTTTTTTCTGGGCGCTTTTGTTTTCTTTTGGCCAGTTTTTTTCAATCGTTTTTTTTTGTTTTCCTGTGCGATTGTTTTTTCTGGGCGCTTTTGTTTTTTTTGGCCGGTTTTTTTCAATCGTTTTTTTGTTTCCTGTGCGATTGTTTTCTTTCATGCCTATTGTCACTCACGCCTACGTGTTTCCGACTCTTTCATGCCTATTGTCACTCACGCCTACGTGTTTCCGACTATTTTTTCCCTTCCCTGATTTATTCCGCCTTCTTGCTGTTTTTTTGTTTTTGATTTTTTTCACGATGCATGAGGCATAACTTAGTATTGTTTATTAACATTAAAATAGCATTTGACAAAAATACATGCGTCAAATTCATTGTTCAAAATATGAACCCAAATAAATTAGGAGATGTTTGTTCCAATAAACAGCCGACCATATATTATCTGTGCACGAAGGTTATATAAATCACAATAAGCATACATGCAAACAGTAAATGAATATGTTTTTTTTTCAGAAATTAGCCAAATTCCAATAGTCTAAGGCTGCTCCAGGGGAAGTCGCGTGGTGGGTTCTCCTTAAGCAATTCAACTTCCCTGTTTCAAACAAAGGAGCGTAATGCTAATTTATTTGCTATTGGCTTCTATTTGAAGGTGTGTCAAGCTCAGGTTGTTTTCTTTGCCTGCATTCTGTCAAGACCCGGATTTTGTAATGAGTTTTCATCTTTGAAAACTGAAAGTGGTATGTCAACGTTGATTCTGCAAGTGTGCAAAGGCATAATCAGTGATATTAATAGAAAAACACAGGCATAATCAAGCTTTTTTATTAGAATTATGACAAGTTAAGCTTGCAAGACTAGAAGCCATTAGAGCTGAGGACTAACTACTGCTATACTGAAATGAGTTTTTTTACCAGATAACACAACAAGAAACAAATGCATTTGTAAGACTAGCAGCCATTAGAACAAGACTAATCTAAACAAGGAATTCTTTGACTATACTATAAAAAATGAGCTACTTCCCCTACAAAATTAATAATCTACCAACTCAAACTCAAAATTCGCTCATTCAGATGTTCCATTGCAATCACAAGCAAATTGACACGTTGTAGAACATAGTTTATTCTATTTAAATGGCTAAGTGTTATGTTGAAACTTAGGGCAGCAATAATGTACTAGCTCCATCCATGAGAAGATGCAATTCTCAACCTTTGAGGACTCAAACGATTTGAAGTTTTACCAATGTTATATAAAGAAGTAGTAATGTTTTATGAAACAAAATAAATACCACTAAATTAAGAATTATATTTTCATAGTAACCCTAATTGGAGACAGAAATGTTACCACTAAAGAAGATTCATGATAGAACAATTAGAAATTTGTTTGTACTGTTCAAGAACCCAACCTAATGAGCTTTTAGCTCAAAGCCTGTAAAGCAGCAGACTGCCGTCCCCATCTAGTTATTACAGAATGAGTATCTTCATGAGCAAACAACCTAAGATAGAGCAAAGCCTGGATTTGCAAGAAAATTAATAATTAAAAATTAAAAGCCACATGTTTAGTTTAGCAAAAAATATTGTCATTATTCAAAGAGGCTACTAATGTGCGAACACAAATATTTTATATCTTTGAATAATTTATTAAATGATAGCCCCTCAAGACATAATTGAAGAAACTGATTCAGCATCTTGTCAGCCTCATTCTCTTGATGGAAAGTAAGGTATTGCAGTAGCTCAACTATAATTAATTTTTGTTTAGTGATCTTGAAAAGAAAAGGTATTAACTAATATAAATAATAACCAAATAAAGAGTTGATAGTAGTATTGCCACTAAACCAAATAGTACCATGATTTATTTGTGAACACAAATTGTACCATGATTTGGTAAAAATTAGCGCAGCTGGAAAATGAAAAATAACCATGGTTGTAAAAATGTAGCTTTTATTGATCACTATAAATAAGTCAATAAGCCAAGGATACAATATAGAAACTATAACAAATAGTAAAAAATAAACATAGTTTCCAAATTAATATATTATAATTCTATTAACATAAATGGATCAACTGGAAGTTTGGAACCATTGTTAGTTAGTTGCAAAAACTTGAAACAGAACGAAAGCCAGGTATTATGAACCCTATTAGCACGCCTTGGTGAATTGAAGCAGAACCCATAAATAACCAAGGATTATCTACTGTACATGCTGGTCTTAGATAAGTAAATTCAGTTGAATTGAAACCATGAGATAGGGTCTAGTTGACAGTTACCTCTATGTACAAAAAGGTCAAAATAGCAAGCAAAGTGGATGAACGGGAAAAGAAGGATCTCACTTCATATTATCAAAACAACACGGCATATATTCTTCCAGCTCAAACAAGTGGGGTCACTCCAAACTAAAAAAAATGCACTAAATCTAAATCAATCAATGTAGCTATATCTGACAGAATGTACTGGAAAAGGCTCTCACACAACTCGCTGGTGGTTTGTGCAGATGAATAATGAAACATTATTAAAAAACTTACAAATACCTTCAAATAACCTACCTAGGATAGTAGGATGTGTGCATGACCAACAATGTGATGTCTGCTTGGGAACCAAAATAGAACACCACTGCGGCTAACGGCAATCAGTTGCTCTACAGCCTCCGATCTGTGGACTAGAACAGTGTTACTTGTTGTATGGAATAGTTGTAGCTCCTACTGACAGGAGGAAGACAAAATTACCTGTGGCACACAAATATGGACAAACTGATGTCTCACTTGGCCATCAGCCCACAACCCATCATTCAAAACCTAAGCTTCACGACCATCAGCTCTGTCACTACAAAAACCCACCAAGCATAAGCTAAATAAGTGAAGTCTCTGTCACTACAAAATTGACCGAACTCTAGCCGCAGTGCGGATAGCCCTAGCTAAGTTAGTGAACAGTGACACCATGGAGATAGCCCTAGCCATCACAAAGACACCAGATAAGTTCAGGTCGGAATTGACATGCACCATGGATTTCTTTAAGGCATGCGGACATGTGAAATTGAAGCCGGTTTTTATGCCTGGTCAAACAAAACCATATTACGGTAGATATAGACAAGACATGCAAATGACAAATATCCATCCAGACCCAATCATGGTATCCTTCTAATCACTTTATTTTGTCATCCACAAAATTGGTGAAATGAATGGTTTCACTGGCAAGTGGCAACCATCTCCACTAAATGAATTTCATCAAACAATAGCATATAACAGCCAGATAAAAAAAAGTCATTCTAAGGCACTATTCGTTCAAAACATCGCATTCTACAAAATTAAAACTATTGTTCATATGTTGGGAACAATGCTGAGAATGGAGGCATTCCAACTAATGAAAATCAAACATTTCTCCACCTTCAGGCCATGGCATATCAAATTAAAATTTAGTACAGTGGGAGAGTAGCCCAGCTAGCAAATAATTATGTATATAATGGTACTGTTGTATATATACACAAACAAGAAATAAATGTTTGTATTGGAGGTAATATTAATCTCCAAGCTACCTGGAATCAAGATTATATTCAGACTATAGTGGACTTAACTGTGGCATCGGACCAAACATGATTTCCTAACCCAAAACATAGAATCATGGACATTTGTTGAAATAGGAAGACATCTAGCAAACTGAATCATTTAAGATCACAACAAAATTAAATGCATAGATACAGTATAAATGTGGTGTCATACAACTAAATAATTATCCAAATTATCTTAATAAATCTATAGATACAATTTATCCTGCTGGGAAAATTAATAGACCACATAGTTGGATACTCAATAAGCCACAAACAAAAAAAAAGGAAAAAGATAGGAGCTAGGGTGAGAAAGACCCAGGTCTCATTGTCTTTTTTTTTCGAGAACGAGCTTAGCACGTGTTTCATTGAGTTAAGAAGTGTATAACACCCTTAATCAGGCCACGTCCGTTAGTGAGAGTGTAAGACCCCCAAAAAAACACAGCCCGGCAGTGGACAGCAGTGACGAGCTAATTATATAAGAAACCTGGGTCTCATTGTTAATAATATGACCATAAATCACAAACAATTAATATGCATACATGAGACTAGATCAAAAAATAATTTGATTCTTCAAAATCTAAGGATAACATAATACAAATCAATAGCATATGCAATCAAGTAAATAAGAGAAAAGGGAAGAGCACCTGGAGGACAGGCTGCCATCTGTGGTTGTGGGAGAAGTTGTCCCTATGGCCATACCTGACGGGATTCAACAACTGTCGTGTCATCAGCAAAAGAATATATTATATATAGACTTAAATCAAATTTAAATACGAAATCCAGAAGCTTGACAAGCTAAAGAATGAATTTGACAAGATTAGTTCTTGACAAGCTAACAGGAGTACCAATGTTTATTTTATCACTTTGGAGACAAAAAGAAAGAAAAAAGATATTTTTACTTAAGCTAGACATATTCAGTTTAGTTATGGGGAACTATGGCTAAACAAAAATAACCCAACGAAGGAAGCAGAGTTTATTCTCGTGATAATGGGGTTGACTATGCGATGAAAACAAAAATGCATCAATACATCAACAAAAATAGAGAGATCAATACATAAGCCCACTACCAATTATTACTATCGTTTCATGGGCCAACCAATCCTTCAGGTTGACTACCTTGATTTACTAGCAGAAAAACTGTTGACAAGCGTGTTAAAGTGTGTGATTCAGGAATAAAAACTCCATTGGATGAGTGCCAACGTTGCTATAATTCCACAAAAGTTCTGATAATCTACTTAATGCAGGCAGGAGCCAGATTCAGTAACTTTAATGTAGCTTTCCCTCAATCTACACCCTCCAGCTGCCATCTGACGGATACAGCGATTTCCAACGTAACTTTTCAGCCCCACACCAACAAGCTAGCAGGGAAAGCAGACGCGGGAACGACGCCGCATTGAGCCGCAGCTCCCGCCAACGCGCTCTGCGCCGCTCGCGCACCGTCTACCATCGCGCGTCGCGCTGCTGTTTGTGTCCGCCGCAGGGGACGCCGACACGCCCAGGCTCTGGCCAGCTCCACACCGTCTCGCTGCTCTCCTCCACCGCCGTCTCGCTCTCCCAGCTTGCCGCCGACGCTCGCTTCCTCGCCGCACCCGCGCGCCGAGCCCCTCCTCCGTCGGCGCCACCGGTTCCGCCGCGGATGCGCTCGTCTCCCGGCTCCGCCTAGGCTGCGCGGCCTCCCGCGCTGCCGTCGTCCTCCGCGGCTGCGGCCGACTCCGCCGTGGCAGCGCTGCTCGACCTCCGTGGGGGCCGTCTCCTCGGACGCCGCACGACCGTCCCTGGCGCAGGTCGACGCCGTGGTGCCGCACCTATGCCACGCGCTAGAGTACAGCTCGGGCGCATCCGCGGCGGAACACGAGTGCGCGGCCCTGTTCCCGCTGACGGCCGCGGCGCCCGGGGTGCTCCGAAACCTCGCCGCGTACTCGGACCTTCTCCCGGCATTCCACGACGAGGCGTTCCAGGCGGGCGCACTGGCATGCGTTAGGGACCTCCTCGACGCTAGCAGCCGCGACGGCGACGACGAGCCATCGGGGCTGGCGCCCACGCTGGGCCTCCTCGACATCATGGCCTCGTTCCGGTACATCACCAAGATCGCCGCGTCGTTCGGTGGTGGCAGCTTTGTGGCGCACGTGGTCGCCGCGCTGGGCACCGACCGGTCCGCCCCCCGCGCACGGAAGCCGCGTTGGCACTGGCGGAGCTCTGCGCCAACGCAGGTGGTAGCAAGGTCGCGCGGCGGCAGCAGCACGAGGACGTGGTCGTGGTTGTCGCCACCGTTCCACGGCTGGTGTGGATGCTGGAGGCGAAGGCCGTGACCGAGATCGCGACGCCACAGTCCTGGCCGCGTCTAGCTGGTGCCAGAAAGTCGGTGTGGAGGAGAGGTGGTTTGGAAATCTCTGTAGCCGTTAGATGATAGCTGGAGGGTGGAGATTGAGGGAAAGTTACATTGTAACTTTGCTCTGGCACTGTACATATCCAAGCATATAACTGCAGAAACTAATATTGATCTAGTTATCTGAACTCTGACGGAACAACATCCCCAAATCAAGAACCTGCTCCAAATTGGGAGCACTCAAAATCATGATCTCATCCTTCAGAAAATAAACATAAATCATTATGATTCCTGCCGAAATTTTCCACGGCAGTTTTGAAAAAAGGAGGTGCTGGCGGTGGTTGCTCTCACCTAGCGCTGGGCACGCGGCAAGACATCTCATCTTCGAACTCGACAGGGAGGCCGAGGAAGCCGTGGAAGCGGTCGAGACGTGGGCGATGTGGCGGATGTCCGTCGGCCAGCTGATCTCCGTCTTCCAGAGCGCCACCGCCGCATCCTCCTCCTCCTTCACTAGCCACCAGGCTCTGGTAGCCCCGCCCGGCAAGGCAGCTGGCGACTCCGTATTGCGGCCAAGCGCGACTTCCGAGCCCCTTCGGCCGGTGACCCCAGCATCCGGCGAATGAGATTAGGCAATGGTAGCGACTGGGCAGAGGAGCGGGTACGGTTGCAGTGGCATCCAAGATCTCAGTCGTCGCACGACGGAGCGGGACGCTAGGGCAAGCCGGCCGAGAACGACGGGGCACTATAGGCAGCGGCGCAGCAGCAGTGGTACGGCGAGGGAGCGGACGGGCGGCGTCGACGAGGTGAGGGAAGGAGCGGATCGAGCGAACGGGACGAGAAAATAAAACCGCAAAATCGTGGGGGGTGGTGGGAAGAGGACCTCTCGAGCTGATAAGATAACGCTAGACAACCAAAATGGGCCGGGCCCGAAGCGAGGGGGATCTGTTTGGCCGGCTAACAGGACCCAGGTACCGAATAGTTATTCAGTACCTAGGGTACAATATAGTAATACTATATATATATATATATATATATATATATATATATACTGTATATCTATTATACACTGAGTGCATTTTCTATAGAGAATGCACCCACCCTAACTGGCCCAACTTTAGTTGTAATTGGATCGCGTCAGGTTGCAACTGTTTCTTGTCTAGTTACAACTGGTCTGACTCTAGTTGTAATTGGATCGCGTCAGATTGCAATTGGTTATTGCCTAGTTGCAACTGGGCCGACTCTAGTTGTAGTTGGATCGCGTCAGTTTTGCAACTGTTGCCCAGTTGTAACTGACTCGACTCTAGTTGTAATTGTATCACGTCAGGTTGCAACTACATCAGGTCCAGTTGCACTGGATCAAATCTGTTGCAACTACTTCCGCCAAGTTGTAATTGTGTTATAATCATGATGGCAACTCACAGTACATTGAAGTTGCAATTACATACTTAAAAAAAGTTCATCAAATATAGTCTTGTTGGATCTCGTTTTGTTAAGCATTTTTTTTCAACAACCTGGTACAAACGGATTTGAAATATGATCTACAGTTTATGAGATATTGCATTTTTTCAATTCCAAACAAAAAAGATTCTTTGCATGCAAGTTGTTGGATCGCGGGGCAAGCGCGGGAGTCTCGGCCGCGTAGGGTTTGTGGCCTCGCCATATATATATATATTCAATATGTATAACAATTAAAAATGTAATAGTCTTTTGTATGGTTACCTAGACAATTTTTGTCTCGAAATATCTATCCATTGATCACAACATCTGCTGGGATATATATACACATTGTTCTAGCTCATATATATGTGCGCACGTAACGGTCCTAATAATAGTCACTCGTCCTATCTCCACACAAATGTTAGCATCCATATATAGCACTATAGCATCCATATATCCACACAAATGTTAGCATCCATAGAATAAAAAGATAGCCTTTGATTGCCTCGCGGCTCATGCATATATAGAGAATCTCTAAATAGTAACGTGTTAAGATAGGTTATCTATGTAGCTTTGTGTTTGATGCATGCATGGACGACGTGCATGCATGCATGCATTGCATGGAAGACACACGTACGATCGACACAAAGCATGCAAGATCGAGTGCCGGCCCTGCGCCTGCCTAGCAGGAAAGAGCCAAAGACCCATCATGATCCGTATTTGACGGGCTCATTGTGACGCGCGCGAGAAGGCTGTACATATGCATGTTCTCGCGCGCGTTCCGAGACCGATCGATCGAGAGGCAACGAATCATATCCGTATAAATTATAATTAATGTTGGTAAACACACCCCGATCGATCCATAGCATTAGTTTTTTACTCATAATAGTTTCCATAATTCGTTCCTCAGTGCTTATAATTAATTAAGATGCATCATCGATCGGAGAGGGATATATGGAACCTTTCTTGGGCACCGGCAGGATATGTTTTTATGACTAGTTATCAATCAACCCATGCTCTCCGATCCAGCCTAGCTAGAATCTTGTTACATCATGCATGAGTACGGAGTGACTTTGAAAAAGAATGAGTGCATAAGCTGACAGCGATATAGGTCGGTAAGATTGCAGAGATCTTATGGTTCAGGTACAATGGATGGATTGAAGTCCGATATACAACACCATGGGGCTGGGCCATCTCCAGTGACGAATGCAAAGCGATGTATCATCCTGAACACGCCCTAACATCAACCACCCGACGCCCTGCCCTCTAACAACAACTGGGCAAAACCGAACCTTTTTATTCGAAAAAGAGTGACTCATAACTCATAAAAACATCTCTCTTTACTTAACATGGATATATCATCCTTATGTTTTATGTTGTTATCCTGAAATTGACAAATCATAGAGAAAAACTCACTATTCGTCTACCAGTATATCATTGCCCGCACTCATGCTACTAAGTGAAATACTAGAAAACCAGAGAAAGTAAAACTGTACAGAATTCAAACTCAATTCCAAAATACGAGCTAGCCTGACAGATTTCACTCAATTCCAAAATACGAGCTAGCCTGACAGAATATTTCACTGAATTGTATACGAAATCAAATTCCGAAATACTGCACAGTACAGACTGACACACGATGCATCATGCATGTTAATTTGGTTACAAAAAACAAGAGACAAATACATGAACTTGAACTTAGATTACTATCCGAGCGCAAAGGCAGGGGCATCGAAGGTGTCGGAGAGGCCGGTGCCGGTCTTGAAGGTGACCTTCTCCGGCGAGGCCTCCGGAACGTAGACCTCGACGACGCTGAGCCAGAGCATCAGCTCCTTGGTCTTCACGCCGTTGATCTTCCTCAGCTTGCCTTTCTCGGCGAACGCCGTCACCTCTGCGGCGTAGGACACCGTCTGCTTGATCTTCTTGAAGGTGTGCTCCACCTTCTTCTTCCCCTGCACCAGCCACATGAACCCCGTGTCCCGGTTGTACCCGAACTCCTGGATGTGCTCCATTGGAAGCAGGCCCTTGGGGAGTCCGATCTCTTCCAGCAGCTCAACGGACTTCTTCCTGCATTCAGCGTCTCCGGTGACGACCGCTGCACCAGCGCGGTGGCTTTCGATCGCCTGGGACGCCATGGTTGGTTGACAAATGGAGCTGTGAGCGGAGGCAAGAAAGAGACTGTACTTGTAAACTGTACTAGCTGGTTTTCTTTTGAGAGTGATGAAGTGCTTGTGTGATCGGAGATGGAGCAACATCACATATATAGGCAGGCAGGCAGGCAGGTTGTACAGAGAAGCAGGGCTAGACGATCTGCAGTCTTGTTTGACTTTGTTGGCTGAAGGCGTTGATTTGACAAGGACCACCGTGGTGTGCTTTCTGTTCCAGCGTGCTGAACTGCAAAATTGACCGCTTCTCTCCTTGTCCCAGCTAGCTGCAGTTAATTATAAGGAAATGAATCAATACTTCTCCTGCGCTCTCCAGTGGTGGTGAGTCGCTTTGGCTAGTCCACGTCGGACGACGAGTCGACCACTGGAGAAGCCCGGTCACAAATGTGTGGTTCAGGGCTCTCCGCTCTCGTTTTTCTAGCTCCGCTCCATGAACTCCACCATGGAGCTGCTCCACCGTGGAGTTTGTGGAGCAAGTGGTAGTGTTTGGCACGCAGCTCTGCTCCAACTTATGTAATGAGTTGTTTTCATGCGAACGGTCTATTATGCCCCTGATTAAAATTGCACTCCATATATTTGAACACCTATCTCTAAGAGAGCAGTATACATTTCAATCGAACATTACAAAAAATAAAAAATAAGTCATAATTCAAATCCAAATAATTATCTCATACATTTGATCTAACATTAGAGGTCATAATTCAAATAAAATAATCGTCCATAAATTAAACAAACACCATTATTCGAATGCAAATAATGTCCATACGTAAGCATGACAACTACGAATTCTAGACCCAAGCAAGAGACAGAGCGGTGGCCAACTCATCACGGAATGCATCCATAGTAGGAGCGTTGGGTTCTGCAGTAGACCTATTTGATGGCGCTACATATTTGTGATACCTTTCTGGGATTGTTGGGATAAAATTTGGATCGCGATCGAACCGAGCAAAGTCCAAGTCAACACCATCATGCTCACGAATGAAGTTATGAAGCACCATAGTAGCCACAACAATCATTTTTTGCTTGAACATCGGGTACGGAGGCATCTTGTACAGAATTTGCCACTTCATTTTTAGGAGTCCAAATGACCTCTCAATAACATTACAGATAGAAGAGTGAACACGATTGAACTTTTCTTTAGGAGTCTTCGGTTTTGTTCCTCTATGCCACTCGGGAGTATGATACCTCTCACCCTTATAAGGACAAAGATAGCCCGGACGATTAGGATATCCCGCATCAACAACGTAATACTTGCCTATAAATTCATGATAATATTAGTTTCCAATTGTAATCATCTCAAATGAACATTGCAATAAATATATTCATATAAATATTACCTTTTGGGAGGATGTGGAAAATTTTTTGCATCGACTCTTATCGCATCGTACAGCACACTAGTATCATGCATAGATCCCGGTTGTCCCGTCGACATGTAAGTAAACCTCATATCAAAGTCACAAACTGCTAGAACATTTTGAGGACCTTATCAAATTTTCTACTTATGGTTTCACCAGAGTGTTTGAACCGATTTTGTCCTCTTCTATTAGACTCATTTCCAGAACATATGAACAAGAATATTGCAAGCATCTCATAGGTGTTCATATGCAGTGATGGTTTCAGATTATACCTTGCAACCAATAAATCATGAAGGTCATAGAACATGGTCGTGCTTATTCGAAGCTGCGAATGACACTCACCAGGTGTGCGAAGTGTCTCCATCAACCACCCCATACCACTTAGGTTTGATGTCCTAGGTGGGTTTTTGTCAATATATGTATCCAGATATGTTTGAGCAATTTTAGCACCACAAGTGACAAAATTGACAAAAACAATGGCCTCACAGTCAGAGTCGTCACTATCACTTTCACTTGCATATAGCTGCAAAGATGTACAAACAAATAAAATCAGCATACACGCAGCAAGGAAAAAACAATTTTGTAGCACAAAGAGATAACAAAAGTTGTACCACACATAGCCAAATAAACAATCCTAAGAGTTCACGTAGAGCCAAAATCCAAAATCCAAATGGCTAACATGATACAACCAAATGAAGTAATCCTAGTTGTCATACTTATCGTTGTATCTCTTCCTAAGCCAATTGAACCTAATCTCTCTAGTAGGAAAGGTCATAAACATCTCCCTAGCATCTTTCTTAATAAATAACTGAGTCGCTATGTCATGCTCATCGAACCAAAATCCGCACCACAGTCAATCACAAGGTCCATGACATCCTTGATCGACACCCCCTCTTGCTTCTTGGCAATAAAAGCAGCAGTAGTGTCAGATATCTTTGTAATTGCATCTTGCATAACAATTGCAGTGGTTGACTTAGCCTTTTTTTTTTGGATCAGCACCAACACGAGGCCTTTTTCCTGCACTAGCACTAGGTGCACTGACCTCCTGAACATCCTCTTCTTCTCCAACATTGTGTGCATCAACAGGTTCTTGCGAGTCGGTTCCTCCACCTCTATTTTCATTGTCAACATCAAAAGGTTCTTGTGACTCAGGAATAATTGGATTATCACTCATAGGATTCCAATGATCTGCATCCTCATTAGTGATGTCCTTAAACATATCAGTAAGCAATTCCTCATTTTGGAGAGCTTTTTTTCTAAACTTCCCACTTCCTGGAATATCCTGCACATATATTTATACCACAAATATCATTACAATAACATATGAAAAAAATAGAGTCGACTTATGGATTGAAAAAATTTATATAGCACTCACAGCTTTGACCTTCTTCCACCACTCGTTGTCCATGGAAATTGTACCCCGTGCATAGTCCCAACCTGTGCCTGTTTGCCTTCTCTTCAATTTTTGCCTAGTAGTGAAATCAATCTTTAACTTATCCCACTTGTTTTTTATTTGCGTCTTCGACAACCTAATTCCGGTAAGCTGAAAGAACCTATCGGATACCTCAGTGTAACCTACACAGTTCAAATGCGTGTTTGGACGATTCCCCTTCCTAACTTGTTCAGCCATGAACTCACAAGCTATTGTCAAATTTGAATCAGTCCATTCCATTTGATCACCCTGAGCATATGTTACAGTAATCCATTGAAGCATTGCAAGCAATCAGTGGGGAAGCCAAAACCAAAGTATACTGTGTGTGTGTGGGGGGGGGGGCGGGGGGGCAGTACACATGTACAGGACAAATTAGTCTCGTATAATGAGGTCACAATAAACAAAATAAAGATGACTGTATGGTCTATTTTGTTCATGAATGAGTGGATTTTTATTTGCTCATATGTACCTACAAAATTGCAAAAGAGATCTTAAATGTAACTCTACAAAACTAGCTGATCTGCTGATGGTATGCATTATGTAATTTGGGGACTACTGGTTTAGGGCAAATAAAATATCTAAGCATCTAAAATTCTCTAATGAAAAAGTAACAGAAGCTCTCAATGGAGTACAAAACATCACTCAATTATCTATGTAAAGTATATAACCTATCAATTCTAGTCAGGAAGCAAGGAAAAATAATAAGAAATCAAATGGCTTTAGCCTGTAGCCTGTACGCAGACCAACAGGGACAGGGCTGATGCAAAGGAGGACTACTCGTTGAGAGCCGCCCGTCCAGTACTCACATCCCCGCCGCTCCTGGCTCGCAGACGCAAGAAAGACAACCAATCAACACAAGCAAATCAATACCTCGTCCTTCTTCTTTGCTGGTGCTGCACGCTTCCTTCCCGTGCCCGCTGTGGCGCTCGGCCGGCTTGCAACATTGCCCTGCCTTCCATTGCCCTGGCCGGTAGAGACTTGCACGCGACTGCTTGGCGTAGGAGGCGTCCCATACGACGACGGCGGCGGGAGCGTGCCGTATGGGGTCGCTGCGTACGAGCCCGAAGGCGGGGGTGCGTCGTAGCCGTACGAGCCCGGAGCGGGGGCCCCGGCGAACGAGTGCTGAGTCGGGGAGTCGCCGTACGGGTACGGAGTCGGAGCCGCGCCGTGCTGGGGAGGCCGCGGGGACGCCTCGAGCGGATTCGGCCGCGATGCCACGCCGTGCTGGGTCGGCCGCGGGGCCATGCCGAGCGGGGACGGTCGCGGAGACGCGCCGAGCGCGGACGGCCGCGGGGGCGCGCCGTACGGCGCCCCAGCCGATGCAGCGGCGTACACGCCCGACGGCGGGGGCGCAGAGGAAGGGCCGCCCGTCGGTGGCGCAGAGGAGAAGGGCGGAGAGAACATGTGATCCCCAAATATGAGCTCGTCCGGAATACGGTCTTCTTGACCATCCGAGCCATCCATGGCGGCGGCGATGCGGGAAGAGATGGGGGCGCGAAGAGGAAACGGCGGCGACGCGGGAAGAGAAGGGGCGCGAAGAGGAAATGTCGTTGTTTTCACGGGTGGGAAGGGATTAGGAGAAAATAATCTATAACTATTGAGTGACAATGTGGGTAATTATCTTACAACTCCATGTGAGAGTAGAAAAATCTAAAAAATGGAGTACCCCTTGAGATACTCCAAAAAAGGTGGAGTTGACCCCAGCTCTATATTTTTTTGGAAGCAGAGTTCATGGAGCTGGAGATGTTTGGCACTGTGAAGCTGGAAAAATAGGAGCGGAGTAGTCTCAAACGGGCCCTCAGTCATAACACTCTGCTCGGACCTACAAGCTGACAATTTGTTCCGATCTGTCTCATGACTGAGACAAGAAGCTTCTGCTTTTTGTGCGGATTCTTTAATCCTTGCAGATATGAGTGGCAAGGGTGCTCTTCCCGACTCTGCCAAGACCAACAATAGGCATGACTCCGGTGGAAATTGAAGACATATTCTGTTTCCACAATTCCACCTGACGGTCAAACAACCAACTATCCTGCAGGAGATGCATGCTGTAAAGGCTGACTGTAAATCATGAAGAATACAAGTAATTTAACATCATTTATTGCGGTGCTCAAAAGATCAAGCGCTTCTTGTAGTTGTCCCAAGCTCTGTACACTTCTACCAGATAAATTTGGACCCTGACATCCTGTGCAGAGTTTGCTTTGAACAGAGACACAGAGCGACCAACGGGTTGGTCTTTGCCATTCTCAACAATGTGAGGCTCGAAGTAGAAATTGTCATGCAAATCAATTGATGAATGAACAGCGCCAAAACAATACTTTTTGGTTTTATATAAAAAAACATATCATTCATTCATTTCTGCAAAGAGGAAAAGGAATACAAAATACAGTCTCCAAGAAGCAATTATACAGATTTTTAATTTCGAAAACACAGATCTCATGCAGTATGTTTTTCAGCATTAAGCAGACTGAGGTTTTCACATGCCAATCATTTTCTGTCTCACCTGGGGTAACCCCTTATTCCCCAAGTGCAAAGGCAGTGGCTTCAAAGGTGTCAGACAGGCCAGTGCCGGTCTTGAAGGTGACTTTCTCTGGCGATGCCTCAGGAACATATACCTCGACGACGCTGAGCCAGAGCATCAGTTCCTTGGTCTTGACACCAGTGATCTTCTTCAGCTTGCCCTTCTCGACGAACGCCGTCACCTCAGCGGCATAGGACACCGTCTGCTTGATCTTCTTGAAGGTGTGCTCGACCTTCTTCTTGCTCTGCACCAGCCACATGAAGCCTGTCTCGCGGTTGTACCCGAACTCCTGGATGTCCTCCATTGGGAGCAGGCCCTTGGGGAGGCCGAGCTCCTCCAGCAGCTCAATGGAATTCTTCCTGCATGTGGCGTCTCCGGTGACGATCTCTGCACCGGCGCGGTGGCTCTCGATGGCCTGAGACGCCATGGCCGACAAATGGAGCTCCGAGTAGTGCAGTGGACAGAAAGAGTGCACTTTTGTAATTTAGCTGGTTGCTTTTGAGAGTGATGAAGTGTTTGTGTGATGGGAGATGGAACGAGTGAACGACAACAGCACATATATATAGGCAGGCTGCAGAGAGATGCAGTGCAAGACGACGGGCAGTTCTTGTTTGACTTTGTTGGCAAAGGGCGTTGATTGAATTTGACAAGGACCATTGTGGTGTGCTTTATTATCAGGTCTGGCAAACTTGACCGTTTCTCTACGTTCCAAAAAAAAAATCTAGCTCCAATGAATTGGTACTTGTATATAAATTAGTTTATTAAATAAATTAACTCTACGGCTAGGCATATGTTGGTATCTCATATTTTTTACACCGTTCCATGCATGTCTCCAAATATCTGGTTATTATTTTTTTAACCATGGTAAAATAAATCATTTTTTAATTGAACCAAATAGGTCCATATTAATTTTGGGCTGCAAACATTTCGCCTGCTGCCGGCTTAACTGGTGGAAGGTACAGAAAACAAAACATGGTCCAAATCACTAAAAAAGTTCAAATCAGTGTCGCACACCGGTTCGTCATAATGTATTTAAATTGCTCTGATTATATATAAAGATTGTATTTAAATATCAGCAGTGAACTTGGCGTCATAAGTATATTTTGCTATTTTTTCTGAACATTTATTTTAGCCATCCTCTACTCCTCCCCGTCTTCCATTCCCTCTTTACTACAAGCACAAATTTGTTTGCTAACATATTCTCGGGTGTTCTAAGATCCAGCAATACAAAACTATACATATATTGAGGCTATCCTTCAACCAACTTCATGTAATATGTACAAGATGTTGAACCAAATAAAACTAATTTTATGCAACAACCAGACCTAAAAAATTTCAGATTTTAATTTATTAGACACACTTTCTTTAGAATATATTTTTTTTCTGAGATCTAGATAAGATATTGGAACCAATTTTACGAATCAAATGATCCATAACAAAAAGGAAATTTAGCACAACTATATGTTATATATATTGCAATAAATTTCTCTAAAATTGACTATTCTTCTACAAATATATCATTGTCCATATCCATTCATAATACTAATACGTGAAATACTGGCAATCCTAATATAGAAATTAAAAAGTACAGAATTCAAGATGGCCTGGGACAGGTGAGGAAATTACTACCTGGAGTGCAGAAACTAATGTAGGGAATAATATTTACAATGTGGCGATCAGCATCAGATACCTTCCATACTCGGCCAGACTTGAGATCAATAGCCAAGATGCTACCATCACGACCAGCCCTAATGACAAAAACACCGATAGCATCCACGGCAGCAACGATGTAAGGTGAGGATGAGAGGGCAGAAATAGGGAGAAAACTCTTGAGGTCAACAACTCTATGTTGTATCCATGTGCATCCACCACTTGGAGTCAGAGAAGACGACTCCCTCAACCATATGCAGAGAGAGAAATCACCATTAACCATGGCGAATCCCAGCCCATGATCATCCACTGACATGAGCACAATAGCGGTAGACCCCTTGCATATGGGTGGTAGCCTGATGACTGACAGTTCTTTCTTGCCCAAATCGTACTCAAGGATTCCACTGTTCCACTTCAGACAGAAGTAGAGCGTGTTCCCGACAAGGGCACTGTGAGAGCAATGGTGCTCAACATACCTAAGTTCCTGAATACAAGCAGGCTGGCTCCACTCGTCGGCCTCCGACGAGTAGACGTAAGCATGAATGAATTTTCTGAATATATTTCCGCCCACCAAAACCACTATGAAGGGGCCATCTGATGGGTACTCCATGTGGTTGCAGCCTGGCATTGCGCAGAGCAACGCGGCATTCCAATTGGCAGCGGCATGGCATGGGAGCCACAGCTTGGGCAGCTTGCGCACCTCACCGGTGATCGGAGTCCAAACGTTGATCTCGTTGCTGCTTGCAGTGTTACTTTACTCTGGACAGGTTTGTACAAGAACAGGATGCGGCCATGCCGAGCGTCCAGGGGAGACCAGCAGGTGAGGTGCGGCAGCCGGCATCACGTGAGTAGAAGGAAGAGGTGGGCAAGAAAGGGGTGGTGGTGGTGGCGGCAGGTGAACGGCGGCGGACGATGAGCCCGAGCATGGGAGGCGTGCGGTGGAACTGGTGGAATCGGCATCGGAAGCCCGGATCCATGACGAGACGACACCAGCGCTTGCAGACCATGGCGGCACGGACGAGCTGCGCGGTTTGTTAGCCGGAAGGCGGAGCAGGATCTCTTCCACGAGCTCATCAAGCATCAGTGCCGGCGGCGGCTGGCTTCGTGGTGGTGGCGTGGCCATACTGCTTGACGAGGGTTTGGTGCTATTATAGAAAGGGACGAGATGATAGGAATATGAGTCTGACAGATCTCTCTGAACGCGACCGATCCTAGGCTTTATTTGCAATGCGATTGGAATACGAATCAGACTCACAAAGTTCACTGAATTCTATGTCGAATCGAATTCGAAAATATAATAAAAAACTCTCAAGTCTCAACACACGATGCATCATCCGTCATACACATGCATGTTTCCGTCTATACAAAAAAAAAACAAACAAAAGATAAATATATTAGAAAATACAAACGTATACTTGACTTCAACTGAGATGACATATATGGCTCGATCGGCATATATATGTTTCAAGCTAATCAATGCAATTTACTGATTGCATTGCTTGATTACTCCCCAAGCGCAAAGGCACTGGCCTCGAAGGTGTCAGACAGGCCAGTGCCGGTCTTGAAGGTGACCTTCTCCAGCGATGCCTCTGGGACGTACACCTCGACGACGCTGAGCCAGAGCATCAGCTCTTTGGTCTTCACGCCGGTGATCTTCCTCAGCTTGCCCTTCTTGGCGATCGCCGTCACCTCAGAGGCATAGGACACCGTCTGCTTGATCTTCTTGAACGTGTGCTCGACTTTCTTCTTCCCCTGCACCAGCCACATGAACCCTGTTTCCCGGTTCTACCCGAACTCCTGGATGTCCTCCATTGGAAGCAGGCCCTTGGGGAGGCCGAGCTCCTCCAGCAGCTCAATGGACTTCTTCCTGCACGCAGCGTCTCCGGTGGTGACATCTACACCGGCGCGGTGGCTCTCGATGACCTGGGACGCCATGGTTTACAAATGGAGCTCAAAGTCGTAAACTATATGCAGTAGCTGTCTGTTCTTGAGAATGATGAAGTGTTTGTGTGATTGGCAATGGAGCAACAGCATATATATAGGCAGGCAGGCAGCAGCTTGTACAGAGAGTACAGACTACAGAGAAGCAGTGCAACACCGAATCTTGCAGTCTTGTTTGACTTGGTTGGCAAAGGGCGTTGAACTTGACGAGGACAGTTTTGGCGTGCTTACCATCAGGCATCAGGCCGGCCGTGCTGAACTACAAACTTGACCGTTTCTCTACGTATCTAAGAAAGTCCAGCTCGGTACATTAAATTAGTTTAAACTCACCTCGTACTTTTACACAGTTCTTCCATGTCTCCCAATAACTACTATTACTTTTTGAATTTTAACAATGCATGGTAAAATAAATCTTATTTAAATTTCGCAATGGTGCTCCTATGAGGAATATGGATGCACTACAGAAATCAGCTGCTTTGCAAAGTGCTTGGGACACTCGGCAAAAACATTATTGCACTCGGCAAAACGAGTGCCGCACTCGGCAAACAGCGCTCGACAACGATCCTCTCGATAAAAAATTCTTTGCCGAGTGTCAGATATCGGGCACTCGGCAAATAAACTCGTCCGTCAACCTTGATGGTGTCTTTGCCGAGTGTTGATGTGTCTGACACTCATTTTAACTGTTTTTTAACATAATCTTTGTTGAGTGTTAGATTTACCACTCGGCAAAGAAAGTTTTTTATTTTTTTGAATTTTTTTTTAACATAATCTCTGTCGAGTGTTAGATTTACCACTCGGCAAAGAAAGTTTTTTACTTTTTTTGAAAAAATATTTGCCGAGTGCCTGGGACTTGTCACATGGCAAAGAAATTTTTTTAATTTTTTTAAAAAACATTCTTTACCGAATGTCATGGCCATAGCACTCGGCAAAGCTGGCAAACTGGTTCTCTGGTGGCCAGATTTGCCAAGTGTCTTGTCCATTGCACCTCCAGCGGGTTGCGGGGGCTCCAGTTTACACACCAGAGGACAATGTCGTACATGAAGATTTTAAATGTACTCAAATACTATTTATAGAGATTCAGTAATCTTTCTATTTTTCATCTATGTAGTAACTTGTACTTAGACTGTTGAATCCTCTGTATTGCAATATTCTGTGCGAACATATGGTTGGTATGTGCCCATGATGTTTAGTTTTGTGATGGGTGATTGATCAACACTTGAGTGTTTCAGTTTGAACGGTTATCACTAATCCTTCGCGAAAGCAAATGTGTACCTGTCTATCGGCTTGTAGTGTGCAGATACTATGCCTAGTGACAGTGGTCAATGGCGTGGAGAAGGTCGAGTAGAGACTTGCCGTGCCGATGGACTGAGAGCGGTGAAAGGCAGAAGCGGGGCTCGGACTGAGGGACCATGGGCACCGGCGGACTAGCTGTGGTGGCTAATGTCTGGCACCGGCGAGTGCGAGAAGACATGGAGGTAGACCGAGTCGACCGAGTCAAGACGGCGGACGAGCGGGTCAAGCGGAGGCTCAGGGGACTCAGAGTCCGACCGGGCGAGGACAAGGTGGCTCGAGTCGAGCGGTTTGGTGGTTTGTGCCTCAAAACTATCGGAGGACGGTTTCTGAGTTTGGGCCTCAAAACTCGGGGTTCGGTAGTTGAGCCGAAAGCTACCGGTGGCGGGTTTCACGGGTTTGGGCCTCAAAACGCGGGCGGAGCTTCCGAGGAAGTGGGGATGGCACGTGGCGGAATCCTGGAGGTTGCGTCGAGGCGACGACAACTCCCGGGAGGAAGCGGGGCGTCCATTCAAACGAGTGGCTGAGAGTTATCAACTTGGATTACAATGTCTTAGGGCTAGGTAATTCGGTCATGTATCTAGGGGGTCTTTGGGAAATAGCCAAAGCCCTGTTAAATAGGGGATGAAGGGGTATCCTCATCCCATCTCTTGAACCCTAATCATTTGCCCCAACTCTCTCTCTCTCTACTCTCTCTCTAGTTCATGAGATCCCTAGGTTGATTTCACCAACCTCTGTAAGAACTTGAGTTTGTTGTGAGGAATCGGAGGCCGTAACCTCCGTAAGCCATGGTGGCTTCGATTTCGTGATTGTGTCCCCGTTTTGCTTGTGTTCTTCGCGTTTTACTTTTTGCTCTCTCTTTCTCCGAGATGATTTCTCTTTATTGGGAGTAGCTTTGCAAAATCCGTTTGAACCAAGTTGTTCGTGCTTGCAAGGAGCATCTTTGCACCGAAGGATTTATCCTAAAACCTTGTGAGCACGTAGATCGGGCGATTTCTTTGCGGTGTTCTTCGTTCTTAAGCTTTTCCCCAAATCTCTTCTCCTCCCTTTGCTCTAAGACAAATTGAGCGATGATTTCTTCGGGATAGCTCCCCAACTGCACTAGGATCATGCCTACACAGTTTGGTTGCAGTTGGTGATCATTTGGTTGAGTTTAGGAAGATTTGGCGGAGAGAAATCCATTTTCGCGAAGTTCAGTTTTCTGCTCGTGAGTGTCGGACCACTTACCCCTAAGTTCCGGACCATAGCAAGTGGTCTGGTGGTCTTGACTTTTCTCGTGTCAAGCAGCAAGGGGCGTCGGACCACCCTCCGGTCCTCTCAGCTTTTGAGCTCCGGACCATTGACAAGTGGTCCGGTGGTTCTGCTGAGGGAGTCAGCCACGCGTCGGACCAGAGTGCATAGTCCGACGGTGCCGTCCGACGGTCTGGTCCGGAGGTCGGGTACTTACTGTTCGTTTTTGGCAGTGGGAAGGGTGAGCACCGGACCACTCTCCTTGGTCCGGAGGTGGCATCGGATTAGTTTGGAGCAGGTCGTCCGGAGGTCGGGTGCTCCCTGCTCGTTTTGGTCTCGGCTGGTGAGAGCGTCGGACCAGCCACCGGACCACTCGTCATTGGTCCAGTGGTCCAGTCTGAACTGGTCCTTAGCCTCTGTTGGTTTGCTGTTTTCGCCCGTTTTACCTAGGTTCTTGCCTCTTTTCCATAGAGGTTGAGAACTTGGTCTTTGGGGTTTCCGGTGAGTTTTCCTCCACTGCCGGTGAGCTCTCATTTCTCCGATTTCGTCTGAATCCCCGCTCGCGTTGCTCGGAGGAGGTTGAGCACCCAACAACTAGGATTGGTTTTTGGGAAGAGTGGCCCGAATATCTCGAGAGAAATTTGAGGCTCCCATTCAACCCCCTCTGGTCGCCGTTCTCGGTCCTTCAATTGGTATCAGAGCCGGTTAAGGATTATTCCACCTTAAACGATTCTTGATCCGCGAAGGCGACATGGAGCGAGGTGTTGGCAAACCTCCGTTTTTCGATGGAACGAACTTCTCCTACTGGAAGGTGCACATGTCCGCCTATCTACAAGGAGTTGATTCGAACATATGGGAGATCTGTGAGAATGAGGGCTATCGTGTTCTTGCGGCTCGTGTTGACCAACTCCAAATTACTCAACACAACGCAAACAGTCGAGCACGGAGTATCCTCTTCTCGAGTTTGTCACTTCCTGAGTTTGAGCGAGTCTCGAATCTCACTACAGCGCGAGAGATCTGGCAAACACTTGTGCGATATCATGAGGGTAATCCTCAGATCAAGTCCAGAATCTTCGACACATACCGTAGGTAGTACGAGAACTTCGTACAGTTGGCCGGCGAATCTATTGACAGGATGTTCACTCGCTTCCAATCTATCGTCAACAAGATGCATGCCAATTGAGCCAACTTGCCCTATGATGATCATGAGATGGCTATCAAGCTTTTGCATGCTCTTGATCGGAGGGTGTGGGAGATGAAGGTGACTGCCATTCAGGAGTCACCGGGCTATGATGCCCTGATCGTGGACGAGCTGTTCAGCAAGTTCAAGTCCTCGGAGATTGACCACCAGACCCAGGCCAAGCTTGAGAACCCGTCGAACCCATCCATGGCGTTGGTTTCTGGCCCCGGCTATGTGTCTTCTACTTCCTCTAACCCTTCACACTCTTCATTCGCTTTGTCTTTGATGTCTGTGACAGAGGAACAAGTGGAGGCGCTTGGAGATGATGAGCTGGCTTTGGTCATCACTAAGTTCTCACGGTTTCACAACAACCGTTTGAACCGACGACGTGGTGGTTCGACCAAGGGGTGCTACCGTTGCGGTGATGAGGATCACTTCATCGCAAACTGCCCCAAGAAAGTTGCGGGTAACTTCACCAAGCGCAAGGACAAGCGCGAGCACCGCTTCGAGGACAAGCACAAGGCCAAGGGTGGCTACAACAGGAGATCCTCAAAAAAAGGTGTTTGACAAGGTGAAGGCCAAGCACCGAGCCTTCCTCGCCTCCTTCAGCGACATCGATGCCTCCTCCGACGGGGGCTCTTCCTCGAGCAACGATGAGTCAAAGGGAAAGGTTGAGGACAAGCTCAACGGCCTCTGCTTCTACGCCGACGCCAAGCACGGTGGCTTTTGCACCATGGCAATTGAAGAAGGCAAGGTCGGAAAGCGCAAGGATGGCCCCGACTACGACTATGACTCCGACACACCCGAGGTATCACCCACCATCGAATCCCTCTCTCTCGAGCTTGAGTCTCTGAACAATACCTTGCTTAGTCAGGATACTTTGCTCAAGCGTGCCGCTTGTGAGAGGAACGATTTTAAGGCAAAGTACCTTAGCACGCTTCATGAGTTAGAGTTTGCTAAGGCACAAGTGGTGGTTACCGAGGAGGTAGAGTGTGATGCTTGTGCCATCCACATGTCTGATCTTGTCACTCTACAGGACAAGTATGGCACTCTACTTGAGGAGATTAGTGAGCTGAAGGCTAGGCCTAGCTTACTTGGTGCGTGCAAGTCTTGCTTAGGCTTGCGTTATGAGCTGACACAGAAGGATGCTAGGATGGCTGTGTTAGAGAAGGTCAGCTCAGATAGCACTAGAGAGTCAGATCGCTTTCAGGCTTTGGAGCTTGAGATCGAGTCGTGCAGACACGACAAGATGCGTACCGAGGAAGAAAACACATACATTCGATCCATCTTGAGTTGGGTGTCTTGCCGAGAGCCGCAGTTGGGGATGATGCTTAACCAATGCAAAATGGCTGGCAGCACGGGAGTAGGATTTGCTATAGGTTGAGCACCCAACAACTGAGTTTGGTTTTTGGGAAGAGTGGCCCGAATATTTCGAGAGAAATTTGAGGCTCCCATTCACCCCCCTCTGGTCGCCATTCTCAGTCCTTCATTCTATTAGCAAGCTCAATTCTCTTAACTTTCTCAAACACAAAGGACAAACTATTCCTAAGAATAGATATGCACAGCTATGACCTATCACTGCAGATGGTACATTAAAATTGCCGAGTGCTATAATGCCATCACCATGAGGCGCCATGCTGGTGGGAGTTGAGGGTGGGTTGCGGCATCCTTCATGCTCGCCTGGTGGACGACCACAAGCGCACCAACAGGCCGGTGGTCATGTGCATGGCCAGCCTGCCCTCTTTCTTGACAAGGTAGGCAAAGAGGGCGAGCAAGGATGTAGTGGTGGCAGTGGGTGCTAATGGAGAACGAGGCATAGGGTTGTGGTTGTTGGGCGACAAGCAGGATGCCGCAGTCGTGGCGGCGCCGGTGCAAATGAAAAACTAACATCACAGGAAGTGGATCATACTAGGCAGAGATCACGATCACGACTCCTTTTTGGGTTTCTGGTCTGGGCATTGGGCTCCGCATGGACGCACACCGAGCCCATGCTCGGGACTGGATTAGAATTAGTTATATGAAAATAATTAATAAATAGAGATAAGTTGCTTTGAGATGTGTGCAATTTCCTAGATGAGAATTGGAGTAGTTCCCAAAATAAACACCTATACTTGTATAGTAGTTTTCTTTTGAGAAACAGCAAGCACACTCTAGTGATGACTTACGATAGGTAGAAGACAACACAAGCCCAAAAGGAAGTTTATCTAAACGTTCTTTTCTATTATGCGTGTCTGGTTATCTAATGACAATAGAAGGTTTATGCTAGTTAGATTTTAGTCCGTTTTTTTCCCTCTGATTAGAATTGGACGTCACCGATTAATATTAGGTTTCTATATAAGAAACCCAACCCTAAAGTGCTCTCTCCCTCATTCCCCACTCGCCGCCACAAAAGCTCAAGCTCTTACCAAACAGTGAGTAGAGCCGTTGTTGTGCCTAGCACTAAGACAACCTCGTCGTCGCTCTTGACTCCTCCACTGATGCAGACTGCCTTCTCTGTTGGACGCTCTTCAAATCTGGTAAGACAACTGCGCTCCTCCCCTATATGTGGTGACAGATCCACTACTCCTTGCCACCTCTGTCCTTGGTATACCTGTTTGAGATTTGTCACTCTTTTTGTCGTCTCCACTCATCCATCTTTGCCACCTCAGAGACTTCTCACAACAACTTCCCACCCACCACCCACCATCCACAGGGTCGGCGAGCCTCCCTCTAAGCCGTGCAGACCCTAATCATAACCCTAAAATCATATGTGCCCAAAGAGTCACCAAAATGACAAAATTTGATATATTTCTTAAATGTTAAGGTAAGATTTTATGGTATTTATTAAAATCCTTTTTTTGCGGCAACACCTAACAACACCTGCCCAACCACCACCCACCATTATAGGGTCAGCGAGCCTCCCTCTAAGCCATGCAGACCCTAATCATAACCCTAATTAAAACCATATGTGTGCACCCGGAGATTCACCAAAATCACAAAAGTTTTATAGATATCTTAAATGTTAAGGCATGCTTTTATTGTATTTATAAAAAATCTTTTTTGACAGGTCAAGTCATACAATAAAGTCCAGTTCTAGTCTTGTGGACCCAACAAGACAGGAAACAGGTTCCTTCATCCAAGGAGAAACTGCCCCCTGGTTTCCTCTCTTTTGGAAGTGGAAACGTGGACTTCAGCTTCCCCGACCTGCTAGGTACTCACGCGCCGTCGTGGCAGCCAGTTGAGATCATCAAGGAGATCCTCCTCCGCATCCCTCCTAACGACCAAGAGTGTCTCCTCTATGCCACCCTCATCTGCAAGCCATGGGACCACCTCCTTTATAGTAGCAGCTTTCGCCGCCGGTATCACGAGCGCCACCGTACACCGCTGCTGCTAGGGTTCTTTAGCAACCTCATCAACACCGGTGGGTACACGCGCTTCATCCACATGCGCTCCTTTCAGCCGGTCTTCCCTTAACTCCACGACTACCGCGCGCACGACGCCTGCCACGGTCGCGTTCTCCTCATAGGATTGCCCGATGCGGCGATGTGTTCCAAGGAGCGGAGGCTGCACTCAACGTCTGGGACCCCGTCACCGATGAGCAGTGGCCCCTGCTCCCACTACTGTGTGACCAACCGGTGCACAACTGGAATGCCATGGTGTTGTGCGCCAATTCCAACACCAACATCGTAGGCATCTGCGACCACCTCGGTTGTCGCCCTAGCCACTTCCACGTCGTTTTGGTCGGCATCAATGACAAGGAGATGTTCGCCAATGTCTACTCATCGGGTTCTGCCACGTGGAGTGAAGCAATGTCTACCTTTCCGTGTGTTGCACTCGACGAAGGTAGCCTTTACCGAGTGTTATGGTCACTGCACTCGGCAAAGTGACCTTAATTTGGGCACCTAGGAACTCGATTAGCTGAGTGTCCCATGAACGACACTAGGCAAAAAACAAGGCTTTACCGAGTGTCCCATGCACAACACTTGACAAAGAACAAGGCTTTATCGAGTGTCCCATGCTCGACACTCGGCAAGGAATAAGGCTTTGCCAAGTGTCCCATGCACAACACTGGGCATAGAACAAGGATTTTTTGAGTGTCCCATGCACGACACTCGGCAAAGCCTCCATCACCGTGTTATCGTCGTGACGTGTACTTTTCTTTGCCGAGTGTTTAGGAGAGTCCGCAAAGGTTTTGTCGAGTGCCTGACAAAAAAAAACCGCTCAGCAAAGCGGCCTTTGTCGATACCGGAGGACAATGTCATCCATGAAGATTTTAAATGTACTCAAATACTATTTATAGAGATTTAGTAATCTTTTTTTCGTCTATGTAATAACTTGTACTTAGACTGTTGAATCCTCTGTATTGCAATATTCTGTTAGCAAGCTCAATTCTCTGAACTTTCTCAAACACATAGGACGAACTATTCCTAAGAATAGAAATGCATACTATGACCTAGAACTGCAGATGGTACATTAAAATTGCCGAGTGATCTAATGCCATCACCATGAGTCGCCACGCTGGTGGGAGTTGAGGGTGGGTTGCGGCGTCCTTCATGCTCGCCTGGTGGACGACCACAAGCGCACCAACAGGCCGGTGGTCATGTGCATGGCCAGCCTGCCCTCTTTCTTGACAAGGTAGGCAAAGAGGGCGAGCAAGGATGTAGTGGTGGCAGTGGGTGCTAATGGAGAACGAGGCATAGGGTTGTGGCTGTTGGGCGACAAGCAGGATGCCGCAGTCGTGGCGGCGCCGGTGCAAATGAAAAACTAACATCACAGGAAGTGGATCATACTAGGCGGAGATCACGATCACGACTCCTTTTTGGGTTTCTGGTCTGGGCATTGGGCCCCGCATGGACGCACACCGAGCCCACGCTCGGGCCTGGATTAGAATTAGTTATATGAAAATAATCAATAAATAGAGATAAGTTGCTTTGAGATGTGTGCAATTTCCTAGATGAGTGTTGGAGCAGTTCCCAAAATAAACACTTATACTTTTATAATCCCTCCATTTCAAATTGTAAGTCATTCCAAGAATCTTGGAGAGTCAAAGTATTTTAAGTTTGACCAAAGATTATAGAGAGAAACATAAAGATTTATGACATAAAATAGGTATAGTATGAATATATAACCAATAAAGAATCTAATGGTCCTTAGTTAGTATCAAATATGTTATTATCATATTATATAAATTTGGTCAAATTTTATAAACTTTAAGATTCTTGGAATGATTTATAATTTGGGATGGAGGGAGTAGTAGTTTTCTTTTGAGAAACAGCAAGCACACTCTAGTGATGACTTACGATAAGTAGAAGACAACACAAGCCCAAAAGGAACTCCATCTAAACGTTCTTTTCTATTATGCATGTTTGGTTATCTGATGACAATAGAAGGTTTGTGCTAGTTAGATTTTAGTCCGTTGTCCCTCTGATTAGAATTGGACATCACCGATTAATATTAGGTTTCTATATAAGAAACCCAACCCTAAAGTCCTCTCCCTCATTCCCCACTCGCCGCCACAAAAGCTTAAGCTCTTACCAAACAGTGA
Source organism: Microstegium vimineum (assembly GCA_022036555.1). Classification (NCBI taxonomy): domain Eukaryota; kingdom Viridiplantae; phylum Streptophyta; class Magnoliopsida; order Poales; family Poaceae; genus Microstegium; species Microstegium vimineum. The sequence goes on from CM039119.1 coordinate 1,587,407, forward strand.
GTAGAGCTGTTGTTGTGCCTAGCACTAAGACAACCTCGTCGTCGCTCTTGACTCCTCCACTGATGCAGGCTGACTTCTCTGTTGGATGCTCTTCAAATCTGTTAAGACAACTGCACTCCTCCCCTATATGTGGTGACAGATCCACCACTCCTTGCCACATCTGTCCTTGGTATACCTGTTTGAGATTTGTCACTCTTTTTTCCGTCTCCACTCATCCATATTTGCCACCTCAGAGACTTCTCACAACACATTCCCATCCACCGCCCACCATCCACAGGGTCGACAAGCCTCCCTCTAAGCCGTGCAGACCCTAATCATAACCCTAAAACCATATGTGCCCGAATAGTCACCAAAATCATGAAATTTGATAGATTTTTAAAGGTTAAGGCAAGATTTATTGTATTTATTAAAATTCTTTTTTTGCGGCAACGCCTCAGAACACCTTCCCAACCACCAACCACCATCACAAGGTCAGCGAGCCTCCCTCTAAGCCGTGCAGACCCTAATCATAACCCTAATTAAAACCATATGTGTGCACCCGGAGAGTCACCAAAATTACAAAATTTGATAGATATCTTAAATGTTTAGGCATGTTTTTATTGTATTTATAAAAATTCTTTTTTGACGGGTCAAGTGATGCAATAAAGTTCAGTCCTAGTCTTGTGGACCCCACAAGACAGGAAACATGTTCCTTCATCCATGGAGAAACTGCCCCCTGGTTTCCCCTCTTTCGGAAGTGGAAGCACGGCCTTCAGCTTCCCCGACCTGCTAGGAACTCACCGCGCACCGTCGCGGCTGCCAGATGAGATTGTCGAGGATATCCTCCTCTGCATCCCTCCTAACGACCAAGAGTGTCTCCTCTATGCCGCCCTCGTCTGCAAGCGATGGGACCACCTCCTTGCCAGTAGCGGCTTTCGCCGCCGGTATCGCGAGCGCCACCATACACCGCTTCTGCTAGGGTTCTTTAGCAACCTCATCAACACTGGTGGGTACACGGGCTTCATCTACATGCGCTCCCACTATTGTGTGACCAACCGGTGCACAACTGGAATATCACGGTGCTATGTGCCAATTCCAACACCAACATCCTAGGCGTCTGCGACCACCTCGACTGTCGCCCTGGCCACTTCCACGTTGTTTTGGTTAGCATCAATGACAAAGAGATGTTCACAACGTCTACTCATCGGGTTCTACCACGTGGACTGAAGCAACGTCTACTTTTCCGTGTGTTGCACTCGGCAAAGGTAGCCTTTACCGAGTGTTATGGTCACTGCACTTGGCAAAGTCACCGTAATTTGGGAACCTAGGAACTCGCTTAGCCGAGTGTCCCATGAACGACACTTAGCAAAGAACAAGGCTTTACCGAGTGTCCCATGCACAACACTGGGCAAAGAACAAGGCTTTGTCGAGTGTCCGATGCACGACACTCGGCAAAGAATAAGGCTTTGCCAAGTGTCCCATGTACAACACTGGGCATAGAACAAGGATTTTTTGAGTGTCCCATGCATGACACTCGGCAAAGACTCTGTCACCGTGTTATCGTCGTGACATGTACTTTTCTTTGCCGAGTGTATAGGACAGTCGGCAAAGGCTTTGTCGAGTGCCTGAAAAAAACGCTCAGCAAAGCCGCCTTTGTCGACAACTTTTTTGGCGAGTGTGGCACTCGAAAAAGAATTTACTAAGTGTATTTAGGCCTTTGCCAAGTACCGCGGGCAGTCTGCAAAGATCCTAACTCCGGTAGTGGTACTAGCTAGTACTGACTGAGTACTAGACATGATAATGGTGGTGCGTCTATCGAGAGGCTGGCCGACAACAATTGCTGAGTTTAGAGAAGAAGACCTTCTTATTTATTTTGCTTGTTATCGTCGGGCCGGTGTTCGTGGATGCATGCTCAACTTCGCTGTTATTATTTGGGGGTGTCATGCAAAACATTTTCTATAGTAGTGTGCGCCACAGCTAGCAGCCGCTCAACTTTGCTGTCTCAAGATGAGTGGTCTTGTGGGGGCAGTGGGAGATTTGATTCTATAGAAGGGACTTGAGGGAGGAGAACATGAGATGACAAGATGGGGGAGCGGCGGTCGCACGGAGGGATGGGTGCGACACAGGCTGTGTTGAGAATATGCGCGTGGGAGTTGTTTGACCCAGTGCCAAAAAATTTTGGGGTCCCATGAGATCCGTGTGGGCTTTGCAAAGCCGAACCCCGCCCCAACCCGATTTGGGTCCTCGAACCCGCAGGGAAATAGAGATAAGTTGCTTTGAGGTGTGTGCAATTTACTAGATGAGTATTGGAGCAGTTCCCAAAATAAACACCGGCCCTTTTATAGTAGTATTCTTTTGAAAAACAGCAAGCATACTCTAGTGATGACACAAGCCCAATATGCAAAAAGGAACTCCATCTAAACGTTCTTTTCTATTATGCATGCCTGGTTATCTGATGACAATAGAAGGTTTATGCTAGTTAGATTTTAGTCGTTTTTGTCCCTCCGATTAGAATTGGACGTCACCGATTAATATTAGGTTTCTATATAAGAAACCCAACCCTAAAGTCCTCTCCCTCATTCCCCACTCGCCGCCGCCAAAGCTCAAGCTCTTACCAAACACTGAGCAGAGCCGTTGTTGTGCCTAGCAGTAAGACGACCGCGTCATCGCTCTTGACTCCTCCACTGATGCAGGCTGCCTTCTCTATTGGACGCACTTCAAATCTGGTAAGACAACTGTGCTCCTCCCCTATATGTGGTGACAGATCCACTACTCCTTGTCGCCTCTGTCCTTGGTATACCTGTTTGAGATTTGTCACTCTTTTTGCTGTCTCTGTTCATCCATCTTTGCCACCTCAGAGACTTCTCACAACACCTTCCCACCCACCGCCCACCATCCACAGGGTCGGCGAGCCTCCCTCTAAGCCGTGCAGACCCTAATCATAACCATAAAACCATATGTGCCCGAAGAGTCACCAAAATCATGAAATTTGTTAGATTTCTTAAATGTTAAGGCAAGATTTTATTGTATTTATTAAAATTCTTTTTTTGCGGCAACACCTCACAACGCCTTCCCAACCACCACCCACCATCATAGGGTCATCGAGCCTCCCTCTAAGCCATGCAGACCCTAATCATAACCCTAATTAAAACCATATGTGTGCACCCAGCGAGTGGCCAAAATCACAAAATTTGATAGATTTCTTGAATGTTAAGACATGTTTTTATTGTATTTACAAAATTCATTATTGGCAGGTCAAGTTATGCAATAAAGTTCAGTCCTAGTCTTGTGGACCCCACAAGACACGAAACAAGTTCCTTCATCCATGGAGAAACTGCCCCCTGGTTTCCTCTCTCTCGGAAGTGGAAGCGCGGACTTCAGCTTCCCTGACCTACTAGGTACTCACCGCGCACCGTCGCGGCTACCAGATAAGATCGTCGAGGAGATCCTCCTCCGCATCCCTCCTAATGACCAAGGGTGCCTCCTTTGTGCCGCCCTCGTCTGCAAGCGATGGGCCCACCTCCTTGCCAGTAGCGGCTTTCGCCGCCGGTATCGCGAGCGCCACCGTACACCGGTGCTGCTAGGGTTCTTTAGTAACCTCATCAACACCGGTGGGTACACGCGCTTCATCCGCATGCGCTCGTTCCAACCGGTCTGCCCTGAACTCCATGATTACCGCGCGCATGACGCCCGCCATGGCCGCGTTCTCCTCAACAGGATTGCCCGATGCGGCGATGTGTTCCAAGGAGTGGAGGCTGCGCTCATCGTCTGGGACCCCGTCACCAATGAGCAGTGGCCCCTGCCCCCACTACTGTGTGACCAACCAGTGCGCAACTGGAATGCCGCAGTGTTCTGCGCCAATTCCAACACCAACACGCTAAGCGTCTGCGACCACCTCGGCTGCCACCCTAGCGACTTCCACGTCGTTTTGATCGGCATCAATGATAAGGAGATGTTCGCCAACGTCTACTCATCGGGTTCTGCCATGTGGAGTGAGGCAACCTCTATGATGCTTCCATATGATTATCTTGATGAGGCGGTGCTTCCTGCTGTAGCAGGGAATGCTCTCTACTTCATCCTTCACAGGGGAGTCGTAATGCTCAAGTACGATCTATCCACAAGGGCAATGTCTCTGATCCCCCTACCGGTCAATCCCTATCTTCGCCGCATTGTGCCCATGGCCATGGACGATGGTAGGCTGGGGGTCGCGGAATTGGACACACAGTCTAATCTCCTACTCTGGTCAATGGAGAATGGAATTGGTCCTGGTGGAAATGTTGGACGATGGGTACTCAGAAGATACATTGAACTTAGGACACTGCTCCCTGTTCATGCTCTTGCGCTGTTTGTGGTTGCCGTTGCGGACACCGTGGGTGTTATCTTCGTGTATACAATTGATGGGATCTATATTGTTGATCTGAGGTCCGGGCAGGGAACCAAGGTTCTTAGCTATGGTTTCTACGACATTATCCCATTCGTGAGCTTCTACACTCCAGGTACAACCCACATGAGGTCCTACTTAAAGGGTGGATTTATAGTCAGACGGGTAGCTCTGTAGCTGCACCATGATTCAGTATGGGGGGTATTTTGGTTGGATTTGTATGTGCTCTGGAACAATGACTTCACAAAATTGTGTATTCTTCAAATGTTATATAACAATATATGATACACCTATAATCGTATTTTCTTTTATGTCCACTGTTGGAATTAATCTGTTGGACAAGTGCAGTACGAATTTCTAAAGTAACTGTTACGGACATATGACTTGAATGATGAATACCTTAAAAGGCCGCTACCTAGTACATATACGATCTAGCGGTTGCACTGCAGTTATCAGCATTGCACATGTGTTTTAACCCTGTGCGCTTATCTATGACATTTCATACAATTGTCACTTAATAACATATAGAAGTACGGATCATAATTTATACCAAACAATGATATTTGTGTTTTTCTGCTATTTCAGTTCTCCCATCTTTTAATATGACCAGGTATGGGGGTTTCAACTGGTGGAGCTAAAGATAATATGTTGTTGTTATGTGCATGTTCTGTTAACCATTAACACTTGAGCATCAGCTTGTTAGTTTTCTATGCTAGCATAGAAAAAATGTTTAATAAGGGGAATTTATTTCTCAGCCTCCTGACATTTTTTTTGTTTTGTTTTTTTTGTATTTTTTCAGTATTACGAGCAGCCTTAAACAGGTGAGGGAATGAGTTGCTTCAAGCGCTTGACAGAATTAAGGTGCTCACCGGAAGGTTTCTTGGCAATTGGAAATTTGTTGGATAAATAGTATGAGCGTTATTGCGTTAAGATACTAATATAATCAATAGTGGCAAGACATGTATCAATTGCGTTTTTCTAGTTTCAGCTCATGAATGACTGCATATCTAACTCTGTTTCAGTTTAAATGATCCAGTCATTGTCGACTGCTCTGTCACTAATTGTGCACTTGCCTGTTTCCTCTTTGTGATGCCCACCCTTTTGCTTGGTTTGTTCTTGTGCTGGATGGTGATTTGATTTTTTTAGAACTATCTGTTCGGTTATCACTTGTAGCACATTTAATTTATTTATGTGTTTTTGCTCCGGTGGTCCTCTGAAAAAACTCTTTATTTCATTATACCTCCCAGTCATGTCCCACATCCTGGGTTGGGGAGGGGGGAGGGCAGAGAGAGGAACAGGCTAGTGTTCGACAAGGGAAAAGAATGAGTACATACACGGACATCACCTTGCCAAGATTGAGGGTTTCCATCACCGGTGGTAGAGCGAGGGTTTCCATCTGTGAGAGCTGATTATATGGTCCATCCGATTCATCAAGATTATGTCGTCTGCGATACGATTTGCCAAGGATAGTTGAAATTGGTTAGCCTGACAGAGTTCACTGAGCTCCATACTATACGAAATCAAATTCCAAAATATTCCACAGTGTTAGGAAATAATACAAACAAAATCACACACGAGACAATGTTTTTTAACGAGGTTCAGACATGTGCCTACATCATCGGGGCATGATTATGGGCGTTCCTTCCCAACAGTTGAAATAACTGTCTTAAATCGTCTTGTGGTTACAATAGGGTTGGAGTTATATTTATATCCCCCAAGGATTGTCTCTCTACCGTTAATTTCCAATACGGTACTAACCATATCCTAGCCCTCTAAAACAACTCAAGTCGTAACGTAACCAAACAATACACATATTCGACACAAACCCAACAAACTCCACCTTGGCGAATATGCATGCCACCTTGAAGTTATCTAAATGCGAACATCTGTGTACCGAAACTTGAGTCTTGATTTTACAGCTCCTAAAGCTGCTTAATGAGTCACATCTGACTCATCCAAACAAGAGTGTTAGCTCCTGCAACTTCATGCTCCATAACTCCACCTAAAGTTGTATTCAAAGACTTGCGAAGAAATAACCAGAAGAAATAATCTGTAGAAAACTAGGTATTGGATAATCCTAGTAAAAACCTACAGCCTGGTACACTTGCGTGTAAATAACCAATGAACCTTCTGATATAACCAAAGATGTGCACTTGACTAGAATAGGTGAACACCAAGAATAGAGCAGAAGATTTCAGAACTCTGCCTTGGACTAGACGTTGCAATAAACGTCGAGTCGCCTATTGAAAGGCACAGAAGAAATCGTCGAACAAACAAACGACGATAATATACTGAACTTGATCCCGGTCTTGGATAGACGAAAGAAATCGTCTAGCAAATAATTTCAACAACGATGCACCAAAACTTTTGTCCAAAAGAAAATATAATCTGCAGAAATCTAGGTATGAATTGAAACCTAGCATGAACCTGCAGCCTATATACACGTCTGTACGAACAACTGAAATCAGTCAATAAATTTCTTCTGGATAGATTGATGTGTGCCCGTACCGAAATCCACCAGGGAACCAACCCAGGATGAGCGTGCAAAAGTCCTGCACTCTGTCAGGAACACCAAACGCACGCAGCTCCTCTCCACCTTGATTCACGTACACGAACCTCGATGCGAGAGTAGGTATAGTATGCAGCAAATTGATTTTCCCTCCTGACGCAGCAGCAGATGGATTTCTTAAAACCGACTCCGCCTCGGTCTACCAACAGCAAACAACGACGGATTCACGTCCCGCCGGAACGACAGAGGTAGCAGAACCCGTCGATTGACCAGGCGGATATCTTCGGCGGACGAGCACGTACGCCGAAAATCAGATTGATTCCCGTGGCCGGCGGCGGAACCAATATAATACCAACGCCTTCAAAAACTCGATCTCGAACTGCTCCCAAACAGACTCCGCCTTGGACTCGATGCTTGGACGCGTCGAATCGCCGTCTGCACACGTCACGGAAGAAATTGATGAGTAGTAGATTGATCTGTTCGCGGCGGGCGGCGTGATGAACTCAAAAACGGCACAGCTCAGAAGATCCACCGTCTTGACTCCGCCTTGGATAGGACGAGTAAGACGAGTACTCGTCCAATCACCGATTTGCACGGCACGGAAAATCGATGATCTTGACGGCGGCGCGATGAACAGAGACCGAAACCCTAATCATGGAAGACGATAAATAACAAGGAATAAAGCCCTAATTTTTTCAACCAATCTCGTGTCCAGCTCTGATACCACTTGTTAGGAAATAATACAAACAAAATCGCACACGAGACCATGTTTTTTAACGAGGTTGTCACACCCAATTTTAAGAATAAAATTGAATGCGAATAACTCATATGTGCCCAAAGATCAATCACACACATAAGCCGACAAATTTTTAAATAGTACCATTATTGAGTGCTTATTACATAACGAATAATATTCTTCATCAAAACAGCGAAAAATAAAGATAACTCTCGCAGGGAAGCTCCACTTCACAGGGAACGCCGACTGGTTGACCACTAGCCTAGTACCCCTCACGGTAGTCTTCATAGCCATCTGATGAGGATGATAAAGCAAGGGTGAGCACTTAAAGTACTCAACAAGAGTAACACAGGGTTATGAAGCTCAAAGGCTGACACTGTCTGAACTCCGGTTGCTTTTAGTTTGGTCAAGTTTTACCAACACTTAGCTTTAGTTATGCAAAACCCAATTAATAACCACATGACAAGAATAATAATCAACATTAACAATTAAACAACATGATCATCTACACTGTGAGTTTTCCAGGCCGCTCGTGACCGTGAGCACGGTTATCATGATAGATTTACACTCTGTAGAGGTTATGCACTTTACCCACAAGCCGTGTTGCCCATATGCCCGGGATAGCTAGTCCTAAAACACTCCCAAGGTGAGCAGGCAGGGTACACTACGAAGTCTTTCAAAAGTCTTCCCAACATGTCGACAGACCCTACAAACCCAAGGGCAAGGGGTATGTAAAGGCCCTACTCGATGGTACCCTTCCGAAGCGGTAACCACCCTAGGCCATGCCCTACAACCAGCTCGACAATGGTGCCTTTCACGAACTGCCAACATGCCAGTACGAATCTTCATACTTGACTAAAGCCAGAGCCATTATAGCACCCATGGTTGCATTTAAGTCCCAACTTTTGCCCTACAGTGTGGTCCTATTCCATGTTGCTATAAAATCCATTTTTAGATCATCGTTGCATAATCCATTAGTCAAGATTCATCTCAAGATTCATCATGTTCAGCATAGCAAAACTACCCATATGCAATAGTAACCCAAAGGTGACAAGGAACAAGTTCAACAAGCTATGGTAGATCTAAAATAGGAATCAATTGAGACACATGCAACATGACTAGATTTGATTATAGTGAATGGGTAACAAGGATGATCCCATGTTAAACTTGCCTTGATCACAAAGCTCCTAGTGGTCCTGATCTGCTGCAAAGAACTCCTGATCACCGAAAAACTCACCGGCTATACTCGATCAACATCACCACGCAATCATCCGAACAATCATACACGAAGCAACCAAGATATAATTAGAACATTACACCAAAACAATAAAAAGATTATGAAAAGGTTTTAAAAGAGATCTATATTATACTACGATCACAAAGACGCTTGTTTCACGCTAATCGGATCTAAAACGAATAAACTATAGATTAAACAAGATTAATTATGCAAGATTAAAGCATTAAAAGAATTAATCTAAACTTTTATTTTAAAAGTGATTAACATAGATGAAATCTATACTACTGGATAGAGCATAAAATTACAGATCTAACGCAACTTGAACGGGTCGATTTGGATCTAAAACGAGCAAGTTATTAGCATTTAAAAACAGTGGCAATTTTGTAAATTAATGGATCTATTTTGAATTAAAACAAATCGAGAAAATCGGATTTACTGAGTCAGCAAGGGATGGCGGGTTGATTAGATGAAAACTGGCGGTCTCTTTAGAAAAAAGGACCCGCGAAGGGGTATGGATGGATCAGATCCATTGGATCTAAGATGGAGGGTTCAGATTAGAAAGGGGAAAAAGAAAAAAAAATAGGGAGGGGATTCCCCATCGGGAACAGTATCCCGGCCGGCTTCACGGCGGCGCCATGGGCGGCCGAGCCCGAGCTCGCCGGCGAAACGTCGATCGGGGGCTCTGGTGCTCGGTTTTACGAACCGAAAGCACCAGGAGAAAGAGGGCGCGAAGGCGAACTCACCAGAGGTGACCGCAGGGCCTGGGGACGGCTGTGAGCGGCCGACAACGGTGAACAGCGGCGGCGGAGCTCCTGTACACCCAAAAACGACCCGGGTGAGCAAAGCTGAGCGAAGGAGGGGGAGGCGAAGGTCTTGGCGAAGCTATAGATGCAATCCACAGCTCTTGAAGCCCTTACGATGACGACCGCGGACGACGGAGCTCGGCGGCGGTGCTCTGCTTGCGACAGATCGCGAGCGTTGCGCTGCTGCTGCTGGCGAGGCGAGGCTCGATTGTAGATGAGAAAAGGCAGCGCGGACGGTGCTATATATAGCGATGCAAAGGGAGGAGGCCGGTGCGGATACGCCTGCTCGCGAGAAGATCGTCGAGGCTGTTCGCGACTCTTCGACAGAGCAGAGTCCGGAGCGGACTTGGTTGGAGGAAGGAGGCGGGGCTGACGCGCGGGGCCGCTGCGTCAGAGAGAGGAGAAAGGGGGAAGAGGCCGAGGCCGAGCGGGCCTGCGGACTGCGGCCTGCTGGCGCGCTACTGGGCCGAGGACGCTGGGCCGGGCAGTCGGCCTGCGCGGGAAAAGGAGTGTGGGTTGGTTTGAGAGAGAGGGAGAAAAAGAGAGAAGGCTTTTCTTTTCTTTTTGCAAATGATTTTTCAAACTATTTTTCAAAAAGATTTTGATAACATTTGACTTTGCAAACCAAGTAGTACAAATAAAAAAAATGCAGAGGCATGCAGTGCACAACATGTTGTAACCCTAACATGTGATATTGGTTTTAGTTTTATTTATTTAAATTCTATGCTCACAAAAATTGCTAGAAATAAAATCAAATTAAAGCAAATTAAATTCAAATGCAAACCTAATTTGCTAATTCAAATTTTAGGGTGTTACAGAGGTTCGAACATGTGCCTACATCCTCGGGGTGTGATTATGGGCGTTCCTCCCCAACAGTTGAAATAGCTGTCTTAAATCGTCTTGTGGTTACAATAGAGTTGGGGTTATATTTATATCCCCCAAGGATTGTCTCTCTACCGTTAATTTCCAATACGGTACTAAACATATCCTAGCCCTCTAAAACAACTCAAGTCGTAACGTAACCAAACAATACACATATTCGATACAAACCCAACACACAGTATACATCACATATTTGGTTACAAACAAGAAAGAAATTTGGCTGCTTGGACTGAGATTACACACTCGATCAACATATATATTTCAAAGCTAACCAATTTGGTGATTGAATTGCTTGAGATTATTTTACTGTCCGAGCTCAAAGGCAGTGGCCTCGAAGGTGTCAGACAGGCCAGTGCCGGTCTTGAAGGTGACCTTCTCCGGCGATGCCTCTGGGACGTACACCTCGACGACGCTAAGCCAGAGCATCAGTTCCTTTGTCTTGACGCCGGTGATCTTCCTCAGCTTGCCCTTCTCGACGAACGCCGTGACCTCGGCGGCATATGACACCGTTTGCTTGATCTTCTTGAAGGTGTGTTCCACCTTCTTCTTTCCCTGCAGCAGCCACATGAAGCCTGTGTCACTGTTGTACCCGAACTCCTGGATGTCCTCCATTGGAAGCAGGCCCTTTGGAAGGCCGAGCTCCTCCAATAGCTCAATGGACTTCTTCCTGCACGCGGCATCTCCGGTCACAACCTCTGCACCAGCGCGGTGGCTTTCGATGGCCTGGGACGCCATGGTTGGTTGGCAAATGGAGCTCAAAGCCTCAAAGTAACGCAGAGGCAAAAAAGAGATTGTACTTTGTAAACTGTAGCTGGTTGCTTTTGAGAGTGATGAAGTGTTTGTGTCATGGGAGATGGAACAACAGCACATATATAGGCAGGCTGCATGCAGCTTCTGCAGAGAGAAGCAGTAGAAGACGACGACGTGCAGTCCTTGTTTGACTTTGTCGGCAAAGGGCGTTGAATTTGACAAGGACCATTCTGGTGTGCTCTCTATTCTGGCATGCTGAACTGCAGATTTGACCAATTTCTCTTCATGTCCAACAGGCAGCAAGACAATATGCATGCAGACTTGTTTGACTTGGTTGGCAAAGAATGGACGTTGAACTTGACAGAGGACCATTGTGGTGTGCTTTCAGGGTCCGGCGTGCTGGACTACGAACTTTGACCGTTTCTCTACGTATCTAGCTACTTGTAAATTACTCATAATTTTTAAACTTTAATCAAATCTCTAGAAAAAAACTTTAAATTTATGATATTAAATTAGTATCATTAGATTTATCATAGAATATATTTTCACATAATGTTCATTTTAAGTCATAAATGTTATTATATTTTTCTATAAAGTTAGTTAAAGTTAAAAAAGTTTAACTAGGATGGATTCTAGCAATTGATTCTTTTAAGGATAAAGGGAGTAGTTTAAACTCTACACGAGTAGTAGAGTTTTTTTTTTTGAACGGAACATGCCTGTATTAAAGTTAAGGAAACGTACATAGACCCATACAAGTACAAGCACACCAGATATGAATACAAAGGACAGCTGTCCCACTCAACTTTGCAGAAAGGGCCTCAAGAAAAAAGAAAGTTACAAACAGGTACTTGGACCCTTTCCTAGCCGAGGCCTTCAGAAATCCCCATCGTCGGGGATCGCCAGCTCCGGCAGCCGCTACCCATGTCCAGATCCGAGGGAGCTCCATCGCACAAAGGCTTTGAAAGAAACCGCATAAGACACTCATCCCGAAGGGCGAGATGAAACCATCGCTGAACGCACGTCGGCCGGGGCCACGCCCACACCCCGAGCTTCCAGGATCTTGGATCGGAGCTCGACGACGACGACGACTGCCGCCGTGGAAAGAACGAGTTCGATCCTGCCACCTAACTTCCAGCAAACCCACAGCAGCCACCACATCCACGAAGCAAAAGGCCAGCGTCTTCGACGCTCTACCGAGACGACGAGGCACCGCCAGCAAGACTCCAAAGCAAGAGCCGACGGGACCTAGAGAAGTTGGTATCTGATGTTTAAGGCGGTTAAGTAGGGTTGTGAGAAAGCAACAATCACGTATACTCTTTTCGAGTTGTGGGCTCCGGTAAAAAAACATCTTCCAGCAAGATCCATTCTTAGGGCCCCAAAATTTGTGTGGGCCCAAATCCTCCTCCACACCCATTTTTAGGGCGCTTTAGGCCAAGCCCCCATATCTATTTTGTTTATGACATGGTTAACAAGATTAATGCAAGGTTCAAAATTTCACAGGAATTTCATGAGTTTCGGTAATTTTGTTGGTGGCCTAAAGAAAAAATACAAAATTTTGTAATACACTAATACATGTGCTATATAACTCTAAATTTATATTTTTCTATTTTATTATATTGCATATTCTTCTACTGAATAGATGTGTGGTCATAAATTACAATAATATTGTTCGCAAAAAAATAAATTACACTAATATTTGTTTAGATCTATTTTTTTTAGAAAAAAACATACTTCATGTGGTAGTCTCTAAAAATAATTTGGTGAAATTTTGGACGAATTTTGCAAAACTCAGTAATTTAAGTGGTGGCCGAAAAAAACGCAATACCTGAATTTAAAAAACCTGGATTAATAACTAGAACCATACCATTAGACCAGCCCTGAGGACAGTACTTAGCGAGCATCTCAGTTTTTTGAAACCGTCAGTGAGTCAAAAATGAATTCTCATTCATGAAAAGATTTGCACTGACTGTCAAATTCAAAGGATAATTTCATTTTGTTTGGCATTTTATTGTTTTCAAACACAGGGATTGAAAAACTCTGTTTCTCCAAAGTTCAATCCATGGTACAGCGGAGTTACATTTGTGTAACTTCTATGCCTCGTGCGTTATATTTAGGAATGTCGAAGCAAAATGTACTAAAAATAATTTAAAAAAAGTATTCAGATACGAGGATCGGCTCAGAAAATTTTAATTTATTGCTTGTCTGGACCGTACTTTTGAAATGTATCCCGGAATCAAGAAAACACACAGAACGTTTGCAGTTGCCACAAAAACAAGCACACACCCCAGAGTACAAACTACATACTCGTCACAAGAAAAGATAGATTAGACACTAGACATCTTCTGTAACCAACCATTTCAGTGACTACTAATTACTCTCCAAGGGCAAAGGCAGCGGCATCAAAGCTGTCGGAGAGGCCGGTGCCAGTCTTGAAGGTGACCTTCTCTGGAGAGGCCTCTGGGACATAGACCTCGACGACGCTGAGCCAGAGCATCAGCTCCTTTGTCTTCACGCCATTGATCTTCCTCAGCTTGCCCTTCTCGACGAACGCCGTGACCTCGGCGGCATATGACACTGTCTGCTTGATCTTCTTGAAGGTGTGCTCGACCTTCTTCTTCCCCTGTACTAGCCACATGAAACCTGTATCATGGTTGTACCCGAACTCCTGGATGTCCTCCATTGGGAGCAGGCCCTTGGGGAGGCCGAGCTCCTCCAACAGCTCAACGGACTTCTTCCTGCACGCGGCATCCCCGGTCACAACCTCTGCACCGGCACGGTGGCTCTCGATGCCCTGGGATGCCATGGTTGACAAATGGAGCTCCGAGTAGCGCAGAGGACAGAAAGAGACTGTACTTTCGTGAACTGTAGCTGGTTGCTTTTGAGAGTGATGAAGTGTTTGTGTGATGGGAGATGGAACAACAGCACATATATAAGGCAGGCTGCAGGCAGCTTGTTCACAGAGATGCTGTGCAAGACGACGTGATGCGTTGAATTTGACAGGGACTATTCTGGTGTGCGCTCTATTCTGACATGCTGAACTGCAGATTTAATTTGACCATTTTCTCTTCATGTCCAACAGGCAGCAAGACAATGTGCATGCAGTCTTGTTTGACTTGGTTGGCAAAGAATGGACGTTGAACTTGACGAGGACCATTGTGGTGTGCTTTCAGGATCCGGCGTGCTGTACTACGAACTTTGACCGTTTCTCTAGGTATGAGAATCATTCTCCTAGTTGGTTTCGGTGATTAACGACAATTAGAGATTATTATGGCTAACGTGTGTTTTGCAGAGGCTATGCGTAGTTTAGCCATAGTGATCAACAAGAATGGGTATTAATGGTCATCACTTAGCCTCAAGGATGGATATCGTTTCGGATTTCAAGGAGACATGATGAAGACCCTAGAATGATATGCTAAGTGTCATAAGGTGATGAAGGGCACATAGAAATAGATAGGGGTTTTTCTTTTGATCTTTGACCGTACTATTAAGAGGGGTTAAGACTAGTAGCTTGACTTAGGAAAGCTTCATGAACTAGGTGTGGTGCACACTTGTCTTCCTTAGCTCTAAGCAAGCCTATGTTGACTGTAAGATAGCCGAGAACAACTTCCATATTCATCGCGACGAAAAACGAAGTTGAGAGGCCTGTTTTCTGGGTGACGGACGCTCTTGACGGAGGCGTTGGACGCTGTCCGTCGCGTCGGACAAAGGCGTCGGACGCTGGGTGGTTGAGTCCACAACGTCCGTTGATCTTCCAGTGGCCGTGTTTTCTGGCTAAGACGTCCGTCGGTTAGGCGTCGGACGCTGGGAGAGTGTCCGTCGACCTTCCAGAGAGGTTGTTTTTCAGCCCGAGCCAGAGTGCAGCGTCGGACGCTGGGATGAGCGTCCGTCGCCCCTGTGACGGAGCGTCCGTCGCTGGGAGATTGTGTCAGAACTAGCCGTTGGGCAGGGCGTCGGAGCGTCCGTCGCCTAGGCGTCGGAGCGTCCGTCGCCTAGGCGTCGGAGCGTCCGTCGCCCAAACTATGAACAGAACTAGCCGTTGGGGCATGCGACGGAGCGTCCGTCGCCTAGTCGACGGAGCGTCCGTCGCCTAGTCGACGGAGCGTCCGTCGCCAACTTAAGTTGCCAGCCCGAGGCAGTTTTCTGAGGGACTATTTATAGCTTCTCAATCTTCTCTCCACCGAGGCCTTTACTCACTTGAGTTGCTGAGTTTGTTGAGAAGGTTGGGAAGAGAGCAAGAGCCCTAGAGTGAGAGAGTGATTCGCGAATCCATCCATCCTCTCCTCTAGTTCATCCAAGAGTTCAAGTGTGCATCCTCTAGTTGTGAAGCTTGAAGTGAGTCAAGCGAAGATCGAAGCTTGTTACTCTTGGTGATCGACATCACCTAAACGGTCTGGTGGTGTTTGGAGGAAGGTGATCGCCGGAGGATTGTCGGCGGCCCTTCTTCATCGACGATTGTGATCGGTTGTGGGCGATTAACCGGGCCGGAGTGGCGAAGAATTAGCCCGTAGAGAGCACTCATCCCTTGCGCGGGATTGAGGGGGAGCTATACCTTGCGAGGTGCTCCAACGAGGACTAGGGGGGAGTGTCGACTCCTCGATACCTCGGCAAAACATCGCCGTGTCAAGCATCTCTTTCCCTAGCTCTTTCTTACCGCATCACTTTCCGCACTTGTCTTTTAATTCATACTAGAATTGTGTAGGAAGTTTTCGCTTTCTATTGACTTGCTACCGCTTTCTAGCTAGGACACACAAGCGGTAGGCACTAGGGGGTTAATTGGCTCTTTATAGGTTTAATTCTTGTTTAGAAATTAAAAAGAGCCCAATTCATCCCCCCCTCTTGGACATCTTGATCCTTTCAATTGGTATCAGAGCTAGGTTTGCTCTAAATTAGCCTTCAACGCCTAGAGCAAGATGTCCCATGGGGATGGACCACCTCCCATGTTCGATGGAGACGACTTTCCTTATTGGAAAGTTCGTATGGAGGCCTATCTAGAGGTCGTTGACGTGGGCGTGCTCAAAGCCGCCACAAAGGGAGGCACTCTCTTCGCGGAGGACCTCAACTTTGATAAGCACAATGCCAAGGCGAAGAACATTCTTTTTTGTGGCATTAGCAAGGATGTCTTCAACCGAGTGCGTAATGCCAAAGACGCATTTGAGTTGTGGACCACTATTTGTGCTCTTCACGAAGGTACAAAGAGTGAGCGTGAGGAACGCTATCACTTGGTCATGGCTAAGCTCAATTCTTTTTCCATGCATGCAAATGAAAATGCAAATGAAATATACTCACGACTTAACATTATTGTAGAAGAATTGAATGAGCTCAGTCTCAACCAAATGGCACCGGCCGATGTGGTATGCAAGATCCTTTGTGTCTTGCCCATTGAGAAGTATGGCCACATCGTCACGGTTCTTCACCAAGGAGATCTCTCCGCCGTACACCAACATAAATCTTGGGCAAGATCAATGCCCATGAGATGTACATAAAGATTGGTGATGGTGGCTCTTCTTCCTCCTCCAAGAAGAAAGAATAAGAGAAGGAGGAGAAGAAGGACTTGGCACTCAAGGCATCCTCCTCGAAGAAGTATAAGATGCAAGTTGTGTATGAGAGTGCAAGTGATGAAGAGGATGATGATGACCTCGCTCTCATGGTGAAGAAAACAACTAAGATGTTGAAGAAGCTAAACAAGAATGGAGTCAAGTTTGACTCAAAGAAGAAGAAATTCTTCATAAGCTCTTCAAGAAAGCCTCTCTCCAAGATGGATTGCTACAATTGTGGTAAACTTGGACACTTGGCTCATGCTTGCCCCGAAGAGAAGAAAGACAAGTAAACAAGAAAGTAAACAACAAGTTCAAGTACAACAAGGGCAACAAAGATGAGTCAAGTGATGAGGAGAAGAAGGATGACAAGCCATTCAAGAAGAAGAACTTCAACTTCCACAAGAAAAAGAAGAATGGCAAAGCCTACATCGTCGGTGATTGGCTCACCGATATTGAAGACACAAGTGACTCATCCGGAGATGAAAGTGAAGAAGAGAAGGTGGCTGCTTTGGTGATTGGGTCATCTACTCCACCGCCACCTCCTCCATCATCTCCAGGCTCATCCCCTACACACCTATGCCTCATGGCTAAAGGTGACAAGAAGGTACAAAAAGAGGATAGTGATGATGAGGCTAACTCTAGTGATGATAGTGATGATGAGTTTGAGGCACCTTCCTATGATGAGCTAATTGTAATTTGCAACAAATATACTAAGCTCATTAGGAAGTATAAAGCTAAAAGTGAATCACTAGAGAAAGCCAACGATAACTTGCATGCTAAACTTGATGACTTGTCTAGTGCTAATGATGATTTGAAGCTTGAGAACAAATCTCTCTCATCTAGCACTAGGGAGCTCAAAGCCTCACTCAAGCAAGCTAATGAGAAACATGATAAGCTTGAGAGGTCAACACAAGAGCTCCATACAAGATACAACATGCTAAAAGATGACTACAACTAAGTTAAGAATGAACATGGTACACTTGTGATAGCTAACAAATTGCTTACAAATGATCTTGCTACACATGGTGCTATTAACCCGGTTGTTAAGTGTCATATAGCTACTTCTTGTGAGGACTTGCTTGATGAAGTTGCTAGTGAGAAAAATGCTAAGTGCAAGGGCAAGAAGGTAGTTGAGGCCAAAAAGTATGATGACTATGTGAAGATGAGGCAAGAAAACTCCAAGCTCAAGGAAGAAGCTAAGAACTACTACAAGAACAAGGCCATGAGGAACAACTATGACACACCAAAGCCCAAGCCTAAGAAGTGCTTTGGATGTGGTCAAGAGGGTCACTTTGAATTCCAATGCAAGACTCCACCTCCCAAGACCTTGCCCAAGCACACAAGGCCTTTCGCTCATGATGCACACTTCATCATCAACAAGGACTCCAAGGGTAGACCCCAAGTTGGGTTTCTCGGTCCTAAGATGAAGAACAAGCCCAAAGTGCTATGGGTTGCTAAGGAGTTGGTGGACAAGGCTATGGGACCTCGCCAAGTGTGGGTTCCCAAACAACAAGCTTAACTTCAAGTTGCTTGTGTGTAGGTGAACTACAAGACCGGTGGAAGTCATTGGGTGATTGATAGTGGATGCACTCAACATATGACCGGTGACTCCCATATGTTCACCACACTTGAGGAAGATTGTGAAGGGCAAGACAAGATTACCTTTGGGGACAATTCAAAAGACAAAGTGCAAGGTCTAGGCAAAGTGGCAATCTCAAATGATCAATCAATATCAAATGTCTTGCTAGTACAATCTTTGAGCTTCAACTTGCTATCGGTGGGACAACTATGTGATCTTGGTTTCCAATGTCTCTTCACTCCAAATGAGGTAGTTGTGTCCAAGATTGAAGATTCATCATTGATATTCAAAGGGTTTCGGCACAATAATCTGTACCTAGTGGACTTCACCTCAAATGAAGCTAGTTTGCAAACATGTCTATTCTCCAAGAGTTCTTTGGGTTGGCTATGGCATAGAAGATTAGCACATGTGGGAATGTCAACTTTGAAGAAGCTTGTCAAGAAGAAGTTGGTTAGAGGTGTGAAGGATGTTGTGTTTGAGAAGGACAAACTTTGTAGTGCATGTCAAGCCGGCAAGCAAGTAGCAAACACTCATCCAACCAAAGCCTTCATGTCAACCTCAAGAGTCCTAGAGTTACTTCACATGGATCTATTTGGACCTACCACCTATGCTAGCCTTGGTGGCAATCTCTTTTGCTTTGTGATAGTTGATGACTACTCTAGGTACACTTGGGTGTTCTTTCTTCAAGACAAGGGAGAGACTCAATCAATATTCAAGAAGTTTGCAACTAGAGCCCAAAATGAATTTGATATGAAGATCAAGAAGATAAGAAGTGACAATGGAACCGAGTTTGTAAACACCAAGATTGAAGACTATTGTGATGAAGTTGGGATCAAGCATGAAGTGTCCGCCACCTATACTCATTACTCTTGCAAGATCAATGCTTGATGAATACAACACCCCCGAGAAGTTTTAGGCCGAGGCAATCAACACCGCATGCTATGCGGCCAACCGGCTATTTGTCCAAAGGCTTCTTAAGAAGACCCCCTATGAGCTTGTGAATGGGAAGAAACCGGATATATCCTTTTTCTGAGTGTTTGGATGCAAAGTGTATATCTACAAGAAGCGTCAACACTTGGGCAAGTTCCAAAGGAGATGTGACATTGGTTTCTTACTTGGTTATTCTCTTAAATCCAAGGCATATCGAGTATTTAACAAAGCCTCCGGCCTAATTGAAGAAACATATGACTTGGAGTTTGATGAAACTAATGGCTCTCAAGAAGAGCATGAAAATCTTGATGATGTAGGTGATGAACCCTTGAGGGAGGCTATGAAGAATATGCCCGTTGGTGCAATCAACCCACAAGAGGTGGACGAAGTTGAAGATGATGCAAATCAAGTACCCTCTCCACCTCACACGCCTCAAGTTGATGAAGAACAAGTGAGGGAAGCACAAGAAGATACCTTCATCCCTCAAGATCAAGCCGAGGCTCAAGCTAGTGATGTTGATGCACCACAACCTCCTCCCCAAGTGATTAATAGAAGATCTACACCTATGCTTCAAGCCCATCCACAAGACCTCATTATAGGGAGTCCATCAAGGGGGGTAACAACTCGATCTAAACTTGCTTCTTATGTTGAACATCACTCCTTTGTTTCCTTTGTTGAACCATCTAGTGTGGAAGATGCACTTGCGGATCCGGATTGGGTGAATGCCATGCACGAAGAGTTGAACAACTTCACCCGGAACGAAGTGTGGACACTAGTAGAAAAGCCCAAAGGAGCAAGAATCATTGGCACCAAGTGGGTGTTTAGGAACAAGCAAGATGATCAAGGCGTGGTTGTGAGAAACAAGGCAAGATTGGTGGCAAAGGGGTTCTCCCAAGTTGAAGGCTTGGATTTTAGGGAGACCTTTGCACCGGTTGCAAGACTAGAGACCATTTGTATCCTTTTGGCATATGCTTCACATCATAAAATGAAACTTTTTCAAATGGATGTGAAGAGTGCCTTTCTAAATGGTTTCATCAATGAACTTGTTTTTGTCTCACAACCTCCCGGGTTTGAAGACCCAAATTGTCCTAATCATGTGTATAGGTTGTCCAAGGCACTCTACGGATTGAAGCAAGCTCCAAGAGCCTGGTATGAGAGGCTAAGGGACTTCCTACTCAAGAAGGGCTTCAAGATCGGGAAGGTGGATACCACACTCTTCACCAAAGTGCTAGATGGAGAGATCTTTGTTTGCCAAGTGTATGTCAATGACATTATATTTGGGTCAACAAATCAAGATCATAGCAAGGAATTTGGTGCATTGATGTCCAAGGAGTTCGAGATGTCGATGATTGGCGAGCTAACCTTCTTCCTTGGCTTCCAAGTGAAGCAATTGAGGAGGGCACCTTCATATCTCAAGAGAAGTACACTTATGATGTGCTCAAGAAATTCAAGATGGAGGATTGCAAGCCAATCAAGATCCCAATGCCTACTAATGGGCATCTCGATCTCGATGAGGGAGGTAAACCGATTGACCAAACTCTTTACCTCTCAATGATTGGTAGTTTACTTTACCTCACCGCATCTAGGCCGGATATCATGTTTAGTGTGTGTATGTGTGCTAGGTTTCAAGCAAGCCCTAAGGAGTCGCATCTTTGTGCGGTTAAAAGAATCCTTAGGTACATAAGGCACACCCCTAGCATGGGTCTTTGGTATCCCAAAGGAGCTCCCTTCCAACTAGTTGGCTATTCCGATTCGGATTATGCCGGGTGTAAGGTTGATAGGAAGAGTACCTCCGGCGGGTGCCACATGCTAGGAAGATCACTTGTTTCTTGGTCCTCAAAGAAGCAAAATAGTGTGGCATTGTCAACCGCCGAGGCGGAATACATTGCCATAGGAGCAAGTTGTGCACAAATCTTATACATGACCCAAACACTTCTTGATTATGGCGTGTTTTTAAAAGAAGTTCCACTTTTGTGTGATAATGAAAGCGCCGTAAAGCTTGCAAACAACCCGGTTCAACACTCTCGCACCAAGCACATAGATATTCACCATCACTTTCTTAGAGATCATGTGGCTAGGAAAGACATAACACTAGTTAGAGTTAAGAGCGAAGATCAATTGGCGGATATCATCACTAAACCACTCGATGAAGCAACCTTTTGTAGGTTGAGAAGCGAGTTGAATGTGCTTGATCACTCTAACTTCACTAAAAGATGAGTTTGTGTGAACCATGCATTCATATGTTATATAACATGTTTAATTTGGTAATGCACATAGGCTTGGCTAACGCGGTTGAGATAACCGCCCTCATAGCGTGTGACAAAGCTTAACCACGGTTTAAACTTGCAAGCAACCTAGATTCAAATTTCGTATTGCATAGCATATGCATGTGTGTTGTTTGTCGTTCCTTTTCGGTTAAGTTTGAGCATCCTCTGTGTTCGTCCACTTAGGGGGAGCATTCCAAGCTCAAGACACTTCTATACCCCTCTTGTGGCCATATGATGACTCCTTGGTGCTTCCATTCGAATATTTTGAGCTAAAACTAAAATCTAAGCCTATGGCAAACTATTTGAAAATGAGAGTTTGAGAGATGGTTCTCATATCAAGTCCAATCAGGTGTTATTTGGATCTTATTGGGATTGGAACTTGGTTGGGAGAAAGACGCAAAAACAAAATTTGAAAAATTATTTTTAAAAGGCGTCGGACACTGCCGACGGACGCTCGGTGTCAATTGCCTCAGCGTCCGTCGCGATCGTCCGGAGATTGAATGTTGCCCGCTTACAGGGCGACGGACGCTCCCCCAGCGTCCGTCGTAGAGCGTCCGACGCGGTCAATGCGCTCGGGCATTTCAAACCTGTTCTGGAAGCCCGACGGACAATGCCGTCGGACGGTCTCCGAGCATCCGTCGCAAACTTAAGGCACAATTTTTTTTAAAATCCTCGTTTCTTCCTCTGACTCTCTCGGTCGACCGTACGCCGCTCCACCGCTGTTCAAAACCCTAACCACCGCCACTTCGCCGCCGCTGAGCACCCATTCCATTCCTCGCCGGCGTGATCCACCCTGCACCTGCGCTGCAGCCTCTCCCTGCGCCGCAGCCTCTCCCAGCGCCGCCGCCGCCACTCCCGCCGCCGTGCCAGCACCATTTCCCTGCACCGCCACTTCCTTGCTTATTTCAAGCCGTGCAGGAGTTTCTCTGTCGTGGAGCTCTTCTCCAAGGCTCTGTTGGAGGTTGATCGACCTCGGTTGCATGTCAAGGTGAAACTCAACTCCTGCAACTTTCCTTCTAGTTTGCCAATCACCTCACCATTCTCTCTCACCACCCTAAACCACCATTCTGTATTTCCTTGTTAGGCTACGGATTGCGGATAATTGACCGGGGGATCTTACCCTTTCTCTTATTTTGGTCAGTATCAGAGGTATGGTTTGGCAGTTCGATCTATTTCCTCTTACCCCAATTTCATGCTTCTCACTAGACTTTGCTTACCACTAGTTATGTGCTTATTGGTTATACTCCTATCTATCTAACGAGCAGGGTCAGTTGATCAGAGGGTCAGTGTGTCAGTGACAGAGAACTCGGGGCAAAGCCCGCGAGTACAGAACAAGGCAAAGCCTCGAAAGGACAGTCCAGGGCCGGCGTGCCACTCTTGCAGTGTGTTGTTCTGCGGATTGTTAGGGTTTGATTGTCAGTGGGCAGTGAGTTTGAGGGTGTGATTTTTGAGGATCATTTGTCAGAGGTTTGCTAGCAAAGTCTGATAAATGGCAAGAACGAAGAATGCTGGCCCCGTTCCCGGTAGTGGTGGTGACCCTCCACCTCCACCACGTCCACCCACTGATCGGGGAAAGGGCAAGCAGAAGGTCGTGTCACGGAAGCGCAAGAGGCCACTCATGGATCCAGACTCAGCAGCAGCGCTTGCAGTGGCCGAGGCCGTAGAGATTGCGGAGCGAGGAGGATGTCGCGCCAGTTCGAGGCTCTCGCCTCGCCGTGGAGCGCGTCGTGAGTCCCCTTCGCGTCCAGAGTCAGAGCCCGTCGAGGCTACTGAGGCAGAGGAGGCAGAGCCTGTCATAGAGACTGAGAAGACAGAGGCCGCGGGCCATACATTGATTGGCGAGCTGATGAGCCACAGAGTTACCCGGTCCAGAGGCTCTGGTGCACCACCTAGTCCTTCAGGACCTCAGCTACCAGACCCAGTGAGGCATCAGGTCCGAGCTCTCACAGCGAAGCAAGTTCAGTTACTTCGTTTCATGGACTTTCAGTCCTGGTTCCCACCTCAGAGAGATCCCCATGCCGGACGTGATTTCTATACCACGATTCACGAGGACTTTTACAGAGCTTACGTCGACACTGACGCTCCTCTTAGGGCTCACAGAGTGTGCCCATCTACTCACATAGAGGGGGTCGGTGGTCCAGAGATCCTGCAGCACCTACAGTACCTTTAGGGGTTATCAGAATTGATGGGACGATCAGGAGCGTATCAGAAGGACTAGGTGTATCAGTTCTATGCATCGCTATGGATCTCCCCTGATCACGAGTTCCTTCACTTCGGATTTCAGGGACGTGACTTCAGGGTTTCAGCAGCTCGGTTCAGAGAGCTATTCCACCTAGAGTCCTCCCCTATGAGGATTCACAGCTTGTACTATGGGGATCAGGAGGCCCCTCGCCGACCTCATGATGGGATAGTGCCATCTACAGACTTCGTGAGGCCGTGCTTTCAGCTTCCGTTCACGGAGGGTTCGAGCCGTACACCGCGAGACCTCACTCCACTTGCTCGGATTCTCCACGAGGTACTCAGGCGTACCATCCTCCCTCGAATTGGAGCTCGGGACACGATTACATGACTACAGCTATGGCTCCTTGCTCATATCATCCGGAAGGAGAAGTTTGACCTTTGGGACCTGATTGTTAGCGAGCTTGAGGATATCATAGCTGCAGGATTCAGAGGTCACTGGCAGCTACAGTTTGCTCACTGGATATCATATCTTATAGTTGCCAAGACCATATCAGGAGCTATGAGAGTCACTCTCACCAGGTCAGCGATTGAGTTTCCAGTATACTCGATGAGTCAACTAGTGATGCATGGAAACCTGTCTCGCCCCAGCAGAGCTTACAGACCAGGCACCAGGCAGGCCGGTGTGCCACCTCAGTCAGCAGAGGTCACTGACGCCACAGTTGAGCAGATTGCTCAGGCAGAGCTTGCAGATCTTGATGCTGAGATTGACACAACTGCTGAGACTGTCTACAAAGAGGACCTAAATTCTGACAGCTCAGATGAGGATTATCAGCCAGTACGCGAGTACGCACCGATGCCTCATGATCATGAGGCAGGAGGGTCAGGCACAGCTGCAGCTCCAGCTTCAGGTCCCAGCACCTCAGAGGCTACTTTACTTACCATTCTTTCGAGGATGCAGGAGGAGCTGTCACGCCAGGCAGAGGAGCAGAGGCGACAGGCTACCGACTTACGGAGGCTTACAGAGCAGCAGCTGGCGGCTCAGGCACAGACTTAGGCCAGACAGGATGAGTTTCAGCGCCAATTCTTGGCCTATCAGCTGCAGCAGGCAGAGATTCAGAAGACCCAGACCTTGTTACTTGAGCGTCTTCTAGCCTCCAACTCCGGGCAGACATCCACTCCTCAGTTTCAGTTGCCCGGAGTCTCGTAGCAGCAGCAGTTCACCTCACCTCCACAGCAGACTCCAGTTGTAGTGGTACCGACTCCAGCATTACTGTCCGGAGGACAGCAGAGTCAGGCACCAGCTACTCATCCGTTCCAGGCACCAGCTTCTCCCGAGTACCAGTCTCCGAGGACCCAGGTGTCCTCTTGGTTAGCTTCGCCTGGTGAGTTTCAGACGGGATTTACTCCTATCCGGGGAACTACCATAGCAGAGGCCTTGCGAGACCTCTCAGCCTCCTACTTGGAGATTACGGGAGAAGACTCCCCAGGAGCAGCTCAGCTAGTCTCATCAGCTCCAGAGGTTGAGGTGGATCCTCCAGCGACGGGCACTCACCTTTCTTCAGTTGCCTCGTCGAAGATCGCACCTGAGCAGTCCACACAGACAGTTACCACACCTCCAGCTGCAGTTCAGACAGATGCTATTTCGCTAGCAGTTGAGACAGCTGTTACAGAGGCTCAGGATGAGTGAGTTACAGTTGCAGTATCCTCTCCACCTCAGACTCACCCTGCAGAGTTCGTAGCAGCAGTGTCACTAGTTGCACTAGCAGTGACACCTTCCCCCACGCCTCGAGTCTTTACTCGTCGGGTTTCTAGGCCCGCTACTACAGAGGCAGGACCGTCAGAGGCACCAGCTGAGCCTCAGGGGAGTCGTTGAGTCAGCAGCTCCAGAGCTTCCAGTGTCAGCTCCAGAGTTCACCCTAGCTGCGCCTACACCTACAGAGGCCGAGGCAGATGTTGAGTCAGACGAGTCAGATCTTCAGGACTTCATCATGCTCGATCGCAAGGCTGCAGCTCCTCCACCTTCTTCTCCAGCCCCAGATGCCTAGTTGTTGGTGCTAGACGCCAAAGGGGGAGAGAGGGTCGAGTATAGAGATAGGGGGAGGGTTTTGAATCTTTGAATGCTTAAATTCCCGTACTCATTCATCATGTCTACTTTTATGCATTTGTATCTATGTGTGATGAATACCATGGTTGATGTTTGTGTGAAATATGGTTGGTTGGGACAAACTCTTGTGACAAACTCTTGATTATCACTAATATATCTTGTGAGTTGTCTCATGGTTTATGATATATCTCTATGCTTAAATGATAATTGAGCTTCCGCGCTACACTCCGATACATCTTTTGAGAATATCATGAGGTACTCCTTTTTACATTCATATCTATGAGTACCATGGTTTGTGATTTAGCTTGGGTGAGCAAGTATGCTTCATTACAAATCCACTAACCCTTGCTCAACCATTCCAAGTCACCATAAAGTCTAAACTATAACTCTTAATCCATACTCGAGGATTTATTGTCGTCAATCACCAAAAAGGGGGAGATTGAAGAATCATTGCCCTAGTTGGTTTCGGTGATTAACGACAATTAGAGATTATTATGGCTAACGTGTGTTTTGCAGAGGCTATGCGTAGTTTAGCCATAGTGATCAACAAGAATGAGCATTAATAGTCATCACTTAGCCCCCAAGATGGATATCGTTTCGGATTTCAAGGAGACATGATGAAGACCCTAGAATGATAGGCTAAGTGTCATAAGGTGATGAAGGGCACTTAGAAATAGATAGGGGGTTTTCTTTTGATCTTTGACCGTACTATTAAGAGGGGTTAAGACTAGTAGCTTGACTTAGGAAAGCTTCATGAACTAGGTGTGGTGCACACGTGTCTTCCTTAGCTTTAAGCAAGCCTATGTTGACCGTAAGATAGCCGAGAACAACTTCCATATTCATCGCGACGAAAAACGAAGTTGAGAGGCCTGTTTTCTGGGCGACGGACGCTCTTGACGGAGGCGTCGGACGCTGTCCGTCGTGTCGGCCAAAGGCGTCGGACGGTGGGTGGTTGAGTCCACAGCGTCCATCGACCTTCCAGTGGCCGTGTTTTCTGGCTAAGACGTCTGTCGGTTAGGCGTCGGACGCTGGGAGAGCGTCCGTCGACCTTCCAGAGAGGGTGTTTTTCAGCCCGAGCCAGAGTGCAGCGTCGGACGCTGGGATGAGCGTCCGTCGCCCCTGTGACGGAGCGTCCGTCACTGGGAGATTGTGTCAGAACTCGCCGTTGGGCAGGGCGTCGAACCGTCCATCGCCTAGGCGTCGGAGCGTCCGTCGCCCAAACTATGAACAGAACTAGCCGTTGGGGCATGCGACGGAGCGTCCGTCGCCTAGTCGACGGAGCGTCCGTCGCCAACTTAAGTTGCCAGTCCGAGGCAGTTTTCTAAGGGGCTATTTATAGCTTCTCACTCTTCTCTCCCACCAGGCCTTTACTCACTTGAGTTGCTGAGTTTGTTGAGAAGGTTGGGAAGAGAGCAAGAGCCCTAGAGTGAGAGAGTGATTCCCGAATCCATCCATCCTCTCCTCTAGTTCATCCAAGAGTTCAAGTGTGCATCCTCTAGTTGTGAAGCTTGAAGTGAGTCAAGCGAAGATCGAAGCTTGTTACTCTTGGTGATCGACATCACCTAGACGGTCCGGTGGTGTTTGGAGGAATGTGATCGCCGGAGGATTGTCGGCGGCCCTTCTTCATCGACGATTGTGATCGGTTGTGGGCGATTCACCGAGCGGAGTGGCGAAGAATCAGCCCGTAGAGAGCACTCATCCCTTGCGCGGGATTGAGGGGGTGCTATACCTTGCGAGGTGCTCCAACGAGGACTAGGGGGGAGTGTCGACTCCTCGATACCTCGGCAAAACATCGCCGTGTCAAGCATCTCTTTCCCTAGCTCTTTCTTACCGCATCACTTTCCGCACTTGTCTTTCAATTCATACTAGAATTGTGTAGGAAGTTTTCGCTTTCTATTGACTTGCTACCGCTTTCTAGCTAGGACACACAAGCGGTAGGCACTAGGGGGTTAATTGGCTCTTTATAGGTTTAATTCTTGTTTAGAAATTAAAAAGAGCCCAATTCAAAACCCCCCCGTCTTGGGCATCTTGATCGTTTCAAGGTATCTAGCTACTTATATTACTCCTTATGTCCCTAAAATGTCCCTAATATAATAGATTTTTAGAGTTGTTTTAAATCAAACTTTTAAAATTTTGACCAATTTTTTAGAAAAAACATTAAAATTTATGGTATCAAATTAGTATCATTAGATTTATCATAGAATATATTTTCACATGGTGTTCATTTTGAGTCATAAATGTTTTTATATTTTTCTATAAAGTTAGTTAAAGTTAAAAATAATTGACTAGGACGGATTCTAAGAATTGATTTTTTCAGGGACAAAGGAAGTAGTTTAAACTTTAAACTCTACATGAGTAGTTGAGTTGGTATCTCATGTTTAAGATGGTTAAGTAGGGTTGTGAGAAAGTAACAATCACATGTACTCTTTTGGAGTTATGATCAGAGCATCTCTAGCCGGGCTTCTACTTAAGCCACCAAGCTAAATATGAAGGCTCTGGTGAAAAAAAAAACATCTTCCAGCAAGACCCATTTTTAGGGCCCCGAATTTTGTGTGGGCCCAA
This sequence comes from Microstegium vimineum, assembly GCA_022036555.1. Classification (NCBI taxonomy): domain Eukaryota; kingdom Viridiplantae; phylum Streptophyta; class Magnoliopsida; order Poales; family Poaceae; genus Microstegium; species Microstegium vimineum. The sequence continues at coordinate 1,615,844 of CM039119.1, forward strand.
ATCCTCCTCCACACCCATTCCTAGGGTGCTTTAGGCCAAGCCCCGTTAACGTAAGGTTCAAAATTTCACCGGAATTTCATGAATTTCTGTAATTTTGTTGGTGGCCTAAAGAAAAAATATGAAATTTTATAATACACTAATACATGTGCTATATAACTCTAAACTCATACTTTCTATTTTATTATATTGCATATTCTTCTACTCAATTGATGTGCAGTCATATCTTACACTAATATTTGTTTAGATCTATTTTTTAAGAAAAAAGCATACTTCATGTGGTAGTCTCTAAAAAATAATTCGGCGAAATTTCGGACGAATTTCGCAAAACTCAGTAATTTCAGTGGTGGCCAAAAAAAACGCAATACCTGGATTAATAACTAGAACCATACCATTAGACCTGCCCTGAGGACAGTACTAAGCGAGCATCTAAGTTTTTTTTTTAAAACCGCCAGTGGGTCAAAAATGAATTCTCATTCAGGGAAAGGTTTGCACCGACTGTCAAATTCAAAGGATATTTTCATTTTGTTTGGCATTTTATTGTTTTAAAACACAGGGATTGAAAACTCTGTTTGTCCAAAGTCCAATCCATGGTACAGCGGAGTTACATTTGTGTAACTTGTATGCCTCGTGTGTTATATTTAGGAATGTCAAAGCAAAATGTACTGAAAAAAATTGTTCAGATACGAGGGTCGGCTCAGAAATTTTAATTGCCTCTGTATCGTACTTTTGAAATGTATCCCGGAATCAAGAAAACACACAGAACGCTTGCAATTGCCACAGAAACAAAGCACACACCCCAGAGTGCAAACTCGTCACAAGAAAAGGTAGATTAGACACTAGACATCTTTTGTAACCAACCATTTCAGTGACTACTAATCATTCCCCAAGCGCAAAGGCAGCGGCATCGAAGCTGTCGGAGAGGCCGGTGCCAGTCTTGAAGGTGACCTTCTCCGGCGAGGCCTCCGGGATGTACACCTCAACGACGCTGAGCCACAGCATCAGCTCCTTTGTCTTCACGCCATTGATCTTCCTCAGCTTGCCTTCCTCGGCGAACGCCGTCACCTCGGCGGCGTAGGACACCGTCTGCTTGATCATCTTGAAGGTGTGCTCCACCTTCTTCTTTCCCTGCACAAGCCACATGAATCCTGTGTCACTGTTGTACCCGAACTCCTGGATGTCCTCCATTGGAAGCAGGCCCTTGGGAAGGCCAAGCTCCTCCAGCAGCTCAATGGACTTCTTCCTGCATGCGGCGTCTCCGGTGACGACCGCTGCACCAGCACGGTGGCTTTCGATCGCCTGGGACGCCATGGTTGGTTGACAAATGGAGCTGTGAGCAGTGGCAAGAAAGAGACTGTACTTGTAAACTGTACTAGCTGGTTTCTTTTGAGAGTGATGAAGTGCTTGTGTTGTGTGATCGGAGATGGAGCAACATCACATTATATATAGGCAGGCAGCTTGTACAGAGAAGCAGTGCAAGACGTCTTGTTTGACTTTGTTAGTCATTGATTTGACAAGAACCACTGTGGTGTGCTTTCCGTTACGGCGTGCTGAACTGCAAAATTGACCGTTTCTCTCCATGTCCCAGCTGCAGTTAGGTGCTTTTTGGTTCATTAAATGGAATGGGAACGTGAATGTAAATTGCTCCCACCGGTAACTGTTACAGACCAAGCATTAACGCCTTCTGTTTGGTTCATGGAGCAAGTAACGACTGGAATGATTACAGCTCGGAGGGGAGGGGCAGCGGTGATGCACTGAGCCGTAATCATTCACGCTGCAATCAGTTGCCGGTTGCTCCATCCAAACGTCGAGAAACGTGATCTGTTCACCCTGCGAACCGATGACAGGATAAAATCGACGAAACAAACAGCACCTTAATTATAAGGAAATGAATCAATACTTGTGCAAATGTTATTTAGCTGCTTGCAACACAAATCTTTGTTTGTGAAGAGTGGATAACTTTCGGGGCTACTAGTGTTATCCTAACAGTGGCCACTTTGATGAGAATTTTAGAACTTAATGTCCAACAAACAGATTGGTTTATGTTCTTGGAATTGTTTGGCATCACTAATTTTGGTAGTCAGATTATACTTCCAAAATTTAACATGTTGTAGTGGGAGTTCTCTAAGGAATTCCTCGAATAGAGCCATCAATTTCTCTTTTATTATGTTCTAAAATTCCTGATGTTTTTTTAGTAATCCATCAGGTCTCGGAGCTGAATATGAAAATCGCCTCTCTTATACCTTAGACATATTCAGAAAAAAAAATTGTGTGAGGAGGTCATTTCAACTTCTGTACCTTGAGGGATGTCCTCTATTCAAATGTCACAAATGTGGGGTTCAGTCACAGGTGAAGCATAAGGCTCTGCTCGTAAGTCGGAACTACAAGCTGACAATTTTTTCCGATCAGTCTCATGACTGTGACAATAAGATTCCGCTTTTTGTGCAGACTCTTTCATCCTTGCAGATATGAGTGACAAGGGTGCTCTTACCGACTCTGTCACGACCATCAATAGGCATGACTCTGGTGGAAATTGAGGGCATATTCTGTTTCCACCTGACCGCCAAACAAGCAATTTTTCGAGATCATGCATTGGCATGTATTTCAATAATAAGAAGAAGAGTTTGGTACAAACACTTGGTAATCCATAGATTACCCATCCCTGAGCCCTTGTCTTATGGTCACGTGGTTGTGATTTACAAGAAAACAGTTGTGCAGAAGAGCAGACACCCAATGCTCAGCGCCGCGCCTCCAACACTGCTAGCCAGCGGTATCCAGCAGCGACCCACAGCGAGAGCTCGTCAAGGATGGAGTCAAATAATCTTGTAGCATTTGTCGGGTCGCCACCAAAGTCCTGGAGTTCCTCTCCTTTCACAGCTGCCACCCTACGAAGAAGAACAAGGAGTCGAAAGCCCTTTCAGCAGGGCTTCGGGAGGCTCCGTCTTGAATCGGTCACTAGTACAAAAAAAACATTTTTAGAGGTGGTGGTAGAGACATTTATACAGACGGCCAAGCCCACCGCCTGTACCTTGTTTTCACAGGCGGCTCACAGCCCGCCGCCTGTATTAATCCGCAGAATAAAATCGTGTTTTTAAAATCGAAAAAAAAAGAATTAAATCCTAGGACAAGCGCAGTATTAATCCGTCTGCTGGGGATTCGAACCTGAGAGACCTCACCCTCACGCAGTACCTCCTCTACCACTCCACCCATGACTCACTTGTGTCTAGATTCGTTAGTACTTCTTCATATTCTATACTAAACCGAGTGTAAATTGATTGTTTGAGCCACTAAATGAATTCAAATGAAAAAGTTGTGAACTACAAAGTTTCATAACTTTTCGAAACCTACAAGTTTCATGTAGCAAGTTTTTTCATCCGAGGTCGTTTACAAAAATTTAAATTTCAAATTTGACACATTCAAACGTAATTTTCGATGACAAGATGATTTCAAATGAAAAAGTTGTGAACTACAAAGTTTCATAACTTTTCGAGATCTACAACTTTCATGTACAAAGTTTTTCCATCAGAGGTCGTTTACAAAAATCAAAAAAATAACTCTACAGGTATTTACACAGGCGGTTTATAATGTCAGCCGCTTGTGTAAATGGTTTTACACAGGCGGTTCTCTTGCTGAGCCCACCCTATTTTTTGTACTGACGTCATGAAATTGTGAACCGTCTGTGAAAAAAAACGACGTGGCAGCAAAAATATTTTTTTTAGTAGTGGGTCCACCACTGCATAAAGTTGGCCTCAGCAACCTGCAAGAACTCCGGTAAACAGAACGTCTGTAGGCAACGTGCCCACACTTCTCTAGTGAAAACACAACCCAGGAGGATATGGTCGATCGTCTCGTTCTCTTGGTTGCAGAAGATGCAAAACCTGTCATCCTGTAACCCATGACGCCACTGGCGGTGTGCTGTCCAGCATCTCCCATGCATGGCAAGCCAGAAGAACAGCTTTACTCGCAGCAGCGCGGATGTCTTCCACAGTTGTTTCTGTTGGATTTAATTGGATTTGACCAATTATATTTAGCAATTAAATCAAAAACAAATTTCAAAGCTAGAATTAATACTAGGTGAAACTCATGACGTGTTAATAGTCATTAGTGGAATATTTCAAGGTGAGTTAGTGGTTGTTAAGTGAGTTACTAGTAACAGATAATTGATGTGTCGGTTACTGGTAACTAATATAGTCCTAATGTCATTATCAACTATGTTGATTAGTGAGTTACTAGTTACGGACAATTTATTTGTCAGTTACTAGTGACATAAATGATGTTCATGACTATTAACAAACACCTGTTTCTTTATGTCCTTCGAGGCTATATAAAGAGAATCTCTCATCTTGACCACGGACGAATGACACAACGTATTTCATCAAATCCACTGTTGAGTTGCAATCCGAATACTTCCCGTCTCGTTCTTTCGCGCGCACGAGAGATCGAGAGAGCAGGTGCCTCCGGAACCGACGCCGCCCTGAGAACCTTGCACGGGGTGTGCGGCGATTAGGTTTTTGGGAAGCGATTCGCGACTGCTTGCTTTCATCCGCCAGCGTCCGCTGACAGGAAGCTGTCCACCGGCGAGAAGCTGTTCACCGGCGTGTTCGTCTTCTTCCCAGTGTTCGCCTGCTGACGTTCTTCTTCCCGGAGCCGGAAGTTGTTCAAGTTTGTCTTTTTCCCGGAGGCCGTTCGTGGGACTGCACTGCGAACATCTACCTGCACCGACTGTGGTCCGCTACTTCAAGTAACGCACTATGTCGACTAGTGCGAATGGAGCCTCCTATGCCTTCGACATGGGTCCCTCCTCTTGGTATAATGTGATATCTCTAATAAACGTGTTCTCATATTCATGTTTATTATTTTTTTAACGATGAGTATAATGCATGTTGTTTCTACTGATAGCAGTATGGTGCATGTTGTTTCTACTGATAGTATGTCTCATGATGTAGATTCTGCTAGTGTTATATACATGCACATATATGTTATCATATTTCTGCTATTTCTGGATTAAATTGATATGGATATGGAAATTGTCTAATTCTCCAACAGTTTCACCCCAGCGGCCTTGAGTAGCTAATAAACATGGCCCCATACGCCGAGTACGTACGCCGTGTACTGCTCATCCGCAGTCAACCTCCAGGCGAAGGTGTCAGGCATCCTCGGTGTCAAGTGCACCTCCTCTAATAATTCAGAAAGCTCCAGGAATTCAGCGATCAACCTCCAAGAGTATGCCCCACAATATGATGCACCCAAGCTCCATTGCTCAAAGCATCAGCCACCAGGGTACCCTTCCTCGTCGTCGGGACAGCAGCATACACCATGGGAGCAATTTGCTTGGTGCTGTTCCCGTGAGTTATCCTGCAGGAGGTGCATGCTGGGCTGGATGTAAATCATGAAGAAGACAAGTACTTCTATAAGAGAATATGAGGCAATATATAGCATGGACATATTACATCAGGTAGGTTGATTACAATAGGTTGTTACAACAACCTCTACCTACAATCATGTTACAACTCTCGGGATAAAATCCCGGCTAACTACAACTCATAATTTAACATCCTCCCGCAATCTCAGCCACTAACAAGGTTGAGATTGAATCTGAATTCCTTTAACTTGGCTGCTGAAATCGGTTTAGTAAATCCATCTGCTACTTGATCACCGGTACTGATGAACCGAATGTTTAGTAGTTTTTGCGCTACTTTTTCCCGCACAAAGTGAAAATCAATTTCAATGTGCTTTGTCCTCGCATGAAACACTGGATTAGTATACAAGTACTTAGCACCAATATTGTCACACCACAATCGTGCGACAGGAGAGTGTGATACCCCAAGCTCAGTCAACAACCTTTGGATCCACATCATCTCAGCTGTTGCATTCGCCAAAGCTTTGTACTCAGCTTCAATACTTGATCGGGATATTGTAGGTTGTTTTCGTGCACTCCATGACACAAGATTGGGACCGAGGAAAACGGCAAAACCTCCCATTGATCTCCTATCATCGACACATACTGCATAGTCGGCATCAGAGAAGGCGCTGACAAGAGTAGATTTTGACTTCCTCATCTTCAACCCCGTGGTCAAGGTGCTCTTGACGTACCGCAAGATCTACTTTACTGCACTCCAATGTGTTGTAGTGGGAGAATGAAGAAACTGACACACCTTATTAACAGCAAAAGAAAGATCAGGCCGAGTAAGAGTCAAGTACTGAAGTGCCCCGACTACGCTGCGATACTTAGTGGAGTCTTCTTCACCAAGACTATCACCCTGGGTCAGGCTAAGTTTCTCGCTAACAGAGATGGGTGTATCTATTGGTTTACAATTCCACATGTTAGCTCGCTTCACAACATCTGTTGCATACCGTTGTTGTGTCATGACAAGACCATCAGCTCCTCGCTTCACTTCGATCCCCAGAAAATAATGAAGGTCACCTAGATCCTTCAGTGCAAACTCAGCCTCAAGATTGCTGAGCAAGGTCTTGGTTTCTACCGGTGAGGAACTTGCCACAATGATGTCATCGACATAGACCAAGACAAACATCGTAATCGATCCTTTGTTAAAGAAAAACAGTGAAGTATCACCCTTGGACGGCATAAATCCGAGCTGAACAAGTTTACCACAAAGACGAGCATACCAAGCCCTTAGAGCCTGCTTGAGACCATAGAGGGCCTTATCCAATTTGCAAACAAAATTTGGACATCGTTGATCCTCATAGCCCGGAGGTTGCCGCATGTAGACCTCTTCTTCAAGAATACCATGAAGAAAATCGTTTTGCACATCGAGCTGCCGTAGAGACCACCCTTTGGATAGTGCCATTGCCAAGACCAGCCGAACCGTTGCTGCTTTAACAACCGGACGAAACGTATCTTCATAGTCAATACCATACCGTTGTTTGTAACCCTTCACAACAAGATGTCCTTGTAACGATCTATAGTCCCATCGGCCTTGCGTTTCACCTTGTAAACCCACTTACAACCGATGATGTTCTTGTGCTTTGGCAGAGGAACAAGATGTCAGGTCTGGTTCTTCATCAATGCTTCATACTCTTGGTCCATGGCTATGATCCAACGATTATTTTCCAAGGCAGCTTTCAAACTCATCGGTTCTTCAGATTCAACTGAACTATGCAGGCCCCATCGAATGGTTCTTACTGTATACAGCTTTGGCTTCATAATGCCATGTTGAAGGCGAGTCCCTTGTGGGTGAGAAGGTTGTGACTCTTTAGAGGGCACATGGAGTATTCCAAGAGCACCGCCCACATCAGATCCGGGGACCACAGGAGCTCCGCCCTCATTCGATCCTGACGAAGGATTCTGCGGTGGCGACAGCTCCTGGCCGTGATCTGCTGGATGTATTGTCGATGATGTGACGAGGGGAGGTGCAGGCGATGCTAATCCCGAAACAGATCCCAACACGTCGCCAGAGTAAGGTGCAGTAGGAACTAATCCCGAAGTAGATGGCTCCGTCAGATCAGCATGGGACATGCTGCTAACATTGTCACGACGCGTTGTGTGCGACAGCAACATGAAATAACGTCCTGGAGACTCCATTTCTGCACCGATTTCTCCCAGATGTTCTCCTGTAGCATCCACACCACTAGAGACAGCATTAGCAGGGTTAGAATTAATCAAGCATTGATCATGCACAAGTGCGTTCCCAAATTCGAGTGACGGATGTTTAAGAGAGTCGGGAAGGAGCTCAAGATCAGCACGGAGACGGGCTCCGGCGTTGGGATGAAGCTGGGAAAAAGGGTAGACTGTCTCATCAAAGATCACATCACGGGAAATGTAAATACAACCTGAGGAAGGTTCAAGACAGTGAAAACCTTTATGTAAATTGTTGTATCCAAGAAAGACACAACGGATGGATCTGAATTGGAGTTTTCTTGTGTTGTATGGTCTCAAGTTTGGCCAAACTGCACACCCAAAAGTACGGAAAAAGGAATAGTCTGGAGGGGACCCGAAAAGCCTATCATGCGGTGTATCATCGTTAATGACTTTAGATGGAAGGCGATTAATGATAAAAAACAGTTGTTAAGAAGGCTTCATCCCAATATTTTAGTGGCATAGATGCTTGCATTCTGCAGACCCGTTTTGTTGGTGTGCATGTGGGCATGATACATGGTGAACAATACCTAGGCAATTAAAGAAGGCATTAAGGGATTGATATTCACCTCCCCAGTCTGATTGAACTGCTAGGATTTTATGACTAAATTTCGCTCAACCATACTCTAAAAATCACGAAAACACTGAAAAACTTTAGACTTGAATTTCAGCAAATAGATCCAAGTGAATTTACTAAAATCATCAATAAAGCTGACATAATAGGAATGACAACTTATGGAAGTTGGTGTTGGTCCCCATACATCAGTGAACACAAGCTCAAAAGGTTTGGAAGAAACACTATTGGACTTGGGGTAAGGTAATTGGTGACTCTTGCTCATTTGACACGCATCACAAACTACACCATTATTGTTCAACTCACTAGACACTAATAACTTATGGCGACTAAGGATTCTCTTGACGACAGATGACGAAGCATGACCTAAACGACTATGCCATAAGGCGGTGGATGCCTTGACAACACCAAGGACTTGTTTATTCAGTGGAAGCTGATTATGTGGATAGTGAGCCTTCAATGGATAGAGACCACCCTCACATCGCCCTTCGAGAAGTGTCTTCCTCGTCACCTGCTCCTTAAGAGAAAAACGGTGGGGATGAAGTTCAAGGAAAGCATTGTTATCTTTAACAAGACGGTGTGCTGAAACAAGATTTTTGTGTGCACTAGGAACATGAAGGACATTATTTAAATGAATGTTACGAAGTGGGGATTGCAAAGTGCTATGACCAACGTGATTAATTTTTATACCTGCTCCATTAGCTGAGAGCACCTGTTCCCCGCCACGATACTTGTCGCGGAACGAGAGTTTCTCCAGGTCACCAGTTATGTGATCCGTAGCGCCGGAATCGACATACCAGTTCGTGTCCTCCCCATAGGATGTTGTGCTTGCAGACGATGTTGTCTTCTGTGGTGGTCCGGTGAAGTTCGGGTCAAAGCGCTTGAAACAGTGCACCACCGGGTGCCCTTCTTTGCCGCAAAGCTAACAGAAGACACCTGAGAGGAAGTTGTGGCCACCATTGCCACCACCAGTGTCGTTCCCACAGCCACCATTGCCGCGACCACCACCACTGCGGCTATTATCACCACGGCAGCGTTGTTGATTGTAGTTGGAGGAGCTCCCTCCTCGGCCACCCTTGGAGGCCATATTGGCGGAGGATTGAGATCCGCTGCCATTAATATGTCTGTGTTGCTCAAACGCAATGAGCTAGGCATACAACTCATTGACAGTGATTGGTTCAACCCGGGAAGCTATGGTAGAGACAATGGACTCGAAGTCCTCGCCGAGACACGTGAGGATGAAGGTAACGAGCTCTTCGTCTTCAAGCTTGCGACCCGCCGAGGCCATATCGTCAGCGAGTCCCTTCATCTTGACAACAAATTCAGCCACCGACGACCCTCCCTTGGACGTTGTGGCTAGAGCCATGCGCGTAGACATGATGCGCGCACGGGATTGTGAGGCATGCAACTCTTGGATGGCTGCCCACAGTTCCTTCGCGGTGGCCGCCGTAGAGACTTGCCCGAAGATCTCCTTCGATAGAGAGGAGAAGAGATAGCTAAGCACAATCTGGTCCTCGGCGATCCAATTCTCGTATGCAGGATTCGGTTGCGGTTCTGTCTTCTTGCCGTCCGCCGTAGAGGCAGTCGTGTCGTCGAGGAAGGCAGATGGAGGCGCGGCCGTGCTCAGGGTGTAGCGGATGAGGCGAGCCCCCTTGAGCGCCGAAGACATGGTGGCATACCACATATTGTAGTTTCCACGAGTCAGTTTTTCCAAGACGACGGGGAGGAGGCCAAAGGCTAGCGGTGCTTGAGCAGATGAGCCCGCCATTGGAGGTGGAAGGTGGATGAGCTCATAGATTGGATCGTGTATTCCGTTAGGAAAAAGGCTGCTGATACCATATAAGAGAATATGAGGCAACGAGGTACCCTGATAGGGTCTCGGGATTGCATTATATAGCATGGACATATTACATCAGGTAGGTAGATTACAATCGGTTGTTACAACAATCTCTACCTACAATCATGTTGCAACTCTCGGGATAGAATCCCGGCTAACTACAACTCATAATCTAACAACTTCAACATCTTTTATCGCTCTGTGTCTCTTGTAGTTGTCCCAGGCTCTACACACTTCTACCAGAGAAATTTGGACCCTGTGCAGAGTTTGCTTTGAACAGAGACACAGAGCGACTAACGCTTTGGTCTTTGCCATTCTCAACAATGTGAGGCTGGTACTAGAAATTGTCATCCAAATCAATTGAATTATCAGCGCCAGAACAATAGCTTTTGGTTTTATACAAAAAACATATCATTTATTCATTTCTGCAAAGGGGAAAAGGATTACAAAACACAGAGTCAAAGAAACAACTATACATACATATCTTTAATTTTAAAAACACAGAGCTCATGCAGTATGGTTTTTTTTTTTTTTGAATCTTCATGCAGTATGTTTTTAGCACTAAGCAGTCTGAGGTTTTCACATGACAATCATTTTCTGTCTCATCTGGGGTGAGCCCTCACTCCCCAAGGGCAAAGGCAGTGGCATCGAAGCTGTCGGAGAGGCCGGTGCCGGTCTTGAAGGTGACCTTCTCCGGCGAGGCCTCTGGGACGTACACCTCGACAACGCTGAGCCAGAGCATCAGCTCCTTGGTCTTCACGCCATTGATCTTCCTCAGCTTGCCTTTCTCGGCGAACGCCGTCACCTCGGCGGCGTAGGACACAGTCTGCTTGATCTTCTTGAAGGTGTGCTCCACCTTCTTCCCCTGCACCAGCCACATGAACCCCGTGTCGTGGTTGTACCCGAACTCCTGGATGTCCTCCATTGGAAGCAGGCCCTTGGGAAGGCCGAGCTCCCCAGCAGCTCAACGGACCTCTTCCTGCATGCGGCGTCTCCAGTGACGACCGCTGCACTGGCGCGGTGGCTTTCGATCGCCTGGGACGCCATAGTTGGTTGACAAATGGAGCTGTGAGAGCAGTGGCAAGAAAGAGACTGTACTTGTAAACTGTAGCTGGTTTCTTTTGAGAGTGATGAAGTGTGATCGGAGATGGAGCAACATCACACTATATATAGTCAGGCAGCTTGTACAGAGAAGCAGTGCAAGACGATCTGCAGTCTTGTTTGACTTATTTGTTGGCTGAAGGCGTTGAATTGGCAAGGACCACTGTGGTGTGCTTTCTGTTCCGGCGTGCTGAAGTGCAAAATTGACCGTTTCTCTGCATGTCCCAGCTGCAGTTATTATAAGGAAATGAATCAATTCTTGTGCAAATGTTATTTAGCTGCTTGCAATGCAAATCTTTGTTTGTGAAGAGTGGATAACTTTCGGGGATACTATTGTTATCCTATCAGTGACCACTTTGATGAGAATTTTGAAAATAAATGTCCAACAAACAGGTTGGCTTATGTTATTGGATTCGTTTGGCATCACTAATTTTGGTAGCCAGATTATACTTCCAAAAATTAACTGTTGTAGTGGGAGTTCTCTAAAGAATTCCTCGAATAGAGCCATCAAATTCTCTCTTTTATTATGTTCTAAAATTTCTGATGTGTTTTTAGGTAATCCATCAGGTCTCGGAGCTGAATATGAAAAATCGCCTCTCTTACCTTATACATATTCCGAAAACTTTTATGTGACAATGTCATTTTCAGCTTATGTACCTTGACGGATGTCCTCTATTCAAGTGTCACAAATGTGGGGTTCAGTCACTGGTGAAGCATAGGCCCTGCTCAGGAACTACAAGTTGACAATTTGTTCCGATCAGTCTCATGACTGTGACAATAAGATTCTGCTTTTTCTGCAGACTCTTCAATCCTTGTGGATATGAGTGACAAGGGTGCTCTTACCGACTTTGTCAGGACTATAGTTGGGCATCGGGCCAGCCCGTCCCGATAGCCACCGGGCCGAGGAGGCTCGCCGTGCCTCACAGGCCTACGGGCCTGGCCTTCGGCCCAGGCACGGGCTCGTGTGTCGATTTTAGGGCCGGCCCGGCCCATGAAGCAGGGCAAAAAAAGACGGGTCGTGCCAACCCATAGCTTATTTGGCTCATTTTTATGCTTTTTTTCCTACGAATTTGGCCCATTTTGATCTCTTTTTTTGTAAATTTGGCTCATTTTGATGTTGGGCTGCAATGTGATAGAGGTATGTTTTTATTTAGAACTATTATATATTAGAATTCTATATACTAGAGGGTCTCTGTCAGGCCTCAAGCTTTTAGCGGGTCGTGTCATGCCGGCCCACGGGCCTGGGGTGTGGCCCAGGCATGGCCCGCACACCGAGCCGGCCAAGCCTGGACCCACACGATACTTGGCTCATGCCAGACCAAAATGACGGGCTTTGGGCCGGGCCGCCGGGCCTGGGCTGCTGAGAGTTCCCTTGTGTTTTGGTTTTGAGTAATTGATGAAACCTACTCGAGTACTAACCTTGGATCTCTAAGTGTGAATCATGAGATAGGTTGGTACATGCCATGTGATGGAGCAAGGTGAATCAAGTGAGGATGGCATAAGCTCTAGCATGGTGGTGCAAAGGAAAATGGTGTGAAGGCAAAGGTGAAAGCTAGGACCATTTTCGGTTTGGTGATCAAGACATCATAGAGGATATGATCACATTTAGGATAGATAGCCGTACAATCAAGTAGGGAGCTCTTGCGAATGATTACGGTTATCATGTGCCACTAGGTTCATTGCATTGCATTTAAAATCAAATGAACTAGTGAGGAGAACCAACTAATTCCAAGATAATTATGAACTAAAAGCTAACACACATGCACATGTGTTGAGATCACTTAGTGTTGGCTCTTGGAAGCTTGGAGAAGTTGGAGAAGTGTTTGGCAACTCAAAAGAGCTTCGGACAGAGGTCCGGACGCAACGGTGTGTGGCAGTCCGGACCATCACAGATGGGTCCGGAGGCATACCCTTACTGTCTGTGCTGAGGAGAGTGATCCGGACGTAGGTTGAGGTCCGGACGAAAGGTTCCGGACGTGCGTCCGGAGGTTCTGTGCTCTCTGTTGGTTCTGTGTGCTTTGATCCGGACGCGTGTGTTAGTCCGGACAGGGGCTCCGGACTTGCGTCCGGAGGTGAAGGAGCTCTCGGGGTGCTCTCGGGTTGTCTGGAATTATTTTCGGACGCTCGGAGCAGTGCGTCCGGACGCGGGGAGCAGTAGCGTTCGGGGACGCGTGGCGCGCAGAGGTGAGCGTGGGAATCGCTGGATTCAAACTGGGGCTTGACCGGACGCACGAGAGATAGTTCGGACGGCGCTTGGCGCGCGTCCGGAGTCAGCGTCCGGAGGTTTGAGCAGAGCTGTTGGCGCTCGGTTGTGAAGGGATCCGGACGCAAGTGTTAGTCCGGACCCTCTGTGTATACTGCGTCCGGAGGTACGCAGAGAAGTGTTTTTCAGTGGGAAAACGGCTAGTTGTGAGTGGAGGTTATATATAGTTGTATGGCCGGCCCAAGGGGCAACTTCTTGCACATTCTCATCACTCACACACTTATGCTCATTTGTGAGAAGCCCACCACTCATCTCTCTCAACATATTTGACATATTCATGAGAGATTGAGTAAATCCATGTGCATTGCTCTTTGATTGCATACTAGTGGCACTTGGTGATTGTCATCATCGCGGAGCTCTTGTTATTCTTGGAGATTGTCATCTCCTAGACGGCTTGGTGCGACGAGGATCGTTGAGCGGAGGAAGGTGATTGTCTCCGGCTCCGATCGGTGGATTGTGAGGGGTCTTGAACCTACCCCGTGGGAGTTCGCAAAAGGTATCGCTAGTGGATTGCGCGTAGCTTGTGGATCCCCGTCTTGTGTTGGTTGTGCGGCACCCGGTGACGGGTTTGGCGTGTGATGCCAATTAGCGCGCGAACCTCCAAGTGGGTGTATCGCTACAACGAGGACTAGCTTGTTGGCAAACAAGTGAACCTCGGTAAAAAATCTTGTGTCATCTTGTCTCTACCGAGGATTCATCTTGTGTTTGATTGGTTCATCTCTACGCGACGGTATAATCATTCTTACTCTAGCTTTGCATTACTATTCTTTACATTCTTGCAAAGTAGAGCCCCTAGCTTAGCTTGTGTAGCTTAGTTGTGTAGCTTAGTTGTGTAGCTCTAGTTCTCTAGCTCTTGTGTGTGACATAGGTTATCTTGCTAGTGACTAGAATTGGTAGGTGGCTTGCCTAACCGTAGTGCTAGTGCAAACTTGCTTACGCCATGTTTTATTCTAACAAGTTTGCCTAAGTGTTGTTGTAGAAAATTTTAATAGGGTATTCACCCCCCCCTCTAGCCATATCTATACCTTTCAAGTGGTATCGGAGCCGGTACACCGTTCACACAAGGCTTAACATCCCACAGTGTTAAATATGGCTCTTATCAACAACACCAAGAGGCCACCCAAGTTCGACGGCACCGATTATAGCTATTGGAAGGCATTAATGACCACCCATATCAAATCAATCAACCGGAAGGTATGGTTGGTGGTCGACAAGAAGTTTGAGGTGGTAGATGAGGAATCACCCACCGCGGCCGAGGAGGAGAAGGTCCAAAACAATGACATTGCATTGAGTGCCATCCATGATGCAATCTCTAAGGAGGTCTTTGAGAAAATCAAGAACATAGAGAGTGCTCATGATGCATGGAAGAAGCTTGAGGAGTCCTATGAGGGAACTCAATCCATGAAGGGGGCCAAGGCATACATCTTGAAGGAGAGGTTTGCTAGATTCAAAATGAAGGATGATGAAAATGTGCCAGAAATGTTCAATAGGCTTGAGGTGCTTGTTAATGACCTCAAGTCACTTGGAGAGACGGTGGAGAACAAGGATTTCTCATTCAAATTCTTGAGAAGTCTCCCACCAAGATTTGAGATGCTAGTCACTCTATTGGTGATAAGCGGATTGGATACAATGACACCAAACCAAGTTCTTGGTGAGGTGATTACCGATGACGCCTTTAGAGAAGACAAGGACAAGATAAGAGAGAACAAGGAGAAGAAGGATGAGAAGAAGAAGAGTGTGGCATTCAAAGCCACATCATCATCAAATGGCAAAGCAAAGTATGAAGAATCAAGCTATGATGAGTGATCTAGTGATAGTGATGATGATTAAGAGAAGATGGCTCTATTTGTCAAGAAATTTGGCAAATTCATAAAGAAGAAGGGCTATAGAGCTAGAAGAAAGAAGAACTCTCACAAGTTCAATGAGAAGGATAGAAGATGCTTCAAGTGCAATAGCAAGGATCATCTCATTGCCGATTGTCCTCTTCATAGTGATAATGAAGAAGAGAAGAAGGGCAAGAAGAAAGAGAAGAAAGAGAGCAAGATGACTCTCAAGAAGAGCAAAAAGAGAGGCTCATATGTTTTCACTTGGGATAGTGATTCTTCAAGTGATAATGATGACTCAAGTGATGATGAGAAGAGATCAAGTAAGAAGAAGGCTCTTGCAAGTATTGCTATGAAGAACAAGATCTCTCTCTTTGACACTCCATCGACATGCTTCATGGCTAGGCCAACTAAGGTACAATCCGATGATGAGTGTGACTCTAGTGATGATGATGATGATGATGATGATGAACCCACTAAAGATGAACTAATTGAGATGTTGGAAGATGCTAAGACTCATTTTGACATCAAGAGAAAGGAGTGCAAAGTATTGCGGAAAGAGCTTCAAGCTCTTAAGCAATCCTTTGATGAGCTCAATATTTCTCATGAGAGGCTAGAGGAAGCCCATGAGAAGCTTGGCAAAGCTCACTCTAATCTTGAAAAGGCTCACTCATCTCTTGTTGAACAAAAGGAGAAAGAGCATGTTCAAACAAGTAACATGGGATCAACTTGTGATATAATTAATGAATCTCTCTATGAACCCATCATCATCACCCCAACTAACCCTTCTTGTAGCACTTCTAACTCTATCTCCTCTACTAGTGATGTTGTCACTTATGATGCTTCACTAACGGTTGAGAATGAGAACCTTAAGAAGGAGGTTGGTAAGCTCACTCTAGCATTAGGCAATCCCTATGGTGGAGACGCACTCTTGCTTAAGTGCTTGGGTAGTCAAAGGTTCTCCCTTTGCAAAGAGGGACTTGGCTATACCCCCAAGAAAGGCAAGGCGGCCTTTGCAACTCCAAAGCCTCGCTTTGTGAAGAGTAATGGCCGGTTTTGCTCTAGTTGCAAGCAAGTAGGGCATGATGAGCAACATTGCAAACTAAATCTAAGCAAGATAAAATTTACAAGTGCATCTATTCGTTTTGATTCTAGTTATATGCTTACCAAGGGCAAGAAAGGTGTGATTGCTAAGTACATGGCTACTCCCAATGAGAGCTCAAAGAAGAAAGTTATTTGGGTACCTAAGTCCTTAGTCACTAACTTTGGAGGACCCAAACAACAATGGGTACCTAAGAAAAATTGAATCTTTTGTAGGTCAACTATAAAGCTGGAGGGAGGCATTGGGTGCTTGATAGTGGGTGCACTCAACATATGACCGAGGGTTCAAGAATGTTCAACTCTATCAAGCCAAATGATTGCAATGGGGTTGATTCTATCACATTTGGTGACAATGGCAAAGGCAAGGTCAAAGGGCTTGGTAAGATTGCTATATCCAATGACATGAGCATATCCAATGTGTTGGTAGTAGAGAGCTTGAACTTCAACTTGCTATTCATAGCTCAACTTTGTGATCTTGGTTTCAAATGCATCTTTGGAGTTGATGATGTAGAGATCATAAGTGTAGATGGCTCTAACTTGATATTCAAAGGATTTAGATATGAGAATCTATACTTAGTTGATTTCAATGCTAGTGAAACCCAATTGTCAACTTGCTTGCTATCCAAATCTAGCATGGGTTGGTTATGGCATAGAAGGCTTGGTCATGTTGGGATGAAACAATTGAATAGACTTGTCAAGCATGATCTAGTTAGAGGCTTGAAAGATGTGGTCTTTGAGAAAGATAAGCTATGTAGCTCTTGTCAAGCCGGCAAATAAGTTGGAAACACTCACCCTAGTAAGAGCATGATGAGTACTTGCAAACCATTTGAGCTCTTGCACATGAACTTGTTTGGACCAACCGCATATACAAGTATTGGAGGAAACAAATATGGCTTTGTGATAGTTGATGACTTCACTAGATTTACATGGGTATTCTTCTTGAGTGACAAGAGTGAAACATTTGATACATTCAAGATCTTTGTCAAGAGATGCCAAAATGAATTTGAAACAACTATCAAGAAAGTAAGAAGTGACAATGGTAGTGAGTTCAAGAATACAAGAGTTGATGAGCTATGTGATGAGTATGGAATCAAGCAACAATTCTCAGCCAAGTATACACCTCAATCAAATGGGCTTGTTGAAAGGAAGAATAGGACACTCATTGATATGGCAAGATCTACGCTTAGTGAATACAATGTGAGTGATTCTTTTTGGGTCAAAGCTATCAACACGGCTTGCTATTATAGCAACCGACTCTATTGCCACAAGATGATTGAGAAGACACCTTATGAGCTATTGAATGGAAGAAAGCCAAATATTGCATACTTTAGAGTATTTGGTTACAAGTGCTATATCTTGAAGAAAGGTACAAGATTGAGCAAATTTGAGAAGAAATGTGATGAAGGCTTCCTACTTGGCTACTCAACTACAAGCAAAGCTTATAGAGTATGGAATCTTACTCATGGCATAGTTGAGGAGGTACATGATGTGGAGTTTGATGAAACACAAGGCTCTCAAGATGAAAGTGACAATCATGATGATGTGAGAGGTGAACCATTGGCCAATGCAATGAAGAACATGGATATTGGGGACATTAGACAGAGGCAAGTGGATGAAGAGCAAGACAATGACTATCAAGTCCATGCTCCATCCAATGAGCAACCCAATGACAATCAAGTTAGTTCATCCTCTCCAACTCAAGATCAACAAGAGGCTAGTTCATCATCTCAACACAATAATCAACCAAATACAAGCAATCAACTTCCAACACTCCAACCTACATCTATTGCAAGAGATCATCCTATAGATCATATTATTGGAGATATCACTAGTGGTGTACAAACAAGATCAAGATTGGCTTCATTTTGTGAACACTACTCCTTTGTGTCACCCATTGAGCCAACCAAGATTGAAGAAGCTTTGCAAGATATTGATTGGGTGAATGCTATGCATGAAGAACTCAACAACTTCACAATAAATCAAGTTTGGGAGTTAGTTGAGAGACCAAAGAACCACAATGTTATTGGCACAAGATGGGTCTTTCGCAATAAACAAGATCAAGATGACATAGTGGTGAGAAACAAAGCAAGACTAGTTGCACAAGGATACACTGAAGTAGAGGGTCTTGACTTTGGAGAAACATATGCATCGGTGGCAAGGCTAGAAGCAATAAGGATTCTATTGGCTTATGCTTGTGCTCACAAAATTAAGCTCTATCAAATGGATGTGAAGAGTGCATTTCTCAATGGGTACATCAATGAATTGGTATATGTTGAACAACCACCCGGTTTTGAAGATGACAAGAAACCCAACCATGTGTACAAGCTAAAGAAGGCATTATATGGCTTGAAGCAAGCTCCTAGAGGTTGAGGGACTTTATCCTCTCTAAGGGATTCATTATGGGCAAGGTTAACACTACCCTATTCACCAAGAAGATTGGGAAGGACTTGATTGTGTTGCAAATCTATGTGCAGTGGCGGGCCTGGGACCAAGGCCACTAGGGCCATGGCCCTAGTCTTCACCCCTAATTACAGTGGAACAATTGTTATTTTTTCTATAGCTAAGTATAATTAGGACTAATCTCTAATGTAATGGCCCTAGTCTTTGGTCAATCCTGGGTCCGCCCCTGTCTATGTGGATGACATTATCTTCGGGTGAACCAATCAAGAGTTTTGTGAAGAATTTGGCAACATGATGGCTAAAGAATTTGAGATGTCTATGCTTGAAGAGCTTAGTTACTTCCTTGTCTTCAAGTCAAGCAAATGAAGAATGGCACATTTGTAAGTCAAGGCAAGTATATCAAGGACATGCTCAAGAAGTTCAATCTAGATGAAGCAAAGTCTATTAGTACACCAATGGGAACAAATGGAAATTTGGATGGTGATGCTAGTGGCAACATGGTAGATCAAAAGCTATATAGATCAATGATTGGTAGCTTGCTCTATGTGACCGCATCAAGACCGTATGTCATGTTTAGTGTATGCATGTGTGCAAGGTTTCAAGCTTCTCCAAGAGAGAGTCATTTGAAGGCCACAAAGAGGATATTGAGATATTTGAAGCATACACCAAATGTTGGGTTGTGGTATCCCAAAGGATCAAACTTTGAGTTAATTGGATACTTCGACTCGGACTATGCGGGTTTCAAGATAGAAAGGAAGAGCACATCCGGCACATGTCAATTGCTTGGAAGATCATTAGTCTCATGGTCATCAAAGAAGCAAAATAGTGTGGCACTCTCTACCGCCGAAGCCGAATATATTAGTGCGGGGAGTTGTTGTGCACAAATACTTTGGATGAAAGCTACTTTGAATGATTTTGGAGTCAAATTCAAGAAAGTGCCATTGCTATGTGACAATGAAAGTGCAATCAAGCTCACCAACAATCCGGTTCAACACTCAAGAACAAAGCATATTGATGTCCACCATCATTTCATTAGAGATCATCAATTAAAAGGGGACATTTCTATCACAAGTGTTGGCACCGATGATCAATTAGTCGATATCTTCACCAAGCCACTAGATGAAAAGAGGTTTTGCAAGCTAAGGAATGAGTTGAACATACTTGATTTCTGCAACATGATTTGATGCACCCCCACTTATATGGCATGCCTCTACTCCGACAAAGCAAGGTACAAGTTGATTGAAAGCATTCATGAATACTTTGCTAGGACTTGTGTAGTGCATATAGACATCACTCATGCTTCTAGGATCATTCATGAAAACCAAAATGTCTTTAATGCTTATATGGTGCCACTATTGCTTCTATGACCTGATATTATCTAGTGGTAGCATATGACATGTTGATGGGCTTGCAATCCTAGTGTTTGATCTATGTCTATGAGGTTAAGTGTTTAATTCAACATAGGCAAGATAACCATCTTAGCATGAGTGAACAAGCTTGTCTATGGTTTAAACCGAATTAAATATCTTGGGCAAGTAGCTTAGTTCAAACCAAAGTTGAAAACAATCTTTCACCCTATCTCACACTAAGGGGGAGTAAAACTTGAATATCTATAATCGGTCCCACCTTTTTGTGTCAATTGGATGACAAAGGGGGAGAAATTATGAAAATTGTGCAAAAGATATAAAATTGACCAAAGGGGTAGGATCAAAAGATAAAGGGGAGAATATGAAAAATCTTTTCTTAAATAGAACACACAAATAGGGGGAGCAAGCTCATGAACACTTTGTTGCATTTGAATGCTTGCATCCTCATATGTATTGTTGCACAAGTACTTTAAATTCAAATATTCATGCTTGTGTGGTGATTGCTAGTGATCCAAAATTGAATGATGATTGATTAACTAGCATGCATAGGTTGATTAGCTTAGACTCACATGTGTTCTTCAAGTGGTTGTATTTTCAAGTGGTGTCAAGCTAATCATGGTGCTAAGGGTGATTCAAATTCCGCACTTCGATGGTATCACGCTTCAAAGTTCTACTCTTAAACCTTAGCATCATTTGGTAGCTATTTACTCTCCCACATTGTCTATCTATATATATGTGCAAATATTGAACAAAACTCATGGAGCACATATGTAGGGGGAGCTAATAACTAACAAAACCGAATTTGTGTGACTTATCCAAATCCAAAATCTTTGATTAAAATGCTTGGACAAGCAACTCAAGTTCAAAATGATTATATTTCATATCTTTATGGAAGGGTTGTCATCAATTACCAAAAAGGGGGAGATTGAGAGTTCCCTTGTGTTTTGGTTTTGAGTAATTGATGAAACCCACTCGAGTACTAACCTTGGATCTCTAAGTGTGAATCATGAGATAGGTTAGTACATGCCATGTGATGGAGCAAGGTGAATCAAGTGAGGATGGCACAAGCTCTAGCATGGTGGTGCATGGTGTGAAGGCAAAGGTGAAAGTTAGGACCATTTTCGGTTTGGTGATCAAGACATCATAGAGGATATGATCACATTTAGGATAAATAGCCGTACAATCAAGTAGGGAGCTCTTGCGAATGATTACGGTTATCATGTGCCAATAGGTTCATTGCATTGCATTTAAAATCAAATGAACTAGTGAGGAGAACCAACTAATTCCAAGATAATTATGAACTAAAAGCTAACACACGTGCACAGGTGTTGAGATCACTTAGTGTTGGCTCTTGGAAGCTTGGAGAAGTTGGAGAAGTGTTTGACAACTCAAAAGAGCTTCGGACAGAGGTCCGGACGCAACGGTGTGTGGCAGTCCGGACCATCGGAGATGGGTCCGGAGGCATACCCTTACTGTCTGTGCTGAGGAGAGTGATCCGGACGCAGGTTGAGGTCCGGACGAAAGGTTCCGGACGTGCGTCCGGAGGTTCTGTGCTCTCTGTTGGTTCTGTGTGCTTTGATCCGGACGCGTGTGTTAGTCCCGACAGGGGCTCCGGACTTGCGTCCGGAGGTGAAGGAGCTCTCGGGGTGCTCTCGGGTTGTCTGGAATTTATTTCCGGACGCTCGGAGCAGTGCGTCCGGACGCGGGGAGCAGTAGCGTTCGGGGACGCGTGGCGCGCAGAGGTGAGCGCGGGAATCGCTGGATTCAAACCGGGGCTTGACCGGACGCACGAGAGATAGTCCGGACGACGCTTGGCGCGCGTCCGGAGTCAGCGTCCGGAGGTCTGAGCAGAGCTGTTGGCGCTCGGTGGTGAAGGGATCCGGACGCAAGTGTTAGTCCGGACCCTCTGTGTATACTACGTCCGGAGGTACGCAGAGAAGTGTTTTTCAGTGGGAAAACGGCTAGTTGTGAGTGGAGGCTATATATAGTTGTATGGCCGGCCCAAGGGGTAACTTCTTGCACATTCTCATCACTCACACACTTATTCTCATTTGTGAGAAGCCCACCACTCATCCCTCTCAACATATTTGACATATTCATGAGAGATTGAGTAAATCCATGTGCATTACTCTTTGATTGCATACTAGTGGCACTTGGTGATCGTCGTCATCGCGGAGCTCTTGTTATTCTTAGAGATTGCCATCTCCTAGACGGCTTGGTGCGACGAGGATCGTTGAGCGGAGGAAGGTGATTGTCTCCGGCTCCGATCGGTGGATTGTGAGGGTTTTTGAACCTACCCCGTGGGAGTTCACAAAAGGTATCGCTAGTGGATTGCGCGTAGCTTGTGGATCCCCATCTTGTGTTGGTTGTGCGGCACCCGGTGACGGGTTTGGCATGTGATGCCAATTAGCGCGCGAACCTCCAAGTGGGTGTATCGCTACAACGAGGACTAGCTTGTTGGCAAACAAGTGAACCTCGGTAAAAAATCTTGTGTCATCTTGTCTCTATCGAGGATTCATCTTGTGTTTGATTGGTTCATCTCTACGCGATGGTATAATCATTCTTACTCTAGCTTTGCATTACTATTCTTTACATTCTTGCAAAGTAGAGCCCCTAGCTTAGCTTGTGTAGCTTAGTTGTGTAGCTCTAGTTCTCTAGCTCTTGTGTGTGACATAGGTTATCTTGCTAGTGACTAGAATTGGTAGGTGGATTGCCTAACCTTAGTGCTAGTGCAAACTTGCTTACGCCGTGTTTTATTCTAACAAGTTTGTCTAAGTATTGTTGTAGAAAATTTTAATAGGCTATTCACCCCTCCCCCCTCTAGCTATTGCTAGTGCAAACTTGCTTACGCCATGTTTTATTCTAACAATTTTGCCTAAGTGTTGTTATAAAAAATTTTAATAGGCTATTCATCCTCCCTCTCTAGTCATATCTAGACCTTTCGGCTACATGTCCAACTATAGTCAGGACCATCAATAGGCTTGACTCTGGTGGAAATTGACGGCATATCCTGTTTCCACCTGACAGCCAAACAATCAATTATCCTTCAGGAGATGCATGCTGTAAGGCTGGATGTAAATCATGAAGAAGGCAAGTACTTCAACATCTTTTATTGTGGTGCTCAAAAGATCAATCGCCTCTCGTAGTTGTCCCAGGCTCTACACACTTCTACCAGAGAAATTTGAACCCTGTGCAGAGTTTGCTTTGAACAAAGACACAGAGCGACTAACGGTTTGGCCTTTTCCATTCTCAACAATGTGAGGCTGGTACTAGAAATTGTCATGCAAATCAAGTGAATGAACAGAGCAAAAACATTATTTTTTGGTTTATATCAAAAAAAATATATCATTTATTCATTTATGCAAAGGGGAAAAGGAATACAAAATACAGTCATAGAAGCAACTATACAGATCTTTAATTTTAAAAACACAGAGCTCCTGCAATATGTTTTTTAGCACTAAGCAAACTGAGATTTCGCATCCAATCATTTTCTGTCTCATCTGGGGTGACCCCTTATTCCCCAAGCGCAAAGGCAACGGCATCGAAGCTGTCCGAGAGGCCGGTGCCAGTCTTGAAGGTGACCTTCTCCGGCGAGGCTTCTGGGACGTACACCTCGACGACGCTGAGCCACAGCATCAGCTCCTTGGTCTTCACGCCGTTGATCTTCCTCAGTTTGCCTTTCTCGGCGAACGCCATCACCTCGGCGGCGTAGGACACCGTCTGCTTGATCCTCTTGAAAGTGTGTTCCACCTTCTTCTTCCCCTGCACCAGCCACATGAACCCTGTGTCGCGGTTGTAACCAAACTCCTGGATGTCCTCCATTGGGAGCAGCCCCTTGGGAAGGCCGAGCTCCTCCAGCAGCTCGACGGACTTCTTCCTGCACGCGGCATCTCCTGTGAATACTTCTGCACCTGCACGGTGGCTTTCGATCGCCTGGGACGCCATTGTTGACAAATGGAGCTCAAAGTGTAAACTGCAGCTCAGTAGCTGGTTGCTTTTGAGAGTGATGAAGTGTTTGTGTGATGGGAGATGGAACAACAGCATATATATATATATATATATATATATATATATATATAGGCAGGCTGCAAGACGACGTGCAGTCCTTGTTTGACTTTGTTGGCAAAGGGCGTTGAATTTGACAAGGACCATTGTGGTGTGCTGTCTATTCTGGCATGCTGAAGCTGAACTGCAGAATTGACCATTTCTCTTCATGCCCAACTGCAAATCTGCAATAAATCAATACTTGTAAGGTTTAACTTTAACCGCTTCAAGTATAAACACATTAGAACCTGCTTCCTGCCAAATTGTGCCCGTATGGATCCCTGAAATTGAATTCATCTTAATAATCATAATTTATAGACATATTAATTAAACTAATATGATTATATATAGATTATAATTGTATATTATTGTTCACTATATGAGAGACATATTTATTTGTTATATTTCTATCGTAGGAGAGAAAGTTTGAACAACATGTTATAGGTTGCAAATAGAAATATGAAATTATGATCTATAGAATCAATTTTCATCTTTCGTCCTATGAATTTGAGATAGGCTTAGTGAACTTTGAAAAGTGGTAGGATGTTAAATTTCAAGCAAAATAGCTTAATTTATTAAAGTACATTTCAATTCCTCCAAATGAAGGGATCCAAACGACTCCTAAGTGAAATTGAAATTCCAAATGAAAAAAATAGAAAACACACATAAAAACAGAGCCACCAGGAATTTGACGACAAGGACCATTGTAGTGTGCTTTCAGGGTCCGGCGTCCTGAACTACGAACTTGGCCGTTTCTCTAAGTATCTAGCTACTTGTAAATTAGTTTAAACTCTACACGAGTAGCTGAGTAGGTACCTTATGTTTTGACACCGTTCGATTTCTCTCAATAAATTGTTAGTATTTTTTTTCAACCATTATAACTTTTTTATTTAAATTTTGCCTTGTGCCGGTTCACTACAATATATTTAAATTTCCCAATCAGTGTGCCGGTTCATTACAATATATTTAAATTTCTCCTATTATAATGACTATATTAAAATATCGCTGGTTAACTTAGCTGCATAAGTGAATTTTGCTATTTTTCTGGACATTTATTTTAGCCGTCCTCTTACTCCTCATCCTCTTGCCTTTTAAAAAACTCGAAAATCAACTCATAAAACATCAAAATACAATATAATGTACTATATTAAAATCAATATAGTACATTGGCTTGTGCAATCATGTTTAGTTCTTGGTTTGATTGAGGTGACCGGGATTGACTTTGTTATTTTGATTGATTCATTTGATATGTTTAGTTGTCGATAATGATAGAATGTATATACACAATGCTTTCTTAGCGTCCGGTGTCCCAGAGCATAGCTCAATTGGGAGAGTCTACTAAAAGTGTAACTTTCCCTTATTCCACAATCCATGGACCTCTGGTCGATCCAACTATCATAATTTTAACATATTCATTTGAAATGCTAATTTGACACATTCAATTTGTGTGTGAGTTTGAATTAAATTGTTTGAAATTTTGCATTTTTAATTTAAATTGTCATATTTGGATTTGTACCATTTGTATTAACTACTAGTATTTATAGTTTGAATTTATATAGTGTCAAATACGTGTTATAAATAGAGTATATGACCAAAGGTAGAGAAATATAAGTATAAGCCCTTATTTGAGAACCTTTGTCGAAATTGAGGCTAGAAAATAGGAACATAAAAAATAAGGGGGCCTCAGATCAAAATTAAGGGTCTTGACTTGATGGATCTTGTTGGTGTTACTCTTATTTATATTTGAAGTTGGACTCTTATGAAGGTTTTGACCACCTAGGCCGTGCCTCCTTCAACAAGGGACAGGGAGAGCAAGGGATTGAAGAAAGAAAAAATAGTAAATGAGGTACGAATGGGGGTAGTGTAAGAGACGAAGGAAAGAAAGATAAGAGTAAGGGGTGATGGACCGAGAGACAGAAGATAAGAGAGAGAAAGAGACAGAAGAAAGAAAGTCACGAGTTCGGGATGAAAGGCTAGGACAAAAGAAGAGTGAGGGATGGACTACGGGGTAGGAGTAAGATACGGAAGAAAGGAATTTACAACTTTCTATATTACTAGCAAACACATTTCTGCATTGTTCTGCATTGCAATGGAACATACAACTTATGTGATCCATTCTAATACGTGTTGGAATCAGACTCTACATCATACTGCTCTAACTCATATAAACATGAGTCATGTGTTTGGGTCACATACGAGATAATAAACCAACTGGGATTCCTATCTCTAATTTATTATGTACTAGAGCTCAGAGTAAAACGGCTAAACCTTAAATGCTAAAGGAGTGGAGTGACAGAAGGACCGAGAGAGAAGGAGAGAGGGACGGTGACAAACTTAAAATTTAGAAGAGAAGTTTCCCCTTTTAATAATAGACTATATCCATATATTGCAACAAAACATATAGTTTATTACAAGGTCACTTAAATGATTTGTGGTTCGAATGTTCTATACTATGGTCACGTCATCTGTTCTAGTATGTATTAGAATTAGATTCTATACTATGGTTAGATACATGTTATTTTAAATTATGATCTCATATTGAATCTGGATTGGACTAAAAATGTGATGTCATATTAGATATGAATTGAAAATATGTAAATAACAAACAATAGGATTGGTTAACAAAAAAAAAACAAAGGTGTTCTCCTTTCAGTTTTAGATATAGATTTAATATTAGATATAGATATACATGCAAGTATATATTTTAGATATATAGATATAGATATAAATATAGATATAGATATAAAGTATATATATAAATAAATAAATATATATATATATAATATCAAAATTATAAATAAAAATAGCATAGGAGATTCAAATCAATCGAAGTCGTGAGGCTCCACTTCCAGTGCCACTGCCCTTCCGGGAGCGGTTAGCTTCGGACCAGGCGGCGCCCAGCCGTCGGCCGACCCCCATTATTTATTTCAGGAGTTTCGAAGTGGGCTGATTTATCTTATTTATTGGGCCAAATTGTTTTAGCACGCTTCCATACTGCTTGGGCTGATTTAGTAATGTACTGTTTTTTCTGCGCACACTGCTACCAAATGGGTCCCACCTTGACCACCAGCGCCGTGTTCTGTGCTTCGGCGCGAACGTGAAAATTTTTCAGAGCATGCTGCCGACAAGAGCTAAAACTCACTGGTCCCATCTAGGCCCGCCATGCTGCTTTTCTAAAAAAAAAATGATTTCCTGTACATGGCCTTCTGTATCTAGTCTAGAAAAGAAATAATAAAATATATCATAGAACATGTATATAACAGGAACATCGAAAACAAATCATAAAACATCAGTGCATGAACATTAAAAAAAACATATCATAGAACATCAAACGTATACTACTCAAAAAACACAAAATACATCGTAGAACATCACATATGTACTACATGAACACCATAGAACATCACTAGAAATAGTATAGAATATCAATGTATACTTTGTGAATATCACATAATCATAAAATTTCAAAAAAAAATTAACGAACACATATAGGAAGATTAAGGTGAAACTAATCTGGATCTTACAAAAGAACATTACATGTATTTTAAACATTGTGTATATATATAAATAAAAAAGGTAAAACATAAATTACAAATAAAAGAAAACAAAAAAAATATGAAATAAAAATAGTAGTAAGGAAAATAAAAAAACCCACAAAAGAAAAGTTAAAAAATAAAGGAAAGCAAAAAATAAATAAAATAAAAATAAAAAATAAAGAATAAAGAATAGATGAAAAGAAAGAAATTAAAAATAAAAGATAACAAAAAATAGAACACGATAAAAAAAGGAAAAATAAAAAACATGTGTACGTACACATGGGAAAAAATAATAAAATAAAATAAAAAAGCATACGTACTGCGTGCTCTCCTTTATAAAATTAAAAAATAAAAAGAAAAAGGAATAGAATAGAAAAAAGAAAAAGAAAAAGAAAAAACGAAACGCAACAATCGCTTGCCCTCGGTCATCAGAAAGAAGAAAAAATGTCGTAAACGCGTTCTCTGCTTGGGCGGGAGATGGTCATCGCGCGTTATTGGGCTGCCGTCACGATAGATCGCGTGCTCTACTTGAGCTAGAGCTGGGCCATCGCGTGCTAATGGACTACTTTCGCGAGAGCAGGCTTGGGGTCGGAGAGAGGATCCCATCCGACCGGTCGGACGGGATCCGTTCCGCTGCCCTTCCGCCGAGCCCGAGATGGAGGAACTGCCCCCTGGCTTCTTCTCTCTCCGGCTAGCCTTGGCCATGCCCCTGTCCCCACTCCCATGGCACCGCCGGCGGCGGCGGCGGCGCTACTGGACCAGATCGTCGAGGAGATCCTCCTCCGCGTGCCACCCGACGACCCCGCGCGCCTCCTCCGTGCCGCGCTCGTCTGCAAGCACTGGGCGCGCCTCCTCGCCGACCGCGGCTTCCGCCGCCGGTACCGCGAGCGCCACGGGGGGCCGCCTCCGCTGCTAGGGGTCCTCGCCAACCTCATCGCCACCGGCGGGTCGGCGCGCTTCGTCCCCACGCTCGCCTTCTCCCCCGCCCGTGCCAGCCACCGCAACAACTACCGCGCGCACGACGCCCGCCACGGCCGCGTCCTCCTCAACCGGATCACATGGGGCCGTGGCGGCGGCTTGGGCCACGGGCAGGAATACGCGCTCGCGGTCTGGGACCCCGTCACCGACGAGTACCAACCCCTGCCTCTCCTCCTTCGTCCCCAGCGGCCCAGCAGGTGCAGAGCTGGAACGCCGCCGTGCTCTGCGCCAGCGCCGCCCCCGCCTGCTGCGACCACCTCGACTGCCGCCGCCCCGGCCACTTCCTCGTCGTCTTCGTCGGCATCGACGCCAACGAGATGTCCGCCCATCAGCTCCCAGTCCCAGACGACCATCTCGACGACGCGCTGCCCGGAGGCGCTCTCGCACGGAACGCACTCTACTTCGTGCTCCAGGGGGGTGGGATACGGCCATACAAGATGCTCAAGTACGATCTGGCTACGCGCAAGCTGGATCTGGTCTCTCTACCCTACCAAACAGGCACATGCTCGGCGCTTGATGGCAATGGAGGACGGTGGGCTGGGATTTGCAGAAGTGGACTCGCGATTTACGCTCAAGCTCTGGTCAATGGAGACCGGTCCTGATGGAATCGAAGGGAAATGGGCAGTGATTGGAGCCATTGACCTCAACAACACGCAGCTCCCTGCTCCTGCCCTCGGGGCACCACCTTGTGTGGTTGCCTTTGCGGACGTCGTGGGTGTCATCTTCCTCAAGACGACTGATGGGCTCTACACTTTTGATCTCAAGACTGGGAAGAGCATTCGTGTTATGACCGATGACTTCTATGACATCGTTCCCTACGTGAGCTTCTACACTCCAGGTACCTGCACATCAGATACTGATGCTTATTAGCCTGCTTTTACATTGTTGCCTGTTTGTGATTCTCTGTATATATAGTGGATTTAGGCACATCAGTATGTGGAACTCTAGAACTGTGATATGCAGTATAGTAATTGGCCACTATTGGAATTGGCTACATATATGCAGTATAGTAATTTCTTCAGCACATATATGGTGGGATCTGGGAAATGTATCTTAATCTGGGCTATAGGCCAGGAAGGTGAAAGTAATTGTAAAGGGCTTTACCTAGTACTCTATAAGTTTGAATGATCGTGCTTTCTACACTCCAGTTATCAGCATCAAACATGTCTTTAAAACCCTGTGCTTTCCTTAGCTATGATATGTCACATTGTCACTTACAGCATAAAAGTGTGGATGTGATTTTCTGGAACTTGGTGTTCATCTCTTAATCTAACCAGTTGTACTATTTACCTGTTTTGTTAGGCATTACTAGTTAGCAGCATTGTTGGTTCTTTGTGCTTGGTTAGAACTTAGAACCAGATGTTTAATGAGAAGAAAATGATTTCAACTTGCTGATACATTTTTTTTTTTGAAACGTGGTTATTTCTGCAGTGTTACAAGTGGCCTCCACAGGTGTCGGACCAAGTGGCGGTGCTTCAACTGCTTGATAGACTTAAGGTGCTTGCTGAAATGAGAAATTTGGTGGTGGTAGCAATGGAAATGATAGAGTATCAGCTTTATGGTGGCGTATTTGTTTATCATTTGTGAGCTTGGTGCTGATCTCAGTGTGCTTGTGTTGAAGGATTCTGTTTAAATATGTGGGATCACCCAAAATCATACACCATATATTTGTGAGAATCTTGAAGCACAGCACACTGGGTTGTATGGGACAAGATCATCGAACAACATTGAGCTTGTGCCTGAGGCCTTGACTACAGGCAAAAAAATACAATTAGGAATACTGGAGTGGTCGGGAAAAGAATAGGGATACTGATGTAATCAAGAATATCTTTGCACATCAACTGTCGTCCTAGACTCCTAATTTCAGCTCATGGAGAGCATACTAAACTCTGTTTCTGTTCAAAGGATCCAGAGCAGTCAAAGTGCTGTGTCACTGGTCAACTTATTACCCTGCTTTTGTCTTTCTGATGCTTCAGAAATTATGTGCGGCTAAGTGCTTGTTGCATGCATCTAATTTTGACAGTGACATTTTGTTTTTGCTTGGTTACTGTGCTGGAGGGGTGATGCTCATTTGCTGATGACGATAATCCATTTGCTATTTGCAGCATATTTCATTTACTTGATCACTCTCTGGTTGATTAACTACTCACCTGAATGTTATATACTCAATACTACTGTACTTGTTTTGCTGCTACTCGGTCATGTGTCGCTGGCCTGAAAGAGAAAGAGAGGGAGAGAGTAAAAAAAAAAAGGGCGTACTCAGTGTCGTAGGCTCCCGCACTGCGGGGTCTGGGGAAGGAAAATAGCCCGCAAGTCTTTCCCGCACAAATGTGTGCACTACGGGGTCTGGGGAAGGGAAATAGCCCGCAAGCCTTTCCCGCACAAATGTGCAGAGGCTGGGTCTCGAACCCTGGACCTCTTGGTCACAGGCGATAAAGCTCTACCGCTTGCACCAGAGGGAGAGAGTAATGGTGGATATTAGATAATGTATTAGCTTTTTTGGATAACAATGGTGGATACAAAATTCTGCTACTGTATTAGTTGAATGAATGTAACCTTCTCTCCCCTTCACCAGAATTTTGTACTTTCAGCTGTTCGTTCAATGAAGTAGGTGCCTAGATGGGACTGAATGATATATATATAGTCGTTTGTGTAATAGTCCATCCGTTCTAAATTATAAAGCGCTTTAACTTTTTTTAATATAATAATATTTATTTTACTATGCATCTCGATGTAATGTATGTCTATACGCTATACGTAGCAAAAGCATATATAAAAAAATCAAAACAACTTATAATATTCAGCAAATTAAAGGGAGTAGTGTTTAATGTTTATAGGTAGCGTTTGCACTTGTTGTGTATTTTATATTTTAGATATAGATATATAGAGAGAGAAACTAAAAGAACAAATGCATATATTACCGCCGGTTGATTATTTTAACGGGGAATTTCCCTTTTTTATAGTATGTTGAAACTGGATGGATTCAATTCAACAGCTCCCCTCATTTCGCAGGTAGGCTCTGAAGATTGTTTTTTAATTAACTAATTTAATATTTTTATTTATTACGTCATGACTCATGAAGCGGCCGTTATTCTGTTTTGCGGGTCCCACTTTGCTCTGCCTCAGGAGGCTCAAATGGTTATTTATTCCCCGCCGGCCACTCTCCCTCCATTTCTATTTCCCTAGCTATCCCACCGCCACTCCAAAGCCCAAACCAGCGAGCGGAGCCACCCCACCCATGGCGCAGGCAGCGCCGTCGGGACGCGCGACGCCGTATCTGCCGATCGAGATCGTCGAGGACATCCTCCTCCGCTTCCCACCGGACCAGCCGGCCCACCTCGTCCGCGCGGCCTTCGTCTGCAAGCAATGGTCCGTCCACGTCGCGAGCAACATCTTCCGCCGCCTGTACCGGCAGCGCTACCGGGAGGGCCCCGTGCCCGTGCTGGGACTCGTCGGCAATCTCGCTGACACCGACGGCCAGTGACGGAACCAGCCAGGGGCGAAGCCAGGATAAATGGTCACCGGCGTCAGAGTAAGTAACTTATAGGTTACAGTGTTATCCTAAACGCTAAACGATAAACAATCGGTCACTCTTTGCTTATCATTTAGACCGTTTAAACAGTGTTTAAAGGGTTTTAATAGTTTTGTATAGTAGTAACACTAATATATATATATAGAACTACTATTTAGTAGTCTTGGTGTTAAATACTATTTAGCACTCCACTGCAGCATTATATATATATACGAAAAAGTCACATATGCTTGAAAGTTTACATACGTACACATGTTAAAAGTAGTATTCTACCAAATAATCTCTTTTGAAAGAAATCTAAATCCCATAACTTCATATATTTACGATGCTAATTAGTTCAGTATTGATTGTGGTAATCGCAATCCTCGTATTGACTAAATTATGAATTAAATTGTAATTTACCTCATTTAACCATGTATAACTTGATTATGTTTAGACGGTTTAGCCGTTTTAACAGTTTATTAAGGGTGTGTTTGGTTTCCTCCTCCCAAACTTTAGTGGACTGAACTTTAGTCATTTTTAGGGACTAAAGTGTTAAACAAACTGACTAAAAGTTGACTAAAACACTTTAGTTTCACTGGTCCCTCAAGAGGTACTAAAAGATGAGTAAAATATTTTAGTCTACTAAAATTTAGGAGGTGGGAACCAAATACACCCTAAATGGGTTTAAACAATCCAACCGTTTAATTTATGGTTTAGGACCTAAACGACATAGGTAGCTCCGTTTACAGCGTCATTGAAATTTTGGAATGAAATACTCTAGCCAATCATAGTTAGCCACGTGGAATGAAAAAGCACGATCTTTGGGGGAAAGCAAATATCCTATCAACTTTCAGCGTGATTGTTTTAATTAGCAATTATAGAAAAGGACCATAGAACAATGGTGTTATCTCGTAAAGAACCAGCCCGGTATTTGAGGGTAGCTGGATCGGCATACAGCAAATGAGCTGAGATTAACGTTCGGTCTTCTAGGTCGCTGCTTAATACAATAGAGTACTACCTGCTAGCAACTAACATTCACGTAATGTAATCACACATCGTGGTCCTAGGAAGGGAGAAGATGGACCAGACTGCTGGGCTGCCAAATCGCTGGGGTCAAACATATTTTCTACCGGGGTCCAACATGGTGAAAAATTGCTAGCTACGAGAGGTAACGGCAAAGTCATCGATGTCAGCCGACCCCGACGCGTCCACGTAGCTTCGCCACTGGAACCAGCCGAATGCGAAAGGGGGGCCAAGTATGATCAAACAAAATACAAATACTAGTAAAATACATATACATACAATATAAATATCTATATTCCTAATTTTGGTTTGTGACAATACATAAAAATGACCTTTTTGAAAGAAAAAAGGTTTAAAAATACAAATTTCACTCAAATGCATATACTTTGGAGAGGATATTTAAAAAAAATTGGTGCCATAGGGGGCCGTGGCCCCTGCTGGCCCCCCTGGTTCCGTCTCTGCCGACGGCGCCGCCCGCTTCGTCGCCACGATGAGCTTGGGCTTCCGCCCAGTCCACGCCGACCGCCCCGGCTACCGCGTGCTCAACACCCGCCACGGCCGCGTCCTCCTCAGCAGGATGCGCGCACCGAACGAGGACTCTGTCGTCCTCGCGGTCTCGGACCCCATCGCCGATAACTAGCGGAGCTTGCCCCTACTAACTCGGCGCCCCCGGAACGTGCGCTCATGGAACGCCGCGGTGCTCTGCGCCTCCGCCACCGATGCCGCGGGCGGCGACTGCGACCACCTCGACTGCCACTACCGCGTCGTCTTCGTCGGCATCGACGCCAGGGAGATGTTCGCCCACGTCTACACGTCGGATTCCGCCACGTGGAGCGCGGCAGCAGCAACCGCTGTGTAATACCCCTAGCCGCCGGCGAGCGCCGTCGACGTGAGCACACGGGTGGATCGCCGGATTCGGCCGGAACGCAAAGGAAGGTGTCCTCGCGCTGTTACTGTATTCAGTAATAAGTTTTTCGATGTCCCTTACAGGTAGCAGTAATGCACTTAGTAGTGTAGCGACTGGGCCACAAGCGGTCCCACCAGTCATACTCAGGTTCTATTACAATGAGATTCAAATACGCCTTGATGTGCAGGACACGCCTTCAGGTGGGTATGACAACTCCCCCCGCTAAAGGACCTGCTTGTCCCCAAGCAGGCGCATCCGGGAAGCGACGCCTGAGGACGTGGAAGTCTTCCCATGTAGTCAATGACGATGGCAACCCCGTCCAAGTCACGAGCACTTGCGTGATGGCGGTGCTGCCCTTCTTCACCAGGCGACGGTCGAGGATTGTTGCCGGCTGTGCTGACGAAGCCTGCAAGTCGGTAACGTGAGGTAGCGTGGAGAAGACCGGAGTGTAGTCGGGGTGGAAGTTCTTCAGCTGTGAGACATGAAAAACTGGATGTATTAGTGAGTCCGCAGGTAGTTGCAAGCGGTAGGCCACTTTCCCAATCTTTTCTGTGATCTTGTAAGGTCCAAAAAACTTGTTGGATAGCTTAGGATAAGGTCTGTTTGCCACTGAAGATTGGGTGTATGGTTGTAACTTGAGTAACACTTGGTCCCCCACTGAGAAATGAACGTTAGTTCTCTTTTGATCAGCATATGTTTTCATCCTGTTTGGGTTTGTTCCAATCGCTACTTGAGGAGTTGCAGATGTGTTGCTCTGTGTTGTATCACATCAGTGACATTAGGTGCTGCAGTAGTCGGTATTGTCACTTCAGTTCCCAGGTTTGGTTCATAGCCATACAGGGCTTTGCAAGGTGAGCAACCCAGTGAGTTGTGATATGAGGAATTGTACCATAGTTGAGCTAATGGTAACCAGGATCTCCATGTCTTGGGTGAGTCTTGTACTGCACAGCGCAAATACATCTCCACACATTGATTGACCCTCTCGGTCTAGCCATCAGACTGAGGGTGGTAAGCAGTGCTCAATGCCAAATGGATCTTGTATAATTTGAAGAGCTCTTTCCAGAAGTTACTGACAAAAATGGTGTCCCTGTCTGACACTATTGAAGTGGGTAAACCATACAATTTGACAATGTTATCCATGAACAATTGTGCAATGGATGTTGCAGTATAAGGGTGTTTCACTGGTATGAAATGAGCATACTTGGTGAGTCTGTCCACCACCACCAATATGACACTGTATCCTTCTGACTTTGGTAGAGCTTCAATAAAATCCATTGAAATGTCCCTCCATACTCCAGTAGGAATGCGTAGAGGCTGGAGGAGGCCAAAAGGGTGTTGTGGGAGTGTTTGTTGTGTTGACAGATGCTGCATTGCTGAATGAAACTGTCAATGTCAGCCTTCATTCCTTTCCAATAGAAATGTTGTTTCAATCTGTGGTATGTGGCTTTGCTGCCTGAATGACCACCAATGGCACTGGAGTGAAAATTGGAGATCAATTTTGTTTGAATGGTTGTATTGTCACCAATCCAAATAAGATTGTGGTGTCTGATCAACCCTTGTTGCAGACTATATCCATTAGCATCAGGGCTGTGAAGTGCTAGCTGAGCCAACAACTGTTGAGCCTTTGGGTCTGTAGCATAGGAATTTAGCACCTCTTGCACCCACTGTGGTTGGACCACTGCTACAGCTTGGACAGCCATTAAATGAGCTACCCGAGATAAGGCATCAGCTGCTAGATTTTCCTTGCCTTGCTTGTAGATGATTTTGAATTGGAGTCCCATCAGTCGAGTCATGGCTTTTCTTTGCATCTCTGAATGTAGATTCTGTTCCCTTAGATATGCCAAGGACTTATAGTCAGTAAGAATAACAAACTCCTGCAGTTGGAGGTAAGGATGCCACTTCTCCACTGCCATGATCAGAGCTAGAAATTCCTTTTCATAGATGGATAAGGACTTGTGTTGTTCACCTAATGCTTTGCTAAGATAAGCAATAGGTTGGCCTGCTTGCATTAGCACTACTCTAATTCCATCTTGACAAGCACCAGTCTCCACTGTGAACTGTGCTTGAAAATTTGGCATGGCAAGAACTGGAGTGGAAGTCATGGTTGATTTCAGAGTAAGAAAGGCCTGTTGAGCTGGATGAGACCACTGAAAGTGCTTGAGCCTCAGAACATTGGTTAGTGGTCTTGCAATAATGCCATAATGCTTGACAAACTTTCTGTAGTATCCAGTCAATCCCAAAAATGCCCTGAGCTCAGTCATGTTGGTAGGAATAGGCCACTTGAGCATAGCAAGGATCTTGGACTGATCTGTGGACACTCCCTTGTGAGATATTACATGACCCAGATATTCCACACTGCTTTGTGCGAAAGAACACTTGGAAGATTTCAGATAGAGTTGGTGCACTCTGAGTGTTTCCAAGACTTGTTGTAAATGCATGAGATGATCTTCCAGTGACTTGCTGTATATCAAGATCTCGTCCAAGAATACCAGGACAAATTGTCTCAGGAAGGGTTGTAACACTTGGTTCATCACACATTGAAATGTGGCAGGCGCATTAGTCAGGCCAAAGGGCATTACCTTAAATTGGTAGTGGCCTTGGTGTGTTTTAAAGGCTGTCTTATGTTCATCAGCGGGCAACATTCTAATTTGATGATATCCAGCCTTCATATCCAGTTTGGTAAAGAACTTTGCACCATGCAACTCATCCAAGATTTCATCAATGATTGGCATTGGGAACTTGTTCTTGATAGTAAAAGTGTTGAGCCTTCTATAATCGACACAGAATCTCCAACTGCTGTCTTTTTTCTTTACTAACAGCACTGGTGATGCAAAGGGGCTATGGCTGTGACATATGAGACCAGCATCCAATAATTCCCTGACCTGCTTTTCAATCTCAGTTTTGCGTTGAGGTGAGTAATGATAAGGTCTTGAGTTGATAGGTGTTGTATTTGGTTGGAGGGGAATAGCATGGTCATAACTCCTGACAGGTGGTAGTGTTTTGGGGTCCTGAAAGACATCAGCATACTGAGTAAGGAGGAGTTGTAGTTGCTCTGGTTGCTGGTTGGACTGTGTGGACTGTGCAGCTATATCAGGAACGGGCTCCACCATGACCAATGCCCAAATCTCATTGCCTTTGGATGATTTGTACACTTGCTGAGCTAATATTGCACTGAGGTGGGGGGTGCTGGTTGTATACCTTCTAGGAAGATTTGGGTGCCCTTGTGTGAGAATTGTAGTGTTTTGGCTTTCCAATCACAACACATTGGACTAAACTGGGATAACCAGTCATATCCCAGAATGGCATCATATGGTAACAAGTCCAACACAATCATGTTGGTTGTAAATGAATGCCCCTGAATATACCAGTGAAGGGCTTGTACCTGTTTTGTTGTTTGCATCCACTGTCCATTGGCCATTTTCACTCTCTGAACTGGGATGGTGGAGGTAGGTAGTTGAGTCAGGTCCCCAAATTGTGAGCTCACAAAACTGTGAGAGTTGCCTGTATCCACCAAAATGAGCATGGTTTTGTTCTTGACAGTTGCCTTTAATTTGATGCAATCACTGTTGTCAGTGCCTGATATAGCATTCAGGGACAACTGACAAAAATCCTCAGTGAGCAGATCTTCTATAGCCATTTCATTCAACACCTCTTCACTGATTTCCCTATCCAGGTCATTGACTGTTAAAGCATTCAGATGTGCTTTTGTCTTCTTGGTGCAGACATCAAGATGCCCTGGTTCAAATTTGTCCCCGCAATGAAAGCATAAATTGTTGGCCTTTCTATAATCTCTTAATTGCTTGTCTCTCCAAAGGTTGCCATATGTCGGTGTTGCCTTTGCTTCTGGCCTCTGGTGCTGAAACTTGTTGTGTTGATTGGCTCTCTGGAACTTGGTTTTACCTCTGTCCAACACCTTCTGCTGGATCTTTGCAATCAGGGCCGCCCTTTCCACTGTAAGGGGAAGTTGAGGCTCCACAATGGCCTTGATTTCGTCTTTGAGCCCAGCCACATACTCGGTTGCAAAGTACACATCATCATACTGACTGCTATGCATAGAGACATCATACTGCAAAGCCTGAAACTGTTCGGTGTACTCCTCGACAGAACTTGTCTATTGAAGGGCGATGAGGTCAGCGATGGCTGTTCTGTAGTCGTCACCACCAAACTTGGTTTGAATGTCTGCACACAGGGACTTCCAAGTAATGACTTCATGGGTGAGTTAAATGCTTCAAACCACTTAGCAGCATTGTCTTGCAAATGCATTGATGCTGCCTGGACCCAGAGCTCTGGTGGAATGTTGTACATACTAAAATAGTTGATGCATTTGTTCAGCCAGATCTTGGGTTGATGCCCTGAGAAGGGTGGGAACTGCATCTTGGGTAGTGTGTGATGTGGGAGGGACTCGTTCCTGTGGTTGTTCTGCTTCTGCTTGTTGTAATGTGAAGGTTCAGGCTTGTGCTTCTGTTTTCCTTTGTCATATGCAAACCCAGGTGCAAATGGGTTTTCTTCCTCATACACCACAGAATCAAAAATATCACTGTTGGAGTTCTTATCTTCCTCGAAATGCCGCAGTGTGAGATGTGCCACTGCCTGACCATTGGCCTTGACCTGCTCGGTAATGATCTTTTGTTGAGCTGCAAAATTGTCCACCTTGCTGTTGTTGGCCTCTAGCTAAGTCTTGAGACCTTGCTGGATGAACCCGATGTCGTTCATCCGAGCAAACAGAAGATCAAAATTTTCCATCACTGAGTCCCAATTCTTCTTCTCATCATCGTTGCTCTGTGACATTTTGTCAAGCAGGATCTGAGTTTGCTTAGACGCTTTTGGTGGATCCGTCTTGAAAACTGGTGAAACAACAGGCTCGGAGCCACTCCTCCCCTATTGCGTGTTTCACCACTAACCCAACACCTGGAAGTGAGGCGGGATCGAGGGATTTTACACAGAGACGGACGCTCCGCAACCCAAATCCACGGACACTTCCTCGTCGTTCGCCACCGCACCAAAACCAAGCGCGAATTTCAGGGATTTTACGCGAGAACAACAGTCCTGCAACCGTTGCCCGCTACTCAGCTCGTGCTAAGAGAGGGGATGAGCAATCGAGGGATGCTGCTCACCAAGGGTACCGCCGCCAACCCAGTTGTTGAAGTAGTCCCCCAGTCGATGTAGACGTCGCCGGCTCCCTGGATCCGGTCGTGCCGTCGTCCGTCGTCTTGATCGCGTCGTAGGTGCGAGATCCACCGCGGATTGGGGCGTCGGAGCACGCTGCTAGTGGTAGGGTTGGGGTGGGTGAGTGGGTGGGTGCCTGGCCGAGGATTGACCGCCTTTGATACCACTGTAATACCCCTGGCCGCCGGCGAGCGTCGTCGACGTGAGCACACGGGTGGATCGCCGGATTCGGCCAGAACGCAGAGGAAGGTGTCCTCGCACTGTTACTGTATTCAGTAATAAGTTTTTCGATGTCCCTTACAGGTAGCAGTAATGCACTTAGTAGTGTAGCGACTAGGCCACAAGCGGTCCCACCAGTCATACTCAGGTTCTATTACAATGAGATTCAAATACGCCTTGATGTGCAGGACACGCCTTCAGGTGGGTATGACACACTGCTCGCCCAGGCCG
The DNA here is from genome assembly GCA_022036555.1 of Microstegium vimineum. Classification (NCBI taxonomy): domain Eukaryota; kingdom Viridiplantae; phylum Streptophyta; class Magnoliopsida; order Poales; family Poaceae; genus Microstegium; species Microstegium vimineum. The sequence goes on from CM039119.1 coordinate 1,655,522, forward strand.
CCGTGAGCAGCTCGACGACGCCTCGCGCGGCGTTCTGGCCCGCGACGCGCTCTACTTCCTGCTCCGAGGCGAGAGGAGGCTACTCACGTGCGATCCGGCAACGCGGGAGATGTCTCTACTTGCCCTACCTGATACCGTCCCCAATGCTCCGCGCATCGTGCTCATGACAATGGAGGACGGTGGGCTAGGGTTTGCGCAGGTGGACATGAACTGTGTACTCAGAATCTGGTCCATGAGGATTCTTGGCCCTGAGCAGCAGATGGCAGGAGTCGGAGATGCAGGACCAGGATTGTTGTGGGTGATAAGCAGAGGCATCGACCTCAAGACGAGGCTCGTTCCTGCTCCTAGGCAGCTCCCTGTTCTTGCCCTAGGTTTTGGTTTCTCGCCACCTTGTTCGGTGGTTGCCTCCGTGGACAGCGCTGGCGGCGTCATCTTCCTCAAGACGAACGTCGACGATGGTCTCTACTCTTTTGATCTCAGGTCTAATCAGGCCGTCAAGGTTGACATCAGCAGTCGCTTCTTCGACATTGTTCCCTTCAAGAGCTTCTACACTCCAGGTCGTTATCGTTAGTTGCATTGCACATCAGATCCTCATCCTGCTGCTTATTAGTTAGCCTTGTACTGTACTGTGCGTCGTCGTTGCGATTTCTCTACAGAATTTGCAGCCAATACTCGATCAGTATTGGGGAAGTTTTTGATTACTCACAAGAAATTGTAGACGACAATCTGCTCCAGAACATTAGTTTTGTAAAACTGTTTTCTCCCAGTGCCATACTACTGAAACTAACTGGCATGCACACCCCCACTGTCATGTACTCCATTTCTTTATGTTCACTGTTGGATTTGGATACATATGCTGCAGGAATTTCTTCATCGGTTTCTTCGGTAACTATTCCTTCATCTGTTATATATAAATAGCAGCTTTTATGGACACATATATGATGAAATCCACAGAATACCTTTCATGGACACATGAATTCTGAAGCATCAGAAAGAGAAAGCAGGGTATAGAATAGGTTCACCAGTGACAGAATACTTCACTGTTCTGGATTCTTTAAACTGAAACAGAGTTTGATATGCAGTCTCTCATGAACTGAAACTAAGATGACAGTTGATATGTACTGCTATTCCTGATTATATCAGCATCCCTATGTACGTTTTCCTGAGTAGCATTAAAACTAGTACCCATATACAGTAGTAGATAAAATTCTAAGAAGTGGTAACCAAACAGAGAGTGATCAAACAAGTGAAATGTGTTGAAAGTAACAAATGAATTATTACTAGTTAATAACCAAAGCAAAAATAGAAACCAACCAACCAAACAAAATTCAATGTAACTGTTGAAATTAAATGCTGCAAGCAACAAGATCAGTGCTCAGTATTAAGTGGGGACTTCACAACTTACATGCAATAGACTCCTAGTTAAAACTTTTTACCATCCTGTAAACTGAGCTGAACTTGCTCACATACATAGACATTTTACTCAATTCCACATCGGCAAAAGCATTAGAGAACTTATTCGCACATATGAATTCAGCAGCATCATAAAAGAGAAAGCAGGGTATAGGTTATCCGTTAACCAGTGATAGAGCATTTAATCCTTTAAACTGAAACAGAATTTGTCATGCATGCAGTCTCTCAAGAGCTGAAAGTAAGGCAAACAGTTGACATGTGTTGCTACTCCTCACTATATTAGTGTCCCTATGTTTTCTTCAGTAGCAGTAAAACAAGTACCCCATAGTAGATAAAATCCTGGTAAGTGGCTAAGTGATAACCAAAACAGAGAGTGATCAAACAACGAAATATGTGTGCTGGACATAACAAATGGGTTGCTAGTTAGGATTTCTATGGTCAGTTAATATAATAAGCACCACTCTCATGCATGTAGTCCTCCTGTGCAATAACTGACCGAAGCAAAGATAGAAACCAAAAGAGTAAAAATAAAAATCAACATAACTGTTGAAATGAAATGCACGCAAGCAAAGCAAGCAACAGGATTAGTGGTGCTCAGTACTAAGTGGCGAGTTCACAGTTCGCACGCAACAGGCTTCTAGTTAAAACTTTTTTACCATCCTGTAAAGTGAGCTGAACTTGCTCACATAGCTAGAGATCTTTACTCAATTCCATATCTGCAACTGCAAAAGCATGAGAGCACTTGTATTAGCCACACCCACACATATGAAAAATACACCCACACGCATGATGCAGCATGAACTCTGCAGCTAGCATCAGAAAGAGAAAACTGGGTAGGCTCACTAGTGACAGAATACTTTATTGTTCTGGTCTTCTGGATGCCTTAAACTGAAACAGAGTTTGGTATGCAGTATCCTCATGAACTGAAACTAAGACGGCAGAGCATCCCCAGCATCGGGGCGCGGCGGTGTAACCAGCGGAAGCGACGGCGGAGACGACTAGACGAGGGAACACCAGCGCCTGCAGACGAGACCCGCGGGTTTCCTCAGGCGGGAAGCGGACGAGCTCATCCGGCAGCGGCAGCATGGCGCTTGCTTGCTTGGGCTGCATTCCTCGCCACCCAGTACTGCGCCGACCCGGCCTTTGCGGGTTTCATTTCGGCCCAGTAAGCCCTTTGCGGGTTTCATTTCTCCCTTCCACTGGTAAGCTTGCAAAACGAGCTCGGCCCACGTTCGGAGCTGAGTTGTATTCTTGCCTGGCAACACTCCTCCTTTCCATATCAGCACATCAGGTACGACTTCTTCTTTTTGTTTCTTGTGGTATCTTCTCCACTAGTATGCTTAAGGAGTCTCGTGTGCGCAATGTTTTGGTCTCTCTTAATGTTTTTTTTCCCAAATAACATTCGTGCATTCCCATCTAGGGACCTACTTCATTGATCAAACAGCTGAAAATACAAAATTCTGGTGAAGGGGAGAGAAGATTATATTCAATTAATACAATAGGCCATTATTATCCAAAAAACTAATACACTACCTAATATCTCTCCCAGCGACACATGACCGAGTAGCAGTAAAACAAGTAGTATTTAATATATACGGCGTGCTGCCGTCACGCCAGTTTCTGGAAGGAGGATAAAACTCCACAGAAAAGAGAAAAAAGCAAAATAGAAAATAGAAAAAATAATGTCATGAACAGTGCTCACAGTCATTTTATTTTAAAATATCATATGAATAATGTTTTCTTTTGGAATGTGTTTATGTAGAGGTTGATAGTGTTTTTTAACCCTCTGACACTTGATTGTTTGTTTACACACAAACATCTTTTGTGGTGTGTCTATGTATCAGTCAATAGTGTTTCTTGAGCCTCAGATACTCGGTTATTAGGTCAGACACAAATAACAACGATGAACAAACAATTTTATAACCATAAGCACTCGATTGTCATGATCATAGGATCTTTATAAAAGAATAAAAAAACTTATAAAAGCAATGAGAAAATATTAAATAAAAAACAAAGAATCCAAGATTGTTCCTATGGAAAAAAACAGAAGATATGAAAGGAAACAAAATAAAACATAAAAAAGGATTAGATAAATGTTCAAATAATTAGATTATTATTATTTATGAATAATAAATTTATACCAACTAAATACAAAACTTACCTCTAAACATAAATAGCAAAATATAAATTAATAAAATATAGCATGGCAAACTTCTCTCTATGGGATCCGGAGCCGTGTAGACTAAACAACCAGCGTGCGTATGTACATATCATGACTGTAATTTCCATGCATGAAAAGATCAATATTCACGTACATGAAGAGAGAAATAGGTAGATGTAAACACAACTCTTAACCACAACAAAACTTGAATTCACTTGTGCACGGCAAACAAAATGTCGAAGAGAGAAATACATGTCAATTCAGATGGACAGAAAATAGTATCCAGACCTCGTAAAACACGCAAGAGGGCTCGCTACGCTAGGTTGGCTATTTTTTTCCTTTGAGTCGAAGGAAATCTGCATGGTTGAGAAAAAAAGTTACTTCCTTCATTCTAAATTATAGAACATTCTAAGATTCTTAAAGAGGTAAAGCATTTTAAGTTGAACCATAATTATAGAGGAGTTTATATAAATAAATATATTATTAAAATATAATTGATCAAGAATCAAATGATACTTAGTTGATATCATAAATATTAATATATTATCATATAAGTTTAGTAAAATTTGAGATATTTTGACTTTTCAAAATTCTTAAAAGAACATATAATTTGGAATGGAAAAATAGCTACCTTCTCGAACACTGCCATGTGTCAGCTACAGGAATAGGATGAACAGTACGAAGAATCCGTGTGTGAACGTTGCTGGCCGGATGTAGCCAGAGGATTATTAAATTCCAAGGAACAGTGCTAGCTACGGTTGAAGAGTGCTGGCTACTTGCGTGACGCGTGGACAACGTGATTGAGCGAGGATTCATTCCTGGTAGAAGATTAACTAGGAGGGTACCCGCGTGTTGGTGCGTGTGCAACCGGTGGTCGTACCTATATGTGTAAATCAAATGATTCCTTACATAAGCACATGTATATAGGTATGAAAATAGACAGGATCAAAACAGACGTAATTATATTTTATCGGATTTAGAGCGAGATTTCAGATACAAAAGCAGATTTTTTTAGATATCGAAAATGGTATGGATTCATACCGGTTTTGGAGCAGAATTAGACTTTTCTTTGGATAATATATAGTTACGTGCTATTTTTTTATGATAGAAACAATTCATTAGATGCTATTTATGCTTACAAAATAATAAAAATAAATTAATAACTATACAATAAAATATATATTGCGCTCCAACACTTGTAACAGATACATCACCTGAGATTTAAAAAATACAACAATATATTCATTAAGTTTACCATTCCATGTCATGTGAAAAGATACTTAAATTAGTATATACATATTAATTTGTTTTTGCATATGAACTACAATATAACAATGCTGGTGTCATGGGTTGAGTTGACTTCTACTCTTGTGTTTGGGCTCCTTAAATTATTTGGATTATCCTATTATAAGTATCAGATAATTCATATTCAATTAATGGATAATCCATATCCACCAGATTTTTTCAATCCCATATCCTATACTCCATCTGTATATAATCGGATTCTGATTAATTTGGATTATCCGTATACACACGGATATTAAAAATACTTCTCTGTATTCTTAAAATTCGAATTCAGAGCGGATTAAAGCGGAGAATTATCTATACTACTTTTATCCCTACAGCTGTAGTAATAGTAATACACGAAGAAGGAATGAATACAATGAACAGGAGGCCCGTAATTTTTTTTCTGCTCACGGGGGATTTCCAAGGTCCTGCAGGCTGCAGCGCTTGGCGTGGCAAATAAAAAGCCACCTATAGGCGGCAGACTGGCAGAGGCAGGGGCGTGCCTCAGCTAGGCGACGATCGGTAACGTTCCACGACACGATAGATGACACGTGTCAGACTTTGAGCAGGAAGGACTCTAGATGCAGGCGAATTCTTTGTGTGATAAAGATGTACATATAATCTTTTACTTTATATGACATTCAGGTCAGTAGTGAACCAAGCAGAGAGTGATCAAGTAAATGAAATGTGCTGCAAATAGCAAATGGATTATCGTCCGCAAATGAGCACCACCGTCCAGCACAGTAACCAAGCAAAAACAAAATGTCACTGTCAACATTATATGAATGCAACATTCAAGCAACAATCACTTAGCGGCACATATGGATTCTGAAGCATCAGAATGACAAAAGCAGGGTAAGTTGACCAGTGACACAGCACTTTGACTGCTCTGGATCCTTTGAACAGAAACAGCAGAGTTTCGTATGCTCTCTCATGAGCTGAAATTAGGAGTATAAGAAGACAGTTGATGTGCAAAGATATTCTTGATTACATCAGTATCCCTATTCTTTTCGCAACCACTTCAGTATTCCTAATTGTATTTTGCCTGTAGTCAAGGCCTCAGGCACAAGCTCAATGCTGTTCAATGATCTTGTCTCATACAAACCAGTGTGCTGTGCTTCAAGATTCTCACAAATATATGGTGTATGATTTTGGGTGATCCCACATATAAACAGAATCCGTCAACACAAGCACACTGAGATCAGCACCAATCTCACTAATGATAAAGACATACGCCACCATAAAGCTGATACTCTCTATTATTTCCATTGCTACCACCACCAAATTTCTCATTTTAGCAAGCACCTTAAGTCTGTCAAGCAGTTGAAGCACCGCCACTTGGTCCCTCACCTGTGGAGGCCACTTGTAACACTGCAGAAATAAGCACGTTTCAAAAAAAAATGTATCAGCAAGTTGAGAAATCAATTTCTTCTCATTAAACATCTGGTTCTAAGTTCTAACCAAGCACAAAGAACCAACAAAGCTGCTAACTAGTAATGGCTAACAAAACAGGTAAATAGTACAACTGATTAGATTTAAGAGATGAACATCAAGTTCCAGAAAAATCACATACACACTTTTATGCTGTTATTAAGTGACAATGTGACATATCATAGCTAAGGAAAGCACAGAGTTGAAGACATGTTTGATGCTGATAACCGGAGTGTAGAAAGCACGATCATTCAAACTTATAGAGTACTAGGTAAAGCCCTTTACAATTACTTTCAACTTCCAGGCCTAGCCCAAATTAAGATACATTTCCCAGATCCACCATATATGTGCTGAAGAAATTACTATACTGCATATGTAGCCAATACCAATAGTGGCCAATTACTATACTGCATATCACAGTTCTAGAGTTCCACATACGATATGTTGACAATGTGACATATCATTGCTAAGGAATGCAGAGGGTTAAAGACATGTTTGATGCTGATAACTGGAGTGTAGAAAGCTCGATCATACAAACTTAGAGTATTGGGTAATAGCCCTTTATGGTTACTTTCACCTTCCTGGCCCAGCCCAAATTATATAATACAATTTCCAGATCCCACCATATGTGTGATGTGATGAACAAATTGCTATGCTGCATATGTAGACAATTCCAATAGTGGCCAGTGAAGAAAATATGAGTGTAGGTGTATCACAATTTTGCATGACATGGGATAGTACAATGTTATAAATCGATCACTCTATAGTTCGGGAGCACAAGTTCCACATACTGATGTGCCTATAAATCAACTATATAGAGAGAATCACAAACAGGCAACAATGTAAAAGGAGGTTAATAAGCAGCAGCAGGATCTGATGTGCAGGTAGGTACCTGGAGTGTAGAAGCTCACATAGGGAATGATGTCATAGAAGTCATCGGTCATAACACAAATGCTCTTCCCAGTCTTGAGATAAAAAAAAATGTAGAGCGCCCATCAGTCGTCTTGAGGAAGATGACACCAACGACGTCCGCAAAGGCAACCACACAAGGTGATGCCCCGAGGGCAGGAGCAGGGAGCTGCTTGTTGTTGAGGTCGATGACTCTGGTCACTGCCCATTTCCCTTCGATTCCATCAGGACCAGTCTCCATTGACCAGAGCTTGAGCGAGTCCACTTCTGCAAATCCCAGCCCACCGTCCTCCATAGTCATCAAGCGCCGAGCATAGGGCCTATTTGGTAGAGAGACCAGATCCAGCTTGCGCGTAGCCAGATCGTAGTACACTTGAGCATCCTGTATGGCCGTATCCCACCCACCTGGAGCACGAAGTAGTAGAGCGCGTTCCGCGCTAGAGCGCCGGGCAGCGCGTCGTCTGGGACTGGGAGCTGGGCGGAGGTCGCCTCGCCCCAAGCCGCGGTAGTATACCTGGGCGAACATCTCCTTGGCGTCGATGCCGACGAAGGCGGCGAGGAAGTGGCGGGGGTGGCGCAGAGCACGGCGGCGTTCCAGCTCTGCACCTGCTGGGGACGCAGGAGGAGCGGCAGAGGCCGGTGCTCGTCGGTGACGGGGTCCCAGACTGCGAGCGCGTCGACCTGCGCCTGGGCCACGCCGCGACTGCCCCACCCCCACGAGATCCGGATCCGGTTGAGGAGGACGCGGCCGTGGCGGGCGTCGTGCGCGCGGTAGTAGTTGCGTTGGCGGGCGCGGACGGGGGAGAGGGCGAGCGTGGGGACGAAGCGCGCGGACCCGCCGGTGGCGATCGAGGAAACCCTACCCAGCAGCTCGGATTGCACTGTAAGTGTAATCTGAATGTCCTATATCCAGACCGAGGGAAAAATGCTAATAGTCCTGGTGAATCTTATTAATAGCATTCAGACAATCAGCTGTGTCATACTATATGTCAAATCCTAGTGATTCAAAACTATACACTTTAACACGCGATGACATGGCAGTGGCAGCTGACATGTCACAGAACTACTAGAGTCACCGAAAGTTCAGTTTCTGACGAATCTAGCTTAGTACTCTAGAAGCCTGGGCAACAGTTAAACTCTTGACAAGGAATGATCAAGCATTCTAAATTCATAATGGAGTTGATGGTATGACAAAATTGATGTCATAACTCATAATCAAGATGTATCTAAGTATACAAGAACAGGACGCCCAACATGAAAAATAAGCATTGGGTGCCAAACTGCCAATCAGTACTTGTGCCCCATTTGGTTGGATGTTCTGCATCATCCAACATACATGCTGAGATATCAAGGGAATGTCAGACTGGGCACACAGTCATTAGCAGCCATCAACTTTAAACAAACAGGTCTGCAGAGACGTGCAGCTAAGAGCAGAAAACAATAGGATTACATTACAGTATCGCAGTATGCAAAATCTTGTTATTACATAGTACTGTAGTACGTAACTCGAATTAAAAATAAAATGGCAGCTTGAGTAGCAAAAAAATACGAGGACATCGCATAAACAAATTTTGGAGACTGCAGTTCACAAATACAGTAGCAAAGTACTACGTATGCTGCATATCACAAGCCAGGTCGTATCAAGAATGATGGATTATATATAAGCCAGAGAGTGAAAACCTCATCACGCATGCATCATAATAATCAGACAACGAATTCAGATTCAGGTGCAGCAGGTTGGACTGGTACCTTACGCATCGATCGTAAGCAGAAGATCCGATGCAGCACACACGAGGGTATTATATTTATCCGAGCAGAACCAACATGGTATAAGAAGGTGATGGCGATCTGCGTGGCAGGTCGAGACCAGGAGCAGGGTCGTTGCAGAGAGAGGCATCTTGCAGTAGCAGGCAACATCAACTGGGAACGGGCTGGATTTCACTGGAAACAATGCAAGAAAAGAGACGAGCTGTAAGCGTAAAACATGCATGCTGACAACAAACTATGATGAAAAATTAGAGAAAGGAAGCTTAATTATGACGCGCAGGCAGGAGAAGGACTGACCTGTTGTCGTCGGTCGTTGTGATCACTTGAGAGCTCTCTTTGGTGTCGTCAGGATGAGGTTCGGCTGCTTCCACTTCAACACCGGATTCGACGACATCCCCCAGGTTTTTCTTTGTGTGGGTTGTTGTTTTAGCCAGGAAGTTTGGTTCTTCTGCCTGAACCGTGTCCACCTGCACCTGGACACTCGGTTGAGGGATCAATCGGCCCTGGAACGGTGGATTTCGTCAAGAAAAGCAATTCCAAAATTCTTTCGCCGTGGCTTCGACTCTTATGTTTTCCTCATCGGTTGGTCACTCTGGAAAGAGCGCAACGCGAGGACCTTCCAGGCGAAGGCCGAGTCGGCGCAGCGCCTTGCTTTGCTGATCAAGGAGGAAGCAGAGCTGTGGTGTGGTGCTGGGAACGCACACCTGGCCAAGGTGTTGGCGCGGGCGCAGCCCTGATCGCCTAGCCTTTTCGTTGTTTTAGTGGACTCTCTAGTCGCAATGTAATCCCTAGCTTTGGATCCAGTAGTTAGGTTTGGTAACGTGTGGTTGTCGGGTTGCTGTAATTTGAACTCTTCTCTGCTTAATGAAATACGCGCTTAAGCGTGCTCTCAAAAAAAATGCTTCGGTTGATTAGCTCCTGAAAGTAACTTTCTCCAACTTCCTCAACTGTTATTTGGCCCCTGGTAGTAACCAGTCCCTCTGCAATCCACCTATCTACTAGGCGCCTCCTTTTAATTTCAAAGTCCTTAGGGAAAATGCTTAGGTATAGAAAGCATGGCTTGAGATGGGATGGCAAATGATTGTAGCTAAGGGTTACTATCCTTCGCACTGGTTCGAGGCTTGGGTTGTTCTAGAGCTCTGAATGGAGTTGGTTATAAAATTTTCCCCACTCCTCTATCTTCTTACTAGCAAGGATACTGTCATGTGGGGACACGGGTACGTCAGGCGCAGGCGCGCCCGCGATGCACGCAGGGCGGCCGAACGCGCTGCCCGTCAGGCGCAAGCCGCGCCCACGGAGGCCCAGCAGCCACTGCGTGGCTAGAGGAGCTCCGACTTAGAAAGTAATCAAGTTATTTCCTTGAAATTAGCATCTATTTGTTACCTAAAATTAGGAGGTTTGTTTCCCTTTAATAGCAGCCGCATAGGCTATAAATATTTGTAATTGGCACTTAAGAAATTAAGCAAGAATATTATGTCTTCCTATCTCATCTACAAGCCTGCGGTAGAGGGGCATAACCTCACCGGAGAAGACGGCCGACGGTTACGAGTTGCGTAGCCGAGGCCCTGCGCGTCGAGGGTTCGACGCCCTTGACAGCCTGGTATCGGTAGTCAGCCGCTCATCTTCCTCGCGCTCCCAGTCAGCCACGCAGCCGCCGCCCACCGCGCCCAGTCCGCAGCCACCCATGGCCGAGCCGACCATCGCCGACCTCTTCAAGGAGATGTGGGCCGTGTCCGCAGAGCTCGCCACCCTGAAGGCCGATGTAGCCTCCATCAAGGATAAGTCGTCCACGGCTGAGAGCAGCGACGGCCGTCGCGTCGACAGTCCGCGCGAACTCGAGTTCCACCCGAAGCACAAGAAGTGGGATTTTCACCACTACGATGGCACGTCCGACCCCATGTTGTTCCTCAACAAGTGTGAGGCGTACTTCCGGCAACACCGCACCATGCCGGAGGAACGGGTGCGCATGGCGTCCTACCACCTGGACGACGCCGCGCAGCTGTGGTTCATCCAGCTGCAGGATGACGAGGGCACGCCGTCGTGGGGGCATTTCAAGGACCTCCTGCATCTGCGGTTCGGACCTCCCCTGCGCTCTGCTCCCATGTTCGAGCTGGCGCAGTGCCGTCGCGACAGCACCGTGGCAGAGTACGTCAACCGGTTCCAGGCCATCCTCCCTCGCGCGGGCCGGCTCGACGAGGCGCAACGGGTCCAGCTCTTCACCGGCGGCCTCGGACCTCCGCTCAGCAACGTCGTCCTCTCCACCACCCGGAATCCCTCGCCGCCGCCATAAGCCTGGCCCGCCAGGTCGAATTGATGGAGCTGGAACGACCTGCGCCACCTCCTCCGCGAGCGGGCGCGCGCGGCCCTCCACCTGCCGCGGCCCGGGCCGCCCTGCCGGCTCCGCCGCCCATCCTGGCACTTCCGGCGCCGCCGGCGGCTGCATAGCCGGGCCCGCCCGAGGGCGCCCAGCGCCGCCTCACGCCCGATGAGATGGCCGAACGCCGCCGCCTGGGTCTGTGCTTTAACTGCAACGAAAGGTACTCCCGTGGCCATAACCGCTTTTGCAGGCGTATCTTCTTCATCGAAGGGGTGGAACTGGACGCCGCAGACGACGCCGAGGCGGTCGTGGCCGACGCAGAGGCGCCCTGTTTCTCCCTCCAGGCGTTGGCCGGAGTGCCGATGGCGGGCACCATGCAGATCACGGTGGCCCTGGGCACCCAGGCGCTCGTGGCTCTCCTCGACTCCGGCAGCACGCATAACTACATCTCGGAGGACGCGGCGCGACACTCCGGTTTTCCCCTCCACCAGCGACCCCGCCTCACTGCTTTGGTGGCCAACGGGGAGCGCGTCACGTGCGCCGGAGTCCTCCGCGCGGCGCCGCTGCTCGTCGATGGCGAGACGTTCCCGGCCGACCTCTTCGTCATGCCGCTGGCGGGGTACGACATCGTCCTCGGCACCCATTGGCTGGGCGCCCTCAGGGCCATCGTCTGGGACTTGGGCCACCAGCGCATGTCCTTCCAGCGCGCCGGGCGCACCATCACCTGGACCAGCGTCGCCCCACCATCGACTTCGGCTCTCCGCGCGACACTCGACACCGACTCCCTCCTCGAGGCGCTGCTGATCGCGTACGGGGGGGTCTTCGTCGACCCAACAGGCCTGCCCCCCGTCCGTGCGCACGACCACCGCATCACGCTCAAGCTCGACGCCCACCCGGTGGCAGTGCGCCCCTACCGGTACCCGGTGGCGCACAAGGACGAGTTGGAGCGGCAGTGCGCCGCCATGATGGAGCAAGGCATCGTCCGCCGCAGTGACTCGCCGTTCTCGTCACCCATTCTCCTCGTCAAGAAGCCGGACGGCTCGTGGCGTTTCTGCGTCGACTACCGGGCCCTGAACGCGCTGACGGTCAAGGACGCCTTCCCGATCCCGGTGGTCGATGAGCTCCTGGACGAGCTCCACGGCGCCCAGTTCTTCACCAAACTGGACCTGCGCTCGGGATATCACCAAGTGCGCATGCGCCCGGAGGACGTCCACAAGACGGCGTTCCGCACCCATGATGGCTTGTACGAGTTCCTGGTGATGGCGTTCGGTCTCTGCAACGCCCCTGCCACGTTTCAAGCCCTGATGAATGACGTGCTCCGGCCGTTCCTCCGCCGCTTCGTCTTGGTATTTTTTGATGACATTTTGATCTACAGCACGTCCTGGGCTGACCACCTACGCCACCTCCGAACCGTCCTCGACATGATCGGCCGCCACCAGCTCTACGTCAAGCGGTCCAAGTGCTCTTTCGGGGCGCCCTCCGTCGCCTACCTCGGCCCCATATCTTCCTCTGCCGGGGTGGCCATGGACCCCGCCAAGGTCCAGGCGATCGTCGACTGGCCCACACCTCGCTCCCCTCGGGCGGTTCGCGGCTTCCTCGGTCTCGCGGGTTACTACCGCAAGTTCGTCCACAATTACGGGACGATCGCCGCGCCGCTGATGGGCTTGCTCAAGAAAGAGGGCTTCTCGTGGGACGACTCCTCGACCACGGCTTTCGCGGCACTCAAGACCGCCGTGACGACGGCCCCGGTGCTCGCCATGCCCGACTTCACCAAGCTGTTCATCGTCGAGTGCGACGCCTCCACGTCCGGCTTCGGCGCCGTGCTCGTCCAGGAGGGCCACCCCGTCGCGTTCTTCAGCAGGCCGGTGGCGCCCCGCCACTCTTCGCTCGCCACGTATGAACGCGAGCTGATCGGGTTGGTGCAGGCGGTCCGGTACTGGCGGCCGTACCTGTGGGGGCGGCGCTTCGTCGTCAAGACCGATCATTATAGCCTCAAGTACCTTCTCGACCAGCGCCTCGCCACGATCCCGCAGCATCATTGGGTCGGCAAGCTCCTCGGCTTCGATTTTTCGGTGGAGTATCGGTCGGGCGCCACGAACGTCGTCGCTGACGCCTTGTTGCGTCGCGACCAGGATGCTGCAGGGGTGCTGTTGGCCATCTCGGCGCCACGTTTTGACTTCATCGAGCGGCTTCGCCACGCCCAGGCCACGGACCCGGCCCTGGTCGCCATCCACGACGAACTCCGCTCCGGAACCCGCCCTGCGCCGTGGACGCTGGTGGACGGCTTGGTCGCCTACGACGGGCGGCTGTACATCCCACCTACCTCACCGCTTCTGCAGGAGATAGTGGCTGCTGTCCACACCGACGGCCACGAGGGAATCCACCGAACCCTCCATCGACTCCGGCGCGACTTTCATTTTCCCAACATGCGTACTTTGGTGCAGGACTTTGTGAAGGCTTGCGTCACCTGCCAGCGGTACAAGGTCGACCATCTGCAGCCGCCCGGCCTACTGCAGTCCCTTTCGGTGCCATCCGCGGTCTGGGCTGACCTCGGCATCGACTTCATTGAGGCGCTCCCCAAGGTCCAAGGCAAGACGGTGATTCTCTCCGTGGTGGATCGCTTCAGCAAGTACTGCCATTTTATCCCCCTGGCGCATCCCTACACCGCCGAGTCCGTCGCCAACGCCTTCTTCGCCGACATCGTCCGCCTCCATGGCGTTCCGCAGTCCATTACCTCGGACCGCGACCCGGTGTTCACCTCGGCGTTCTGGCAGGAGCTCATGAGGCTCACGGGGACGAAGCTCTACATGTCGTCCGCCTTCCACCCGCAAACGGACGGCCAGACGGAGGCCGCCAACCGGGTCATCGTCATGTACTTGCGATGCTTCACCGGCGATCGCCCTCGGCAGTGGATCCGGTGGCTGCCATGGGCGGAGTACACCTACAACACCGCCTTTCAGTCCTCCTTGTGCGACACTCCCTTTCGTGTGGTTTATGGCAGGGACCCGCCGACCATCCGGTCCTATGAGCAGGGCGAAGCCCGTGTCGCTGGGGTCGCCCAGGAGATGGAGGAACGGGCCGCGTTCTTAGACGACGTCCGTGTCCGTCTTGAGCAGGCTCAGGCGGTCCAGAAGCGCGTCTACGACCAGCACCATCGTCGCGTCGTCTACAACGTCGGTGATTGGGCGCTTCTGCGTCTCCGGCAGCGTGCTGCTGCGTCCTTGCCTCGCGCGGTGCGCGGGAAGCTGAAGCCGCGTTTCGTCGGACCCTACCTGGTGACTGAGGTCATCAACGAGGTGGCCGTGCGCCTGCAGCTGCCACCGGACCGCCGGCTGCATGATGTCTTCCACGTGGGCGTCCTCAAGAAGTTTGTGGGCACCCCGCCGGCTGCTCCACCGGCGCTGCCGCCCCTCTGCAACGGGGCTGTCGTGCCCACGCCTTCGCGGGTGTCCCAGGGCCGCCTGGCTCGCGGTGTCCGCCAGGTCCTCGTCGAATGGGAGGGTCATGACCCCGCCTCCGCTTCCTGGGAAGACTGGGATGATTTCCGTGCGCGGTTTCCTTCCTTTCAGCTCGAGGACGAGCTGGACTTCGAGGCAGGGAGAGATGTCATGTGGGGACACGGGTACGTCAGGCGCAGGCGCGCCCGCGATGCACGCAGGGCGGCCGAACGCGCTGCCCGCCAGGCGCAAGCCGCGCCCACGGAGGCCCAGCAGCCACTGCGTGGCTAGAGGAGCTCCGACTTAGAAAGTAATCAAGTTATTTCCTTGAAATTAGCATCTATTTGTTACCTAAAATTAGGAGGTTTGTTTCCCTTTAATAGCAGCTGCATAGGCTATAAATACTTGTAATTGGCACTTAAGAAATTAAGCAAGAATATTATCTCTTCCTATCTCATCTACAAGCCTGCGGTAGAGGGGCATAACCTCACCGGAGAAGACGGCTGACGGTTACGAGTTGCGTAGCCGAGGCCCTGCGCGTCGAGGGTTCGACGCCCTTGACAGATACCTCCAACTGTGAGAATAGCTAGTGGTAGACAACCACACTTTGTTGCTATTTGTGTTACTGTGTCCCTCAAATTATCATTATTTTCCATCTCACTGTGATCTTTCCTTGCCTTCCTTAGTAGCAACTCTATGGCATCATCTATTTTTAGAGGTTTAAGATGGTAGATAAGAGATTTATCATAACTGCATTCCATTGCTATAGCGGCATTTCGTGTGGTTACATACTATTATCTGACTACCTTTGTTATTTGTGCTTGGAAAAGCAATACCGTGAATCCAGTTCCATGCTTCAATGGTCCATAAGTCATCAAGAACAACAAAGTACCTTTTATCCTTTAGTACCGTGCGAGATCGAGGGAGACAGCACGGCGGCGGCACGGTGGGGGAGAAGGTGCGGGCAGATGACCCTTCGGTCGAGTTCGGGTGGTGGCGGTGGGGATTAGGGTTTAGGGGACGTACCGGGCTCAATTACCAAACTACCCTTAAACGATAAAAAAAAAGCAAAATACAATATTTTGTGAAAGCGATGGGAAGCAATTCCAACCATTATAAGGGGTCTCTTAAAGATTATTATGTGTCAAATCTATTGTTGTATTCTTTTTTCTTTGTATTTTTTTAACAGTAGCAGGATGTATAAAAAATAACTAGCTGATTGGTTCCGCCGGCAGTATCGCAAACGCAATTGATTTAAACCTGTAGACGGATGGGAATCACAACTGAACTAATTTCATTTACGTTTACGATACTATTGCACCAATAAAACAGTTTGTAAATGTTGTAAACCAAATTGGTGGCACAGTGGTGTGTGCGGCAGCGAGGGGCGGTGTTTGCATACCGAACTTAAATTAGGGGGGGCAAATAAACAGTTATGAATTCTAAATAGAAGGATCTTAGAGTAACTCAAGAGACTTAGTAAAATTAGATACTTAATTGTAAGATTTAGTCATTATGTAAAATATGTGAAGTTTACAAAAGCTTAGCTAAATTGAAAAACATATATAGCAATCAAGATTCGTTAGGAAAATATGACTAGCAAAAATTGGTAGGATATACAACCAGGGAAAATAGAAAACAATATAGACAACCTATTGGAATACTTTTTTGGAGCACAATAGCTATAAATGATTTTACGAATATATTTAGCTAGTTTGTTGGAGTTGCTTTAAGATGAACCCTAAATAAACAACTCTAGCATATGGCGATCTTCTTGTACAAATGAACTCTAAGGGACAATCCTACATGCCTAAATCCAAAACACTAATAAACCCTAAGCATATATATAAATGTCGTAATTAGTCCTAAATACAAAACCCTAGTAACGTCCATCTTCTTGTACA